>BSYR01000010.1:42768928-43428214 GCA_030270665.1 Hibiscus trionum
TTCGCAACACAGCTCTGATACCACCAAATGTAACCCCCGTAGCCCGGCCTAGACGGTTGACCCGAACTACGAAGATTACACGGGGAAAACCAAAGTCAACCCGAAAGTCAACCTTGATTAACGACCCTTTTTTTTTAATCTTATCTAGATGCACATTAGTCCTAAATGTGGTCACACAAACAACATACTCAAAGATCACAGCCATCAGAGATCATTCAGGGACCCAATTGCACAAAACACAACTTTAGGGACCAAAATGTAAATTTTGAAAACTTTGAGACCTTAACCAGATTTTAAGATACCAACTTAAAATTAATCATGTTTCATGCATCTCGGCCAAATTTCAGCTTAAACGGACATCCCAAACTCATACAATTGCTCATACAAGATTCAGGACCAAAACGCAAACAATCCAAAACACATAACTGCCCATGTCAGCCCCCAACGGTCGACTGTTCCGAAACGGGAGACAGCCCGTTCCGAAACGCGGGGCCGTTCCGAAACAGGCATAGCCCGTTTCGAAACGGGGGTCTGGCAGAAGCCTTTCCGTTTCGGAACGGTGTCACCCGTTTCGGACGCCTGGGCTGCTTCGAGGCACCCGTTCCGAAACGGTTCACCCTGTTCCGAAACACCCTGCACAAAATGCAGAAATTTGCCTATTTAAACATGCAATAGACCAACCAAACATGCTCCAAACGCTACCAAACTTTGCCAACATGCAATTCAACATAAACGAGACATGCTTGCATCAACAATTCATCAGAAACACATCATATGCAAAAAGCCCAAATCTATAGGCATGCTTCCTACACAAGCAACCATTTAGGCACAAACCTTCCAAAACAATCTCAATTAAGCCAAATCATGGTCCAACAACATTAACAACATTAGAACATTCATGATCAACATAAACGATCACAAACACAATAATCCCAAGAGATTCTACCCCCATTGCCTTTATTAACTATAGCTATTCACCGAGACATACATCTCACTTGGAGTCCACCTTGAATCCCTTGCTCCTTGCTGTCCAAACTTCAAAGATCTGCATTGATGGACAAAAAGAGCGTAAGCACATAATGCTTAGTGAGGAATGCTCAAAACCAAAACACCATCAATGCAGCGGGTCATAAAACACTTGTAGAACAAACCCGATTTGTTTACCAAAACCATGTTTGAAATCCTTTTCAACAACAAGCATCAACCATGCATAAACACCATATGCAAAGCTAAAACAAAACCATGGAAAACACTTCCATTTCACAACATACCTTTCTTAAACTTGAAAGCCATTTCAAACAAGAACCCTTTTAACAATCATTACTCAAACAATCCATCACATACTTTTAACCAAGGCAACTTAAAAACCATACTAACATAATCACATGCCTTTTAAAAACAAGTCCTACAAGACTTCAAAGCATTAAAGATATTCATGCTCACATACATCATTTACCAAATGATAATCAACACTTGTTCAACCTAACAAGTAAACATGCATTCACATGCATCATACACCTTTCATGCAACAATGCACCTTTTCAAGCAACTCATGCTTCACATGCAACCATGCATCATTTCAAGCATCTCATGCTTCACATGCAACCATGCATCATTTCAAGCATCTCATGCTTCACATGATCAAGAATATTACATTGGCATCCAAGAGATCAACCACCTTCACTTTCCAACACAACAACCCGATCGGATACGCGGATTCCGAGCGTTGTCCCTACGCTCCCTACACCCTACCCAATCCAAGGTCCTCGAATGGGCAACACCTCCATTATGACCTCAACATCCTAAGGTTCCCATGCATGGACTTTTAAACACCACACAACCTTAGCTTTTCCTCAAGGTTCCCATGTATGGACTTTCAACCACCATACAACCTTGACATGCACAAGGTTCTCCCGTATGGACTTTTAACCACCATACAACCTTTGCACAACCGATTGGTAGTTGTAGAACATCGTCTAACGAGATCTGTGACACCCTACACAAGATCCACACATGGACTTAACACTGCCATTGTGATCTCAACAAGCACAAGGTTCTCACATATGGACTTTTAAACACCATATAACCTTTGCTCAACCAAGGTCCTCGAATGGGCAACACCTCCATTATGACCTCAAATAACCAAGGTCCTCGAGTGGGCAACAACCTCCACTATGACCTCATCTCGTTAGGAAACTTGAAGGGAGCTTATCCGGTCCACTCTTGACCACAACACCTCCAAGGCGACTTTATTCACGGTGCACCCAATCCTATAGCCGGCTAACTATATCCGATCAAAGAACCAAGAACCACTTACATCACTTGCCAATATAACCATCTTACCACATTAGTCCAATGTTCCACATGCATAACCATAATGCAAAACCATTACCACATTAATCAAATGATTCACATGCATAACCAATATGCAAAAACCATCATTTACCAACATTAATTCACTGTTTTAAAGCATTAGACAAAGCCATAGAACAACATGCAACACCATGCATCAAAACCACATTTTCTATGTATAAAACCAAGGATCTCTTACCTTGAGCATCCATCACATATGGCTTTCAAACCCAGCACTAAACCATGCTAAAATATGCTTTCAAAACAGAATTAAACCATGCAAAACTCATGCATTCCAATCATCAACCACAATTGCTTAAAAGCCAATTCATATCACAAATCAAGTAAGAAATCCATTTACTTACTCTTGAGCTTAGCAAAGTTGTTTAGACTTAAACTAAGCTCCCAAAACCTTCAAACCTTTGCTTAAAAGCCGAAAACCCAACTTCACTCACCGATAACCAAAACAAGACTAGCCAACAAGCCTTCCAAGCTTCCGAAACCTTCCGCAAACACCTTCAAAGCTCAAGGATCAAACTCCCCTGTTTCAAGCACACAAAAAAAGCACATTAATGCATCATTATGCATTAAGAACAGCAGCCACACAACCAAACTCGCTGCTCAACACAAATCCAACAATTCGGCTACCAAACCCAACCGAAATCACCTCCAAACATTACCAAAACTTAACCCAGCCAAGATCCATCACTTCTAACCATTTTTATACATCAATTAACATCCAAAATGAATACAAACACATCCTTATACCTCCAGGTATAACAGATCACCAAAAACACTCCAAAAACAACCAAAAACTCAAGCAAAACTTAGGAAATTCAACCTATCCGGGATTGCATTAGTTAAACATCAATTTCTAATCAACTTAGCATTCATTTAACATCATTTTGACACTTCAAAACACTGCCCAAACAGATCACACGAAAATTCCACCAAAATCACCAAATCTTGCATTTTAAGCCAAAATCAAGATTTCTATTGAAAAGCCTTTAACAAAACACAAATCAAGGATTGAGAACTTGGGAATTTCAGTAAAGAACTGATAGTTTAGAGGAGAGAGACGTTCTTACCTCCAAACTTGAATTTCTCCTTTTTAGAGCCAAAAAGCTTGATGAAACAACTTGCAAATTGTGAGGTTTTGTTGATGAGATGATTAGGAATCAAGTAAGAGTTGAAATGAGAGATTTAGATGCCAAAATCAGAGAAAGAAATCTGGAGAATTTTGTTTGGGTTGAGAGAAAATGAGAGAAAGAGAAATTGAGAGAAAATGGAAAATTAGTTAGGAAATTGGTTAAAATGATTTCCCTCCTTTTCTTAATCTTTAAAAATCAGAATAAAGCCTTAAAATATCTTAGAAAAATCTGGAGAAATCCTTTTTGGAATAATAGCTCCTTAAAGATTCAAAGTTTCAATCCTTTATAAAACTGTCCCGCAACTTTCAAAAATTACATTTTGGTCACTAGCCAAAATGTCAACCTTCCAAACCTCATTTTCCAAAATTGATTTCACAGTTCACTTTTATATATTAAAAGATGATTTTAGAACATTTTTCCATATTTTTAATGCAACCCGAACTAGGCTTTCCTAAATTCACTCTTATATATTCGATCAGAACTTTGACCGAACCGGTCAACGCCCAAAACTTCTAAGCCCAAAACCGGGGTGTTACAAAACCATGCTTAAACATGCTTAAAAACAGTAAACAAATACACTCTTACACCAAGTGCAATTTCATCAAACATAGCACATTTCCATGAGAGGGATTACCGAAACACTTACACTTGAGCTTAGTTAAGTGTATCAAACTTACACTAAGCTCCCAAGATCACGCTCAAGGCGTTACAAAGCAGGAAATTGCATTTCCACTCACCGATACACGAAGCCTTGTTCATCGACACGAAAATTACACCTCCAGAGTCTAAAAAATCACCTCGTTTGCTTCCGGATCAAGATCTCCTGCTTTCAAATCATCAAAAACAGAGATCTAAATTCATTAAAATGCATTCTAACACCAGCAACAATTCATAAACTCGTTGCCCACTCAAACCAGACAAAAATACCCTTCCAAAACAACCGAAAACTCAATTTATTGCTTCCTAAACCAAGCACAGCCATCATACATCACTTCCTAACAATTATTAACATCAAGACACATGTAATAAACATCCTAACTCATATTTATACCTCCAGCAATCAAGATTCCACCATTTCACCCCAAAATTCCACTTAAAACTACTAAGAAACTCAATGTCTCAAGGATTTCGGGATCTACGTTATTAACACATCATTTTAACATATAAACCAACTTAGAAATCAATTAAAATCAACACAAAACAGAGCCCAACTCATCAAGTCCGAAAATCTAGATTTCATCCACAATTTCACAAGATTTTGATCTTAAATCAAAACTATATTGAAAACTCACTGTAAAATAGTATTTAGAAGTCAAATATCCTGGGATTTCAATAAAGAACTTAGATTAGAGGTTGAGAATGAGATTTACATCCAATCCTTGCTTTCTTCAATAGATGACAAGTTTTCCTTGCAAAAATCTTGAAGAATTAAGGAAGATCACTTGAAAATGACTTAGGAAATGTTGATAGAGTTTTTGAGAGGAAGAATTCTGGAAAAAGATGAGAGAAAATGGTGTTTGGCTGAAAATGAGAGGGAATTGGTAGTTACGTAAATGAAAATCCCATTAACTACCTTTTAGTTAATTAATATTAAAAAATCCAATTAAAATCATTTAATTAAAAACCCTTTTAAATCACATGTCATATTGAAGAAAGGTCAAATTGACTTAAAGCCCCCTAAAGATTCTAAGATTTTGGCTTCCGCCTTAAAAATCTCATTTTCCCAGTTTTGAAACTTTACAATTTGGTCACTACTCAAAATGTCCATTTTCCAAAACCCTTTTCGTAAATAAGACTTGACCAACCTCTTAATTATATTTTTAGAGGATTTTAGCAATTTTTATCACAATTTTATCCTATCTCGATCCTTGATTTCATAAAATCACCTTATACGATTCGAACCGTTCTCGACCGGTCCGATCCGATGTCTAACATCAAGGCCCAAAACCAGGGCGTTACAACTCACCCCCACTTAGGAAATTTCGTCCTCGAAATTCTTACCTGATGGAAATAGATGCGGAAACTGCCTCATCATGTCCGCTTTGCTTTCCCACGTGGCCTCCGCAACTCCTCGATGTCGCCACAACACCTTCACAAGTTCTATCGTCTTGCCACGAAGAACTTTGCTACTTACGTCCAGAACCTTCACTGGTTCCTCATCATATGACAGATCCTGATTCAACTCTATCTCCTCAACAGGCATCACATGCGAAGGATCTGATCTGTACTTCCGTAACATGGAGACATGAAACACATCATGTATCTTCTCCAACTCTCCAGGAAATCTCAACCGATATGCCACATGACCAATACTCTCCACAATCTCGGAAGGTCCAATAAACCTTGGGCTAAGCTTACCCTTACGCCCAAATCTCATCACCTTCTTCCAAGGCGATACTTTCAAGAACACACGTTCGCCAACCGCGAACTCAATTTCCTTACGCTTCAAGTCCGCGTAAGACTTTTGCCTATCTGATGCCGCTTTCAACCGCTCACAAATGAGCTCCACCTTCTCGGTGGTTCCCTTAAGCATAGCTGGTATTGAAATCAACTTTTGCCCAGCTTCTGTCCAACAGAGAGGGGTTCTACATCTTCTCCCATACAAAGCCTTGTATGGAGCCATTTGGATACTTACCTGGTAACTGTTGTTATACGCAAACTAAACCAACAACAAGTGCTTCTCCCAAGAACCCTGAAAATCTATCACACAGCATCACAACTTGTCCTCAAGCACTTGAATCACACGTTCTGACTGCCCATCCATCTGCGGATGATAAGAAGTACTCAAATTCAACCGTGTACCCAAGGCTTGATACAAACATTCCCAAAATCGTGTTGTAAACCTCGGATCCCTATCCGACGCTATAGAATTTGGCACACCGTGCAACGCACAATCTCAGCTATGTACAACTCATCCAACTTAACCAAGGTATATGTAGTATGCACAGGCAGAAAATGCGCACACTTCGTAAGCCGATCAACAATCACCCAAACTAAATTCTTCTTTGTTGGTGACAAAGGCAAACCAGACACAAAATCCATGGTGATTCTCTCCCACTTCCATTCTGGAATTCTCAAAGGCTGCAACAATCCAGAAGGAACCTGATGCTTAGCCTTCACTCACTGACACACCATGCACTTACTAACGAACTCAACCACATCATTTTTAAACCCTACCCAGTAGTACTCATCTTTTAGGTCACGATACATCTTTGTACTACCAGGATGCATAGCAAAAGGACTACTATGAGCTTCAGTCATAATAGTGTGCCTTAACTCAACATCATTTAACACCACTATTAGACTCCCAAAACACATAACACCATCATCACTAAAGCTGAAAACCGAAGGCCTATCTTCCGCAATGTCCTGAACATGCGAAACAAGAGAATCATCAAGCAACTACTTATCTTTAATCATCTGTATCAAGAATGGTTTCACTTGCAACTCTGCCACAAGGCCACCATCACGTGATATGCTCAAACGAGCAAACATCGCTCTCAATTCCACAGCCACTTTCCGGCTCAAAGCATCAGCTACAACATTAGCCTTTCCGTGTGATACTCGATCGTCAGATCATAAGGTATTTCAAGCTCTTGTGGTCAGTGAACACAACACATTTCTCACCATACAGGTAATGCCTCCAAATTTTCATGGCAAACACCACAGCCGCAAGCTCAAGATCATGAGTAGGGTAATTGTGCTTATGCACCTTCAACTGCATAGATGCATAGGCCACTACCTTACCCTCCTGCATCAACACGCAGCCCAAACCAACAATGGACGCATCACTATAGACCACAAACTCCTTACCAGATTCAGGTTGAATCAAAACAGGAGCTTGCGTCAAAGCTTCCTTCAGCATCTCAAAAGCTTGTTGCCTCGCCTCCGTCCACTCGAAGAGAACATTCTTTTGCAACAACTTGGTCAAAGGTGCTGCTATCTTTGAGAAACCCTCGACAAATATACGGTATTACCCAGCCAAACCAAGGAAACTCCGTACCTCCGTCAATGACTTAGGCACTTTCCAACTCATCACAGCCTCTACCTTGTGCAGATCAACACGAATACCCTCAGCCGATACAACATGTCCAAGGAAGACCACTTCCCTAAGCCAAAACTCACACTTACTCAGCTTGTCATACAATTGATTCTCCAGCAACGCTTGCAAAACAATCCTCAAGTGCCTGTCATGATCCTCCTCGGTACACAAATACACAAGGATATCATCGATGAACAGCACCACAAACTGATTCAAGAATTCATAGAATACATGATTCATCATGTCCATGAAAGCAGCAGGCGTGTTGGTCAAACCAAACAGCATCACCAAAAATTCATAATGCCCGTACCTCGTCCGAAAAGCAGTTTTAGGTACGTCCACATCCTTCACTTTCAACTGATAATACCCTGATCTCAAGTCTATCTTAGAAAACACTGAGGCTCCCCGGAACCGATCAAAGAGATCATCAATTCTAGGTACGGGATACTTGTTCTTGATCGTCAACTTGTTCAGTTGCTGATAATCTATACACATTCTCATCGTCCCATCTTTCTTCTTCACAAACAAGACCGGTGCACCCCAAGGTGACACACTCGGCCGAATGAAACCTCGATCCAACAACTCCAGCAATTGTTTTTTCGACTCTTTTAACACTTTGGGTGCCATGCGATAAGAAGCAATGGACACTGGAGTAATGTTCTCGTACAACTCTATACCAAACTCAAATTCTCTGTTTGGTGGCAACCAAGGCAATTCCTCCGGAAAGACACCCAGAAAATCGCGAACAGTTCGAATGTCCTGCACATGCACATCCTTGGTGCCATGATTCATCACGTAAGCAACGTAAGCCTCACAACCCAACCTCATCATACGATTTACTTCCAAAGCCGAAATCACCTTCGACAAGAATTTCACATTCTCGCCTACGACTACAACCTCGTAATCATTGGCCAACCTTAAGGTTTCGCTTAACATCAAAGTCAACCACGACCCTATGCTCTGTCAACCAATCCATACCAAGGATTACATCAAATCCTTAGAAAGGCAATTCCATCAGATCCACAAGAAAAATATGACCTTGCACAGACAAAGGGCATCTCCTATACAACTTCCTAGTGACTATAGTCTCACCAAAAGAACTAGTCACTTGCATTCCTACTTCAAGCAACTCAACAGGTATATTAAGCAAATGTGCATGCTCACTCAAGATATAAGAATACGTGGATCCAGAATCAATCAAAGTCAGCAAAGATAAAGACTAGAGCAAAGGTACTTGCGATCACATCGGTATCGTTGCGCTCCTCGCGCTGAGCATACACCCTCGATGGTCCACCTCCCTCAGATCGAACGGCTACAACGTGAGCAATACCTCGATGTCCCTCATCTGTAACCCCCTTAACCCGGCCTAGACGGTTGACCCGAATTAAGAAAGTCACACGGGGAAAACCAAAGTCAACCCAAAAGTCAACCTTGATTAACGACCCTTTTTTTTTCTTTTTAAAACTTGTCTAGATGCATATTAAGCCTAATTGTGATCACACATACATCATACCAAAAGATCGCAAACATCAGAGATCAAACAGGGACTCAATTGAAAAATTTACAACCTTAGGGACCAAATTGTAAATTCTGATAATTATAAGGACTTAACCCAAATTAAAGTTACCAACTTGAAATTAATCATGTTTCATACTTCTCTGTGAAATTTCAGCTCGAAAGGACTTCCCAAACTCATACAATTGCACAAACAAGTTTCAGGACCAAAACGCAAACAATTCAAAACACATAACTGCCAATGTCAGCCCCCAACGGTCAACCGTTCCGAAACGGGAGACAGCCCGTTTCGAAACGCGGGGCCGTTCCGAAACAGGCATAGCCCGTTTCGAAACGGGGGTCTGGCAGTGGCCTTTCCGTTTCGGAACGGCCCCTCCCGTTTCGGACGCCTGGGCACGATTAAGGCACCCGTTCCGAAACGGTAGGTGCTGTTCCGAAACACCCTGCCCAGATTGCTCCAAAACTCAACTTTAAACATGCAATTACACAACCAAACATGCTCCGAATGTCACCAAACTTTACCAGCATGCAATTCAACATATATATAACATATTAGCATCATCAATTCAACCAAACATCATCATATGCAAAAAAGCCCCAATTCTATAGGCATGCTTCCTACACAAGCTAGATATTCAAGCACCAAACTTACAAAACAAGCATATAAAGATCCAATCCAAAGACCAACAATCTTAACATCAAGAAACATACTTAGGGAGTACAAAACACCTCCCAAAACATACACATGGTTTCCCCATTGCCAAATCACCCAAAAGCTAAAATGTTTAACAAAAACCTTCCATACATTGAGCTTTACTTGCACTTGAATTCTTGCCCTTCTTCCTGCCCTCAAAAGGTCTCTAATGCTCTGCATTATTGAATCAAGGGAAAACGAAGAGAGCGTAAGCAAAAGCTTAGTGAGGAATGCTCAATAAAACCATCCAATAATGCATTTGTAAAACACTTTATTAAACATGCTTTAAACCATCATTTACACATGCTCAAAAGCATACTTAAACATGCATCTCATGCATCAAATCATAACATGTCATATTGGCCACAAGTGATAAATTCCATTTCTTTAAAAACAAGTTCATCAACTTTCACCCCAAGGACTTTTAAACACCTTGGCCCCAAGGACTTTTAAACACCTTGGCCTATGGACTTTTAAACACCATAGAATGTATCACATCAAGGACTTTTAAACACCTTGATCCCAAGGACTTTTAAACACCTTGGCCCATGGACTTTTAAACACCATGAAATGTAACTCATCAAGGACTTTTAAACACCTTGATCCCAAAGACTTTTAAACACCTTGGCCCATGGACTTTTAACCACCATGGAAGGACCACACAAGGACTTTTAAACACCTTTGTGTCCGTAGCAAAAACCATCCAAGGACTTTTAACCACCTTGATGTTCTCAAGTAAACAAGGCTCACTCAAGGACTTTTAACCACCTTAGTGACCTTAACCTTTTCAAAACATCACTTGCCAATATACATCATTTTCATCACTTACATCACTGTTTTAAAGCATAAAACCAAGCCATATTCATCATGCATTTAAAAGCATTAAACCACATCATTTCAATGTACAAAAGCAAGGAACTCCTACCTAGAGTTACCTTCAACATATGGCTTACATCATCAGCAAAAACCATGCTAAAACATGCTTCCAAAACAGTATGTAAAACATGCAAATAATCATTTTGCAACACAACAAAATCATGGCCACCACTAGAGAGAAATTCCGAAAACTTACGCTCGAGCTTAGCAAAGTTGTTTAGACTTAAACTAAGCTCCCAAGACATTGGTTTCAAAGCTGAAAACCCAATTTCACTCACCGATTCCACTTCGCCACTTGCCGAAGCACGAAATCAAGCTTCCGAATCAACAACTCTTGGATCGAAAGATGCCTCCCCTGATTAAACACATTAAAGCAGAGGTTTAATGCATCATCAAGCATCAAAAGCTTCAATGAAAGCACTCAAACTCGCTGCTCTCATTCCCACTCCAATTTCGGCCACCAAACACAACCGAAATTGCACCAAAACCACCTCCCAACAAAGCCCAGCCATAAACCAGCAAAACCTTACATCCATTAACACCATAAAACATCTAAAAACAACCTACAAACATCCTTATACCTCCAGCAACAACATATCCACAAGATCACCACAAAAACATCCAAAAAAACATAAGCTAAACTTAGGAAACTCAACCTATCCGGGATTGCATTAATCAAAACTCATTTCCTTATCAATTTAGAGTTCATTTAACATCAAAAACACATCTCAAATCACAGATCAATCAGATCTAACGAAAAATCATGAAAAACCATCAAATCTTGCATTATAAGCCAAGATACAATTCCAAACTCAAAAGCCTTTAATTAAACATCAATCAAGAGTTGATAACTTGGGAATTTCAGTAAAGAACTGATAGTTTAGAGGAGAAGGACGTTCTTACCTCCAAACTTGTGTTTCTCCACTTTTTGGAATGAAAATCCTTGTTGAAACACTTAGCAATTGAAGAGATTTGAAGATACAATGATTTGGAATCAAATGAGAGTTGAATGGAGGGATTTAGGTGAAGAAATCAGATCAAGTTCTCTGGAAAAGTAGTGTTTGGTTTGAGAGAAAATGAGAGAAAGAAAGTTTAGCAAAGTTGGTTACAAAATCCAAAAATAGCCAAAATGGCTTCCCTCCAATTTTAATAACCTTTAAAATCAGATTTTAGACTTAAAATATCTTAGAAAAATCTGGAGAAATCATCTTTGGATTAATAGCTCCTTAAGGATTCAAAGTTTCAACTCTTTATAAAACAGTCACCAAACTTTCAAAATTTACATTTTGGTCACTAGCCAAAATGTCATACTTCCAAAACCCATTTTTCAAAATTGATTTCACAGTTCACTTAATTATATTAAAAGATGATTTTAGAACATTTTTCCATATTTTTAATGCAACCCGAACTAGGCTTTCCTAATTTCACCTCTTTAGATTCGAACAGCACTTTGACCAAACCGGTCAACGCCCAGAACTTCTAAGCCCAAAACCGGGGCGTTACATCATCTCTCCTCTGAAAGTTACCACGTCCGCGCCCACGGCCTCTCTGAGGTGCATCTACCACATGAGCACATCCTTGGCCACCACCAGCCAACAAAAGACACTCTATTCTCATATGATCTGCCGAACCACAATTCCAACAAGAGTTCCCTGTCACCACAACAGAAGCCTGAACCTCTCTATCTGTTCGAGGACAATCTCACCTCAAATGGTCCCTCGAACCACATGTCCAGCATGTATGCTGCTACGACCTCACACGTCCTCCCTGAGCCTGTCAACCTCGTCCCAGAACACCACGGCTTCCCTCAGGCTGATGTCTCCTATCATGGCCTCTTTTGTTCCATCCACCACCAGAACTATACTTAACAGCTCTCTTCCCAGAGCTAGAACCAACACCTCTAGAAGACAAACCCAGGTTCTGCTCGATGTTCTTTGCCTGACAAACAAGAAAGTCAAAATCAGTATAATCAGCAGCCAACATGTACGTCTTAACTTCCTATACCAAACCGTACCGGAAGAGATCACATCGATGCCTCTCACTAGGTACCAACTCAGGAGCATACTGGCTCAGGCGTACGAACTGGACCTCGTACTCAGCCACCAAAAGATTACCCTAAACAAGCGACATAAACTCTCGATTCTTCTCATCCAAGTATCTCACACCTAGATACTTTCTACTGAAGGCACCTCTAAAGAACTCTCAATCAACTTCATTGGGTTCCATACCAGCTGTGGTAGTCGTCCACCAGCTGTAAGAATCACCTTGTAACAAAGAAACCGTGCATCCCAGCTTGCGCACCTCGTTACAGCCCATCTGATGCATAATGCGGATCGTGCTAGCTAACCAGTCTTCGGGCGCCTCAGGTGACATACCATAAAACTCTACAGCTCTTAAACTCCTCAAGCTTTCCAAAGATAAGCCCACCTGCCCAGCTGCAGGGGTCTGCACTTGCACTCCAACAACATCAGCCTGAAACGCTCCGGTGATCGCCTCAACTAGTGGCGCCAAATTACCCGTACCATGACCAGCTTGTCCTTGTTCCACCTGCTCCCCACCTCCAGGTGGTGGCGGAGGAGGTAGATCTCCACCATGAGGGACATCAACCCCTTGCTCAGCCTAGTTACCCTGCTCAGCTGTAGGCACTATCATATTGGACCTCAACTCCCTTCTAGGTCCCATTGTGCTATTAACCAAACACAACAACAAAAACAAATTAAACCATTTAGGCCAGCTGCAAGCAAGAATCCAAGTTTACAAAACATTTGATTAGTGTAATAAGGCAATGGGCACCCAATTCCCCCCCACAACGCATAGTATACACAAAAAGTCATGCTCACATACATTTCATCATCCAAATAATAGCACATATCCACATAACATCATGATCATACCATCATATTCATTCTACTTGCAATGCACATAATTCAAGAGTGGCATAGAGTGCAAAATTCAACCGATAGCATGCTTTTCAAACATCGTACTTCGATACATATCAATTTCACATACCAACATCCCCAATTGTTTCGTAACCTGGCTCTGATACCAACAAATGTAACCCCCATAGCCCGGTCTAGAAGTTTAACCTGAACTACACGGGGAAAACCAAAGTCAACCCGAAAGTCAACCTTGATTTACGACCCTTTTTTTTTCTTTTTATCTTCTCTAGATGCATAATTTTAACCTATGAGTTCAGCAAAGCAATTAGGAGAAAACGACACCGCGATCGGAGTTCGATTAGGGGTTCAATTGCATACATTTGACTTTTAGGGACTAAACTATAAATTCCATAATTTGCAGGGTCATTCATGATTTTAAAGTTACCAAACCTCAATTAATCACATAACATGCCATCATGTCAAAAATCAACTCATACGGATCATTTAAACTCATTATTTTAAGCAGCTAACATTAAAGGACCAAAATGTAAGAAACAGAAACTCAGAATAGCTCAAATTCAAAACCGACAGTCAAGTGTTTCGTTACGGTTGGCCCTGTACCGAAATGGTCATTTCGAAACAGGGTTGACAGTTTCGATACTCGGGTATGTTTCGAGACCCGTGTCGAAACACCCCCTTCTAGTAGCCAAAGCGTTTCGATACACCTTCATCTGTTCCGAAACCTTAAGGCCATTTCGAGCCCCTGTTCCGAAACATGCAAGGGTGTTCCGATACGTCTTGCCCTGTAACAGCAGACTTTGCTGGTTTTTCATGCTTAAAGACAATAAAATCATTCCCGAGACATGCCACAACATGTATACAACATAGATACATACCAACAATCACCATACCAAGGCAATAGCTTAAACGTGGCAATCAACACATAAGTAAAGGCACTAAAGGCATGCTCCCTAGTTCACCAAAACCATAACAAGCTATAACATCATGCAAATCAAAATCCAAAACCAAAGGCCATTTACAACCCAAGTATAGGCAATCTAACATGTTCATGGTAAAAGGGAAACTTCCTCAAAAATTCCAAAGTATAAATCTCACCCATTGCAACTTATTACACTAAAGGTGAACCACATACATTTGTTTAACAAAGCCTTGGATTCCTCTTGCTTCTGAGCTGCCTTCAAATGTTCAATTCTCTGCATTGATGAAACAAAAGAGCGTAAGCATAAAGCTTAGTGAGGTCGCTAAACAACATTCATCAATGCATGTCTCATGTTTTGCAAAACCAACACTTTGCATCTCATACCATTTATAAAACATGTCTTCTCAAAACCTTAATGCACTTTATAACCACATGCTCATATGCATCATTTTAAAATAGCAAATAAACCTTTTCTCATGCTTTAACAAGCATCACATGCATTCTTGCATCATACACAATTATCTCATGCTTTCTTGCATCATATACAAGCATCTCATGCTTCACTTTAATCATTTACATTATATTGGCTTACAAGTGATAATCCACAAACCATTTCAACACAAAACATAATCGGATACGTGGATTACAAGCGTTGTCCCTCACGCTTCAAACAAACTACCGGACTATACAAGGTGGAGACAATGGTACAATCGCAACCCCTCAGCACCTGTGATGGAGATTAATGGCACAATCACAACCCCTCAACATCACTCATCGGTAGTTGTATAATTCCACTAACGAGAGTATGGGACACATACACAAGGCTCATACACGGGATTAACCATTTACCCTTGTGATCTTAACCTCAATCGTTAGGGTACTTGGATGGAAATTTCGGCACAATCACAACCCCTTGACATCCAAGGTGACTTTATTCACGGTGCACCCAATCCTATAGCTGGCTAGCTATATCCGATTAAAGTAACCAAAAACCATTTCATCACTTGCCAATATAATCATTTAACCACATTAATCCACTGCTTTACAAGCATAACCACAATGCCATTTCTGTAACCCCCGTAGCCCGGCCTAGACGGTTGACCCGAACTACGAAGATTACACGGGGAAAACCAAAGTCAACCCAAAAGTCAACCTTGATTAACGACCCTTTTTTTTTCTTTTAAATCTTGTCTAGATGCTCATTAACCCTAGATGTGAGCACACAAACAACATACTCAAAGATCACAACCATCAGAGATCATTCAGGGACCCAATTGCACAAAACACAACTTTAGGGACCAATTTGTAAATTCTGAAAACTTTGAGGCCTTAACCAGATTTTAAGATACCAACTTAAAATTAATCATATTTCATGCATCTCGGCCAAATTTCAGCTCAAACGGACATCTCAAACTCATACAATTGCACATACAAGATTCAGGACCAAAATGCAAACATTTTGAAACACATAACTGCCACTGTCAGCCCCCAACGGTCAACCGTTCCGAAACGGGAGACAGCCCGTTTCGAAACGCGGGGCCGTTCCGCAACGGGTACCGAAACGGGGGTCGGGCAGTGGCCTATCCGTTTCGGAACGGTTTCACCCGTTTCGGACGCCTGGGCTGCTTCAAGGCACCCGTTCCGAAACGGTACACCCTGTTCCGAAACACCCTGCACAAAATGCAGAAATTTGCCTATTTAAACATGCAATTAACACCCAATCATGCTCCAACAGCCACCAAACTTTGCCAACATGCAATTTAACATAAAAGAGGCATACTTGCATCAACAATTCACCAACATGCCATCATACATGAAAAGCCCCAATTTTAAGACTAAGCTTCCAACACAAGCAATCCATTTAAGCAACATACTTCCAATTCAATCTCATAAGCCAAGCCATGTTCCAACAACATTAACAACACAAAACCAAACTTGTCTGAACATAAACAAACACATACATCAACCCAAGAGATTCTACCCCATTGCCTTTATTAACTATAGCTATTAACCGAGACATACATCTCAAGTGGAGTCCTTCTTGAATCCCTTGCTCCTCGCTGTCCAAACTTCAAGAATCTGCATTGATGGACAAAAAGGAGCGTAAGCACATAATGCTTAGTGAGGAAAGCTCAAAACCAAAACACCATCAATGCAGCGAGCCATAAATCACTTTTAAAACAAACTTGATTTGTTTACCAAAGCCATGTTTGAAAACTCCTTTTCAACAACAAGCTCAAAACCATGCATCGCACATACATGAAAACCAACCCTTAGTTTAGCAAACTAAGAAAACCCTTTTCAAAGCACAACTTGCAAAATCAACCATTTAGCCAAACCATGCATACACACCATATGCAAGCTAAAACAAAACCTTGGAAAACACTCCCATTTCACAACATACCTTTCTTTAAACTTGAAAGCCAAAACAAACAAGAATCTTTTAAAACCATTTCACAAACCAACCAACACATGCATTAAACCAAAGGCAACATATGAACCACAACATCATCATCACATGCCTTTAAAAACAAGTCTCAACAAGACTCCAATGCACTAAAGATATTTCATGCTCACATGCCTCATTTTCCAAATGATAATCAACACTTGTTCAACTTAACAAGTAAACATGCATTCACAAGCATTATACACTTTCCATGCAACCATGCATCTTTTCAAGCATCTCATGCTTCACATGCAATTATGCATCAATTCAAGCATCTCATGCTTCACATGCAAATATGCATCATTTCAAGCACCTCATGCTTCATCACAATCAAGAACATCATATTGGCCTTCAAATGATCAACCACATTCACTTTTTCAACTCAACACCCAATCGGATACGCGGATTCCGAGCGTTGTCCCTACGCTCCCTACACCCTACCAATCCAAGGTCCTCGAATGGGCAACAACCTCTATTATGACCTCAACATCCTAAGGTTCCCATGTATGGACTTTTAAACACCACACAACCTTAGCTCTTCCCCAAGGTTCTCATGTATGGACTTTTAACCACCATACAACCTTGACATGCACAAGGTTCTCACATATGGGCAACACCTCCATATAACCTTTGCATTCACCGATTGGTAGTTGTAGAACATCACTAACGAGATCCGGGACACCCTACACAAGATCCACACATGGACTTAACACTGCCATTGTGATCTCAACAAGCACAAGGTTCTCACATATGGGCAACACCTCCATATAACCTTTGCTCAACCAAGGTCCTCGAATGGGCAACACCTCCATTATGACCTCAACCATCTCGTTAGGATACTTGAAGGGAGTTTCCCGGTCCACTCTTGACCACTCCACCTCCAAGGCGACTTAATTCACGGTGCACCCAATCCTATAGCCGGCTAACTATATCCGATCAAAAAACCAAGAACCACTTACATCACTTGCCAATATAACCACCTTACCACATTAGTCCAATGTTCCATATGCATAACCATAATGCAAAACCATTACCACATTAATCAAATGATTCACATGCATAACCAATATGCAAAAACCATCATTTACCAACATTAATTCACTGTTTTAAAGCATTAGACAAAGCCATAGAACAACATGCAACACCATGCATCAAAACCACATCTTCAATGTATAAAACCAAGGATCTCTTACCTTGAGCATCCTTCACATATGGCTTTCAAAACCAGCACTAAACCATGCTAAAATATGCTTTCAAAACAGAATTAAACCATACAAAACACATGCATTTCAATCATCAACCACAATTGCTTAAAAGCCACTTCCACAATCATAACTCAAGAGCGAAAATCCATTCACTTACTCTTGAGCTTAGCAAAGTTGTTTAGACTTACACTAAGCTCCCAAAAACCTTCAAACCTTGGTTTAAAAGCTGAAAACCCAACTTCACTCACCGATAACCAAAACAAGGCTAGCCACCAAGCCTTCCAAGCATCCGAAACCTTCCGCAACACCTCTAAAGCTCACGGATCAAACTCCCCTGTTTCAAGCACACAAAAACAGCACATTAATGCTTCATTATGCATTAAGAACAGCAGCCACACAACCAAACTCGCTGCTCGACACAAATCCAACAATTCGGCTACCAAACACAACCGAAATCACCTCCAAACATTTCCAAAACTTAACCCAGCCAAGATCCATAACTTCTAACCATTTTTAAACATCATTTAACATCCAAAATGATCACAAACACGTCCTTATACTTCCAGGTATAACAGATCACCAAAAACACTCCAAAAACAACCAAAAACTCAAGCAAAACTTAGGAAATTCAACCTATCCGGGATTGCATTAATTAAAACTCAACTTCTAATCAATTTAGCATTCATTTAACATCATTTTGACACTTCAAAACACTGCCCAAACAGATCACACGAAAATTTCACCAAAATCACCAAATCTTGCATTTTAAGCCAAAATCAAGATTTCTATTGAAAAGCCTTTAACAGAACACAAACCAAGGATTGAGAACTTGGGAATTTCAGTAAAGAACTTGAAGTTCAGAGGAGAAGGACGTTCTTACCTCCAAACTTGAGTTTCTCCTTTTTGGAGCCAAAAAGCTTGATGAAACAACTTGCAAATTGAGAGGTTTTGTTGATGAGATGATTAGGAATCAAATGAGAGTTGAAATGAGTGATTTGAGTGACAAAATCAGAGGAGGAAATCTGGAGAGAATGTGTTTGGTTTGAGAGAAAAGATGAGAGAAAATGGTTGAGAGAAAAGTTAGTTAGATTTAGGAAAATATCTTCCCTCCACTTTTCTTTTGTTTAAAAACACTTAATTAATCATTTAATATATTTAGAAAATCTGGAGAAACTCCCATTGGGTAAATAGCTCCTTAAAGATTCAAAGTTTCAATCCTTTATAAAACTGTCACCGAACTTTCAAAAATTACATTTTGGTCACTAGCCAAAATGTCAACCTTCCGAACCTCATTTTCCAAAATTGATTTCACAGTTCACTTTTATATATTAAAAGATGATTTTAGAACATTTTTCCATATTTTTAATGCAACCCGAACTAGGCTTTCCTAATTTCACCTCTTTAGATTCGAACAGCACTTTGACCAAACCGGTCAACGCCCAAAACTTCCGAGCCCAAAACCGGGGCGTTACAATTTCAACAAGCATAACATGCTTAACATCATATGCATTCAACACATGAAAACCAAGGATCACTTACCTACTGCATCCTTAACATAATGGCATTAAAATCCAGTATTAAACCATGCTTAAACATGCTTAAAAACAGTAAACAAATCCACTCTTACACCAAGTGCAATTTCATCAAACATTGCACATTTCCAAGAGAGGGATTACCGAAACAATTACACTTGAGCTTAGTTAAGTGTATCAAACTTACACTAAGCTCCCAATATCACGCTCAAGGCGTTACAAAGCACGAAATTGCATTTCCACTCACCGATACACGAAGCCTTGTTCACTGACACAAAAATTACACTTTCGGAGCCTCCAAAATCACCTCGTTTGCTTCTGGATCAAGATCCCCTGCTTTCTTATCATCAAAACAGAGATCTAAATGCATTAAAATGCATTCTAACACCAGCAACAATTCATAAACTAGTTGCCCACTCAAACCACACCAAAATACCCTTCCAAAACAACCGAAAACTCAATCGATTCATTCCTACCAATTATCAACATAAAAAAACATCTAATAAACATCCTAACTCTTCCTTATACCTTCAGCAATCAAGATTCCACCATTTCACCCCAAAATTCCACTTAAAACTACCAAGAAACTCAAGGATCTCAAGGATTTCAGGATCTATGTTATTAACACATCATTTTAGTATATAAACCAACTTAGAAATCAATTAAAATCAACACAAAACAAAGCCCAACTCATCAAGTCCGAAAATCAAGATTTCATCCACAATATCACAAGATTTTGATCTTAAATCAAAACTAAATTGAAAACTCACTCTAAAATAGTATTTAGAAGCCAAATATCTTGAGAATTTCAATAAAGAACTTAGATTAGAGGTTGAGAACGAGATTTACCTCAAATCCTTGCTTCCTTCAATAGATGACAAGTTTTCCTTGCAAAAGTCTTGAAGAATTAAGGAAGATCTCTTAAAAATGATTTAGGAAATGTTGAGAGAGATTTTGTGAGGAAGAATTCTAGAAAAAGATGAGAGAAAATGGTCGTTGGCTGAAAATGAGAGGGAATTGGTAGTTACGTAAATGGAAATCCCATTAACTACCTTTTAGTTAATTAATATAAAAAATCCAATTAAAAACTATTTAATTAAAAACTCTTTTAAATCACATGTCATATTGAAGAAAGGTCAAATTGGCTTAAAGTCCCATAAAGATTCTATGATTTTGGCTTCCACCTTAAAAATCTCATTTTTCCCAGCTTTGAAACTTTACAATTTGGTCACTACTCAAAATGTCCATTTTCCAAAACCCTTTTCGTAAAATTAACTTGACCAACCTCTTAATTATATTTTTCGAGGATTTTAGCAATTTTTATCACAATTTTATCCTATCTCGATCCTTGATTTCCCAAAATCACCTTACGAGATTCAAACCGTTCTCGACCGGTCCGATCCGACGTCTAACATCTAGGGCCAAAACCAGGGCGTTACAATTATACATCTAGAAGGTTAACCTAGTGTAATTTGCCCAGAAAACTCTGTTATGGGCAGTAGCTTTGAAAAATCACCATAAAAGGTATGAATCTAATTTAAGGCTGAAATTTATATAGATTGAACCATAACATGTCTACTTTCATTAGGAACAAATAGAACTGAATTCTGGGTTGTAGATGAGATTCTGGAAATGAAAACCTCTAGACAGTGCATACTGTCCAGTAATGCATTTGGTTTGTCTTTAAGATAAAAAGAATATTAATTGGAAAAGGATTAAAATGTAAGGCTTAGACGGTTAGAAAGATGGTTAAGTTAACTTTCCAATGGTGTCAATGGTTTGAAATTCCGACGTACGAAATAGAAGTTATGAATTTTTAATCGAATAGTGTTTAGTCCGCTTAACAGTAGCTCAATAGGTGACTTAAAATATCATTGAAAGCTAAAGGAGTGTATAGTAAATCAATGGACTATTTTGATCATACGAAAATAATTACATGAATTCTTGGACGATTTGAGTATGAATAGATAAGAATATATGTGATTTGGGATTGTTATGGATTTATAGAAAATTATGTAAACTATGTTGTATTGATACAAAGTCAGGGGGTTGTTTTGCAAAGAAATGAATATCGTTTTAATGCCTTAATGGTCTGTTTAAGTTGAGCATGTGTATAAATATGAAATATTCCATGTTTGTGCATATAAGCGTGTGTAATGGATTATTTTGAGAACATAAGAGTGATTATATGTATTTGGGGCTATTCTACTTGAAAATAAATGAATTAAGGATCGTTATAACCTATTAAGTATGTATATAAGAATAATGGATTGTTTTGAGTATCTACATGAATGCATGTGAAACCCGGGTTGTTAGATTGTATTGAAACGCAAGTATGGAATGTTTTAACATGAAATTATGTATATATGCTTAGCTGTCCGGATTCAAATGAAATTGTTAATGTATGAGCTGTTTTGATGCTAAATTGCGTACATAGGCTTCAGTAGACTATTGAATATATGAAATCATTTTCTTAAAAGAAATTTTAAAAGAGTTTTGTTAAATGATTTAATTAAATGTTTTAATAAAAGAGTTTTGCTAGAATAGGTTTTAAAAGGCAAATCATTTTCTTATGTAACTACTTTTCTCCAAAACTTTTCTCTCAACTTTCCCAGCAGCCAAACTCTCTTTTCATCACTAAAAATATCCATAGATTCATCTCATTTTATCAACTTTTGATTTCTAAATGATGCTCATGTATTTCTACTTTGACTAGCTAGAGTTTTCTTGAAGGATTTCATCAAAATCATTGCAAATCAAGGGGAAAGCTTGTGTTAGAGGATATCTTTCTTTTCTCTCCTCTAATCAAGGTTTTTTTATTGAAATTCCCAAGTCTTTGGCTCTCTAGGTTTTGTTAATAACATGATTTTGTAATTGAATTGATGAATATTGCTAAATTAAGCTTTGTAAGATGGATTTTCAAGATTTTCGTTGTGGCACTGTTTTTTATTGATTTGAGGCTGACTTTAATCATAATTTGGATTTTAAATGATGTGGAAATAAAGGTTTTATGAATATAATCCCGAAATGAGTTGGATCTCTAATTGTTAGATTGTTAGATTTTAGGTTATTGAGGTGTTAGCGTGAAATTTGAGTTGCTGGAGGTATAAGGATGAAATTATGAAGATTTTGGATGTTGAGTGATGGTTAAAATGGGATATAAGTGTTAGATTATGGCTGGGATGAGTTTAGAGTGCAATCGAAGGTGATTTCGGTTGTTTTCGACGATTATTTTAGTGCTATAAGGCAGAGTAGCGAGATAGTTTAAGTTACTGGTGATTTTAATGCATTATGATGCATTAATCCTTTGTTCTTGTGTGGTATATACATGGGATAATACAACGGAAGTAATCAATAAAGTTTCGGGGGCTTCGGAAGCTTAAATTTGCGTCGGCGAATCTTGGTTTTGTGAGTTGTATGCACATCTTGAGTGAGCATGCACATTTGCTTGATATCCTGGTTAAGAAGTTAGATGTGGGAATGCAAGTAACTAGTTCATTTGGTGAAACTGTTGTTACGATGAAGTTGTATAGAAGATGTCCATTATCTGTTCAAGGCCATGTGTTTACATTTAATTTAATGGAGTTGCCTTTCTATGGTTTTGATGTAATCCTTGGAATGGATTTGTTGACCGAGCATAGGGTTGTGGTCGATTTTGATGTTAAGCGAGTTACCATGAAACTTGCTAATGATTTCGAAGTGGTAATCACAGGCGAGAATGGGAAATTCTTGTCCAATGTAATTTCAGCTCTTGAAGCGAGTCATATGATGAAGTTGGGTTGTGAAGCTTTTATATCTCATGTGATGAATCCTGGTACAAAGGAGGTGCAAGTACAAGACAAACAAATGATATGTGAGTTTTCGGAAGAGTTGTCTGGTTTGCCACAAAACAGAGAAGTTGAGTTTGGCATTGAGTTGTATGAAAATACGACTCCAGTGTCTATTGCTCCTTATCGAATGACACCTAAGGAGTTGAAGGAGTTGAAAATGCAACTTCAAGAGTTTCTAGATCGAGGGTTCATTAGTCCATGTGTTTCACCTTGGGGTGCACTGGTCTTGTTTGTGAAGAAGAAAGATGGCTCAATGCGTATGTGTATAGATTATTGTCAACTGAACAAGTTGACGATTAAGAACAAGTATCCTTTGCCAAGGATTGTTGATTTGTTTGACCAGTTTCAATGTGCTTATGTGTTTTGTAAGATTTATTTAAGATCTGGATATTATCAATTGAAGGTAAAGGATGTAGATGTGCCTAAGACAGCTTTTTGTACAAGGTACGTGCATTCTGAGTTCTTGGTGGTGTCGTTTGGTTTGATGAATGCGCCTGCTTCATTCATCGACATGATGAATCGTGTGTTTCATGAGTTTTTGGATCAGTTCGTGGTAGTGTTTATTGATGATATTCTCGTGTACTCTCGTACCGAGGAGAATCATGATAAGTATTACGAATTGAATTTGTAACACACCGAAATTCGGTCTAGTCAGAATTTAGTTTCGGTGATCGAAAATCATACATTGATAAAGTATAAATATTGTATCGACTAGTTAATTATCGATATCGAACTTTAACTGATTAAAAACATTGTTATCGGACTCTATCGAATAATATTGAAACTCATATTGTGATTAGATTGTAGAGGTTTTAAATTGGAGGGCAAAACTATGATATACTGAGACTTGGGGGGCTAACCTTGTGATTAGCCCCTCCTCAATTTACTTTTGCATACGTGTGTAACCCCCTCTACCCGACCTAGCCGATAGACCAAACCGAACAGATCACACATGGAATATTGAAGTAAACCAGGAAAGCTTACCTCAATAAACGACCTTTTTTTTTCTTTTTTCTTGTCTAGATGCAATTTATATTCCTATGTGTACTTACACGAGGAGTGGATACAAAAACAATACAATCGTCTTCTGATTAAGGCCGAACAAGGTTTAGGGACCATTTTGTAATTTTGATAAACTTTAAGGGCTTTAACCAAATTAAAATTATCAATCTTCAATTCGATTCAATACATGTCTACTGGTGAAGATTCAGTTCAAAAAGACATTTAGAACTCATCCAATTGCATGTGAGAAAACATGGACCAAAATGCAAGAAAACAGAACTCAGACAATTCAAATATAGGCCCAACGGTCAAATGTTTAAGAACCGAGGACCCTGTATCGAAACGGCCGTTACGAAAAAAGGTTGACCGTTTCGATACGCGTTGCGTTTCGAAACCCCAAGAGACATGTTTTGGTACGTTGGTTCATAGAGGCAAATTGTTCTGGAACGAGCCTCATTGTTCCAAAACACCATGGCCATTACAGACCACTGTTCCAAAATAAGTAAGGGCGTTCCGAAACGCCTGGACCTGTAACTTTCCAAAATGCTGGTTTAAATCAAGTTTTAGGCTCTAGAACCATCCCGACACGTACCCCAACACACGTACAACATGAATTCTCATCAGTAACCATCAATACAAAGTACAAGCAACTTCATAGCATCACTCACACAAGCCATGGAACTAAAGGCATGCTTCCTAGTTGTCAAAAACACCAAAAGGCTAAAAACCAAACACAAGCACAAACCTAAACTCAATGGCTATTTACAAAAACATAAGTGCATAATAAACTTGCTCAAAACAAGAAAATACGATATCAACAACATTTAAAGCATTGGACATGCCCATTGCCCTTATTACACAAGTTCAAAAGCTACACATACTTTTAGTAAAATGTCTTGGTGTTGTTCCTCAAAGACGCTGCCTCCACAAATCTAATTATCTGCGTTGATGAAACAAAGAGAGCATAAGCATACAAGCTTAGTGAGAATTGCTCAAACTGCAAACATCATCAATGCACAAAACCGTTTTTCACTCTTTTCAAAACCATCATGCCTTTCTTAGGAAACCATGCACTTTAACATCGAAACCATTTTTTTAAACATCAGGCCACATGATCAAATCAAAATCAGAAATTAAACCATTTCTTCTCATTTACCAAGCCTTCCAAGCATAAACACCATTATGCTAAGCTTAACCGAAACATGCATTTCTCAAACCATGCATTAGCAACCATTTCCACATTATACAAATATATTATATTGGCTCCCAAGTGATAACAACAACCTCAAAAATCAAATTATTAGATACACGGATTACCAAAGGTTGTCTCACACCCTTCATACACTTTACCGGCATCCCAAGGCTCACACACGAGAGTGACCATCCATCGTTGTGACACCCGTGGTGGAGTATTCGATACAATCACAACCCCTCAACCTCACTCATCGGTAAATGTATAACCCACTAACGAGAGATGGGACGTACACAAGGTTCAACCTGGGAGCTACCCTCAACCGTTGCAACCTTAAACAATCCTCAATCGTTAGGGTACTTAGATAGAGTATTTGGTACAATCACAACCCCTCAACATCCAAGGCGACTTGTTAATAGTGCACTCAATCCTATAGCCGGCTAACTATATCCGATTTCATTTAGAAAATTCATCAACCAACATCACTTGCCAATATAATCCATATCTCATGCATACCTTAATGTTTTTACAAAGCATTCATGATAAGCCATAAAAAAGCATTAGACCATGCTTAAAATTTCATGCATCAACACATGAATACAAGGATCACCTACCTAGTGCATCCTCAAACCATATGACATCATCATACACATATCATGTACTCAAAACATGCTTTAAAACTGTAGATGAATGCATTTAAAATCAAGTGCAACCAAAGGCTCAACACTGGCATAACCGAGGGAGAAATTTTGATTTACATACTTCCGAACATAATACAACGTTTCAAGCTCTTATTAAGTTCACAAAACCTTTCCTAAAATGTTTCCACTCTGGAAAACCAAAATCCACTTACCGACTCGCGATACCACACTTGCCGATTCAACTAACGATCTTCCGAAGCCTCCAAAACCACTTCGTTTGCTTCTGAACCACTATCCCATATATTCAACACATCAAAACAGAGGCTCAATGAATTAGAATGCATCCAAAACCCCAGCACACACAAGAAATCCCGCAGCCCTGCTCTAAAGAAGCAAAAAACTCATCCCAAACAACTGAAAACTCAATCGATTGATCACAAACCTTAACCCAGCCATTACTCAACTCATCCAACACATTCTAAGCATTAATCAACATCCAAAAACAATCTAAAACCAACCTTATACCTCCAGCAACTCGGATTCCACAAAAACACCTCAAAAACTCAACCAAAACACTTCCAAAACTGAGCATCTCAAGGATTTCGGGATCTATATGATTAAGCCTCCATCTCATCACCAAAAACCTCTCAAAACTCATTTAGAAACAATATAAAAACAACCAAATCAATCAAAGTCCGAAAATCACTTTTTAATCAAATTTTCATCAAGATTTCAAAAGTTTAATACTCTAACAACAACACCTCAAGCAAAATCAGTATAAAAGAGTCAAATATCTTTGGAATTTCATTAAAGAATTTAGATTAGAGGGATAACTCAAAAATTACCTCCAATCCTTGCTTCTTATTTAATTTGGCAAGTTTTGCTTGAAGAAACTTGAAGGAAAATGGAAGAAATCAATGGAGAAATATAGAAATAAAAAAGAGAATTTGAGAGTAAAAGATTTCTGGAAAATTGAGAGAAAATGGGAAGTGTTTGGCATAAGCAAAAGTGAGAAAGGAAAGCTCGTCAAATTTTTTCCATTAACCGTTTAACGAACTCTTTAATTAATTAAATTAGAAAGCCTTTTAATTTTTGATAGCATTTAAAACACAAGCCAAATTAGGGAAAGGCATAATTGCCAAGTAGCCCCCTACAGATTCTAAGATTTTTTCTCTTCTTGAAAAACCATTTTAAAACTTTTAAATCTTTATATTTTGCTCACTATCCAAAATCTATACTTTCGAAAATCTGTTTTGAAAAATTGATTTGACCAACCTTTAAAAAGACATTTTAGAGAATTTTAGAAAATTTTATCATATTTTTATCCTATCCTGAACCCTGATCTCCCTAAACCACCTTTTAACAGTTCGAACAACCGACATCGGTTCCACCGGTCCAACTTGACTCACCCAAAACATCTAAGCCCAAAATCGGGGCATTACAACTCTCCCCCACTTAGGAAATTTCGTCCTCGAAATTTTACCTGTAAGAAAAAGATTCGGGAATTGTCGCAGCATGTCCTCCTTGCTTTCCCACGTGGCCTCCTCAACTCCTCGGTGTCGCCACAACACCTTCACAAGCTTAATCGTCTTACCACTTAGAATCTTACTACTTGTGTCTAGAATTCTCACCAGCTCCGCATAATAGGACAAATCCGGATTCAACTCTATTTCCTCAATCGTCATCACAAGCGAGGGATCCGATCTATATCTCCGCAACATAGATACATGAAACACATCATGGATCTTTTCCAACTCGGGAGGTAACCTCAACCAATAGGCCACATGACCAACTCACTCCACAACCTCATAAGGTCCAATAAACCCAGATTAAGCTTTCCCTTACGTCTGAACCTCATCACCTTCTTCCAAGGCGATACCTTAAGAAACACGCAATCCCCAACCGCGAACTCAACTTCTTTATGCTTTAAATCCGCGTAAGACTTCTGGCGATCCGATGCAACCTGTAACCGCTCACAGATGAGCTTCACCTTCTCTGTTGTTCCCTTGAGCATATCCGGCAAGGAAAGCAACTTTTCCCCCGCCTCAGCCCAACAAAGAGGCGTTCTGCACTTCCTTCCATATAAGGTCTCAAACGGTGCAATTTGAATATTTTATTGAAAGATATTATTATAGGCGAACTCAACCAATGATAGATGCTTCTCCCAAGAACCCTGGAAGTCAATTACACAGCATCGCAACATATTCTCGAGCACTTGGATAACTCGTTCAGACTGCCCATCCGACTGAAGATGATATGAGGTTATGAAATTCAACCGCGTAGCCAACACTTGATGCAAACATTCCCAAAACCTCGATGTAAACCTCTGATCTCTATCCGACACTATGGACTTGGGCACACCATGCAAACGCATAATCTCAGCAATATACAACTCATCCAACTTATCCAACGTATACGTTGTACGCACAACCATGAAATGTGCACACTTCGTAAGGCGATCCATAATCACCCACACTGAGTTCTTCGATGGTGTGAAGGGAAACCCAAATACGAAATCCATCGTAATACTCTCTCATTTAAACTCTAGTATCCTCAAAGGCTGTAAAAAAACTGGAAGGAAACTGATGCTCAGTCTTCACCCGCTGGCAAACAATACACTTGCTAACAAAATCTGCCACGTCCTTTTTACACCCCACCCAGTAGTACTCATCCTTTAAGCCACGATACATCTTGGTACTACCAGGGTGCATAGCAAAAGGACTACTATGTGCTTCAGTCAAGATTGTACGCCTCAAGTCAACATCTTTCGACACCTCTATCCGACTTTTCAAACATAAAACTCCATCATCATTAAAGCAAAAATCCATAGCCTTTCCATCGGCTATATCCTTAACGTGAGGCGCCAACGTATAGTCTAACAACTGCTTTTCCTTAATCAACTGAATTGAGGAGCATTTCACCTGCAACTTAGCTATCAAGCCTCCATCACGCAATATACTCAAATGAGCAAACATAGCTCTTAGCTCAACAACCATTTTTCTACTCAAAGCATCGGCCAAAACATTGGCTTTTCCCGAATGATACTCAATGGTCAGATCGTAATCCTTAAGAAACTCCAACAACCTTCGTCGTCTAAGGTTCAACTCCCTTTAAGACATAAGGTACTTCAAACTTTTATGACCGGTACAAACCACACACCTTTCACCATAGAGGTAATGTCTCCAAATCTTCAAAGCGAAAACCACTGCCGCGAGCTCAAGATCATGCGTAGGGTACTTGCGCTCATGCACTTTGAACTGTCTTGACGCATAAGCCACAACAATTCCACATTGCATCAGTACGCAATTCAAACCAACGTATGATGCATCGCTAAAATCTATAAACTCCTTACCCGATTCTAGTTGAATCATGACATGAGCTTGCGTTAAAGCTTCCTTCAACTTTTCGAAAGCCTGCTGCCTAACATCTTTTTCAACAACTTGGTCAAAGGAGCAGCAATCTTAGAGAAACCTTCAACAAACCTTCGGTAATAACCAGCCAAGCCATGGAAGCTACGCACCTCCGCCACTGACTTAGGTGTCTTCCAACTCATCACCGCCTCAATCTTATGTAGGCCAACCCGTTTACCTTCGGCCGACACCACATGCCCAAGAAAAACCACTTCCCTGAGCCAAAACTAACACTTGCTCGGCTTAGCGTAGAGATGATTCTCCAACAGCACTTGCAACACATTCCTTAACTGCTTGTAATGATCCTCCTCGGTACGAGAGTACACAAGAATATCATCGATAAACAAAACCACAAACTGATCTAGAAACTCATGTAACACCCTATTCATCATGTCTATGAATGATGCCGATGCATTTGTCAATCCAAACGACATCACCAAGAACTTATAATGGTCGTACCTAGTCTGAAAAGCTGTCTTAGGTACATCCACATCCTTAACCTTAAGCTAGTAATACCCAGACCTCATGTCTATCTTCGAAAACACCGAAGCACCACGAAACTGATCAAAAAAATCATCGATCCTCAGAAAAGGGTACTTGTTCTTAATTGTCAACTTGTTCAATTGCCGATAATCAATGCACATACGCATAGTACCATCCTCCTTCTTCATAAACAAGACCGGTGCACCCCAAGGTGAAATACTCGGCCTTATGATCCCTCGATCAAGCAACTCCTAGAACTGTGTCTTCAACTTCTTCAACTCTTTAGGTGCCATGCGATAAGGAGCAATGGACACCAGAGTCGTATTCTCATACAACTCTATACCAAACCCAACTTCCCAATTGGGTGGCAACCCTGGCAACTCCTCCAGAAAGACACCTACAAAATCACATACGGTTCATATATCTTGAATATGCACTTCCATCATGCCAGGATTCATCACGTACGCCGAGAATGATTCGCATCCCAACTCCAGCATCTAACTCGCTTCAAGAGCCGAAATTGTATTAGAAAAGAACTTCACATTCTCACCTACGATTACTACCTCGTAATCATCTGCAAGATTTAAGGTGAAATGCTTAACGTCAAAATCCACCACAGCCTGGTGCTCAACCAACCAGTCCATTCCAAGAATCACGTCAAAACCATAAAAAAAGGTAATTTCATCAGATCAACATGAAATACATGACCTTGAACAAACAACGGGAACCTCTTATACAGATTCCTTGTAACCACAGTCTCACCAAAGGAACTTTTTACTTGCATTCCTACATCTAACATCTAAACAGGAATTTCAAGCAAATGCGCATGCTCACTCAAGATGTATGAATGGGTAGATCCAGAATCAATCAATGCTAACAAGGATAGGGATTGCAATGTGAAGGTCTTGTGATCACATCGGTAACGTTGCGTGCCTCACGATGTGCATACACCCTCGCGGGACCACCTCTATAACGCCCTGATTTTGGGCTTAGAAGTTTTAGAGTTTGAATCGGGCCGGTCGAGAACAGTTCGAACCTTTAAGGGAGATTTAGGGAACACCTAGTTCGGGATGCTTTAAAAATATGGAAAATATTTAAAATTCCTTATTTATTATATGACTAATTGTGGTGAAAACAATTTTACAAAATATGGTTTGGAAATACTACATTTCGGAGTAGTGACCAAATCGCAGTTTTTGCAAAAGTTGACTAGTGACTGTTTAGTAAAGGATTGAAACTTTGAATATTTAAGGAGCTAATTTTACCAAAATTTTTAATCAAATTTCTCTTTATTTTGGGTATTTTAATAATGATTTAATAAAGGGAATTAAAAGAGAAAAATCTATTTTGACTTCTATAACTACTTTACGATCTTTTTCCCTCTTTTCATTTTCTCTCAAATTCCATTCAGCCAAACACATTTTCTCCATCAATTAGCCTCTGATTTTCATCCCTTTTTATGAGATTTCAATCTCCGTTCGATTCCTAATCTTTTCCTCATCAAATCCTCTTGTTTACACTTTGGATTTTCAAGGAAACTTGCCCAAATTAAGGAGAAATCAGCCATTAGAGGCAAGCTTCGTCCTTCTCCTCTAATGATCAGTTCTTTACTGAAATTCCCAAGTTATCAATCCTTTATTAATGATTTTTGAGTTGCTTTAATGTTAGAAACATGAAATTGTGTCAAAATTTAAGGTTCTTGGAGAGATCTTGATGATTTTCGTAACTATTGGTTTGTCTCTGTTTTGAGGTTGATTTCTAATGTATTTTGGGTGGTAATTGATGTTATAAATGAGGTTTTATCAAACAAATCCCGAATAGGTTTGGATTCCTAAGTTTTGCATGCTAGATTAGTGGTTTTTGGGGTGGTTTTGGTCTTCTGTTGTAGCTGGAGGTTTAAGGACGAGTTTATGGTGATTTTTGGTGTTTATTGAGGTTTAGAAATTATTAGAAGTGATAGATCTTGGCTGGGCTTTGTTTTGGAAGAGTTTGGAGATGATTTCAGTTGTTTTTGGTGGCCGAAATGATGCTTTTAGGTAGAGCAGCGAGTTTGATTAGTTGGCTGGTGATTTCAATGCATGATGATGCATTAATCCTCTGCTCTTATGTGTATTAAGCAGGGGAGACATCTTTGGAAGCCTTTGGTGTTGATCCAGAAGTGCTGGGAGCTTAGATATCGTTTCGGCGAGCAAGCGAAACGTAATCGATGAGTGCGAATGGTTTTAGAAGTCCTTGAGGGACAAAGAAACAAGGTTTGGGGATTTAGGATTGGTTTGAAACACCATCCTAAGTCCGGAAGTAAGTATGGCTAGATTTACTCTCAAATATGTGGTTAATGCCCCTAAAATGCTTTTACATGCTCTTGATTTGAGATAGAGAATTTCCTACTGTTTTATGCATGATTTGTAGCACGAGATGATGCTTTGTAGAGATTTCATGCGATAGCATGTTGCATTGATGAGTTTTGAGATTTTGATTTGATGCAAAGCATGAGATGTGATTTTGAAATGAGATGAGAAAATCTTGAGAAATATTGCATAAAAACAATAGGTGAGATGATATTTTGACATAACATATATTGGCATAGAAGATGAGATACTTACCGGATATAATTGATCGATCAATAGGATGAGAGTGCACTATAAACTAAAATTCGTACGTGCTCTTTGGAGTCGGACAATGGGGGTAGTGCCATCCCGATCCAAAGTGAGAATTCGATGATGAGAGATACCATCGGGGTAGGACTTGGTGAAATACCCAAGCTTTGTGGCGATGAGAGATACCGCCATGAGAGTCCGGTGATGAGAGATTCCACCGGGGTAGGACTTGACTTTGAGTCAAGCTAATCCACATATCCGAGTAAAGATGAAATGTGAAATGCCAATGTAATATATTAAAATGTATTTGATTCACATGTACCAAATGTTGAGATGATTTATGCTATGAGAAATGCATATGAGATTTGAATATGAAATGCTTTAGTTTTCACAAGCATGTGTATGACTATGCCATGGGATTTGCATTGGTTTAAATGCAGGAGATAGAATAGAGGTACATGTGTTTTCAAATGGAGATTTGCTTTGAAATGGTTTTCAAGCATGAGATAGAATGAGCATGTTGTAGAAAATGGCTTTTGAGAAAGGGTTTTGAATAATGCATTGTTGTGTTGGTTTTCTTTAGAGCTTGCCTCACTAAGCAAACATGCTTACGCTCTCTTTTACCAACAATGCAGATAATTGAAGTGATTTTTGGGCAACAAGAAGGTTAAGAACATCCACGGAAGTGTAAAGCTCATGTATGGTGATGTTTTTACATACTTTAGTTTTGATACTTGGCAATGAGGCTTCAAGGTTGTATTTAGGAGATGTATTTTGAACTCCCCATGTTTGTGGCAAGTTTGTGTTGGCTTTTGAAGTTTGTAAATGGTCTTATATGGTTTGGTTTGAGGTTTGAAGCCTATATTTGGTTTTGTGACTAGGAAGCATGCCTTTAGACTCAATGGTCATTTGTTTGATGCCATGCTTTAGCTAAAGCTTTTTAAATATGTTCTTTGATGTCTAATCATGTTGCTGGCATGTTATGGTATGATTTGGGATATGTTTGAGTGCGGAAAGATGTGAAAAACAAGAAAATTATGCTGTTGCAGGGCAGGGTGTATCGAAACACCCTTATTTGTTTCGGAACAGGGGCTCGAAATGGCCATTGTGTTTCGGAACGGATGAAGGTGTTTCGGAACACTTTGTCTACTGGAGAGGCCTTTTTCGATACTGGTCTCGGAAAGCATCCGAGTACCGAAACGGTCAACACCGTTTTGATGCGACCGTTTCGATACTAGGGTCAGTGTTTCGAAACGGATGACCGTTGAGCTATGTTTTTGAATTTTTTCAAGTTTTCATGTTTTACATTTTAGTCCTGGATGTTTTGTATGCAATTGATTGAGTTTGGAATATCCTTTTAAGCTGAAATTTGACAGAGAGGCATGTAATATGACTAATTACTTATTGGTAAGCTTTAAATTTTCAAAGTTCTTATATTTTCCAAAATTTACGTTTTGGTCCCTAAAAGTGTAATTCTTACAATTGAGTCCTTAAATGTTTTCCGATCGATGTGCTTTCTCTCCTACGGTTCTTGAGTAATCATATAGGCATAATAAGCATCTAGAAACGATGAAAAGAAAAAAAGGGGTCGTTAATCAAGGTTGACTTCCAGGTTAACTTTGGTTTTCCCCGTGTAATCTTCTTAGTTCGGGTTAAGCGTCTAGGTTGGGCTAAGGGGGTTACATTTGTTGGTATCAAAGCCAGGTTGCGAATGTTTAGGGCTTGGTAAGTGGTTAATGTATGTGATTATGAATGTTTGTGACTTTGCGGTGAAAGTGTGATGTATGATTGCTGATGTGTGGTTTTATTGAGATGAAATTGTGATACTATGCTGTGTTTGGGGTATAGTTGGGGAACCCATTGCCATATCATTACTAATGAGAAGAATTGTTTTCAAAAATGAGCTTGAGTACTTGGATTACTTACCTTATTATGCCTAATGGAATTTATTGTATTTTGTCAGTTGCATTGTTTTATTATGGGGACACGTAGAGAGCTTAGAATCAATACTCGTGCTATGGATGAGAACGAGAATGTGGAGAATGCTGAGGATCTACCTCCTCCCCTTGGTGGACCACCTGGTGGTGGTGGAGCTGGGGTTGGTACTGCTAGAGTTGGTGCTGGGATTGATGGACCCGAGGGAGGTCAAGGGCAAGCTCCTCCTGATATGTCTGTGTTGATACAAGCTATTACTGGAGCTTTCCAGGCAGCAGTAGCTGGGGCTCATGGAGCTGCACCACATGATGGTGCCAATGTAAGGTTGCCGTTAGAGCGACTCCGCAGTCTGGGAGGGACTGAGTTTAGAGGGTTGACCCCGGAAGGTTCCGAGTCTTGGCTAGAGAGTACCAAGAGGATTCTCGGGTAACTGAAATGTAATAATGTTCAGAAGTTGGGATGCATTGTATCTATGTTGCATGGCGATACATATACGTGGTAGACGACCACAATTGCGGGAATGGAAGATGATGATGTGACTTGGACGTTCTTCTTGAATGCATTCAAGAAAAAATTCTTGAAGGTTCGTTACCTTGATGAGAAAAAGAGAGAGTTCATGTCCCTTGTGCAAGGGAGTATGACGGTGGTAGAATATGAGGTGCATTTTGTACGCCTTAGCCAATTTGCACCTGAGCTAATTCCTAGCGAGCGAGAAAGATGTGAACGATTCCATTACGGGCTGGTGGCGGATGTGAAAACCTATATGCTCGCATTAGACTATACTGATTTTGATGTCTTTGTCACCAGAGCCAAGGACATTGAGCTGAATCTTGGTCTGGCAAGTTGGGTTGGAGGATCTAGTTCAGGAAAACGAGCTGCAGAGAGTGATCTTGATAGAGATCGCTATCAGAGGCATTAGGATGGAAGGCCGCATGCTGATTCTAGACGTGGGGGTGGTGACCCTGGGAGAGGTCAACAAGGACCAAATGCTTTCTTGAGGACTCCTGAGTGTAACCGGTGTGGTAGGAGGCATATTAGTGAGTGTTGGGGAAATCTTGGTACATGTTGGAACTGTGGTAATCAAGGGCACTTGAAGAAAGATTGTCCTCAGCCGATGAGAGAAGGCCAGGCTCCAATGGGAGCAGTTGAGCCACAGAGAGATCGTGGGCGCGACCGTGGTAACTTTTAGCGCGAAGATGAAGGTGGAAGGAATGTGGCACATGTGGTTGCTGTTCAACCTGAGGGTGGTGGCCAGGCTTGAGAGTATGGCTATTGTAAGGGAAGGAATGACACGGACGTGATCGCAGGTACCTTTACTTTGCAATCCTTGTCATTACTTTCTTTGATTGATTCTGGATCTACACACTCGTATATATTGCGTGAACATTCTCAAATGCTTTGTTTGCCTGTTGAGTCTTTGGATGTGGGTATTCGTGTGACTAGTTCCTTTGGTGAGACGGTTCTAACAAGAAGGTTGTATAAGAGATGCCCCTTAATGGTGCAAGATCATGTATTTCTTGTTGAACTTATGGAGTTACCATTCTATGGATTTGATGTAATTTTTGGCATGGATTGGCTTGTTGAGCATAGAGCCGTTGTGGATTTTGATAGCAAGCAGGTTTCGCTTAAACTTGCGGATGATTATGAGGTTATGGTGGTAGGATAAAATGTGAAGTTTCTATCTAATGTTGTGTCTACGCTTGAAGCGAGACGGATGTTGTGTCAAGGATGTGAGGCTTATCTAGCCATTGTTATGAATCCTAGTACAAAGGAGGTTCGTGTACAGGATATAAGGACCGTGTGTGAGTTTCCTGGAGTGTTTTTGGAGGAATTACCTGGTTTGCAACCTAGTCGGGAGGTTAAATTTGGAATTGAGTTGTATGAGAACACAACTCTGGTGTCATTGCTCCCTATCGCACGACACCCAAAGAGTTGAAGGAGTTGAAGACGCAACTTCAAGAGTTGCTTGACCGAGGCTTTATTCGGCCTAGTGTGTCACCTTTGGGTGCACCGGTCTTGTTTGTTAAAAAAGAAAGATGGGGCGATGAGGATGTGCATTGATTATCATCAGCTGAATAAGTTGACCATCAAGAACAAGTATCCTTTGCCGAAGATTGATGATCTTTTTGATCAGTTTCGAGGGGCGGTTGTGGTTTCAAAGATTGATTTGAGGTCAGGGTATTATCAGTTAGAGGTGAAGGATGTGGATGTGCCGAAAACATCCTTTCGAATGAAATATGGGCATTAAGATTTCTAGTGATGCCGTTTGGATTGACGAATGCTCCTGCTGCTTTCATGGACATGATGAACAGGGTGTTCCATGAATTCTTAGATAAGTTTGTTGTGGTGTTCATCAATGATATCCTTGTGTACTCTCGTACTGAGGAGGAGCATGAGGGTCATTTGAGGACCGTTTTGCAAGCGTTGTTAGAAAATCAGCTTTATGCTAAGCTAAGACAATGTGAGTTCTGGCTAAAGGAAGTTGTTTTTCTTGGCCATGTGGTTTCGGCTGAAGGGATTCGAGTTGATCCTAGAAGATTGAGGCAATGATGAATTACAAGCCTCATAGATTTGTTCATGAGGTTCGTAGTTTCCTTGGGTTGGCAGATGTTGTGTGTAAAAGAGTCCTATCGCAAATAGTGCAAGTGTACAAGACACAAGTAGTAAAGTGATACTTAAAGTATCATATATTGTCTCTACAGGGACTGAAAATAACTTTATCCTTAAATTACTGCACAAGAGAGAGAGATAATTTAATTGAATTTGTGAAGTAATCTTTGGAAACAAGTAAAGTAAAAGATATAGAAAACAGGTTTAAAGAATAGGACGGTATTGATTTGCTCAGTAGTGTAGGTGTTTCACTGTTAGAGAAACTTCTGTCTACTTTCATCGTTCCTGCCGCAACAGAGGTCTGTTGATGTCGTGGCAGCAATCACACAACTCTGTACTTCAAGCTTGGCAAGAATCCCTGCTATGACTTGTCCTATCCCTAGGCCCAAGTTCTGTTGATGAACACTTCTTGGATGATACCTCCCGGCGTGAATCAAAGGGTGAACACCAATGTTGTTGAATTCTTCCTTAGACACTTAACCTCGTACTTATCCCTAAGCCGAGATGGTTTAACCATAAACTAGAAAAAGCGTATTTATTTCGTTCGTATGCTTGACTCTCCCGATATCAAACAAATAGATAATCTCACAATGCTCTCCCGATACTCTTGCGAGATATGAAAAACCGGAATAAATAAACTTTAAGCTTTTTATTACTTGACTGCAAATTCCTAAAACAATACAATCTTTGCAACTACTTTACAACATCAACCCTTAGCCTTATGGGGAGTTTAGAACATGCTGGAGAAGGGAAAATGATAAGGGTTTTGGGGAAGACGACTAGGAATGAGATATCCTTCCCTAGGTCTAATTACATGCCTTTATATAGGTCTTGGGTCCAAGTTTTCTAATATGGCAAGAATACAAGTTTAAACTAAAGTACAACTCTATTAAAGATTAAATCTTCTGAGTAGATGCCTTTAATTCGTCCTCTTTTCTTGCCTTGAGTTTCTTCTTTGGACTTTGGGCTTGGCCTTCATTCTGCCTCAGGGATCCGAAAAATATAATAGTGGTCCACGACAGACCAGCTTGAAATCCTCTATCTTTCGAGCTCTACTTCACTTTTCCACCTCACCATTCTGTCGTCATGGCTGCCACGGCAGTAGCCACGACAGCGTTTGTTTCTCGACTTCAGTTCTGCGATCCACCTCTGTTCCTTTGCTGCCCTGAGTCTGCTGCAGCAGATGCCTGCAAAAGTAACCAAAATCAGTAGCAACTGTGCCATTTTATCTAATTGTGATGTATATGTAGAAATCTATCCTAAATGCAATGAATTATGCTTAAATGCGGTACAAATATGGGTAAATGAGGGGTAAAAATATAGAACTTTTATACACTCAACACACCCCAAAACTAAAGTTCTTGTTTGCCCTCAAGCAAATACGACCTAAATAAAAATAAACACTTTTTTGGTTTGGCTTAATTCGGTGAACTTTTCACTACCTACCCCACATTCCCTATCAAAAGCAATACATTGTCGGGTGTTTCTCGATTTATCCGGAACAATGCTATAGTTCTTGTGCAGTGTGTAGGTTATATGAACAAATATGTGCCTAGACTCCTTTAGTTTACCAGAATAGTCCTGCTTACAAACTTGAGTTTTATGCCAATTCATTTTTTCTGGAGGCAATTCTTACGCTCCTTTAGTTTTTTCTGACTCTTTACTCAACTTCATTTTTTATGGAGGCAATTCTTAGGCTCCTTTAGTTTTTTCTAACCTTGGACTTCCTTTTTTTATGGAGGCAATTCTTAGGCTCATTTTGTTTTTTCTAACTTAAGCTCAAAGAGAAATCTCCCTAAAATCCTTGCAAGGAAGTTTTTTTTTCTCAAGCAAGTGAGTCTGAAATTTTTCTTTCTTTTATTCCTTTCCTAGAGCCAGTGATGGGCACCTCTAGGGGCAACTCAAGTGGGTAAACATTCATATTCAAGTGCACTACAGAATTCTAGATAGCATAAGAGTCACAAAGGGTGTTTTAAAGATCAGAACTATAGCAAGGCTCTAAAAGGTTCCTAAAAACTTCCAAAAGGCACTGTCACGACAGAGTATGTCGCGGCAGGTAAGTTCAGTTCAAAGACTTAAGCCAATTTTTTTTTTTTATTTTCATTTTTTTGACACAAAAATAAACTAACAATTAAACATGAATTAAGATACAACTAACAATTTCATTACTGGAGGGATGCCCACCCCCAAACTCGAGGGTTGCATTGCCCTCGATGCATGACAATGATAAAAAAGAAAAACATAAAGTACATCACAAAATAGATAAAACAAAAAAGACGTCAAAATATGAGAATAGAAACTTAAGTTGAGGAGCTGTTGTCGTTGCTGTTGCTGACTTGGAGCTGCCAGCGGGCAGTGACCTTAACGGTAGGGGCTGGCAGGTTGCTGGGGGATGCAGAGGCCATTTTCTTCTTAGCCTTTCGAGGTGACTGGAAGCGGGTATGTGAGATGTGTGGGGGTGGTCTAGGACCTAAAGATCATCATCATTGCTGCTGCTGCTGCTGCTGGCAGATTTGCCTTGGCATGATCCTTGGAGATGTCTCGGGCTACGTATGGCTTAGAGTCTGAGTCATGTCAGACGAAAGAGGAGGAAAACCCTTCAAAGTATTTGGGGTCAATCTCTGGTAGGGGGTCTTTCCTCTTCTCTCCTCTGACAGTGGCAGCCTTTCTGCCACCTTTACCGGTCGTGGCAGGTGTGGGTGTGGATGCAGCCGAGGGAGTTCTGGGGCTCGCAGCAGGAGTGGGTGCAACAAAGAAGTTTTCTGGGAAGGAGGGAAATTGCACATGGGTAAAATTTAAATCATTTTTAATAAAATTTACCATTGCGTCAGAATCTGGTTGGAGGTGTTTGTCGGTGGTGCTGCTATCGGCTGCTCAGGTTCTGCTGCGACAGGTTCGGGGGAGCTAGGGTCTGCCGTTGGTTTTGTCGTGGTAGAGGGGTTTATGTACGATAAAGGGGTGGCAGCTTTCAACTCCATCAGACTGTAAATATTTTAATGTGTCCACCCCTTCCCTTGGAACTTGACATCCTCTTCGATTTCTTGCACGTTGTTGCCCCGGCAGATTGTGGTGATGAGATAGGGAAAGGCAAGGGGGTCGGACGGCCGTAGAGAATACTCGAGATTTTGGTCTCGGATGTAGCGGTCAACGTTGATCTGCCTTTCGTTTAGGATGTAGTGGACAAGTGCTAACCTCGCCCTGTCGACAGTGGTGTTGTGGGAAGTAGGCATGGGGTGTTTCTTAACAAAATGGTTCCACATCTTCGCTTGTGGGGTCAGTTGGGTCCTCCTCACGGTCCATTAGTGCTTCGGGTCATCGTTCCACTCCGTTCCTTCCTCTGTAACCTCTACCATAACAGCATCATAGTCTGTCGACGACAGACTATTCACGAACCTTCAGTGGGTGTCCTCCTTCTTGCTCATGTACAACCCATATAGTGTGTTGATGTACGCTGGCTCGAGAGAGATTTCTTTGCCTCGAACGGTCACTGTCGCGACATCCTTATAGTTGATGACAGCATAGAATTCACGAAAGAGGGTTACGTTCATTTCCTCGGGCTGAGCAGCAAATTTCTGCCACTTGAGGGCTTGTATCTTCTTGGCAATGAAACCTTCTAGCCCTAGATCTTCCATTTGTTTGGTATAGATGAACCCTTGTTCCTCCCACATTTCCCTCTTCTAGAAGGAACTGTAGTACCTCGATGCTGAATCTGTGGATGCGAACCGGTTGGAAATCAATTTTACAAAATGAGGTTTGGAAGTGTGACATTTTGGTTTAGTGACTAAAATGTAATTTTCGAAAACTTGGTGACTGTTTTAATAAGGATTGAAACTTTGAATCTTTAAGGAGCTATTTACCCAAGAAGAGTTTCTCCAGATTTTTCTTAATATTAATCAATTTATTAATGGTTTTAATTAAGGTAAAAAGGGAGGGAAAAAGATATTTTGTCATTTTAACTAACTTTCTCAAATTTTCCATTTTCTTTTCTCTCAACTTTTCTCTCAACCCAAACACATTTCTCCAGCAAAATTCCCTCTGATTTTGACAACTAAAGATTAGATTTCAACCTTCATTTGATCTCTAATCATTTCTACATCAAAACCTTAGCAATTGCTTATTGGATTTTCAAGAACCTTGGTTCCAAAAAGGGAGAAACTCAAGTTTAGAGGTATGAACGTTCTTCTCCTCTAAATTGTCAGTTCTTTACTGAAATTCCCAAGTTCTCAATCCTTGATTTGTGTTTTAATAAAGGTTTTGTAGTGGTGTTCTTGATCTTGGCTTTAAAATGCAAGTTTTGATTAGTTTTGATGAAATTCGTATGAAATGATTGGGTACTGTTTTGAGATGTGTTTTTGATGTAAAATGGATGTATAATTGATGAGAAATTGAGGTTTAATCAATGCATTCCCGGATAGGTTGATTTTCCTAAGTTTTGCTTGAGTTTTTGATGGTTTTTGGAGTGATCTTGATGTTCTGCTATAGCTGGAGGTATAAGGACGTGTTTAGATCCTTTTTGGATGTTAATTGAGGTTTATGAATGATTGGAGTTGATGGATCTTTGCTGGGTAGTGTTGTAGAGATGTTTGGATGTGATTTCGGTTGTGTTTGGTAGCCGAAATGTGAGTGTTGATGTGAGCAGCGAGTTTAGGTGTCTTGGTTGAGGATATTAATGCATGATGGTGCATTAATCTACTGTTTTGATGTGTTTAAAACAGGGGAGACATCTCCAGATCCTTGTGGTGTTGATCCGGAAGCTTGATTGGTGTTTCGGCAAGTGGCGAAACGGAAATCGGTGAGTGAAGTTTGGTTTTCAGCTTTGAAACCAATGTTTGAAGGTTTTGGGAGCTTAGTTTAAGTCTAAACAACTTATCTAAGCTCAAGAGTAAGTTTTCGGAAAAACTCTCTTGTTGATGAGCCATGAGTTGGTTGAATGCAAAGTGATTTGTTGCATGTTTAAATTCTGTTTTTGAAAGCATATTTTAGCATGTTTATTGCTGGTTTCATAAGCCATGGGTTGAAGGATGCTCTAGGTAAGGGATCCTTGTTTTGTACATTGATTAATGTGGTTTTGATGCATATTGATGCATGATGATGATGGCTTTATTAAATGCTTTAAAACAGTGGATTAATGTTGTTAAATGATGTATATTGGCAAGTGATGTGGTTTGTCTAAAAGTACTTGGATCAGATATAGTTAGCCGGCTATAGGATTGGGTGCACCGTGAATAAAGTCGCCTTGGATGTTGAGGGGTTGTGATTGTACCATGCTCCATCCAAGTACACTAACGAGATGGTTAAGAACACCATGGTGGTTAAAAGTCCATGAGTGGGTCTTGTGTTAAGGTCATTATGGTGGTTAAAATTCCATGTGTGGACCTTGTGTATTGTTAAGGTCAAAATGGTGGTTAAAATTCCATGTGAGGACCTTGTGTTTGGTAAGATCACAATGGTGGTTTAAAGTCCATGTGTGGATCTTGTGTTGTGTGTCCCGTGATCTCGTTAGTGATGTTATACAACTACCAATGAGTGATGTGGAGGGGTTGTGATTGTACCATAGTCTCCATCACGGGTGTTGTGGGGTTGTGATTGTACCATGCTCCACCTTGAGATTGGTAGTGTGTATGCAGCGTAGGGACAACGCTTGTAATCCGTGTATCCGATTGTTGTTGTTGGTTGTCAATTGTGTTTTGGAAATGGTTACGATTATCACTTGAAAGCCAATATGACATGATAATGATTTGAAGCATGTAATGCTTGGTTTATGTACATATGTGCATGATGAAATGTTGTTGTACTAAAGGTTTTGAAAGTGAGTTTTATTAATGCATTATTGTGTTGTTTTAAATGAGCATTCCTCACTAAGCTATGTGCTTATGCTCTCTCTTTTCTTAAACCAATAATGCAGAGCATTGAAGTGCTTAAGGGCAGCAAGGGGGTCAAGAATCCAAGTGAAGAACTGAGCTCATGTATGGTGAATATTTTCATAACTTGTCTAGCTTTTGGCATTTGGCAATGGGGAACCTATGTTGTTGTTTTGGGAGATATTTTGGACTCCTTAAGTTGGTTTTATGCTTTTGATATTGTTGGAACTTGTAAATGGCCTTTATGAGGATTGTTTGGTGATTTGGTGTTTGAATGGTTTTCAATATAGGATGCATGCCTATAGAATTGGGGCTTTCCTTGTTTGATGACATGTTTATGAATTGTTGATGCCATTATGTTCCTTAAGTATGTAATGACTTGCTGGTATAATTTGAGGGTTATCTGAATGCGCTTGATGGGTCAATTGTGCTTTAAACCAGCTAAATTTCTGCAATCTGGACAGCCTGTTTCGGAACAGGTGCTACCGTTTCGGAACAGAGGACCTGAAATGGCCTAGGCGTTTCGAAACGGGCAGAGCCGTTCCAGAACAGTTTTGCCACTGCCAGGCCATGTTGCGCAACGGGTTTCGGAACGGTCCCGCGTTTTGGAACGGATCATCCCTGTTCCGAAACACCCGACCGTTGGGCACTGAAATTGACGGTTATATGTTTGAAACCTTTGCGTTTTGGTCCTGAACTTTGTGAATACAATTGAATGAGTTTTAGATGGCCGTTTGAGTTGAAATTTGGCAGTGAGGCATGAAACATGACTAATTTCATAATGGTAACTCAAAAGTTGGTTAAGTCCTTGAAATTTCCAGAATTTACATTTTGGTCCCTAAACTTGTATGTTGTGCAATTGAGTCCCCGAATGTTATCCGAATGTTGTGGATTTTGAACATGTTTGTCTCAAGTGTTCACCTAGGATTAATTTACATCTAGATAAGATTAAAAAGAAAAAAAGGGTCGTTAATCAAGGTTGACTTTCGGGTTGACTTTGGTTTTCCCCGTGTAAACTTCTTAATTCGGGTCAACCGTCTAGGCCGGGTTAAGGGGGTTACAAGAAAAGCTTTCCTGGAAAGGACAACCATGAGGGAAAACTTGGACAACCTGGAAAGGACTAGACCACCTAGATTTAAGCTTTCCTGAGAAAAGCTTCAACCTGGAGTTGAACAACAACACCTGTTGCCCTGGGCAGAATTGTCGTGGCAGCAGTTTCCTATCATGTCACTTCTTGGTTTTGTCCTTATAGATCTTGGCATTGTCGTAGGCCATTACTCGAATTTCCTCAATCTCATTCAAGTATAGTAGCCTTTTCTGTCCTGCCTTATCCCAGTCCATATTTACTGCCTTGATAGCCCAGTAAGCTCTGTGTTCTATCTCAACAGGTAAATGACAGGTTTTCTCATAGATGAGTCGGTAAGGTGACATCCCCAATGGTGTTTTGAATGCTGTTTTGTAGCCCTAGAGTGCATCATTGAGATGTAGAGACCAATCCTTTCGAGTGGGTTTAACCATCTTCTCTAGTATGTTATTTACTTCTCTGTTGGATATCTCGGCCTGCCCATTGGTTTGAGGGTGGTATGTTGTTGCAATTCGGTGCTTTACTCTGTATTTCCTTAAGGCAGCAGCTATTACCCTGTTATCGAAGTGTCTCCACTCATCACTGATTATCGCCCTTGGAATGCCAAACCTTGAGAAGATGTTCTTGTGAAGAAATCTTTGTACAATCTTGGCATCATTATTTTGAGTGGCGATCGCTTCTACCCAGTTTGACACATAGTCCACTGCCAATAGGATATACAAGTTCCCACAAGATGCTGGGAATGGTCCCATGAAGTCGATTCCCCATACATTGAAGATTTTGACTTCTAATATGTTTTGCAATGGCATCTCATGCCTTCTCGATATGTTCCCAGTCCTTTGGCACTTGTCACAGCCTTTGTAAAAAGATTGTGCATCCTTGAACAGTGTGGGCCAATAAAGACTAGATTGCAGAACCTTAGCAGCGGTTTTGTTTCCACCTAGGTGTCCTCCATAAGGGGAAGCATGGAAATGGTGAAGCACAACTTTCTGCTCGTCCTGTGGTTTGCATCTCGTGATAATTTGATCTGCACAATGTTTGAAAAGAAGAGGTTCGTCCCAATAATAATGTTTTGCATCATTTTGGAACCTCTTCCTTGCTTGGTAATTAAGCTCAGGAGGTAATAACCCACTTACAATGTAATTAACAATGTCAGCATACCAAGGGGTTTCATAAAGCTTACCTGCTGCCATGGCTGTCGCGGAAGTGTTGGTGGCAGCAAACAACTGCTCATCCGAGAAGGTCTCCAATATGTTGGTCTTTTCTGATTATTGACTCCTCCCTGTTTCCAGCCTTGACAAGTGGTCTGCTACTTGGTTCTATGTTCCCTTTTTATCCTTGATGTCAATGTCAAATTCCTGCTGTAGCAGAATCCAACGTATCAATCTAGGTTTTGCATCCTTTTTTGTGAACAGATACTTCAGTGCTGAATGGTCTGTATGGACCACCACCTTTGTTCCAAGTATATACGGACGAAACTTGTCGATTGAGAACACCATTGCTAACAGCTCCTTCTCTGTCGTGGTGTAGTTGATTTGGGCATCGTTCAGTGTTTTGCTGGCATAGTAAATCACGTGGAAGAGCTTATCCTTCCTCTGCCCTAGTGCTGCCCCGACAGCGTAGTCACAGCATCACACATTATTTCAAATGGAACACTCCAGTCTGGTGGTTGTACGCTCGGGGCTATTACCACCTTCTCCTTCAGTATTCTGAATGCCTCAGTACATTCAGCATTAAAATCAAAGGGCCGATTCAGTTCCAGTAGGTGGCATAGGGGCTTGGAAATTTTCAAAAAATTGGCTATAAATCATCGATAAAACGCGGCATGCCCTAAGAAACTTCGAATCCCCATGACTGTGGTAGGTGGCGGCAGCTTTTAGATGACCTCTATTTTGGCTCTGTCCACCTTTATGCCGCGACAGCTCACCTTGTGGCCCAGGACCATTCCTTCATACACCATGAAGTGGCATTTTCCCAGTTCAAAACCAAGTTCGCCTCTTCGCATCTCTCAAGAACTTTCTATAAGTTGCCTAAACAACCATCAAAGGTGTCTCCAAAGATGGAAAAGTCGTCCATGAATTTTTCTAGGAAATTCTCCACCATGTAAGAGAATATTGCCATCATGCACCATTGGATGGTTGCTGGTGCATTGCAGAGCCCAAATGGCATTCTCCGAAAGGCATAGGTGCCGTACGGGCATGTGAAGGTAGTTTTCTCTTGATCCTCCGGTGCAATTGCTATTTGATTATAACCTGAGTAACCATCAAGAAAACAATAGTAAGGTTTCCCCGCTAATCTATCAAGCATTTGATCAATAAAAGGTAAGGGGAAATGGTCTTTCCGTGTAGCTTTGTTAAGCTTCTGGTAATCCATACAAACCCTCCAACCGGTCACAGTCCTGGTTGGGATTAGTTCGTTTTCTTCGTTGGTTACCACGGTTATACCTCCCTTTTTGGGCACACACTGCACCGAGCTCACCCACTTGCTGTCTGAGATGGCGTATATGATTCCAGCGTCGAGCCTCTTGATAATTTCTTTTCTCACAACCTCTCTCATAGCCTCGTTCAATCATATTTGGGCATCGATGGTCGGCTTATGATCATCCTCCAAGAGGATTTTGCGCATGCATACCGCCGGACTGATGCCTTGGATATCAGCTATAGTCCATCCAATGGCCTTCTTATGCTGTTGTAGCATTTTGATTAGCTGTTGTTCATGTTCCTGCATCAACTTGGAAGAGATTATTATGGGTGGCGTGGCAGGGGTATAAGAACTAGAACATGTGGCTTTTCAATGGAAGGCTTATGGATTACATGTTCATTTGATGTGTAATTTAGAGGTTCGAAGAACTTACCTGGACGTGGATGCTTGTGCAAGATTTTCATGCATCCTTCTTTCATCTTCACCGTCTCAAATTCCCCAAGTCTGGACCTTTTGGACGTTGCATCCTTGAGAAATTTAGCATAACCAGGCATCTGCTTGATGGCCTCTAACAACAGTATGTTAATGTGCACCTGCTTACAAATATCATAAATTCTTTTAAGCTGGTACTCTTGTTTCTATTTTTATAACTGTTGTGGAAAAAGAGGTGGAGGACGATAATCTTCAAGACGCCCTTCACATGGAATTCGGATCTAAGGAGGTTTAGGTTCTTCAACATCCTCTGGTTGCTCCTCTGTCCCTTCTGCTATCACGGCAGGTGTGACGACAGCAGGTTGTTCTTCATCTGCCGGGGCAGTGTTCACGGCATGTGTTTCTGGGGTCGGATTCTCACTCGGTATGTTCTTCATCTCTGACCCTTGTAACTGTTTCCCACTCCTAGTTGTGATTGCTTTACACTGCTCGTGTGTGAGTTTTCTAGTGACCTCAATATCACTAGGGAATCCTTCGTTCTGCCTTGGCTTGATATACTGGGAAACTTGGTCCATTTGTGTCTCCAAAGATTTTAGGGTAGCCTCATGGTTTGTCATCCTCATCTCTGTCTTGTCCATGAATGACTAAATTTTCTTGACAAAGTGATTCATGTTCGCCATGTATGCTCATGTCTGTGACATAAATATTGCCAAGGTTTGTTCCGGTATACTAGGTGCGGCTACCGGTTGTTGCTATGGCTACTCTCGTGACAGGATTCTAGGTACCACTTGGTTTTGGTTGTTCTTTGCTGGAGGATTTAGTGCGTTGTTCGGATTGTTCCAGGAAAATTTTGGATCATTCCTCCAGTTTGGATTGTAATTGTTGGAATCATAATTTCTTGGCTTGTTGTAGTTCCCAACATACATCCCTTCTTCCAACTGTAAATAACAGTCTTCTAAACTGTGATTCCCACTACAGGTTTCACATACCTCTTCTGTAGAATATACAGGTTTAGAATCTTTCCGCCGCAGATTTTCGACTATATTTGTGAGGTATGCAACGTGTGATTTCATCGAATTATCAGGTTCGTAATCCTTCATAGATATTCCTCGTTTGCCCCCTCTCCTAGCTGTTGGAAATTGCTCATCGTTCTTTGCTAATTTCTTCAACACTAACATTGCCTCGTCTGGTTCTTTATTCAATAGTAACCCATTCGCTGCTGAATCTATTCTGGGTCGAGTATGTGCGTTGGCAGCATTGTAGAATTTGACGACCTGATTCCACACGGGGAATCCATGCATTGGGCAGTTCCGTTAAAGAGTTGTAAATCTGTCCCATGCCTCACGCATTGGTTCGTCATCTTCCTGTTGAAAAGTAGCAATCTCGTTACGCAATCTTTCAGATAAAATGAGAAGGATTAAAATGAGAAAGGAATTCACGAGAGAGATCTGCCCAAGTTCTTATTGAACCCGGCGTTAATTTATTCCACCAAGTTTTAGCTCTATCTCTCAATGAATGGGGTTATAACCAGAGCCTTAGTACTTTTGGATTTATTCCTGGCAGTTTGAATGATCCTTAGATTTCTTGGAATGTTTTCAGATGTTCTCGGGCATCCTCAGTTGCAGAACCACTAAATTGGCCAGCGAAATTTATCATGCTGAACATGAGAGGTTTCAGCTCAAAGTTTTCAGCTTCCACGTCTGGCAAGGTGGTTTCCAGTTCGACATGGTCATTGTCCATGTAGTCTCGACAGGACTGCTGTGCGGCAGCGGGCATTTCATTCCGGGCATCTTGGGTAGGATCAGTAATAACTCTCTGGTTATTGTTGTTTGGGTCATCTGCCCCGTCGTTTTGCCTTCCGTTCACCATTGCTTCTAGTATCTCCTCAAGATATTTGTTTCTTGCTATCAAGAGTTAGGCTTGGTTCCTACGTTGGTACGTGCGTTCAATTTCTAGGTCTAGTTCGTACTCAGGTTCTTTGCCTCGTCTAGATCTGCGTATAAGCAAACAACAACGCTTCTGAAAAGCACGGGGTAAATAACACCACTTAAAACAGAAAAATAAAAAGAAAAAGTGCAGTAATAAAAAGGGTAAAGATATGTTGCCAATCCCCGGCAACAGCGCCTAAAACTTGTTGCGTGTAAAAGTGTCCTATCGCAAATATTGCAAGTGTACACGACGCAAGTAGTAAAGTGATACTTGAAGTATCGGATATCGTCTTCACATGGACTAGAAATAACTTTATCCTTAAATTCTTGCAGAAGATAGAGACATAGTTTAATTGAATTTGTGAAGTAATCTTTGAAAACAAGTAAAGTAAAAGATATAGAAATCAGGTTTAAAGAACAGGCTGGTATTGATTTGCTCAGTAGTGTAGGTGTTGCACTGTTAGAGAAACTTCTGTCTACTGTCGTCGTTCCTGTCATGGCAGCACCTGTCGCGACAGAGGTTTGTTGATGTCGCGGCAGCGATCACACAGCTCTGTACTTCAAACTTGGCAAGAATCCCTGTTATGACTTGTCCTATCCCTAGGTCCAAGTTCTGTTGAGGAACACTTCTTGGATGATACCTCACGGCTTGAATCAAAGGGTGAACACCAATGTTGTTGAATTCTTCCTTAGCCACTTAACCTCCTACTTATCCCTAAGCCGAGATGGTTTAACCATAAACTAGAAAATGTGTATTTATTTCGTTCGTATGCTTGACTCTCCCGATATCAAACAAATAGATAATCTCACAATGCTCTCCCGATACTCTTGCGAGATATGAAAAACCAGAATAAATAAACTTGAAGCTTTTTATTACTTGACAGAAAATTCCTAAAACAATACAATCCTTGCAACTACTTTACAGAATCAACCCATAGGCCTAGGGGGAGTTTAGAACATGTTGGAGAAGGGAAAATGACAAGGGTTTTGGGGAAGAGAGCTAGGAATGAGATATCCTTCCCTAGGTCGAATTACGTGCTTTTATATAGGCCTTGGGTCCAAGTTTTCTAACATGGCAAGATTACAAGTTTAAACTAAAGTACAACTCTATTAAAGATTAAATCTTCTGAGTAGATGCCTTTAATTCGTCCTCTTTTCTTGCCTTGAGTTTCTTCCTTGGACTTTGGGCTTGGCCTTCATTCTGCCTCAGGGCTCAGAAAAATATAGGAGTGGTCCACGACAGACTGGCTTGAAATCCTCTATCTGTCGTGCTCCACTTTACTCTTCCACCTCACCATTCTGTCTTCATGGCTATCACGTCAGTAGCCATGGCAGCACTTGTTTCTCGACATCAGTTCTGTGATCCACCTCTGTTCCTTTGCTGCCCTGAGTTCGCTGCAGCAGATACCTGCAAAAGTAACAAAAATCAGTAGCAACTATGCCATTTTATCTAATTGTGATGTATATGTATAAATCTATCCTAAATCCAATGAATTATGCTTGAATGCGGCAAAAATATGGGTAAATGAGGGGTAAAAATATAGAACTTTTATACACTCAACAACATGTTTCTACCGGAGGTTCGTGGATGGATTTTCTAAGATTGCTGCCCCTTTGGCGAAGTTGTTGCAGAAGGATGTTAAGTATGAATGGACGGAAGTGAGACAACAAGCTTTTGAGAAGCTTAAGGCAGCTTTGACGCAAGCTCCTATCTTGGTTCAACCAGAATTAGGAAAAGAGTTTGTGGTGTATAGTGATACATCCTATGTTGGTTTGGGGTGTGTGTTAATGCAAGAGGGTAAGGTAGTGGCTTATGCATCGCGACAGTTGAAAGTGCATGAGCGCAATTACCCTACGCATGACATTGAGTTGGTTGCAGTGGTTTTCGCTCTAAAGATCTGAAGACAGTATCTCTATGGTGAGAAGTGAACTGTGTACACGGATCATAAGAGTTTGAAGTATCTGATGTCTCAGAAAGAGTTGAATCTTAGGCAACGACGTTGGGTGGAGTTGCTTAAGGATTACGATCTAACGATCGTGTATCATCCGGGTAAGGCCAATGTTGTGGCCGATGCTTTGAGCAGAAAAGTGGAGGTGGAGTTAAGGGCGATGTTTGCTAGCTTGAGCGTATCGCGTGTTTGGTGGTCTTGTAGCTAAATTGTAATTGAAACCATCTCTAGTTCAGTTGATAAAGGACAAACAATTGTTGGATGATTCTTTGGTGTCACATGTTCAAGATATTGCAGAAGGTAGGCCATCGGATTTCTGTTTCAATGATGATGGTGTTATATGTTTTGGGAGTCGGATAGTGGTGCCGAATGATGTTGAATTGAGGCGCACTATTCTGACTGAAGCTCATAGTAGTCCTTTTTCTATGCACCCTGGCAGTACAAAGATGTACCATGATCTGAAGGATGAGTACTATTGGGTGGGATTAAAGAAAGATGTCGCTGAGTATATTAGCAAATGCATGGTTTGTCAGCGAGTTAAAGTTGAACATTAATTTCCTTCTGGGTTGTTGCAGCCATTAAGGATCCCTGGATGGAAGTGGGAGAGGATCACCATGGACTTTGTGTCTGGTTTGCCTTTATCGCCATCGAAGAAGAATTCTGTCTGGGTGATTGTGGATTGCCATACGAAGTGTGCACATTTCTTGCTTGTGCATACTACGTATACCTTGGATAAGCTTACGGAGTTGTACATTGCTGAGATTGTACGATTGCATGGGGTGCCAAAATCTATAGTGTCAGATAGAGATCCGAGGTTCACTGCAAGGTTTTGGGAGTGTTTGCATCAAGCATTGGGTATGCAGTTGAATTTCAGTACTTCTTATCATCCACAGACGGATGGACAGTTGGAGCATGTTATCCAAGTGCTTAAGGATTTGTTGAGGTGCTGTGTTATTGAATTTAAAGGCTCTTGGGAGAAGCACTTGCCTTTGGTGGAGTTTTCTTATAATAATAGTTACCAGGCAAGTATTCAAATGGCACCTTATGAAGCTTTGTACGGGAGGAAGTGCATAACTCCTCTTTGTTGGGCTGAAATGGGACAAAAGTTGGTCTCGATGCCAGTTTTGTTAAAAGGAACCACGTAGAAGGTGAAGCTCATTTGTGAGAGGTTGAAGGCAGCATCAGATCGGCAAAAGTCTTACGCAGATTTGAAGCCTAAGGAGATCGAATTCGTTCTGGGCGAGCGTGTGTTTTTGAAAGTTTCACCTTGGTAGAAGGTGATGAGATTTGGCCGGAAGGGCAAGTTGAGCCCAATGTTCTTTGGACCATACGAAGTGATAGAACGTGTGGGTCCTATTTCCTACAAGCTGAGACTTCCTCAAGAGTTCGGAAAGATACATAATGTGTTTCATGTATCCATGCTTCGGAGGTATAGATCGGATTCGTCGCATGTTATGCTTGTGGAAGAGGTTGAGTTGAATCTAGATTTGACATATGATGAGGAACCTGTTGAGATTCTGGATTTGGATAGTAAGGTTCTTCGAGGTAAGACCTTCGAGCTGGTTAAAGTTTTGTGGAGACATCGTGGTGTTGAGGAAGCCACGTGGGAAAGGAAGGAAGACATGAAGAAGCAATTTCCTTACCTTTTTCCTCCAAGTAAATTTCGAGGATGAAATTTCTTAAGAGGGGGAGAGTTGTAACGCCCTGATTTTAGGAGTAGAAGTTTTAGAGTTTGAATTGGGGCAGTCAAGAACGCTTCGAACCTTTAAGGGAGATTTAGGGAACACCTACTTCGGGATGCTTTAAAAATATGGAAAATATCTAAACATCCACATTTATTATAAGAATGATTGTGGTGAAAACAATTTTACAAAATATGGTTTGGAAATACTACATTTCAGTGTAGTGACCAAATCACAGTTTTTGCAAAAATTGACTAGTGACTGTTTTGTAAAGGATCGAAACTTTGAATCTTTAAGGAGCTAATTTTACCAAAAAAAATTTAATTAGATTTCTATTTATTTTGGGTATTTTAATAATGATTTAATAAAGGGAATTAAAAGAGAAAAATCTATTTTGACTTCCATAACTATTTTACGATCTTTTTCCCTCTTTACATTTTCTCTCAACTTCCATTCAGCCAAAACCATTTCCTCCATCAATTAGCCTATGATTTTCATCCCTTTTGATGAGATTTCAATCTGCTTTTGAGTCCTAATATTTTCCTCATCAAATCCTCTTGTTTTCACTTTGGATTTTCAAGGAAACTTGCCCAAATTAAGGAGAAAACAACCATTAGAGGTAAGCTTCGTCCTTCTTCTCTAATGATCAGTTCTTAACTGAAGTTCCAAAGTTATCATTCCTTTGTTAATGATATTTGAGTTGCTTTAATTTTAGAAACATGAAATTGTGTCAAAACTCAAGGTTCTTGGAGAGATCTTGATGATTTTTGTAACTATTGGTTAGGCTATGTGTGAGGTTGATTTGTAATGTATTTTGGGTTGTAATTGTTGTTACAAATGAGTTTTTATCAAACAAATCCCGAATAGGTTTGGATTCCTAAGTTTTGCATGCTAGACTGGTGGTTTTTGGGGTGGTTTTGGTGTTCTGTTGTAGCTGGAGGTTTAAGGACGAGTTTATGGTGCTTTGTGGTGTTGATTGAGGTTTAGAAATGATTAGAAGTGATATATCATGGCTGGGCTTTGTTTTGGAAGAGTTTGGAGATGATTTCAGTTGTTTTTGGTGGTCGAAATGATGTTTTTGGGTAGAGCAGCGAGTTTGATTAGTTGAATGGTGATTTCAATGCATGATGATGCATTAATCCTCTGCTCTTATGTGTATTAAGCAAGAGAGACATCTTCGGACGCCTTTGGTGTTGATCCGGAAGTGTCGGGAGCTTAGATATCGTTTCGGAGAGCTGGCGAAAAGTAATCGGTGAATGCGAATGGTTTTACAAGTTTTTGAGGGACAAAGAAACAAGGTTTGGGGATTTAGGATTGGTTTGAAACACCATCCTATGTCCGGAAGTAAGTATGGCTAGATTTGCTCTTAAATATGTGGTTGATGCCCCTAAAATACTTTTACATGCTCTTGATTTGAGATCGACAAATTCCTACTGTTTTATGCATGATTTGTGGCATGAGATGATGCTTTGTAGAGATTTCATGTGATAGCATGTTGCATTGATGAGTTTTGAGATTTTGATTTGATGCAAAGCATGAGATATGGTTTTGAAATGAGATGAAAAAATCTTGAGAAATATTGCATAAAAACAGTAGGTGAGATGATGTTTTGACATAATATATATTGGCATAGAAGATGAGATACTTACCGAATATAATTGATCGATCAATACGATGAGAGTGAACTATAAACTAAAATTCGTATGTGCTCTTTGGAGTCGGGCAAAGGGGGTACTGCCATCTCGATCCAAAGTGAGAATCCGATGATGAGAGATACCATCGGGGTAGGACTAGGTGAAATACCAAAGCTTTGTGGCGATGAGAGATACCGTCATGAGAGTCTGGTGATGAGAGATTCCACCGGGGTAGGACTTGACTTTGAGTCGAGCTAATCCACATATCCGAGTAAAGATGAAATGTGAAATGATAATATAATATATGAAAATGTATTTTATTCACATGTACCAAATGTTGAGATGATTTATGTTATGAGAAATGCATATGAGATTTGAATATGAAATGCTTTAGTTTTCACAAGAATGTGTATGGCTTTGCCATGAGATTTGCATTGGTTTAAATGCATGAGATAGAATAGAGGTACATTGTTTTCAAATGGAGATTTGCTTTGAAATGGTTTTCAAGCATGAGATAGAATGAGCATGTTGTAGAAAATGGCTTTTGAGAAAGGGTTTTGAATAATGCATTGTTGTGTTGGTTTTCTTTAGAGCTTGCCTCACTAAGCAAACATGTGTACGCTCTCCTTTACCAACAATGCAGATAATTGAAGTGATTTTTGGCAGCAAGAAGGTTAAGATCATCCAAGGAAGTTTAGCTCATGTATGGTGATGTTTTTACATACTTTAGTGTTGATACTTGTCAATGGGGCTTCAAGGTTGTATTTGAGAGATGTGTTTTGAACTCCCTATGTTTGTGGCAAGTTTGTGTTGGCTTTTGAAGTTTGTAAATGGTCTTATATGGTTTGGTTTGAGGTTTGAAGTCTATATTTTGTTTTGTGACTAGGAAGAATGCCTTTAGATTCAGTGGTCATTTGTTTGATGCCATGCTTTAGCCAAAGCTTCTTAAATATGTTCTTTGATGTCTAATCATGTTGCTGGCATGTTATGGTATGATTTGGGATATGTTTGAGTGTGGAAAGATGTGAAAAACCAGAAAATTATGCTGTTGCAGGGCAGGGTGTATCGAAACACCCTTATCTGTTTCGAACAGGGGCCCGAAATGGCCATAGTGTTTCAGAACACTTTGGCTACTGGGGAGGCATGTTTTGATACTGGTCTCGGAACGTACCCTAGTACCGAAACGGTCAACACCGTTTCTATACGACCGTTTCGATACCAGGGTCAGTGTTCCGAAACGGATGACCGTTGAGCTATGTTTTTGAATTGTTTCAAGTTCTCATGTTTTACATTTTAGTCCTGGATGTTGTGCATGCAATCGATTGAGTTTGGAATATCCTTTTAAGCTGAAATTTGACAGAGAGGCATGTAATATGACTAATTACATATTGGTAAGCTTAAAGTTTGCAAAGTCTTTATATTTTCCAAAATTTACGTTTTGGTCCCTAAAAGCGTAATTCTTACAATTGAGTCCTTAAATGTTTTCCGATCGTTGTGCTTTCTCTCATATGGTTCTTAAGTATCATATAGGCTTAATAAGCATCTACAAAAGATAAAAAGAAAAAAAGGGTCGTTAATCAAGGTTAACTTTCGGGTTGACATTGGTTTTCCCCATGTAATCTTTGTAGTTTGAGTCAAGCATCTAGGTCGGGCTAAGAGGGTTACAACCTCCCTCTGGCTAAACAACAACTACGTGGGCCACACCTCTCTGGCCATCCTCTCTCCCCTAGAAGTTACCTCGGCTGCCCCCACAGCCTCTCTGTTGTACAACAGCTGGTGCACGACCTCGACCACCTCTCGCTAACAGGGGACACTCACGCCTCATGTGATCAGCAGATCCAAAGTTACGACACGAGTTAGCTCCAACCACAGGAGCCTGAACCTCACATGTCGCACGAGGGCAATCCCTCCAAAGTTCCAACACGTCCAGCACGTGTTCTTTCCTACCCTCTACATGTTGCCCTGAACCGGTGCACCACGTCCGAAGTTGCCACGCCTATCCGTAGGCTGATATATATGGTCCCGGTTTCTCTTGCTCTGCCCACCACTAGGGCCAGCATCAGCATCTCTCTTGCCCACAACAGAATCACCCCCACACGAAGTCAAACCCAAGCTCTGCTCTATGTCCTTGGCTCGAGTCACGAGCATATCAAAGTCCGTATAATCTTTCTCAAGCATATACGTCTTCACTTCCTGCACCAAGCCGTACCGAAAATGATCGCATCGATGGCTATCACTTGGCATCAGCTTTGGAGCATATTGGCTTAATCGTACGAACTGGACCTCGTACTCAGCTATAGTCATACTCCTCTGAACAAGAGACATAAGCTCTCTCTTTTTATCATCCAAGTACCTAACTCCAAGGTACATCCTCTTGAAAGTAGACCAAAAAAACGTCCAATCTACGTCTTCCGGCTCCAGGGCCGCAGTCACAGTAGTCCACCAGGTATATGCATAACCATGCAATAATGATACCGCGCAACCCAACTTTTATAAATCACTGCACCCCATCTGGTCTAGTACTTGTATCGTACTGGCTAGCCATGCCTCAGACGCCTCGGAAGATAATCCTCGAAACTCTACCCCTCATAAACTTCTCAAAAGCTCTAGTGGCAAACCCACTTCCTTAGCAGCAGGAGGTTGTACGTTCACTCCGGCAACAACAGCCTAGAATGCCCCCGTCATCGCCTGTACGAGAGGCGTCAAATCTCCCAACATCGGACCAGTCTCTCCGTGTTGGTCTTGCTCATCACCCCAAGGAGGTGGTGGCGGAGGAGGAGGTAGATTTCCACCATGTGTAATCTCATTTTCCTTCTCACGTTGTACCTCAGTAGGAGCTATCGCTCCAGAGCACAACTCGCGTCTCGGTCTTATTGTGCTAGTTAACATTAAAACACGAACATAAAACAAACAAAAGATCATGTCAGCTCTTAACAAGGATCCCAAGACTTTCAAAACCAATTTAAAATATTTACTAGGTAATAAGGCAATAGGTGTTCCAATTCCCCTCCCCCCCCCCCACATAGCACAAAGCATATCACATGCATACTTTAGCATCATAGGAATCAAGCATCAAGATTCAGCTTAATCATCATCTAATCCACATTCATTCTTCAAGCACAATATCACCATCACACATTCAACAATAACATGCTTAAGCATTCACCGGACAAAGCAAATAGCACCACAACACATAACCACATCACAAATCATTTACTTGCAACATACCATCATCCCAACCTTTCGTAACCTAGCTCTAATACCACCAAATGTAATGCCCTCGACTCGGCCTAGCCAATAGACCAAACCGAACGGATCACACGGGGAATATTGAAGAAAACAGGGGAAGCTTACCTCAATAAATGACCTTTTTTCTTTCTTTTATCTTTTCTAGATGCAATTTATATTCCTATGTGAACTTACACAAGTAGCGGATACAAAAACAATACAATCGTCTTCCAATTAAGGTCGAACAAGGTTTAGGGACCATTTTGTAATTTTGATAAACTTTAAGAGCTTTAACCAAATTAAAATTACAAATATGCAATTTGATTCAATACATGTCTACTTGTGAAAATTAAGCTCAAAAAATACATTTACAACTCATTCAATTGCGTGTGAGAAAACAGGGACCAAAATGCAAAAAAAATAGAACTCATGACAATTCAAATAAAGGACCAAAGGTCAAGTGCTTTGGAACCGAGGAGCCTGTATCGAAATGGCAGTTTCGAAAAAGGTTGACCGTTTCGATATGTGGGTGCATTTCGAAACCCCAAGAGACACGTTTCGGTACGTTGGTTCACGGAGGCAAATTGTTCCGGAACGAGCCTCACTGTTCCAAAACACCATGGCCATTACAGGCCACCGTTCTGAAACAGGTAAGGGCGTTCCAAAACGCTTGGGCCTGCAACTTTCCATAATGCATGTTTACTTAAAGTGTTAGACTCCGGAACCATCCCGACACGTACCCCAACACACATACAACATGAATTCTTATCACTAACCATCAACACAAAGCACAAGCTACTTCATAGCATCACTCACACAAGCCATGGAACTAAAGGCATGCTTCCTAGTTGTCAAAAACACAAAAAGGCTAAAAACCAAACACAAGCACATACCTAAACTCAAAGGTCATTTACAAAAACATAACTTGCTCAAAACAAGAAAATACCATATCAACAACATTTAAAGCATTAGACACCCCAATTGCCCTTATTACACTAGTTCAAAAGCTCAACATACTTTTAGTAAAAAGTCTTGGTGTGGCTCCTCAATGACGTTGCCTCCACAAATCTAATTATCTGCATTTATGAAACAAAGAGAGCATAAGCATACAAGCTTAGTGAGGATTGCTTAAACCACAAACATCATCAATGCACAAAACCGTTTTTCACTCTTTTCAAAACCATCATGGCTTTCTTAGCAAACCATGCACTTTAACATCAAAACCAATGTTTTTAACACCATGCCACAAGATCAAATAAAAATCAACAATTAAACCATTACTTCTCATTTACCAAGCCTTCCAAGCATAAACACCATTATGCTAAGCTTAACCAAAACATGCATTAGCAACCATTTCAACATTATAAAAATCTATTATATTGGCTCCCAAGTGATAACAACAACCTCAAAATCAAAGTATCGGATAAATGTATTACCAAGGGTTGTCCCACATTCTTCATACACTTTACCGGCATCCCACAACTCACACACGAGAACGACCCTCCATCGTTGTGACACCCGTAGTGGAGTATTTTGTACAATCACAACCCCTCAACACCAGTAAATTTATAACCCACTAACGAGAGACGGGGCATACACATGGTTCGCACCCTGGAGCTACACTCAACCGTTGCAACCTTAAACAATCATCAAAATTGTTAAGATACTTGGATGGAGTATTCGGTACAATCACAACCCCTCAACATCCAAATCAACTTGTTAATAGTGCACTCAATCCTATAGCCGACTAACTATATCCTATTTCATTTATAAAATTCATTAACGAACATCACTTGCTAATATAATCCATATCTGATGCATACCTTACTGTTTTTACAAAGCATTCATGATAAGCCATAAACAAGCATTAGACCATGCTTAAAATTTCATGCATCAACACATGCATACAAGGATCACCTACCTAGTGCATCCTCAAACCATATGGAATCATCATACACATCTCTTGTACTCAAAACCTGCTTTAAAACAGTAGATTAATGCATTTAAAATCAAGTGCAACCAAAGGCTCAATACTAGCACAACCGAGGGAGAAATTTCGATTTACTTACTTCCGAAGATAATAAAGCGTTTCAAGCTCTTATTATGTTCCCAAAACCTTTCCTAAAACTTTTCATCGCTGGAAAACCAAAATCCACTCACCGACTCGTGTTACCACGCTTTCCGACTCAACTAACGATCTTCCGAAGCCTCCAAAAACACATCGTTTGATTCTGGACCACTATCCCTTGTTTTCAACACATCAAAACAGAGGCTCAATGCATTAGAATGCATCCAAAACCCTGGCACACACAAGAAATCCCGCAGCCCTACTCTAAAGCAACAAAACAACCATCTGAAACAACCAAAAACTCAATCGATTGATCACAAACCTTAACCCAACAACTACCCAATGTATCCAACAAATTCTAAGAATTAATCAACATCCAAAAACAACCTAAAACCAACCTTATACCTCCAGCAACTCGAATTCCACAAAAAAACCTCAAAACCTCAACCAAAACACTTTCAAAACTAAGGATCTCAAGGATTTCAGGATCTATATGATTAAGAATCCATCTCATCACCAAAAACCTCTCAAAACTCATTTAGAAACAATCTAAAAACAGCCAAATCAATCAAAGTCCGAAAATGACTTTTTAATCAAGATTTCAAGAGTTTAATACTCTAACAACAAAACCTCAATCAAAATTAGTATAAAAGAGTAAAATATCTTTGGAATTTCATTATAGAACTTATATTAGAGGTATAGCACGAAAATTACCTCCAATCCTTGCTTCTCATTTAATTTGGCAAGTTTTGCTTGAAGAAACTTGAAGGAAAATGGAAGAAATCAATGGAGAAAGATAGAAATAAAAAAGAGAATTTGAGAGTAAAAGATTTCTTGAAAATTGAGAGAAAATGGGAAGTGTTTGCCTGAATCGAAACTGAGAAATGAAAGCTCGTCAAATTTTTCCATTAACCGTTTAATCAACTATTTAATTAATTAAATTAAAAAGCCTTTTAATTTTTAATAGCATTTAAAACACATGCCAAAATAGGGAAAAGAAATAACTACCAAGTAGCCCCCTAATGATTCTAAGATTTTGACTCTTCTTGAAAAACCATTTTTTTCAACTTTTAAATCTTTACATTTTTGTCACTACCTAAAATGTATACTTTCGAAAAACCTGTTTTGCAAAATTGATTTGACCAACCTCTTAAACAACATTTTAGATGATTTTAGAGATTTTTATCATATTTTTATCCTATATCGAACCCTAATCTCCCTAAACCATCTTTTAATAGTTCGAACAACCGACACCGATTCCACCGGTCCAACTCGACTCGCCCAAAAAAATCTATGCCCAAAATCGGGGCGTTACAACGTTGGTAAGTCTGGTGAGAGTACTTCAACAAAAGGAAAGCCTACTCTTCATAAGTTTAGTAAAAATGATTTAAGAGAGAGCTACCTGACATTTTAGCAAGCACACACCACTCCCAAACCCTCCATCTTCCTCATCTTCTTTAACTAAGAAAGCACCTCCATTGGAGATAATCTTAAGCTTGGTTTTTCTTTGTTCCATAGATATCGAATCGTTGCTATCGATCGGGTAAGCTATAATCCTCAATCGGTTGTTGGATTCCATAGATATATTGAGATTAATCTTGAGCTAGGGTTTTGACCATCCATGGATATTTCGTTAGTGTTTATATTGAAGTCAGATATTGATTTTGATATCGTTGTATTGAATTTGATATCGAAATATTAAACCTAATAGTTTTCTATTGACTTTCTAGCTCAAGAAGTGGAGGAAAGAGGTTTCACCGTCTCCATCTCAAGCTAGGAACAAGGGGATTGCTATCCGAGATCCTTGAAAGCATCAGATTGCTAAGCTGAGTGTAGTCTGAGTCTCGGGTTTAGGCGAAAGGCCTTCCTGAATCATTATTCAATGATTTAGATTTCGTCGCTAACATTGTTGTTGAAGAAATTGTATTGGATGGTTAATCGAACACTTTGGTAAGTGTTGGTAAGTTGTTATTGAACATTGAGGATAGTCATTGTAATCGAATTATTGTATAGAGACCATTGGACATTGATATTGACATCGAACTATGAAACATTGATGATGAGATACATATATTTGTCATTGGTAACATCGAAATCATCGGACATCGAAATATTATTGATTATTGAAATGGATATGAACATTGAAACCTTGGATTTGAATAGACATTGGATACAATTGGCATGTCATAGAATTCATGAGCTCAGTGTACGGGTGGACTACGGTCCAGAGGCTACGACCTATATTGATTTAGCGAGGCGGAGGGATGTGTATTGATATTGGTCATATTGGCGAGACGGAGGGATTCACGTATCCCTTATCTTGATTCAATCCAAGGATTAATGATGAAATGAAAGAGATAAACATTGCATATTGATGTATCGCCTTGTCATTGTTAAGCATGTGATTATGCATATTGATATTTGTTATAATGTTGTTCATATTTTTTATGACTACCTCACTGGGCAATGTATGCCTAACATGTCTGATCTCATACATTTTCAGGTTAAAAAGGATCGTGTGTCAGAAGATTAGATTGGCAAGCAAGACAAGTCCCTACGAGCCTTAAGTAATGTGTTTTTTACTTATAAACTCCAAGGAAGGTGGAAAAGTAGTTGAACTAGTCATTTATGCCCATTTTTATTGTGTTGGAGTAATGCCTAACTTGTAATATGGTTAATGGCCCTAAATGGCCTTTTTGGTTTACTTGAAATGGTTGAAATTTGCATACTTAGCTCAAAAAGGTAAAAACATGGTAAACATATTCATATGATAAATTTGGCATGCTAGTAGTTTGTATCATTGAAGTGTTGTGCGTAAAGTTTCGTTGCATTTGGATATTGTTCGGTAGGTTAAATCGAATAAAAACCAGCAAAAATCTGTCATTACAGGCCAGGCCGTATGGAAACGGGTGATGGCGTTTCGATATGGGTAAGCATAATCTAGCCTAGGGAATAGGGTGTATCGGAACGGTTCATGGCCATTTCGAATCAATTTGTCACTATAATCCATCGTTTCGATACGGGTTTAGAGCGTATCTAAACGAGTCAAAGTCAAAGTCAAAGGAGATCAACCCGTTTCGATACAGGATATGCTCGTATCGGTACGGTCTTAAGAGTAAGGTCAATAGGGGTTGACCATCGTTCACCCGTTTTGAAACAACTCTTGCGTGTTTCGATACGTGGTTAGGAAAGTTAGTTAAGGCTCATTGAACAGATTGCTACTTTCATATTTTGATCATTGAACATTATAAGGTTAAATTGAATGAGTTAATGATCTCCAAATCGAATGGAATTTTGTAGTCATTACATTAAAGTAATGAATTTTAAAATGGTCAGATCAATTTCATTGAAGGACCCCTAGTTTGTCAAAATTACAAATTGGTCCCTAAAACTTGTAATAGATGCAATTTAGCCCATGAATGACTAACCATTGCTGGTATGGATAAATTGGACTGAGTTATTTGATGAGAATGATTCATTGTATGATGTGGATTGAAACTATTAATCATAAAACAAAATTTTATTGCACTTGTTTATGTATTGATCATCGGTTTCACCTTTCGACCCGGTTCTCGACCAGATCGGGAAGGCGGTGTTACAACGTTGCAAGTGTTGTTGGAAAACCAACTTTATGCTAAGTTGAGCAAGTATGAGTTTGGCTCAAGGAAGTTGTCTTCCTTGGACATGTGGTGTCAGCCTAGGGTATCCGAGTTGACCCACATAAGATTGAGGCGGTGATGAGTTTGAAGATGCCTAAATCGGTGACTGAAATGCGTAGTTTCCTTGGTTTATCAGGATATTAACGAAGGTTTGTGGAGGGTTTCTCTAAGATTGTTGCTCCGTTAACTAAGTTGTTACAAAAGAATATTCATTTTGAGTGGAAAGATTTTAGACAACAACCTTTCCAGAAGTTGAAGAGAGCTTTGATGCAAGCTCCTGTAACGCCCTGATTTTGGGCCTAGGTGTTTTGCAGGTCTGGTTGGACCGGTGGAACCGGTATCGGTTGTTCGAACTATTAATGGTGGTTTAGGGAAATCAAGGTTCGAGATGGGATAAAAAATCCTAAAATTCTCTAAAATTATGTTTGAGGGGTTGGTTAAGTCAATTTTAAAAAAACGATATTTCGAAAGTAAACATTTTGGGCAGTGACCAAAATGTAAAGATTTAAATGTTGGAAAAATGCATTTTTTAAGAAGAGTCAAAATCTTAGAATCTTTAGGGAGCTACTTGGCAATTAAGCCTTTCCCCTAATTTTGCATGTGTTTTAAATGGTTTATTAAATAATTTAAAAGGTTTTTAATTAATTAATTAAGGAGGTAGTTAATCGGTTAAAATAATTTTGGACGAGATTTTCATTTCTCTCTTTCGCTTAAGCCAAACACTATTCATTTTCTCTCAATTTTCCAGAATTTCTTTACTCTCAAATTCTCTTTTGATTTCCGTCTTTTCCTTGGTGATTTCTCTCATTTTCCTTCAAGTTCTTTTAAGCTAAACTTGCCAAGTTAGAGGAGAAGCAAGGATTGGAGGCAAATTTCGTGCTAACCCTCTAATCTAGGTTCTTGAATGAAATTCCAAAGATATTTGACTCTTTATTAATGATTTTGATTGAGGTTTTGTTGTTAGTTTGTTATGCTATTAAAATCTTGATATAAAAATGGTTTTAAATGTGATTTTCGGAGTTTGATTGATTTGGCTAGTTTGAGATTGTTTCTAAATGAGTTTTGAAAGGTTTTTAGTGTTGAAGTGGAGTCTTAATCATAGAGATTCCGAAATCCTTGAGATCCATGGTTTTTAAAGTGTTTTTGGTTGAGTTTTTGGGGTGTTTAGGTGAATCCAAGTTGCTGGGGGTATAAGGATGGTTTTAGGATGTTTTTGGATGTTGGTTGATGCCTAAAATGTGTTGGAAGAGTTGGGTAATGGCTGGGCTGAGGTTAGAGGTCAATCGATTAAATTTTCAGTTGTTTCGGATAGGTGAATTGATTCTTTAGGGCAGGGCTGCGGGATTTCTTTTGAATGCTGGTGTTTTGGATGCATTTTAATGCATTGAACCTCTGTTTTAATGTGTTCAAAACAGGGGATAGTAATCCGGAAGCAAACGAAGTATTGTTGGAGGCTTCGGACGATCGATAGTTGCGTCGGCAAGCGTGGTTTCGTAAGCCAGTGAGTGGAGCTTGATTTTCCAGTGTGGAAACGTTTTAGAAAAGGTTTTAGGAAATTAGTAAGAGCTTGAAACGATTTACTAAGTTCAAAAGTAAGTAAAGTGAATTTCTCTCTCGGATTGTGCTAGTTTTGAACCTTTGATTGCACTTGATTTTAATTACATTTACCTACTGTTTTAAAGCATGTTTTGAATATATGAAATAAGGTTGATGATGCCATGTGGTTTAAGGATGCACTAGGTAAGTGATCCTTGTATGCATGTGGTGATGCATGGGGTTTGAAGTATGGTTTAATGCTTGATTTATGGCTTATCATGAATGCTTCGTAAAAACAGTAAGGTATGCATGAAATATGGATTATATTGGCAATTGATGATTGTGTAAAGTGTTTTATGAATGAAATCGGATATATTTAGCCGGCTATAGGATTGAGTGCACTATAAATAAGTCGCATTGGATGTTTAGTGTATCATCTGGGTGCGAACCTTGTGTGTGTCCCGTCTGTCGTTAGTGGGTTATACATCTACCGATGAGTGGTGTTGAGGGGTTGTGATTGTACCGAATACTCCACAACGGCTGTCACAACGATGGATGGTTACTCTTGTGTGTGAGCCTTGAGATGCCGGTAGAGTGTATGAAGGGTGTGGGACAACCCTTGGTAATATGTGTATATGATATATGTTTTTGATTGTTGTTTGTCACTTGTGAGCAAATATAATGAATTTGAATGTTATGGAAAATATTGTTGATGCATATTTTGAAAGCTGCATGTTTTGGTTTAAGCTTAGCATAAGGGTGTTATGCTTGAGAGGCTTGGAACTTGAGTAGCAATGGTTTGATTGTTGGAACTTTACGAATCATGTTACATGATGTTTAATACAATGGTTTTGATGATAAGGTGCATGTTTTGTCAAAGGAAGCATGATGGTTTTGAAAAGAATGAAACGTGGTTTTGTGCATTGATCAAGTGTTTGGTTTTTGAGCAATCATCACTAAGCTTGTATGGTTATGCTCTCTTTGTTCATCAATGCAGATAATTGGAAATTTGGAGGCAACATCTTCATGGAAACTTACGAAGATACTCTCTAAAATTATGTTGTGTTCTTGAACCGGTGTAATAAAGGCAATGGGGGTGTCCAATGCAATGAATGTTGTTAGTTTGGCAATTTCTTGTTTTGTGCAAGTTTGAGATGCATAATTGGATATGTAAATGGCCTCTAAATTTTGGTTTATGCTTGAATTTGCATTTTGTCCTTTTGTTGTTTTTAATTCTTAAGAAGCATGCCTTTAGTGCTCTTGATATTGTGACTGATGCTATGTTGATCCATTTGCTTCGTATGTTTAGTGGTTGATGTGTATTTGCATTACAAACATGTTTGGGCATGTGTCGGGATGGGTTCAGATGGTTTAAGTTGGTTTAAAACAACATTTTGAAGAATTGCAGGACCAAGTGTTTCGAAACACCTTTTCATGTTTCGAAACAGTGGCTTGAAATGGCCTTGGTGTTTCGAAACGGTGAGGCATGTTTCGAAACAATTTGCCTCTGTGAACCGTCATTCCGAAACGAGCCTTGAAGGGGTTTCGAAATGAACCCGCGTATCAAAACGGTCACTTGTGTTTCGAAATGACCATTTCGATACGGGGCTTCCTGTTCCGAAACGTCTGACCGTTAATTCAGTTTTGGAATTGGTCTAAGTTTTTGTTTCTTATGTTTTGGTCCTTTTTTGCCTTGTATGTAATTGAATTGGTTCTATAAGTCATTTAGAGCCGAGATTTCACCGAGAAGCATGTAATGAACCTAATTAAAGGTTGGAACCCGAATTTGGTAATAGATCTTATTATTTTTCAAAATTACAAAATGGTCCTTAAACCTTAGTTTGGTTTTAATCAAAGGGCGTTTGTGATGATGTTTTATCCGCTGCTTCTGTGCGTACACATAGGAACCTAAGATGCATATAGACAAGATAAAAAGAAAAAAAGAAGGATAGTTTATTGATGGTAAGTTGTTGAGTGGATCGTAGAATCGATTTAAGCTAAGAGGGGGGTGACTTGGATTTTTAGAAATTCTGGTGGTGGAGTGGAAAATAAAAATTTGCTAGATAAGAGATTTAGAGTGGTTCAAGTTCCAATTGAACTCTACATCCACTACATTAGCTTCACTAAAGATTTTCCAACAACTCCACTAGATGATATTCCTCTTTTCTAGGCTTAGGAGGAAACCTTTACAAAATGGTCAATTTTTCTACCCAAAAATTTACCAAATCCTCACTCAAATATTACAAAGAAGTTTAAGTCTAATAGCAAGTATCTCTCAATACAAATGTAACCCTTTTTACAAGCACTCAACCCAATTGAACAAATAAGATTGGAAATATAGGGTTCTACATTTGGGGTTTACAAGAAAATATGGGATTTTAGCACAATAGCTTGAATTTGATGTTTGGATCTTTCTTTTTGGATCAATATTTGTTGCTGGTGCTTTTAGAAGTCCCTTTTATACCTTCTCATTGAATTCTAGCCGTTGGAGTTGTTGCCTTCATTATTATAGTCGTTGGGATGTTATCTTCCCTCCATAAATGCAGTATGCAACTACTCGTTCCGTAATGTCTGACCTTGTTTCGAAACAGACCAAAATAGAAATAGTCGTTGAGGTGTAATAAATAGGTCGTACAGAAACGGACACGGTCGTTTCGATACTCTAAGAGACTTTTCCGAAACGTTCTAAAGCTCGTTTTGAAACAATTTGCCGCTGTCAAAACATGTATCGACACGGCTTAGAAGGGTTTCGATACGGTTTAACTATATCTTAAAAATTAGTTAAAAAGTTCAACAGTCATATTTTGAAACCAAGTTTGAAATTCGTTTCCAAACGTTTGAGGTCGTTTCGATACTGCCGTATCAAAATGGTTCAAACTGTTTCGTTGTTCTTCACCTGTTTCGAAACACAAAGACCTATTTCGCTACACCCGTATCGAGATGGGAAAGCTAGTTCTAAACCAGAGGTTAACAGTTTCAAAACGTTCTGAAACGCCTAAAGGCCATTCCGAAACGGTGACTCAAAAATCACTGTTTTGACTTGGTAAATACTTAGAGAAATTTGAGTAAACACTTAATAATTCATTTTCTCCTTTTCAATTTAGTCCTTAAACCCTTTGTTATATCAAAATCAATTAATTAGTTTTACAATCTCCCCCTTTTTGATATAACAAAACCAATTTTGAATTTTTAAGAATTTTGAAATCTTGAAGACGTTCTAACTCCCCCTCAATGTAAGATGGGTTTTAATGTTTTGAAGAGATTTAAAAGCCAAGTGTTTGAAACTCTTTAAAATCCAAATGTTTGAAACTCAAAACCAACTAAATTTTTTTGGCTCTTATATTACTTCTCTCCGTTTTTTAGATCAAAAAGAATAATAATCAAGGCTAAACATGAGAAGAAACAAGCTTATAAGCAAGAAACTAAACAACATAATATCGATATCATTAAGTGTAAGAAACAAATCATCAAACACAAATAATTAAAGCATTAGAGTTTGTAACCCCCTTAACCCGGCCCAGACGGTTGACCCGAATTAAGAAGTTTACACGGGGAAAACCAAAGTCAACCTGAAAGTCAACCTTGATTAACGACCCCTTTTTATTTTCTTTTTAAAATTGTCTAGATGCACATTAAACCTAGGCATACTCTTGAGATAAGCATACTCAAAAATCACAGCAATCGGAAAACGATAAGGGACCCAATTGCACAAAATACGAATTTAGGGACCAAATTGTAAATTCTGAAAATTAAGAGGACTTACCAATTTTTAAGTTACCATTATGAAATTAGTCATGATTCATGCCTCTCTGCCAAATTTCATCTCAAACGGACATCTCAAACTCAAGCAATTGCACAAACAAGAAACGGGACTAAAACATAAAGCTTGCAAACCATCAGGTGTTCAGAAACGGGTCTAGGCCGTTCAGGAACACCCCTTGGCAGTAGCCAAAGTGTTCAGAAACGGGCTAGGCCGTTCAGGAACACCCTAGCCAAAACAAGGGCCTGTTTCGAAACAGGCAAGGGTGTTTCGAAACACCCTGCCCAGAAACAGCAGTTTGGCCTGTTTTAACACCTTTAAACCCCATCAAACATGCTCCAAACCATTCCACAATAAATCAACAACATGCCAAACATCAAAACTACCAATTTGCATCAAAATCTAGATACAAAACCACCCCTAGATGAACCAACTCCTTCAACACATCCAACACTCAATCATGCTTTTCAAACAAGAAGCATAGCATAACAACTTAAGCATAAGAAGATTCAAACGTTGCAAGCTTACACCACATAGTTCAAAATCATAAACCATACTTGTCCAACGTATACAATCTCATTAGACGTCAACATAAGAGATTCTTCCCCCATTGCCTTTATTATCTATAGCTATTAACCGAGACATACATCTCAAGTGGAGTTCCCCCTTGAATCCCTTGCTTCTCGCTGCTCCAACTTCAAATGTCTGCATTGATGGACAAAAAGGAGCGTAAGCACATAATGCTTAGTGAGGAATGCTCAAAACCAAAACACCATCAATGCAGCGAGTCATAAAACCACTTTTAAAAGCAAACTCGATTCAATAAACCAAAGCAAGTTTGAAAACCCTTTTCAACAACATTCATAACATCATGCATTGCTCAAACATGAAAAACAAACCCTTAGCTTAGAAGAGCTAAGAAAACCCTTTCAAAGCACAACTTGCAAAATCAACAATTTAACCAATCCAAGCATAAACATCACATGCAAGGTTAAATTCAAAACTTTGGAAAACACTTCCACTTCACATCATACCTTGCTCATACTTGAATATCATTTTAAAGAAAAAAACCCTTAAAACCACTTACTCATTCAATTTACCATATGCATTAAACAAATGCAACATATGAACCACATCACCAACCTTTGCATCACATGCCTTAAAAACAAGTCTTCACAAGACTTCAATGCACTAAAGAGATTTCATGTACACATGCACCATTCTCAATAGATAACCAACACTTGTTCAAACTAACAAGTAAGCATGCATTCATAATACATTATACACTTCTCATGCAACCATGCATCATTTCAAGCATCTCATGCTTCATTATATTCAAGAACATATATTGGCTTCCAAGTGATAAACCAAATCCACTTTTCAACTCAACATCCAATCGGATACGCAGATCACAAGCGTTGTCCCCACGCTTCATACACACTACCAATCCAAGGTCTCCCAAATGGACTTTTAACCACCATTTGACCTTACCATTCACAAGGTTCCCATGTATGGAATTTTAACCACCATACAACCTTAACATTCACAAGGTTCCCATGTATGGACTTTAAATCACCACACAACCTTAACATTCACAAGGTTCCCATATATGGACTTTTAAACACCATATAACCTTAACATTCACAAGGTTCCCATGTATGGACTTTTAATCACCATACAACCTTAACATTCACAAGGTTCCCATGTATGGACTTTTAATCACCATACAACCTTAACATTCACAAGGTTCCCATGTATGGACTTTTAATCACCATACAACCTTAACATGCACAAGGTTCCCATATATAGACTTTTAAACACCACATAACCTTAGCATCACCGATTGGTAGTTGTATAACATCACTAACGAGATCCGGGACACCCTATACAAGATCCACACATGGACTTTACACCACCATTGTGATCTTAACAAGCACAAGGTCCTCAAATGGAATTTTAATCACCATTATTACCTTTGCTTAACCAAGGTCCTCGAATGGGAACTCATCCACCATTATGACCTTAACCATCTCGTTAGGAAACTTGGATGGAGTTTACCGGTTCACTCTTAACCACTCCACATCCAAGGTGACTTATTCACGGTGCACCCAATCCTATAGCCGGCTAACTATATCCGATTCAAATAACCAAGAACCACTTCCATCACTTGTCAACATAACCATCTTACCATATTAATCCATTGATTTACATGCATAACCAAAATGCAAAAACCACCATTTACCTTATCCAAGAACCAACCATGGACTTTCAAACACAATGATGTTCTTAAATAAACAAGGCTCACACAAGGACTTTCAACCACCTTTGTGACCTTAACCATTACTTGCCAAAATGCATTATTAACAACAATATTCCACTGTTTTAAAGCATCACACAAAGCCATTAATCAACATGCAACACTATGCATCAATTTCCACAATTCAATGTACAAAACCAAGGATCTTTTACCTTAGCATCCTTCACATATGGCTTTCAAAACCAGCACTAAACCATGCTAAAATATGCTTTCAAAACAGAATTTAAGACATGCAAACCACATGCATTGCATCCAACAATCACAAATACTTTAAAAGCCAATTCACAACACAAACCAAGAGAGAAATCCATTTACTTACTCTTGAGCTTAGCAAAGTTGTTTAGACTTAAACTAAGCTCCCAAAACCATCAAACCTTGGTTTAAAAGCTGAAAACCCAATTTCACTCACCGACACACAAAACAAGGCTAGCCAACAAGCCTTCCAAGCATCCGAAACCTTCCACAACACCTCTAATGCCCACGGATCAACTTCCCCTGTTTCAAGCACACAACATCAGAGGATTAATGCATCATAATGAACTAAAAACAGCAGCAACACAACTAAACTCGCTGCTCATTGCAAATCCATCATTTCGGCTACCAAAGACAACCGAAACCACCTCCAAACACTTCCAAAACTTAACCCAGCCAAGATCCATCACTTCAAACCATTTTTAAACATCAATTAACATTCAAAAAGGATCTAACCACGTCCTTATACCTCCAGCTATAACAGATCACCAAGATCACTCCAAAAACAACCAAAAACTCAAGCAAAACTTAGGAAATTCAACCTATTCGGGATTGCATTGATTAAACCTCAATTATTCATCAATTTAACATTCAATTAACATCAATTTAACACCTCAACACACTGCCCAAACAGATCATACGAAAATTTCACCAAAATCAAGCAAATCTTGCATTTTAAAGCCAAAATCAAGATTCCAATTGTAAAACCTTTAATAAATCATAAATCAAGGATTGAGAACTTAGGAATTTCAGTAAAGAACTTAAAGTTCAGAGGAGAAGGACGTTCTTACCTCCAAACTTGAATTTCTCCCTTTTTAGAACCAAAATCTTGAAAATCCAATTAGCAAATGGTGAGGTTTTGTTGATGAGATGATTAGCAATCAAAAGAGAATTGAAAAGAGGTATTTAGGTGCCAAAATCAGAGGAAAAAGCTCTGGAGAGAATGTTTGGTTTGAGAGAAAATGAGAGAAAAGGAAAATTGGAAAAGTTAGTTGAAAATAGGAAAATAACTTCCCTCCACTTTTCTTTTGTTTAAAACTCAGAATTAAATCACTAAATATCTTAGAAAAATCTGGAGAAATTCCCTTTGGGTAAATAGCTCCTTAAAGATTCAAAGTTTCAATCCTTTTTAAAACAGTCACGCAGTTTTCAAAAATTACATTTTGGTTACTAACCCAAAATGTCACACCTCCAATCCTCATTTTGCAAAATTGATTTCACCTTCCTCTTATATATAATAAAAGAGGATTTTAGAACATTTTTCCATATTTTTAATGCAACCAGAACTAGGCTTTCCTAAAAATCACCTTTTATATTCGAACCGCAACCCGACCGGTCCGGTCCAAACCCAAAACTTCTAAGCCCAAAACCGGGGCGTTACAACTCTCCCCCCTTAGGAAATTTCGTCCTCGAAATTTCAACCGGCGGATAGAGCGCAACCAAACTTCCCAAAACAACCCACAAAGCAACACAGGAGACTTAACCACCACTGAACACTCTCATCACAACTTCACCCAAACTCAACACCACCACATACTGTTCACAAATTCCAGAACACTCAGATGTTAACCACATCTTAAGTTTTCACACTTCCAGACTGCACATAGCCTCAACAACAATCTGAAGAACCTCACACTTTTACAGCATACAACACCCTAAACTTGTTCACATAGTGACACCAACCAATCAATTCAGCCACTATGTAACCCACAACCTTCACTGCTTCTAAAAAAACCTTTGCAAAACTACTCAACCTTTTCCAGAGATTTCCACAACAAGCAAGCATTCCCAAGCATCAACTGCTTACCCAAACTTCTCAACGAATGCTGGCATTCCATCACATCCGCCGCTATCATTACCATAACACTCACCAGGACTACTCACCCAAAATCCAAAAATCACATCACATAACCCCGACCTTGACTCCGCTAGCCATTCCACACACCACCAGCTGATCTCCAAAAAGAATTCACTTACTCACAACCAGCCAACCACTTCTCACAAGAATCCGTCCAACCAACAATGGCCTTCGATCTTTCATTACCTTTCCACTTCAAGCTTTGACCACAACACCTGCCTTATTAGAACATCGCCCAACATACAACTCAGCTTCTCAACTCTTTGAAGGTTACTACGAACCCTCACCTACCTAAACAACCCTTCTACCACAACATCAATGCCAAGATGCCTCAGCACTTTGGGAACACAACCACTAACCTGCAACATCACTTAACACCAAGGAACTACCACTTCTACTAACTATTCAAACCACTCTAACCGATTCTAACCTCAACCAGCAACCTCCTTACCACCACACCACTAAGCCCATTAAGCAACCAACACTTTCTTTCTAACAACATGCTACACCGCACTCACTATTACTAACAGCTCGCTTAACAACCTCCATTACTTCTAACATTCTCCTAGCACCAAACAAACTCTAAAAACCCATCATCCAAACTAACCCTATCACAACACCAACAGGCTCGATTAGTTATTAGCGAGTGTGAACGTTCGTATGCATGGTCACCAATATGCCCTACAATGCCTGATGTACATGTATACAAAACCTATAATGTCATGTCACATGTATGCATGGACCAACACATATATAATATAGCATATAACAAATGATTTTTAACTGTGCATGTATGTCAGTTCACATCCACCAATAACATCCTCAGAATCTGTCTAAGAACAACCTCCTAACTCACTTCTAACTTGTCTAACTCCATCATTCTAGCAACCATTATCCACAAGATACTCACTAAAGCCCTCTTCACGCTAAAGTTGTTTTCAAAACAACTACAACTACTACCCCAACACGCTAGCAACAAGACCAAACCCGCAACGCAAGGGAAACCAAACCAAAACCAAACTAAGATAACTAGGCAAAGGTTACTTAACAAGGTTACCTGAAAATACCTCACTGCCCCGGAGCTTCAACAGTCGAGCTCTCTTCCTCGCAGAACCATCATTCTCCAGCCGCACCACTGTAGCATCAGCTAACACACTAAGGTCACCGCCATCTCCTTGCGGCAAAGCTCCCTGGCTATCCCGAGCCAACTTCAAACAATTACGCCTCATATGTCCAACAGACCCACATTTCCAACAGATTTCATTTCCCAAACTCCTCACAACTTTCTGCTCTTCCTGCCACCTTCGAACTTTGCCTCGGCCGTGCCCACGACCATTCAGAGACCCTTTTGCTACCACTGAAGCTGACTTTACCACAAGAGGACAATCTCGCTTCACATGCTCTTTAGAACCACAGTTCCAACAAGCACCTGCGCCCCAACACCCTCCAACATGTCGCCTTCCACAACGGTCACACACCGGTAGCTGAGCTTCCACTCCCTGATCAAGCAGCACTTGCCCCAGATTTGCACTACCTTCACATTGCTTAACCCTTGGGAATTTCCCTCCAAGATATCTTTCATAAAAGGCAGACACAAAGAAGTCCCAATCTATATCGTGGATGTGCGACGCCACCGCCACAGATGTCCACCAGGCACACGCGTCCTCCAACATCAATGAGACAACACTCCCCAGCTTACAGGCATAGTCACAACCTTCCTGATCCAAAATCAGAATTACACCGGCCAACTAGGCCCCAAACATCTCAGGTGACGAACCATGATACTCCACATCTGCCAAATCATGTAAACGCTGTTTCGACAAACCCACACATCCCACCACCAGCACGTCTACTGACTTCACTTTTGCCACAGTCTGAGATGTTCCCAACACCTCCTGAACAACAGGTGATGAACTTTTCATCACAGAACCAACTTCTTCCTCCTGCCTTACTACCTCAACTCCAGGCACTAAAGACTGAGACGAAACACCTCCACTAAAAGGTGAATTCCACGCCTTAATAACCTGCTCTAAAGCAGCAACCATCTCACCCAACTACCATTCTATCATTGATTTCTCCATACTATTAACAACAAGCAATCATAACAAAACAAACAAATTGATCAGACCAGCTTTAAGCAAGGATTCAAACTCCAACTCCAAAATAACACAATAGCTATAATAATAAGGCAATGGGTATCCCGAATTCTCCCCTTTTACATGACATAACAGTCAAAAACACATGGATATCACAACATCAAGCATATCAATCAACATACTTCGATCATACTCTCACCAAACAACATTCACTTGCAACAGCATAATATCAACATATCATACCCATTACACTTCCATCATGCATAACATCAGCTCATAACACTAGCACATCATCAGCACAAATCCACATGAGCTCAACGAAGGTTCATAACCAAAAAGCATGCTTAAAAACATCAACAATTCACTCAGAAACACGTGTTTCAACCGGCTTTCATCCACACACTAGGATAAACACCAAACACATTTTACAACAATTTACTGTTTTCCCCAAACATTCGCAACCTGGCTCTGATACCACCAAATGTAACCCCCTTAACCCGGCCTAGACGGTTGACCCGAATTAAGAAGTTTACACGGGGAAAACCAAAGTCAACCTGAAAGTCAACCTTGATTAACGACCCCTTTTTATTTTCTTTTTAAAATTGTCTAGATGCACATTAAACCTAGGCATACTCTTGAGATAAGCATACTCAAAAATCACAGCAATCGGAAAACGATAAGGGACCCAATTGCACAAAATACGAATTTAGGGACCAAATTGTAAATTCTGAAAATTAAGAGGACTTACCAATTTTTAAGTTACCATTATGAAATTAGTCATGATTCATGCCTCTCTGCCAAATTTCATCTCAAACGGACATCTCAAACTCAAGCAATTGCACAAACAAGAAACGGGACTAAAACGTAAAGCTTGCAAACCATCAGGTGTTCAGAAACGGGTCTAGGCCGTTCAGGAACACCCCTTGGCAGTAGCCAAAGTGTTCAGAAACGGGCTACGCCGTTCAGGAACACCCTAGCCCAAACAAGGGCCTGTTTCGAAACAGGCAAGGGTGTTTCGAAACACCCTGCCCAGAAACAGCAGTTTGGCTTGTTTTAACACCTTTAAACCCCATCAAACATGCTCCAAACCATTCCACAATAAATCAACAACATGCCAAACATCAAACCTACCAATTTGCATCAAAATCTAGATACAAAACCACCCCTAGATGCACCAACTCATTCAACACATCCAACACTCAATCATGCTTTTCAAACAAGAAGCATAGCATAACAACTTAAGCATAAGAAGATTCAAACGTTGCAAGCTTACACCACATAGTTCAAAATCATAAACCATACTTGTCCAACGTATACAATCTCATTAGACATCAACATAAGAGATTCTTCCCCCATTGCCTTTATTATCTATAGCTATTAACCGAGACATACATCTCAAGTGGAGTTCCCCCTTGAATCCCTTGCTTATCGCTGCTCCAACTTCAAATGTCTGCATTGATGGACAAAAAGGAGCGTAAGCACATAATGCTTAGTGAGGAATGCTCAAAACCAAAACACCATCAATGCAGCGAGTCATAAAACCACTTTTAAAAGCAAACTCGATTCAATAAACCAAAGCAAGTTTGAAAACCCTTTTCAACAACATGCATAACATCATGCATTGCTCAAACAAGAAAAACAAACCCTTAGCTTAGAAGAGCTAAGAAAACCCTTTCAAAGCAAAACTTGCAAAATCAACAATTTAACCAATCCAAGCATAAACATCACATGCAAGGTTAAATTCAAAACTTTGGAAAACACTTCCACTTCACATCATACCTTGCTCATACTTGAATATCATTTTAAAGCAAGAAACCCTTAAAACCACTTACTCATTCAATTTACCATATGCATTAAACAAATGCAACATATGAACCACATCACCAACCTTTGCATCACATGCCTTAAAAACAAGTCTTCACAAGACTTCAATGCACTAAAGAGATTTCATGTACACATGCACCATTCTCAATAGATAACCAACACTTGTTCAAACTAACAAGTAAGCATGCATTCATAATACATTATACACTTCTCATGCAACCATGCATCATTTCAAGCATCTCATGCTTCATTATATTCAAGAACATATATTGGCTTCCAAGTGATAAACCAAATCCACTTTTCAACTCAACATCCAATCGGATACGCGGATCACAAGCGTTGTCCCCACGCTTCATACACACTACCAATCTAAGGTCTCCCAAATGGACTTTTAACCACCATTTGACCTTACCATTCACAAGGTTCCCATGTATGGAATTTTAACCACCATACAACCTTAACATTCACAAGGTTCCCATGTATGGACTTTAAATCACCATACAACCTTAACATTCACAAGGTTCCCATATATGGACTTTTAAACACCATATAACCTTAACATTCACAAGGTTCCCATGTATGGACTTTTAATCACCATACAACCTTAACATTCACAAGGTTCCCATGTATGGACTTTTAATCACCATACAACCTTAACATTCACAAGGTTCCCATGTATGGACTTTTAATCACCATACAACCTTAACATGCACAAGGTTCCCATATATGGACTTTTAAACACCACATAACCTTAGCATCACCGATTGGTAGTTGTATAACATCACTAACGAGATCCGGGACACCCTATACAAGATCCACACATGGACTTTACACCACCATTGTGATCTTAACAAGCACAAGGTCCTCAAATGGAATTTTAATCACCATTATTACCTTTGCTTAACCAAGGTCCTCGAATGGGAACTCATCCACCATTATGACCTTAACCATCTCGTTAGGAAACTTGGATGGAGTTTACCGGTTCACTCTTAACCACTCCACATCCAAGGTGACTTATTCACGGTGCACCCAATCCTATAGCCGGCTAACTATATCCGATTCAAATAACCAAGAACCACTTCCATCACTTGCCAACATAACCATCTTACCACATTAATCCATTGATTTACATGCATAACCAAAATGCAAAAACCACCATTTACCTTATCCAAGAACCAACCATGGACTTTCAAACACCATGATGTTCTTAAATAAACAAGGCTCACACAAGGACTTTCAACCACCTTTGTGACCTTAACCATTACTTGCCAAAATGCATTATTAACAACAATATTCCACTGTTTTAAAGCATCACACAAAGCCATTAATCAACATGCAACACTATGCATCAATTTCCACAATTCAATGTACAAAACCAAGGATCTTTTACCTTAGCATCCTTCACATATGGCTTTCAAAACCAGCACTAAACCATGCTAAAATATGCTTTCAAAACAGAATTTAAGACATGCAAACCACATGCATTGCATCCAACAATCACAAATACTTTAAAAGCCAATTCACAACACAAACCAAGAGAGAAATCCATTTACTTACTCTTGAGCTTAGCAAAGTTGTTTAGACTTAAACTAAGCTCCCAAAACCATCAAACCTTGGTTTAAAAGCTGAAAACCCAATTTCACTCACCGACACACAAAACAAGGCTAGCCAACAAGCCTTCCAAGCATCCGAAACCTTCCACAACACCTCTAATGCCCACGGATCAACTTCCCCTGTTTCAAGCACACAACATCAGAGGATTAATGCATCATAATGCACTAAAAACACCAGCAACACAACTAAACTCGCTGCTCATTGCAAATCCATCATTTCGGCTACCAAACACAACCGAAACCACCTCCAAACACTTCCAAAACTTAACCCAGCCAAGATCCATCACTTCAAACCATTTTTAAACATCAATTAACATTCAAAAAGGATCTAACCACGTCCTTAAACCTCCAGCTATAACAGATCACCAAGATCACTCCAAAAACAACCAAAAACTCAAGCAAAACTTAGGAAATTCAACCTATTCGGGATTGCATTGATTAAACCTCAATTATTCATCAATTTAACATTCAATTAATATCAATTTAACACCTCAACACACTGCCCAAACAGATCATACGAAAATTTCACCAAAATCAAGCAAATCTTGCATTTTAAAGCCAAAATCAAGATTCCAATTGTAAAACCTTTAATAAATCATAAATCAAGGATTGAGAACTTAGGAATTTCAGTAAAGAACTTAAATTTCAGAGGAGAAGGACATTCTTACCTCCAAACTTGAATTTCTCCCTTTTTAGAACCAAAATCTTGAAAATCCAATTAGCAAATGGTGAGGTTTTGTTGATGAGATGATTAGCAATCAAAAGAGAATTGAAAAGAGGTATTTAGGTGCCAAAATCAGAGGAAAAAGCTCTGGAGAGAATGTTTGGTTTGAGAGAAAATGAGAGAAAAGGAAAATTGGAAAAGTTATTTGAAAATAGAAAATAACTTCCCTCCACTTTTCTTTTGTTTAAAACTCAGAATTAAATCACTAAATATCTTAGAAAAATCTGGAGAAATTCCCTTTGGGTAAATAGCTCCTTAAAGATTCAAAGTTTCAATCCTTTTTAAAACAGTCACGCAGTTTTCAAAAATTACATTTTGGTCACTAACCCAAAATGTCACACCTCCAATCCTCATTTTGCAAAATTGATTTCACCTTCCTCTTATATATAATAAAAGAGAATTTTAGAACATTTTTCCATATTTTTAATGCATCCCGAACTAGGCTTTCCTAAAAATCACCTTTTATATTCGAACCGCAACCCGACCGGTCCGGTCCAAACCCAAAACTTCTAAGCCCAAAACCGGGGCGTTACAGAGTTTAAGCTCAATCCCAAAGAAAATAATCAAAGCATAGGTCTTTAAAACACAAAAAGATAGATAGGTGCAAACTTAATCCTAATATGATAAACTAATATGATATGAAATAGAAATCCTAAGCCTCGTCATTATCGTCACCACCATCATCAAGAGAAACATCATTGTCTTTATCTTGAGCACGACGATAGTTCCTCCAATCTCCAAAGAATATGGAGAAATATAAATCCATAGATGATTGTTGATTCTCAATAGAGGAGACGTGTTCCTCCAAAGATTGCATGCGAGTGTTGAGAGCACCAAAACCAAAAGCCATGTTTATTTCGATCGAGTTGAACCACTCGTTAAGGAAAGCCATAAGTGCCTCATTGTTAGGAGCCGAAGCTTGAGGTGGAGGCTCAACTTGAGGTGCTGGAGCTCGCCTATCAACACGAACCCATTGGCCAAGAGTATAGCGAAACCCAGACTTGATAAGAGAAGATTCACCAATCTTTTGCTTGCGGGGTTTCGAAGAATCATAAGAACAGTCAAAATTGAGGGTACCAAAGACATATCTTAAAACAACCCCATAAGTGAAGGATGTAAGTGCATCAGTGTTACAAATCTTCACTTGATGGACCTTCTCGGCGAACATGATTTTGACCAAGTTTGGGCGTTGTGCTTTCCGAAAACACTCCAACCAAAATAATCAACTTGACGAACGTGGGCAAACTTACCTCCTGAAGGGCGGATGAACCAAGAGATCATCAAATGAAGGAACCGGTCATGAGCATCCAATGTGAGAATGGATCCGGTGTGATCACCAAAGTGGTTCTCATCCTCAATGTCTTCATCTTTGAGACCAAGAGCTTTCTCTAAAATGGGTATATCAATAGTGAACTTCTTACCCAAAAGGTACGACTCAATGCCAACTACCTCGGTATGTTCTTCTTTATCAATAAGAACGTCATTGGAGTAGAATAGCAAGACCATATGCTTGTAGAAAATTTCTGGAATGCTCAAAAAGGCCAAGAAGCTCCATTCTTTAAAGAGAGCTAGATAGCGAAATTCAAAGCGCTCAGAGTCAAGGAACGTGATATCCACAACTCGCTCTCGGTGAGCGACTAAATCTTTGATGATTTTGAAATGGTCCTTAGTCTCTTGATTCTTAAGACTCTTTTGAAAATGGATGGTAAGGTTAGGACAAATGTTTGCTTGGGTTGAACCTTCACCCATTTGAGTCTTGCGTTTCTTGTTAACGTTTTCCATGAAATTCCTAAAAACATAAAGAAAGCAAAAAAAAATTAAATGTATGCATTTAAATACTTAATTCAATCCAATGAAAAATCTCATTAAGGTTTTAAAGAGAAACACTTTTAAAATGTATATACATATAACAAAATTTTTTTTGAAGAAGAAACAACTTTTGAAAAACAGTAAAAAAAATACGAGTGAAAACAAATATATTCGAATCAAAAATTGAAGACTTTGAATTTTTTTACAAGTTTTGAAGCAAAACATATAATTTATACAAAATTAATATTTTCTAACATATGATACGAATAAAATCAAATGAAAAAAGAAAAGGATGAAAAAATACATCAAAAAGGGATTTTTTGGATGAATGAATGGAAGAAATTGCACCAAGTTGTTGAAGCTTGCTTAGACTTTAGTTTGTGAGTAAAATACCTCAAGATTTGATGAAAAATAATGAGGTTTAGAGGGGTTTTATAGAGAAAAGTCGGTTTTAGGTTTTTTAGGGTTTTTGGGAATTTTAATTAAAAGTAAACTTCAGCAATTAAAGCCCTTAAAAAGATGTCCAGATACGCGTTTCGAAATGGGCACGATCATTTCGAAACAGGCGTACCGAAATGTTGACTGACGTTTCGAATCCTACTAATCGTTCTGATAACGCTTTTACCGTATCGAATCCCACGTGATAACTTGTATCGAAACGCTTTTAGGTCGTTTCGATACATGTCTTGGCAGAGACTAAATGTTCCGAAACCCTTTTAGGCATTTCAAAACACCCTGGTCACAAAGCATTCTTTTAAGGCACCCGTATCGAAACATATTGACTCGTTCTGATACACCTAGGCTTGGAGGTGCAGATAAGGCTCTAAATTGCAAAAAAAAAATGAATTCTAGTAAGTCCTAGATGCATAAATGCTATGCATGAGCAAGAGAAACATGTAAAAATATAAACATACTCCCCCTAACTATAAGCATGGATGAAATTAGGATTAAAAACACATAAGCATGGCATTATGCAATTTAAGCACAAAAAGGTCCTAAAAGGTCAAGATAGACTAGTTAGACATAACTCTCTCTTAAGGGACCAAAAACGCTCCTTATCTAGAGGTTTTGTAAAGATGTCTGCTAATTGATTTAAGGTGTCTACGAACTCTAAAACAACATCTTCCTTAAGGACATGATCTCTAATGAAATGATGCCTTATTTCTATGTGTTTGGTTCTAGAGTGTTGGATAGGATTTTTGGTTAGGCATATAGCACTAGTGTTGTCACACTTAAGGGGTATGGTTTTAACTTTAACTCCATAATCTAAGAGTTGTTGCTTCATCCAAAAGACTTGAGCACAACAACTCCCTAAGGATATGTACTCGGCTTCGGTGGTAGATAGAGCTATACTATTTTGTTTCTTAGAGAACCAAGATATGAGTATACTACCTAAGAATTGGCAATTGCCGGAAGTACTTTTCCTATCTATTTTGCATCCCCATAATTCGCATCCGAATAAGCATGAAGGTTAAAGGTTGAGTCTCTAGGGTACCAAAGACCTAAACAAAGAGTATCTTTAAGATACTGAAAGATCCTTTTAACGGCTATAAGGTGAGACTCTCTAGGACTAGGTTGAAACCAAGTACACAAGCAAACACTAAACAATATATCTGGTCTACTTGCGGTAAGGTAAAGCAATGATCCAATCGTAGAGCGATAAAGCTTATAGTCAACACACTTACTTCCTTCATCTTTGTCAAGCTTTGTAGATGAGCTCATAGGTGTGGCTTGATGCTTTGCATTCTCCAATCCAAACTTCTTGAGCATATATTTTACGTACTTTGCTTGATTTATGAAGGTACCATCCTTTTTTGTTTGATTTGGAGTCCCAAGAAGAATGAGATCTCACCCATCAGGCTCATCTCGAATTCACCTTGCATTAACTTAGCAAACTCTTTGCAATGACATTCATTAGTAGATCCATAGATAATATCATCAACATATATTTGTACTACTAAAATGCCATTTTTATATCATTTTATGAAAAGTGTAGTGTCCACCTTGCCTTTTTCAAAACCTTTTCAATTAAAAAGTTTGAAAGCCTTTCATACCAAGCTCTAGGAGCTTGTTTTAAACCATAAGGTGCTTTGGTTAGCTTAAAAACATGATTTGGAAATTTTGAATCCTTAAAACCCGGTGGTTGTTCCACATACATTTCTTCATTTATAAAACCAATTAAAAATGCACTTTTTACGTCCATTTGAAAAAGCTTGAAATCATGATAACATGCATATACAAGTAACATCCTAATAGATTCCATTCTAGCTATGGGTGCATAGGTTTCATCAAAATCTATTCCCTCTTATTGAGTGTAACCTTGAGCAACTAGTCTAGCTTTGTTTCTCACAATGTTACCACTCTCATCCAGTTTATTCCTAAATACCCATTTAGTTCCTATAGTAGATTGATTTCTAGGCCTTTCAACTAATCTTCATACATTACTCCTCTCAAATTGATTTAACTCATCTTGCATGGCTATAATCCAAAATTTATCTTTTAATGCTTTTTTAATATTCTTAGGATCAATGCATGAGATAAACGCAACATGATTAAGCATTTTAAGAGAAGAGCGAGTAGTTACCCCCTTGGATGGATCACCCAAGATTTCACCACCTTTGACATAGGTGTACCCCTTTGGATAGCTCACTTTCTTTTCCTCAAGAGCCAAGTCCTTCAAGAGGTGGATCTTGTGCATCTTCTTCTTTAGTTGGAATCTCATCCTCCTTTGAAGTTTGCCCTCCATCAAAGGCATCAAAGATTCCTACATCATCATCACAAGATTCCTTCCTCAAAAGGAGGTTATCATCGAAAACAACATGTATAGATTCCTCTACATCTAAAGTTCTTTTGTTAAACACACGATAGACTTTAGAGTTTAAAGAGTAAACTAGAAAAATAGCTTCATCACTTTTTGCATCAAATTTACCTAAATTGTCTTTTCCATTATTTAAAACAAAACACTTGCAACCAAAAGGATGAAAATAGCTAATGTTAGGCTTTTTAGAATTTAAAATCTCAAAAGGAGTTTTCTTTAAAATAGGCCTAATCATTACTCGGTTAATAATATAGCAAGCAGTGTTAGTGGCTTCCGCCCAAAAATACTTAGGTAAATTGTTTTCACAAAGCATAGTCCTAGCCATTTCTTCTAAAGTTCTATTTTTCCTCTCAACTACCCCATTTTGTTAAGGAGTTCGAGGAGCTGAAAAATTATGGCTAATCCTATTTTCATTACAAACTTCATTAAAACCCATATTTTGAAATTTCGTTTCATGATCACTTCTAATATGTGAAATTTTAAGTTCAAGATCATTTTGGGTTATTTTTGAAAATGTGAAGAAGTTTTCTAAAGCCTCATCCTTAGTGCTTAAAAAGAGAACCCAAGTATATCTAAAGTAATCAACAACAAGAACAAAAGCATATGATTTTCCACAGATACTAGTTGTCCTAATTGGACCAAATAGATCCATATGAATTAATTGCAAGCACCTACTTGTAGAAACATCATTAATGTATTTAAAGGATGATCTATGTTTTTACCCTTAGAGCATGCATCACATATTTTATCATTTGAGAACTTAATCTTGGGTAAACCTTTAACTAGATCTAGGGAAACTAATTTTTCTAAAACACTATTGCTAACATGTCCTAGTTTCCTATGCCATAACCATGCATCATTTTCATCTTGAGCAACAAAACATGCATGGAATGAATGAATGTCATCTAGATGGACCATATATATATTTCCTATGCGATGACCAATGAGCATTGTTTTATTAGATTTAATGTCAACAATTTTACATCCATTTTTATTAAATAAGACATTAAACCCTTTATCGCACAATTGACTAATGCTCAATAAATTATGCTTTAGACCATTGACATACAACACATTTTCAATGAGTATGGTAGAGTGATTACCTATGGAGCCAATACCTTCAATGCGGCCTTTGGAGTTATCACCAAATGTCACTACTTCACCGCTTTTTGGCTTAAGTCCATGAATCAACTCTTGTCTCCAGTCATGTGCCTCGAGCATCCACTATCAAGGTACCATGAGTTTTGGCTTTGTGCTTTGGCCTTGTAGTAATTCTCCCACTATCAAGGTACCCAAATCATTTTGGGTCCATGAGTGTTAGTTCCCAAATACTTGGTTCCCTTAGGAAACCAAGATGAAATAGCTACAATATTGCTAGAAACTACCAGTTCCTTAGGAACCCATACACTTCTAACTTTCTTGTTCTTGTGATACTTATAGGAGCATCTTTGTTTTTTGTCAACAAATTTTCTCTTCACATGTTGGGATTTTGAAGAAGATGCTTTTTCAAAACCGTTTTCCCCAACATTGTTTAGAGAAGCTTTTAGTTTACTCACCTCCTCTTGGTGGTAAATATGGTATTTTTCAAGAAGGTCATTTTAATCATTTGATTTCTTTTCAAACTCATTTGAGGAATTTTTTAAAACTAAGACCTTCTTTTCTAATTCCGAGTATGTTTTAGAAATGGAGTCATTTTGGGTCCTTAAAACTGAAATCATTTTCTTATTTTTTAAAATTGACTGCTTGTATTTTCAACCAACACATCATATACCACTTGCAACTCATCATTAGCATCTAGAAGTTCATCATATGTAAAATCAAAAGTAGATGAGTTAGAGGTTACCATAGAAGAATCCTCCTCAAGAGCCATGAGGAAAAGGTTGGCCACTTCATGTTCCTCATCCTCAGATGACTCCTCATCACTCCAAGTAGCAAGCTTGACTTTGAGCTTCTTCTTCTTCTCAAATCCTTTCTTCTTGAGTTGAGAGCAATCGGAACGTATGTGACCCGACTTCATGCACTCAAAGCAAATGATCGTATCCCTTTCTTCTCCTTTGCCTTTGTTCTTGAAATCCATCTTTCTTTGAAAATTTCTCCCTCGATTGGACTTCATGAACCGTGAGAATTGTTTGGCTATCATAGCCAATTCCTCAAAATCTTCCTCCTCACTAGAAGAGCTCTCCTCTTGTAGAGAGGCTTTGAGAGCAACTCCTAGCTTATTCTTCTTCTCTACCTCATAATTCTATATCCTTCTCTTCCTTGCTTCATGATCTCATGTGTAAGAAGAGACTCAACAAGCTTCAAGGTTTTCAAATTCTTTACTTCAATGATGGTCGTCCTCTTACCATCCCAAGATTCCGGGACAGAGTATAGAAGCTTCCTCACTAGCTTATCTTTGGGAATTACTTCACTGAATCCTTTAAGGCCATTGACGATGATCGAAAACCTATGAAACATTTTTGAGACACTCTCATCGGGGTCCATATTAAAATTCACATAACTCAAGTTTAGTAACCCAATCTTCGTCTCTTTCACATCGCTAGTGCCTTCATAAATCGTCTCCAAAGTGTCCCACACTTCCTTTGCGTTTTCGATAGATGAAACCTTTGAGTAGATATCCAGACCAAGTGCACAAAATATGATATGTAGTGATTTTTCGTTGACTTGCATCTTTCGTCTATCTTCCTCGGTCATCTCCGACTTTATTTTCTAAACTAGTCTTCTTTCATCGATTCTTTTAACAGGAATGTAGGGGCCTTCTTCCACTACATCCCAAACCATGTAATCCGTTGACTTGATGAAGAGACACATCCTATTCTTCCAATATGGGTAGATGTCCCCATTGAAGAAGGGTGATTTAGTGGTTGATTCTGACTCATAGAGGTTGGAGGTTGAATTAGTTGTCATAGCTTCTCCTTAGAATAGTTCACACTCTCCTAAGAACTATTCTTCCTGTTGTTAATCCTTCAAAATGGTAGGCTCTGATACCAATTATTAAGTGGATCGTAGAATCGATTTAAGCCAAGTGGGGGTGAATTAGATTTTTAAAAAAATTTCTGCTGGAGTGGAAAATAAAAATTTGCTAGATTAGAGATTTAGAGTGGTTCAAGTTCCAATTGAACTCTACATCCACTACCTTAGCTTCACTAAGGATTTTTCAACAACTCCACTGGTTAATCTTCCCCTTTTCTAGGCTTAAGAGGAAAGCTTTACAAAAGTGTCAATTTTTCTACCCAAAAATTGACCCAATCCTCACTCAAATATTTCAAAGAAGTTTAAGGCTAATAGCAAGTATCTCTCAATACAAATGTAGCCCTTTTTACAAGCACTCAACCCAATTGAACAAATAAGATTAGAAATACAAGGTTCTACAATTGGGGTTTACAAGAAAATATGGGATTTTAGCACAATAGCTTGAATTTGATGTTTGAATCTTTCTTTTTGGATCAATAGTTGTTGATGGTGCTTTTAGAAGTCCCTTTTATACCTTCTCATTGAATTCTAGTTGTTGGAGTTGTTGCCTTCATTATTATAGCTGTTGGGATGTTATCTTCCCTCCATAAATGCAGTCTGCAACTACCCGTTCCGAAACACCTGACCTTGTTTCGAAACAGACCAAAATAGAAATAGCCATTGAGGTGTAATAAATAGGTCGTACTGAAACGGACACGATCATTTCGATACGCTAAGAGCGATTTCTGAAACGTTCTAAAGCTCATTTTGTAACAGTTTGCCATTGTCAAAACCTGTATCAAAACGGCTTAGAAGCATTTCGATACGGTTTAACTATATCTTAAAAATTAGTTAAAAAGTTCAACGGTCATATTTTGAAACCAAGTTTGAAATTAGTTTCAAAACGTTTGAGGTCGTTTCGATATTGTCGTATCAAAACGGTTCAAACAGTTCTGTTGTTCTTCAGCTGTTTCAAAACACAAAGACCTATTTCGATACACCTGTATCGAGACGGGAAAGCTAGTTCTGAAACAGAGGTTAACTGTTTCAAAACGTTCCGAAACGCCCATAGGCAATTCCGAAACGGTGACTCAAAAATCACTATTTTGATTTGGTAAATACTTAGAGAAATTTGAGTAAGCTTAAGTTTTGGCTTTGACAATTTTCTTAGAACACATAGAGAGGTTTTGAGGACTTAAAAATTAATTTTCTCTTTTTCAATTTAGTACTTAAATCCTTTGTTATATCAAAATCAATTCATTAGTTTTACATAAACCTTCCCAGTTTACGTCAGTATTCCCCGTGTGATCCGTTCGGTTCGATCTATCGGCCAGATTGGATCGAGGGGGTTACAGCTCATGTCTTGATTCAACCTGAATCGGGTAAGGTGTTTGTAGTTTATAGTGATGCACCGTATGTTGGTCTAGGTTGTGTGTTGATGCAAGGTGGGAAGGTTGTGGTGTATGCATCTCGGCAATTGAAGGTGCATGAGCGCAACTATCCTACACATGATCTAGAGCTTGCTGCAGTTGTGTTTACTTTGAATATTTGGAGGCATTACCTTTACGGTGAGAATTGTGTGGTCTGTAAGTATCTTAAGAGTTTGAAATATATAATGTCTAAGTTAGAGTTGAATCTTAGGCAACAAAGATGGTTGGAGTTGCTCAAGGAATACGATCTGGGGATAGAGTATCATCTTGGAAATGCCAATGTTGTGGCCGATGCTTTGAGTAGGAAGATGGTTGTATAGTTGAAAGCGATATTTGCTCGGTTGAGCATATCGCGAGATGGTGGATTGATAGCTGAGTTACAAGTGAAACCTTCCTTGATTCAGCTGATTAAGAAGAAGCAGTTGCTTGATGATTCTTTTGTGCCTCATTTTCAGGATATAACGGATGGTAATGCAACAATTTTTTGTTTCAATGATGATGGTATTTTATGCTTTAAAAGTTGAATAGTGGTGCTGGAGGATGTTGAGTTGAGGCGCACTATTTTGACTGAGGCACATAGTAGTCCTTTTGCTATACATCCTTGTAGTACTAAGTTGTATCGTGGAATGAAGGATGAGTACTATTGGGTTGGGTTGAAAATGATGTTGCTGATTTTGTAAGCAAGTGTATGGTTTGTCAGCATGTGAAGGCTGAGTATCAGTTTCCTTCCGGGTTGTTGCAACCTTTTAGAATACCAGAACGGAAATGGGAAAGGATTATGATGGATTTTGTGTCAGGTTTCCCTTTAACCCCATCAAAGAAGAACTCCATTTAGGTGATTGTAGATTGCCTTACGAAGTGTGCGCATTACTTAGCTGTGCTTACTACTTATATGTTGGATAAGCTGGCAGAGTTGTACATTGCGGAGATAGTGCGTTTGCATGGTGTACCTAAATATATAGTGTCGGATAGAGATCTGCGGTTTACAGCAAGGTTTTGGGAGTGCTTGCATATAGCTTTAGGTACAAGGCTCAATTGTAGTACCTCTTATCATCCACAGACGGATGGTCAATCGGAGCGAGTTATCCAGTGCTTGAGGATATGTTGAGGTGTTGTGTTATAGATTTCCATAGTTCTTGGGAGAAACAATTGCTTTCGGTGGAGTTAGCCTATAATAATAGTTTTCAAGAGAGTATACAAATGGCTCCGTATGAGGCTTTGTATGGAAGAAAGTGTAGAACGCCTCATTGTTGGGCGGAGGCGGGGCAGAAGTTGGTTTCCATACCTGATTTGCTTAAGAGAACAACTGAGAAGGTAAAGCTTATTTGTGATCGGTTGAAGGCAACATCGGATCGTCAAAAATCTTATGCAAATTTAAAGTGTAAGGAAATTGAGTTTGCGGTTGGAGATCGCGTGTTCTTGAAGGTATCACCTTGGAAGAAGGTGACGAGGTTTGGAAGTAATGGTAAGCTTTGTCCAAAGTTTATTGGACCTTATGAGGTTGTAGAATGTGATGGTCTTGTTGCATATCGATTGAGGTTACCTCCCGGATTTGTCTTATGATGAGGAACCAGTTGGGAATCTAGATTCTAGTAGCAAATTTCTTCGTGATAAGACGATTGAACTTGTGAAGGTGTTGTGGCGAAATCGAGGAGTTGAGGAGGCCACGTGAGAAAGCAAGGCGTACATGTTAAAGTAGTTCCCGTACCTTTTTCCTTCAGGTAAAAAATTTGAGGTCGAAATTTCCTAAGTCGGGGACAGTTGTAACGCTCGATTTAGGGCCTAGAGGTCTGATGAATCTAGAGGTCGAAATTTCCGAGTCTGTTCGGAGTCGGTTCAAGGAAAACTTGGTTCGGCATGTGATAAAATCATGTGAAAAATTTATAAAATCTTATTTAAATATGTATTGAGGGAGAGTGAAGCCAATTTTGGAAAATGATTTTTGTAAAGTCGACATTTCGATTTGGTGACTAAAATGTAAAAAATTGGAAATTTTGTTTTAATCGTTAAATCGAAGAAAGCCAAAACTTAGAATCCTTAGGGAGCTATTACACCAAGGTGGTATCAGTTATACCCTTGATTTTGTATTTTAAATGATTTATTTAAATGTTTTGATGAAAGAGTTTTGTTAAAAGATATTTTAAAAGGCAAATCATTTTCTTATGTAACTACTTTTCACAAATACTTTTTTCTCAACTTTCCCAGCAGCCAAACTCTTTTATCATCACTAAAAATCTCTAGATATTCATATCATTTTATCTACTTTTGATTTCTAAATGATGCCCATGGATTTCTACTTCAACTAGCTAGAGTTTTCTTGGAGGATTTCATAAAAATCATTGCAAATCAAGGGGAAAGCTTGTGTTAGAGGTTATCTTTCTTTTCTCTCCTCTAATCAAGTTTCTTTATTGAAATTCCCAAGTCTTTGGCTCTCTAGTTTCGTTTAATAACAAGATTTTGTAATTGAATTGAAGAAAATTGCTAAATTAAGTTTTGTAAGATGGATTTTCAAGATTTTCGTTGTGACACTATTTTAATTGATTTGAGGCCGATTTTAATCATAATTTGGATGTTAAATGATGTGTAAATAAAGGTTTTATGAATGTAATCCTGAAATGAGTTGGATCTCTAATTGTTAGATTGTTAGATTTTGGGTTTTTGAGGTGTTAGTGTGAAATCTGAATTGTTGGAGCTATAAAGATGAAATTAGGATGATTTTGGATGTTGATTGAAGGTTACAATGGGATATAAGTGTTATATTATGGCTGGGCTGAGTTTAGAGAGCAATGAAAGGTGATTTCAGTTGTTTTGGATGGGTATTTTAGTGCTTTAGGGCAGAGCAGCGACATAGTTTAAGTTGCTGGTGATTTTAATACATTATGTTGCATTAATCTTCTATTCTTATGTGGTTTAAACATGGGAGAATACATCAGAAGCAATTGGTAAAGTTCTGGGGGGCTTCAGACGCTTAAATTCTCGTCGACGAATCTTGGTTTCACGAGTCGACTAAATGAGAATTATATTGGCAAGTGATGTTGTGAAAATTGTTTATAAATGAAATCTAATATAGTTAGCCAGCTATAAGATTGAGTGCACTATAAACAAGTTGCCTTGGAAGTTGAGGGGTTTATACGGTATACCAAATACTCCATCTAAGTACCCTAACGATTGAGGAAAGTGTATAGTGTCCCTTCTCTCGTTAGTGGGGTTATACATCTACCGATAAGTGGTGTTGAGGGGTTTATATGGTTTACCTACTACTCCACCACGAGTGTCACAACGGTGGAGGGTGGATCCCATGTGTGAACCTTGTGATGCCAGTGAGAATGTATGAAGTGTTGGGACAACACTTGTGAATCCGTGTATCCGATGTGGTTTTGAGAAATGAGTATGTTGATGAACCCTTGTGAGCCAATATAATTGATAAATTATTATGAAATGGTTAATGATGCATATTGTGTAAATGCATATTTTACTTTTTAAGCTTTGCATTTGGTAGCTATGCATGGGAGGGCTTAAGTTGAGTGTTAGCAAATGGATTTGTTGTTGAGTATTTGACACTTGTTGCATGCTATTTAACATGCTGATTTGTTAAGGAAAGTGCACGGTTTAAAAAGGGCATGATTGTTTTCAAATGATGGAAAATGGTTTTAGTGCATTGATGGTGTTTTGGTTTTGAGCACACCTCACTAAGCCTTGTGTTGCGTGTAAATAGTGCTCCGAAAATTGTGCAGGTATGCACTATGTAAGTAAGATAAGGATAAGTATAAGATTATTGTCTCCATAGGGATTGGTACTCAACCTTCGGTTCTACTCCCTCACACTGGAAAATAAATAAATTAAAAACACAAAATAATTCGGTGATTTGATATAATCTAAAAATAACTAGATTAATGAAAGCTGGTAAATAAAATAGAGAAGAAATCAAGATGAGAAGATGGACAAGATTTAAGTGTGTCATAGGGTTGAATCCTCTTGACTTCGTTTCTATCTTGAATGCAGCAATGCACTACTGTCGTGGTAGTGACCTAACTCCCTGTCACGGCCGCAATGGCTAAAGTACTGTCGCGGGAACCCCTTGCTCGTGGGCAAATACAATTAAGGCTCAACAAAATGTCCTTGGGTGGTTCCGCCTTATCCCTATGTTCATACACTTCTTTTAGTCGCTAAAGCTCTGACTTATCCCAAGGTCGAGTTAGTTAAAACCACGTTGGGCGAAAACCGTACTTATTTCTTACGTGAGCTCAACTCTCCCGATATTGAACAAATAGATAATCTCACAAACCCTCTCTCGAGTATAATGTGATAATAATTAAAGCCAAAATAAGCAAACCTTAAATTTCATTGCATTAAGAACAAAAACTAAGTAAAAGAGTTTTCACACAATTACTAAACAAACTATTTCTAAGCCTAAGAAATTTAGAATATAATGAAACTAATCCTAAGCTCAATCTCTCTCTCTCGATCCGATCTCCTCTCCCTCTCTTCATGGTGGCAAGCCTTTATATAGGGGAAGGTGAAGGCACAAATCCTTTTTGGAGAGGAAGTTATGTTGGAGTAGGACTAGACTTTTTAAAGAAGTAAATCATTTTAATTTATTACAATATACACTTTTGTCCAAGAGTCAAACTTTATACTTCCTTCCATGTTTTCCTCCTCTTCTCGAGCTCCAGTTGCCACGCAAAGTGTTTAGAAAAATCCAGCGTTGAAAGAACTACAAGTCGGCTACCACATTGCCTATTTTGTTCCCTGGTGAGTTGCTACCGGGGCCTGGCTTTCACTACCTCGGCATCGGTCTGCTTTGCTCTTCAAGGTTTCATCAGCTTCCCTCCATAGAAACTGTCGTGTGGCTTGGCTCGATCAGGGTCTGTTATCTACTACTTTGGCCTCATCTTCCCTCCTGCTCTCTGTGCTGTGTCGGCATCATCATGATCCAGCAGTGCAAATCTGCAAGAATACCAATCATGCATTAAATAATATCTTTTTCATAGAATAAACAAAATAATAAGATTAAAGGTATAAATGATGAAATCTATGCATGAAAGGCCATAATGCAGCTCAAAATGGGTGTAGGTTGAGTGATATTGGCCATGATAAGGGGTCAAAATATAAGACTTTTGGGCACTTATAACAACCAAACTCGAACTAGTGCTTGTTCTTAAGCAATTCAAACCATCAAATTGCCAAACCTTACTTTTTATAAACCGTCTCCTTGGCCTTACTTTTCCCTCCCTCTCCCAACCATGGCAAAAAAAACGCTTCGGCCCTTAAGTCTTTGGATGCCCTAGGAATTCCCTAGAATCAAAGTATAAGATTTGTCAGTGTGTGCGTGTATTGTGAAAAAGATGATTGCAAGTATTCTAAGTAAACACTTAAGCATTACTAATTAACTTAGGTAATTATTTTCTTAAGCAACCTAACCAACTAGATCCAGTTTCGGGCACCTCTAGTGATTAGCCTAGAGTCGGTTTCGGGCACCTCTAGGGCTTTCTTAAGCTAGAGCCAATGGTGGGCACCTCTAACGTTTACCCAAATTTTCATTCTAAGGTAGTCTATGTCCTAAGTGTACTAGAATTCCTTAAATCGTGCAAGTCACAAATGTGTTTAAGTTTTAATCTCATAGCGTGATTTTAAGTTATCTTCCTTTAAGCATCCTAAAAAAGGCTCTAAACAGTTCTGAACAATGGTAAGAAGAGAGAGTTCTATTCCAAAGAAAGAAAATTTAATTAAAACTAAACTAAGGCAATTGATAGAAAGTACTGCCACGGCATAAACGTAATTCAATTAAGGCAGCACAATTAGAAAAAAAATTTAACAAGTAAAAGCACAAAATTTGCATGGCAATTATATGATATTGTCGCGGCATGATATTGCCTCGGCCTCTCAACCAACACCCCAAACTCGAAAAAGCATTGCCCTCAATGCTTAAATTTCATACATAAGATAGAAAAAATTAAATCACAAAATATAAGGACAGAACAACTAAGTAGCACAAATTTGAAGACGAATTTAAATGGATTTAGAGGTGGCAGAATCATCCTCCTCGTCACTGTCAGACTCCAAAATTAGCCTCTTCGTTGGCTTAGAAGCTGCTCGATTGATTCATTTGGACTTTTGGGGTGGTTGGACGCATGATGGTGGGGTGGGCTTTGCTGCTGGGGCATCTACCTCTTCAAGGGAATTAAGGTTGATGTTGTCCATGTTTAGTCCCTTGCGGTTGATCAAGTCAAACACCCGACTAATAGAGTGGTCACTATCTGAGGTGGCGTGGGGTATGGAACCGGCCGTAGTGTCTAAGCTAGCCTTGCGCTTCCCTCTCCTTACTGCGGCAGAAAGTGTATTAGAGACTGCGACGGGCTGGGACTGGTGGTGCCTGGTAGAAGCGGAGGTAGGGGTTTTATGGTCTCTGTGCTGGGCTACAACGGTGGCAGAGAAGACGACAGCGGAGAAGATGGGTAATTAGACCGTCGGGTCAGGGAACCTTAATTGTGGAAATCCTGGTATACGCCATGAACAACTGCTAGCGTTGGTCCATTGTCTCCAGCTTGTTCAGAATTTGTTGGAGATCTGCGGTGGCAGGGGCATGTAGTTGAGGTGTCATCGGGATGGATGCTGAGGCTGTTGTTTAGTGTTCAAAAGTTCTATATTTTACCCCTTATTTAACCCATATTTTTGTTGCATTCAAGTATAATCATTGCATTTAGGTAAAGTTTCATATATACATCACAATTAGATAAAATAGCACATTTGCTACTGATCTTGGCCACTTTTGCAGGTATCTGTTGTGGCAAACTCATGTTAGGGAAGGAGCAGAGCTGGAACATAAGACTGGAGTCAAGAAGGAAGATGCTGTTGTGGCCACTGTCGTGGCAACCATGACGACAGCAATGGTGAAGGGAAAAGTGAAGTGGAGTTCGACAGATAGAGGAATTCAAGTCGATCTGTCGTGGACCACTCCTATATTTTTTGAGCCCTGAGGTAGAATGAAGGCCAAGCCCAAAGTCCAAGGAAGAAACCTAAAGCAAGAAAAGAGGACGAATTAAAGGCATATACAAAGAAGATTTAATCTCTAATAGAGTTGTACTTTAGTTTGAACTTTTATTCTTGCTATATTAGAAAACTTGGACCCAAGGCCTATATAAAGGCATGTAATTTGACTTAGGGAAGGATATCTCATCTCTAGCCGTCTTCCCCAAAACCCTTGTCGTTTTCCCCCTCGCATAATGTTCTAAACTTCCCATAGGGCTAAGGGTTGATTCTGTAAAGTAGTTGCAAGGATTGTACTATTTTAGAATTTTCTGTTCAATGAAATAAAACTTCAAGTTTGCTTATTCTGGTTTCAACATCTTGCAAGACTATCGGGAGAGCATTGTGAGATTATCTATTCACTTAATATCGGGAGAGTTAAGTATACGAAAGGAGTAAGTGCGGGTTCTCCAGTTTATGGTTGAAATATCTCGGACCTAGGAATAGGACGAGATTAAGTGGCTAAGTAAGAATTCAACAACATTGGTGTTCACCCTTCGATTCACGTTGGGAGGTATCATCCAATAAGTGTTCATCAATAGCACTTGGGCGTAGGGATAGGACAAGTCATAGCAGGGATTCTTGCCAAGCTTGAAGTACAAAGTTGTGTGATCTCTGCCGCGACAACAACAGACTGTTGCCGCGACAGGGACGACGACAGAACCAAAATTTCTCTTTAGTACAACACCTGCACTATCGAGCAAATCAATACCAGCCTATCTCTTAACCCTGAATCTTCATTATTTTATATTCATTATTCTTCAATATTATCTTCCAAACAATTTAAACTCTTTTTCTCTCGTGCAGCAATCCAAGGATAAAGTTATTTCCAGTCCCTATGGAGACGATATCCGATACTCCAAGTATCAGTTTACTACTTGCGTCATGTACACTTTCACTACATTGCGATAGGACTTTTGACACGCAACAAGTTTTTGGCGCCGTTTCTGGGGACTGGCAACATATCTTTACCCTTACTTTTACTGCACTTTTAAATTTTTCTGTTTTTATTGGGATTGTTTACCCTGTGCTTTTCACAAGGTCTTTCGTTTGCTTATGCGCAGATCAAGACGAGGCAAAGAACCTGAGTACAAACTAGACCCTGAAATTGAACGTACGTGCAACCTCGGGAACCGAGTCCGCCTCTTGATAGCTAGAAATGGTTATCTTGAGGAACAGTTTGAAGCAATGCATAACGGGGTAAATAACAACCAGAGGAACGATGAAGATCCTCCCCTCGATAACCAGAATGGACGGCCTGCCGCTGCCGTACAACAGTCGTGCCATGACTACATGATCAATGATCATGTGGAACTGGAGACCACCTTGCCAGACGTGGAAGCTGAGAACTTCGAGCTGAAACCTTTTATGTTCAGCATGATAAACTCTGCTGGCCAATTTAGTGGTGCTGCAACAGAGGATGCCCGAGAACACCTGAAAACATTCCAAGAAATCTGTGGATCGTTTAGATTACCAAGAATAATTCCGGAAATATTGAGGCTCCGGTTATTTCCTCATTCACTAAGAGACAGAGCTAAAACTTGGTGGAATAAACTAACGCCGAGTTCAATACGAACTTGGGCAGATCTCTCTCGTGAATTTTTGTCTCGTTTTAATCCTTCTAACTTATCTGAGCGATTGGTTAATGAAATTGCTACTTTTCAACAGGAAGATGACGAACCAATGCACGAGGCATGGGCCAAGTTTACAACTCTTCTAAGGAACTTCCTGATGCATGGATTCCTAGTGTGGAATCAAGTCATTAAATTCTACAATGCTACCAACACACACACTCGTATGAGAATAGATTCAGCAGCAAATGGACTGTTGTTGGACAAAGATCCAGACGAAGCAATGGTGGTGTTGAAAAACCTAGCAAAGAATGACGAGCAATTCCCTACAGCAAGGAGAGGTAAAGGAGGAATAGCTGTAAAAGATTATGAAGCCGACAATTCCCTGAAGACACATGTTGCATACCTCACAAAGGCAGTGGAAAATCTGTTGAAAAAAAGATTCTAAACCTATATACTCTGCAGAAGAGGTATGTGAGATTTGCAGTGGGAACCACAGTTCTGAAGACTACCCATTACAGCTAGAAGAAGGGATGTATGTTGGAAATTACAACAAGCCAAGAAATTACAATTCCAACAATTACAATCCAAACTGGAGGAAAGATCCCAAGTTTTCCTGGAGCAATCCAAACAACGCACTGAATCCTCAGGTGCAGAATAACCAAAACCATGGGGCACCCAGAATCTTGTCACGACAGCAACCACAGCAGCAGCTGCAACAGCAGCCGGTAGCTGCACCTAGTATACTGGAGCAGACTTTGGCTACATTCATGTCACAGACAAGAGCTTACATGGCAAACATGGATCATTGTGTCAAGAAAACTGAGTCATTCATGGACAAGACAAAGATGAGGATGACTAACCATGAGGCCACCCTGAAATCACTGGAGACACAGATGGGCCAAGTTTCCCGGCATATTAAGCCAAGAAAAAACGGATGATTCCCTAGTGATACTGAGGTCGCTAGAAAACCCACACATGAGCAATATAAAGCAATTACAGCTAGAAGATGGAAACAACGCAAGGGCCGGAAATGAAAACCATACCAATTGAGGAACCGACCCTAGATACACCTGCTGCGAACACTGCCCCGGTAGAAGAAGAGCAACCTGATGTCGACACACCTGTCACGGCAGTAGAAGGGACAAAGGAGCAAGAAAAGAATGCTGAAGAACCTAAGCCTCCTCAGATCCGAATACCATGTGAAGGACGCCTTGAAGATTACCGTCCTCCACCTTTTTTCTACAATGGTTACAAAAAAAGAAACATGAGTACCAGCTCAAAAAGATTTATGATATTTTTGAAGCAGATGCCTGGTTATCTGAAATTTCTCAAGGATGCCATGACAAAATGATCCAGACTTGGGGAATTCGAAACGGTAAAAATGACAGAAGGATGTGTTGAGTGTGTAAAAGTTCTATTATTTACCCCCTATTTAACCCATATTTCTACTGCATTCAAGAATTATTTATTGCATTTAGGTCAGTTTACAGTTAAACATCACAAAATATATTAAAAGGCACAGTTTCTACTAAAATTAGTTGTTTTTGCAGGTTGCTGCTATAGCAGACAGAAAGGGCAGGCGCTGGGCAGTGAAGCAGAAGAGCTGGAACTGGATGAGCAGTCAAGGAGGACGATGCTGCCATGGTTGCCACCGTGACAGCAGAGGCCGACAGCAGTTTTGAGGAGAAGAAGCAAAGTGGACCTCGACAGATAGAGAAAATTCAGCCTGTCTGTCGTGTGAAATCACCATATTTTTCCAAGCCCCAGATCGAAAGGAATGTCAAGACCAAAGTTCAAGGAAAGAAAATCCCAAGCAAGAAAGATGACGGCTGGAAAGTAGATTCTTTGGAGATTTAGTCTTTATTATAATTGTACTTTAATTTAAAGTTGTATTCTTGCTATTTTAGAAAACTTGGACCCAAAGCCTATATAAGGACATATATTTCGACCTAGAAAAGAGAGAACCGATTCCCTAGCTTTCTTCCCAAAACTCTAGCCGTTTTCCTTCCCTCAACATGTTCTAAATTTCCCCTAGGGCCACGGGTTGATTTGTAAAGTAGTTGCAAGGGTTGTTTTGATTTAGGAATTTTCAGTTCAATAAAATAAACTTCAAGTTCTCTTATTCTGGTTATTAATGTCTTGCAAGAGCGTCGGGAGAGCATTGTGAGGTTATCGATTTACTTAGCATCGGGAGAGTTAAGTATACGAAAGGAATAAGTGCGAGTTCTCTAGTTTATAGTTGAACAATCTCGGACCTATGGATAGGAAGAGGTTAAGTGGCTAAAGAAGAATTCAACAACATCGGTATTCACCCTTCAATTCACACCGGGAGGTATCATTAATGACGTGATCATCGACAGACTTGGACCTAGGGATAGGCCAAGGCACATCAGGGATTCTTGCCAAACTTGAAGTACTGAGTTGAGTGTTCGTTTCTGCGACAAGCAACGGACTGTTGCCGTGACAGGTGCTGCCACGACGGGGACGACGACAGAACTGGATTTCCTAGACTTGACAATATCTGCACTACTGAGCAATTCAATACCAGCCCATTCTCTCTATCTTGATTTCTCTACTTTTATTTTCCAGTAATCTTATTATTCTCGTGACAACTTTCTCAAATATTTTATTTACTTTCGTGCAGTGATTCAAGGTGAAGCTATTAGCCCAATCCCTGTGGAGACGATATCCGATACTTCGTATCACTTTACTACTTGCGTCGTGTACACTTACACTACAATTGCGATAGACTCTTTTACACGCAACAGGATGCATGACTATCTTGCACATGCATCCACCCTAGAAGAAGAAGGATCCTGGGAGTTTCATCATATCGTACATAATTGGTGACAAATTCGTGGGTAAGGCACTTTGTGATCTAGGTGCTAGCATAAATTTAATGCCAAAATATGTGTTTCAGAAATTAGGTATTGGACGAGCACGGCCCACGACAGTCATGTTGCAGCTTGCAGGCCGCTCTTACGTACAACCAGAAGGGAAGATCGAAGATATTCTGGTAAGAGCGGATAAGTTTATTTTCCATGCTGACTTTCGTGTTCTAGACTGTGAAGCAGATGAAAACGCACCAATCATGCTGGGGAGACCCTTCCTAGCCACAGGAAGATCTGTGATTGATGTGGAGAAAGGAGAACTGACAATGAGAGTAAATGACAAGAAATTAAACTCAATGTTCTCCAAGCAATCAAACATGCTGATGCAGAAGAAGAGTGCAAGGCCATCACTGAAGTAATCCTTGACCAACCCTACATCAGGTCGAGCTACCATGACATAAAATTTGGTCACTGCCACAACAGTCATCTGGAAGATTGTCACGGCAGCAACGATGACAGTGACTCCTCCGATTCAGACATATCCGACACTGAAGGTTGTGAGGAGGTAAATTGGATAAGCAATCGTCCAGGTAAGTTATTCGAGCCACTAAACTATACCTCGAATGAACACATAATCCAAAAGCCTTCAATTGAAGAACCGCCTGTTTTAGACCTTAAGCCCCTGCCATGGCAGTTTAAATACGTTTTTCTTGGTTTAAATGATACGTTGCCTGCAATCATCTCTTCCAAGTTAATGCAGAAACAAGAGCAATAGTTAATTGGAATGCTGCAGCAGCATAAGAAGGCCATTGGATGGACGATAGCTGATATCCAAGGCATCAGTCCGGCATTATGTATGCACAAAATTCTCCTGGAGGATGATCATAAGCCGACTATTGATGCTCAGAGACGCTTAAACGATGCTATGCGAGAAGTGGTTAGAAAAGAAATTATCAAATGGCTTGATGCCGAAATAATTTATGCTATCTCGGATAGTAAGTGGGTAAGCTCGGTGCAGTGTGTACCTAAGAAGGGAGGAATAACCGTGGTGAGCAATGAAGAGAACGAACTAATCCCAACTAGGACTGTGACCGGTTGGAGGGTTTGTATGGATTACTGGAAGCTTAACAAAGCTACCCGGAAGGACCATTTTCCCCTACCTTTCATTGATCAAATGCTTGATAGATGAGCGGGAAAACCTTACTATTGTTTTCTTGATGGTTACTCAGGTTACAATCAGATAGCTATTGCACCGGAGGATAAAGAGAAAACGACCTTCACATGCCCATACGACACTTATGCTTTCCGGAGAATTCCATTTGGACTCTGCAATGCACCAGCAACTTTCCAAAGATGCATGATGGCGATATTCTCCGACATGGTTGACGACTTATTGGAAATTTTCATAGACGATTTTTCCGTCTTTGAAGACAGTTTTGAAGGTTGTTTAGGCAACCTACAGAAGGTGCTTGAAAGATTCGAAGAAGCGAACTTTGTCTTAAATTGGGAAAAATGCCACTTCGTGGTGGATGAAGGGATAGTCCTAGGCCATAAGGTAAGCTGCCGCAGCATAGAGGTGGACAGAGCAAAAATAGAAGTCATCGAAAAGCTACCGCCACCCACCACAGTCAAGGGGATTCGGAGTTTCTTAGGGCATGCTGGGTTTTATCGAAGATTTATTGCCAATTTCTCGAAGATTACCAAGCCCTTATGCCACTTATTGTAGCAGAATCGTCCCTTTGATTTTAATACTGAATGTACTGAGGCATTCCGAATTCTGAAGGAGAAGCTGGTAACAGCCCCGATCGTACAGCCACCAGACTGGTGTTTCCAATTCGAAATAATGTGTGATGCCAGTGACTACGCTGACGGGGCAGCACTAGGGCAGAGGAAGGATAATCTCTTCCATGTGATTTATTATCCCAGCAAAAGACTGAATGATGCCCAAGTGAACTACACCACAAAAGAAAATGAACTATTAGCAGTGGTGTTCTCAATCGACAAGTTCCGTCCGTACATACTTGGAACGAAGGTGGTGGTCCATACAGACCATTCAGCACTGAAGTATCTGTTCACGAAAAAGGACGTAAAACCAAGATTGATACGTTGGATTCTGCTGCTGCAACAGTTCGGCATTCACATCAAGGATAAAAAGGGGATAGAAAACCAAGTAGCAGACCACTTGTCGAGATTAGAGATGGAAACGAGTCTACTGACAAACAGGACCAACATATTGGAGACCTTCCCTGACGAACAACTGTTTGCTGCCACCAGTACCGCCGCGACAGCCATGGTGGCAGGTAAGTTTTCTGAACTTCCTTGGTACGCTGATTTTGTTAATTACATTGTTAGCGGAGTACTACCTCCTGAACTTAATTACCAAGCAAGGAAGAGGTTCTAAAATGATGCAAAACATTATTATTGGGACGAACCTCTTTTTTTCAAACATTGTGCAGATCAAATTATCAGGAGATGCGTACCACATGATGAACAGGAAGTTGTGCTTCACCACTGCCATGCTTCCCCATATTGAGGACACCTAGGTGGAAACAAAACCGCTGCCAAGGTTTTGCAATCTGGTCTCTTTTCGCCCACATTGTTCAAGGATGCAAAAGGCTTCTACAAAAGTTGTGACAAATGCCAAAGGACTGGGAACATCTCGAGAAGGCATGAGATGCCATTGCAGAACATTTTAGAATTCGAAATCTTCGATGTATGGGGAATCGATTTCATGGGACCGTTCCCAGCATCTTGTGGGAACCTTTACATCCTACTGGCAGTGGATCATGTGTCCAAGTGGGTAGAAGCGATCGCCACTTAGAAAAATGACGCCAAAACTGTTCAGAGATTTCTGCACAAGAATATTTTCTCCAGATTTGGCATTCCTAAGGTGATCATCAGTGACGAAGGGAGACATTTTGATAATAGGGTAATTGTTGCTGCCTTGAGAAAATATGGAGTAAAGCACCGGATTGCAACAACATACCACCCTCAAACCAATGGATAGGCTGAAATATCCAACCGAAAAGTAAAGAACATACTTGACAAGATGGTTAAACCTACTCGAAAAGATTGGTCTTTACACCTCAATGATGCACTATGGGCCTATAGAACAACATTCAAAACACCATTGGGAATGTCACCCTACAGGCTTACATATGGGAAAACATGCCACTTACCTGTCGAGATAGAGCACAGAGCTTACTGGACTATCAAGGCAGTAAATATGGACTTGACTAAGGCAGGATAAAAGAGGCTACTGGACTTGAATGAAATTGAAGAAATTTGAGCAATGGCCTACGACAATGCCAGGATATACAAAGATAAAACCAAAAGGTGGCACGACAGGAAACTGCTGCCACGATAGTTCTGCCCAGGGCAGCAGGTGTTGTTGTTTAACTCTAGGTTAAAACTTTTCCCAGGAAAGCTTAAATCTAGATGGCCCGGTCCTTTTCAAGTTTTCCAGGTTTTCCCTCATGGTACCATCATAATCCATTCTCTAAAGGACGGGCACCAATTCAAAGTCAACGGACAACGACTAAAGCATTATCAGGGGACTGAAGCTCCAACGATGCAGGAAGTAGTTACTTTAGGAGATGCCCCTCAAGGAATCCCTAATTTAACTTAGTTTTTATTTTACTTTATTTTATTTTATTTATTAGGAATTTAGATTTAATTATTTTATTTTAGGAATTAATATTTTATTTATCAATTTTTAGGGAACATAGGAACCATGCCAAAAAGAATGAGTGAACCAGCCCACCATGTCAACAGCAGCCCAAGAAGCCCAACTGATGAGTCTGTCGTCACAGCCTGTCATCAGCTGTCGTGACAGACGCGGAAAATACATCATGTCACCAAGTTTTCGCGATAGCCACGAAAATGCGTAACAAACGTGTAGCAGACACAGACACGCGTGACAGACGCATTAGAAACCGCGTAACAGCTGAACTCGTTATTCGCTCTTATCGTTACAGCTCCAATGGGCAGAAAATCACCCATCTATATAAAACCCCCATTCAATATTCATTTTTCATCTCCCTCTTATTCTCTCAACTTGTTTTCTCTAGATCTGAAAATTTTCTTTATATTTTCCATAGTCCTTGCAAAAATGACTAGTAGACAAACCCGTAGAAGTGATGCCTCCAGTTCTACCGCAGCAGTGAGCACACCAAGTCATAGTGCCATTCCAGACCACTTCGCCTACACCGACTCCACCGCAAGATACTACCGTTCCTTTCAGAAGAGGGAGATGTGGGAAGAACGGGGGTTTCTCTACATCGAACCCACGGGAGACTTCGGGCTTGAACCCTTCATCGCAAGAAAGATCTATGCCCTCAAATGGCAGCAATTTGTTGCCCAACCGGAAGAGATGAACGTCACACTCGTAAGGGAATTCTATGCTGCCGTTGACAGCAAAGATACTACAACAGTGACAGTTTGAGGTAAACAGCTTTCTTCCGAGCCTTCTTACGCCAACACCCTCTACGGCCTTTATGTGAGCAAGAAAGAGGATTCCAAAAAGAGATTCGTCAATAGTATATCGCCGGCAGGCTACGATGTGATGGTGGAAGAGCTGACCGAGGAAGGGATTGAATGGAACACCGACCCAAAACACCGATAGACGGTGAAAAGAACTCAGCTGACTCCAGAAGACAAATTATGGAATCATTTTGTGAAGAAGCGCATCATGTCTTCATCCCAGAACAACACCGTCGACAGACCAAGGTTAGCCATGGTCCATTCCAATTTAAATGAGAGATCTATACATGTCGCCCGCTACATAAGGGAGGGAATTCTGGAATGTCCCCTCCGACCATCGAGACCCATTGTCTTCATATACCTCATCACTACCATATGTCGGGGCCACAACGTACCAGAAATTGCTGAAGACGTCAAAATCCGAGGGAAAGGGTGGACGGAGAGGAACATTTTCAGCCTCATGGAACTGAAAGCTGCCACCCCAATGTCCTACTTTAACCCCTCTTCCACGACAGAGCAGACAATAGGCCCCAGCTCCGCCGAACCTGCTGCAGCAGAGCAGCAGCCAACGGCAGCAACTCCTCCACTAGACACCTCCACCCAGATTCTGGCGACACTTTAAAGAATGGAGGAGAGGCAGCTCAAACAGATGAGCTACATGAGGGATTTCACGGCAGCAACGATAAATTTTATTCATAATGATTCAAATTTTACACATATAACGTTCCCATCCTTCCCAGAACAGTTCTTTCCTACTCCCACACCTACTCCTACCTGTGCTGCGACACCTAAAAATCCATTTGCTGCCTCTACACCAACACCGGCCGTGACAGCTGAAGGCGGCAGCCAAACTGCAACTGCTAGAGGCGAGAAAAGAAAGGAGCCCCTGCTAGAGCTCAACGAAGACTACTTTGAAGGGTTCTCCTCCTCTTCTGTCTGGAAGGACTCTGATGGGGAGACCTCAGTTGCCCGAAACCTCTCCAAGGACTTCACGCCAATGAAAAGGCAGAAGCCAAACGAGGCTGGCGAAGGACCCTCCGGCCAGGGTAGATCTGCAGCAGCAGCAGTAGCAGGTCCGATGATGAGGTAGAAGTGCTGGACAATCCCCCACACATCTCACCAACCTGTGTCCAGCCACCAAGGGAAGCCAAAAAGAAGACAGCCTCTGCCTCTGCCAGCACACTACTGACACCTACCATGAAAGTCACTGCCATTTGATGTCTTTGCTGTTTTATTTATTTTGTGATGTATTTTGTTTTTCTTTTGTTTATTTTCCATGTTGTCATGCATTGAGGGCAATGCAACCCTCGAGTTTGGGGGTGGCATCTCTCCAGTAATGAAGTGATTAGTTGTGTCTTAAAATTGGTTATTATTTAGTTTATTTTTGTAAAAAAAACAAATTTTGGCTTAAATCTTTGAACTGAACTTACCTTCCGCGACATACTCTGTCGTGGCAGTGCCTTTAGGATGTTTTTAGGAACAGTTTAGAGCCTTGCTATAGTTCTGATCTTTAAACACCCTTTGTGACTCTTATGTTATCTAGACTTCTATTGGTAAACTAGAGTAGGAAAGCTTAATCACTTGAGTTTCCCCTAGAGGTGCCTAACACTGGCTCTAGGAAAAGAAAATAAGAAAAGGAAAAACTTAGACTCAATACCCCTAGAGGTGCTTAATACTGGCTCTAGAAATTTAGCTAGAGGTGCCCAAAAACAAGCTCTAGTCAACTTAAAATAAAATAAAAACACCGAGTCTAATTCAGAACAAACTAAAGGAGCCAAAATTGCCTCCAAGAAAAGGAAATTTGGCATAAAAACTCAAATAAGTAGCTTAACTATTCTAGTAAACTAAAGGAGTCTAGGCACATATTTGTTCACAAAGCATGCACACACTACACTAGACCTATAGCATGGTTCTGAATAAATCCAGAAACATCCGACAAGGTATTACTCGTGATAGGGCATGTGTGGTAGCTAATGAAAAGTTCACTGAATTAAGCCAAACAAAAATTTTTATGTTTAGTTAGGTCATATTTACTTGAGGGCAAGCAAGAACTTCAGTTTGTGGGTGTGTTGAGTGTGCAAAATTTCTATATTTTACCCCTTATTTAACCCATATTTCTGCTGCATTCAAGCATAATTCATTGTATTTAGGTAAAGTTTCATATATACATCACAATTAGATAAAATAGCACAGTTGCTACTAATGTTGGCCACTTTTGCAGGTATCTATTGTGGCAGACTTAGAATAGCGAAGGAGCAATGCTGGAACATAAGACTGGTGTCAAGAATGAAGATGCTGCCGTGGCCACTGCCGTGGTAGCCATGACGACAACATTGGTGAAGGGAAAAGTGAAGTGGAGTTCGACAGATAGAGGAATTCAAGCCGGTCTGTCGTGGACCACTTCTATATTTTTCTGAGCCCTAGGAGAGAATGAAGGCCAAGCCCAAAGTCCAAGGAAGAAACTTAAAGCAAGAAAAGAGGACGAATTAAAGGCATACACTCAGAAAAGAGTTGTACTTTAGTTTAAACTTTTATTCTTGCCATATTAGAAAACTTGGACCCAAGGCCTATATAAAGGCATGTAATTCGACCTAAGGAAGGATATCTCATCTCTGGCGGGTTTCCCCAAAACCCTTGTCGGTTTCCCCCTCTCATCATATTCTAAACTTCCCCTAGGGCTAAGGGTTGTTCTGTAAAGTAGTTGCAAGGATTGTACTGTATTAGGAATTTTCTGTTCAATGAAATAAAACTTCAAGTTTGCTTATTCTGGTTTCAACATCTTGCAAGAGTATTGTGAGAGCATTGTGAGATTATCTATTTACTTAATATCGGGAGAGTTAAGTATATGAAAGGAGTAAGTGCGTGTTCTCCAGTTTATGGTTGAACTATCTCGGACCTAGGGATGGGACGAGGTTAAGTGGCTAAGGAAGAATTCAACAACATTGGTGTTCACCCTTCGATTCACGCCGAGAGATATCATCCAAGAAGTGTTCATCAATAGCACTTGGGCCTAGGGATAGGACAAGTCATAGCAGGGATTCTAGCAAAGCATGAAGTACAGAGTTGTGTGATCGCTGCCGTGACAACAACAGACTGATGTCGCTACAGGTGCTGTCGCGGTAGGGACGAGGACTGAACAGGAATTTCTCTTTCAGTACAACACCTGCACTACCGAGCAAATCAATACCGGCCTATCTCTTAACCCTGAATATTCATTCTTTTTTATTCATTATTCTTCAATATTATCTTCCAAACAATTTAAACTCTTTTTCTCTCGTGTAGCAATCCAAGGATAAAGTTATTTCCAGTCCCTGTGTAGACGATATCTGATACTCCAAGTATCACTTTACTACTTGCGTCGTGTACACTTGCACTACATTGTGATAGGACTTTTGACACGCAACAACTGCTGCCCCGACAATACTCTGCATCAGTGTGGCATGCAGAGGCTCGGAGTCTGAGATCTCAATTATTCTGTGGCAAGTAGCCATGTCCCATCCTTGTCTTTCTTTTGTGAGTTTGTCGGTTCTGTCGAACTGGACTTCATTCTCCGTGCAGAGGCTGGTGATGAGTAATGGGAAATACACCGGCCCCTTCTCCTTCACTGCGCCTTTGTGGATTTCCTGCACAATTAAATTACCTACATTAATTTTACGATTTTGCATAATAGAATGGATAAGAGAAAGCCTGGGCCGATTAACGGTCGTGTTGTTGGAAGTCGGTAGAAGGCGGTGACGGATGAACTTGTTCCACAGTTTGGCTTTCGGCCATAGATATCACCGCTACACCGAGCCTCTGTGTGATCCGAGCTCCTATGGTGTGCCAGTGAAGCAAATCTCCTCCTTAATGCACATGAAATCATCTTCTGTTAGGGCCTCCAAAACCTCATCATGCTCATCTCTTTAAATGTGCAGGCCGTAGAACCTGTTGATGGTGTCGGCATCGATGCAGATGGGTTTTCCCCTCACATGCACGAACAGTGCATCGGCACTTGGCCTATGAACATAGAACTCTGGAACTATCGTGAGATTGACCTGGGTCAGCTAGAGGCAGAAAACTTGCCACTTCTGGTGTATGATCTTGTTGAAAAGGAAGGGCTCGATGCCGTAATTTTGTTCACTGGATGTTTGGAACCCATGCTCTTTCCACACCTGTGGCGAGATGTAGTGCATTTTAAATCATTCTTCCACCGATGCTAGTGCGAAGCGAGTATAGGCAGATGTCACGACAGCACTGGAAGATGCTCCTCTGGTTGTCATTTGAATTGTATAAGAGCAGTTAGCGTAATTGAGAGAGAGTAAAAAGAGTTCAGAGCAGAATTGAGCGTTAATAACTGTGAGATTCAGGAAAGTAAAAGAAAGTAGGTAGTGAATAACAAAGGAGAATAGTGGCCCTTTTATAGAGTCTCGGCACATTGTGTCGTTGGAGCGCAATTCGTAGCCGCTGCCATTACTAGCCGTTGCGGCTCTCGTAGTGCATTGGGCATCTGTTGCCGCCGCAACTAACAATCGCTTCTCCAAACCGTTGGTTCCTCCATTCTTTCGTTCTTGATCTCCCTCCTAAAAAAAGAGACGAAAGAAATTATTTTGAAAAATGCGAAAATTAAATATAGATAACTAGAAATAAAAATTTATTCTGAAAAATAAAAACTGAACCTAAAAATAAAAATATAAATTGAGTAAGGAGAGAAAATATTAGTGTACTGAAGGAGTGCACTTGGATGCATCCCCTAAAATGTATACTTCCTTATCCCTCATAAAATGTGCTCATGTATGTGGTAGCAACCTTTGTCCATGATCTCCCCCAATTGTGTCACGGTATGCATCCTGGCATGGTCCGATATGTTTGCCACGACATTCTACCGCTTCAGTGTCGCGACCTTTTGGTTCCTTACTGCTACCTTGTTGTTGAGTGGCCTGTAGTGCATGAAAAGTTGATGTATCGTTGGCATGTTTCCTATTGCTCAAGACACGTATTGTAACATGCTCATAATTAATCCTCATTGTCAGTTCTTGTTTCTCCACGTCGATTACAGTCCTCCCAATTGCGAGGAATGGCCGTCCAAGTATCAACGAAGCTCTTTCATGTATATCACAACCTAAGATGAGGAAATCAGTAGGGAAAAACTTATTCACTTTTACCAAGATATCTTCGATTGTCCTTTCCGGTTGCACATGTGATCCATTGACAAGTTGTAGCATCACTGTGGCTGGTTGTGATGTCCTAGTCCAAAATTTTTGAAAGACGGACTTGGGCATGATATTGATGTTTGCACCTAAATCACATAGCGCTCTCCCCTCATATGTGTTCCCGATCGCGCATGGTATGAGAAAGCTTCCAGGATCCTTGAGCTTAGGTGGAGTTCGATTGTGTAATACGACCATGCATTCATCCGTTACAGGCACCATTTCAAATTCCCCAATCCTTTTTCGTTTTGAGACTATGTCCTTGAGGAACTTGGCATAGTTTGGGATCTCCATGACAGCTCCACCAGAGGTACATTGATATGTACATGTTTAAGTATATCCTGAAACTTTTTAAATTGATACTCTTGATTGGGTTCTTTCAGCCTCTGTGGGAATGGTGGAACTGGTGGGCTGTCTTTGGGCCTTACGGGTTATGTCACAGGATCTGTGGCGACAGGATTTGTCTTGACTGGTGACGCGACATCCTTGTCCTTAGACTGTGTAGGGACAATGGGCTCATGTGGATTCTTCTTTGCTGGTTGTTTGGCCAGCAGCTCTTCTAGATGAATACCACTCCTGTTGGTTACAGCCTTGCATTGTTCGTGCGGCGTTCCCTTAACGGCTTCAGTGTCGCTAAGGAATCCTCCAACTGGCCCGGTGTTCAGGATCTGAGCAATCTACCCCACTTGTGTTTTCTATGGATTGTTTAGTGTGTAAAAGTTCTATTATTTACCCCTATTTAACCCATATTTCTGCTGCATTCAAGCATTATTTATTGCATTCAGGTCAGTTTACAGCAAAACATCACAAATATATTAAAAGGCACAGTTTCTACTAAAAATAGTTGTTTTTGCAGGTTGCTGCTGTAGCAGATGGAATGGGCAGGCACTAGGCAATGAAGCAGAAGCGCTGGAACTGGACGAGCAGTCAAGGAAGACGATGCTGCCATGGTTGCCGCCGTGACAGCATAGGACGACAGCAGTGTTGAAGAGAAGAAGCAAAGTGGACTTCGACAGATAGAGAAAATTCAGCCCGTCTGTCGTGTGAAATCACCATATTTTTCCAAGCCCCCGATCGAAAGGAATGTCAAGCCAAAAGTTCAAGGAGAGAAAATTCCAAGCAAGAAAGATGACGGCTGGAAAGTAGATTCTTTGAAGATTTAGTCTTTATTATAATTGTACTTTTATTTAAATTTGTATTCTTGCTATTTTAGAAAACTTGAACCCAAAGCCCATATAAGGACATATATTTCGACCTAGGGAGAGATATAACTGATTCTCTAGTCTTCTCCCTAAAACCCTAGCCATTTTCATCCTCTCATCATGTTCTAAGTTCCCCTTATGGCCACAGGTTGTTTTGTAAAGTAGTTGCAAGGGTTGTTTTGTTTTAGGAATTTTCAGTTCAATAAAATAAACTTCAAGTTCTCTTATTTTGGTTATTAATATCTTGCAAGAGCATCGGGAGAGCATTGTGAGGTTATCGATTTACTTAGCATCGGGAGAGTTAAGTATACGAAAGAAATAAGAGCAAGTTCTCTAGTTTATAGTTGAACTATCTCAGACCTAGGGATAGGACGAGGTTAAGTGGCTAAAGAAGAATTCAACAACATCGGTGTTCATCCTTCGATTCACACCGGGAGGTATCATCAAAGACGTGATCATCGACAGACTTGGACCTAGGGATAGGCCAAGGCACATAAGGGATTCTTGCCAAACTTGAAGTACTGAGTTGACTGTTTGCTGCCGCGACAAGCAACGGACTGCTGCCGCGACAGGTGCTGCCGCGACAGGGACGACGACAGAACTGAATTTCCTGGGACTTAGCAATACCTTCACTACTGAGCAATTCAATACCAGCCCATTCTCTCTATCTTGATTTCCCTACTCTTTTATTTAACTTCTCTTTATTATTTTCGTGACAACTTTCTCAATTATTTTATTTACTTACTTGTAGTAATTCAAGGTGAACCTATTAGCCCAATCCCTGTGGATACGATATCCGATACTTCGTATCACTTTATTACTTGCGTCGTGTACACTTGCACTACAATTGCGATAGACTCTTTTACACGCAACAAGTTTTTGGCGCCGTTGCCGTGGATTGGCAACATAACTCTACCTTTTCTTTTACTGCACTTTTTGTTTTTCTTTGGTGTATTCAACTCTTGCTTTTCACAAGGTTCCTTGTTTATGCGCAGATCGAAACGAGGTGAAGATCCTGAGTATCCATTAGATCCAGAAATCGAACGTTCATTCAATCTCAAGATCCGACTTCGTCACATACTAGCCAGGAACGAGTACCTTGAGGAACAGTTAGAGACGATGGCATACCGAGGAGACGACCCTCCTGTTGGAGATGGAGAGGTTAGACCGCCTGTCGGCAACCCGCCCAACGCTGCCGGATGACGGTCCTGTCGTGACTACATGTTGAATGATCATGTAGAACTGGAAACCACTCTGCCGGACATAGAAGTTGACAACTTCGAGCTGAAACCTGTTTTGTTTAGCATGATCAACAATGCCGGTCAATTCAGTGGTGCTGTTACAGAGGATGCTAGGGAGCATCTAAAACGTTCCAGGAAATCTGTGGTTCGTTTAGACTGCCAGGATTTAATCTGGAGATACTGAGGCTTCGGTTATTTCCCCATTCATTGAGGGACAGAGCAAAGACTTGGTGGAATAAACTTACGCCGGGTTCAATTAGAACTTGGGCAGATTTGTCTCGTGAATTTTTATCTCGTTTTAATCCTTCACACTTATCTGAGTGATTACGTAATGAAATTGCTACTTTTCAACAAGAAGATGACGAGCCGATGCACGAGGCCTGGGACAGATTTACCACTCTTCTACGGAACTGCCCAATGCATAGATTCCCCGTCTGAAATCAGGTAACTAAGTTATATAATGCTGCCAACTTACAAACTCGTATTCGAATTGATTTAACAGCAAACGGATTACTATTGGACAAAGACCCGGACGAGGTAATGTAAGTATTGAAAAATATGGCTAAGAATGAGGAACAGTTTCTGACAGCAAGAAGAGGGGGTAAACGGGTTCTAGCTGTTAAGGATTATGAAGTCGACAGCACGATGAAATCACAGGTGGCATTCCTTACTAAGGAAATGAAAAAGCTCTTAAACGATGATGCACAACATGGATTTGTTGTCGAGGAGGTATGTGAAATCTGTGAGGGAAATCATAGTTCGGATGAGTGTCCTATACAGTTAGAAGAGGGAAAATATGTTGGAAACTATAAGCTGAATTACAATTCCAACAACTATAATCCCAACTGGAGAAAGGATCCCATGTTTTCTTGGAGTAATCCTAACAATGCCCTGAATCCTCAAGCACACAATAATCAGAATCAGGGAGGACCTAGATTACTGACTCGACAGCAACTGCAACCGCAGCAGCAGCAACAACAGCCACCAGCTGCCACAAACAATATACTGGAACAGACTCTGGCTACTTTTATGTCTCAGACAGGTACTTATATTGAGAATATGAATCAGTTCGTCAAGAAAATAGAGACATTCATAGATAAAACAGAGATGCAGATGACAAATCATGAAGCTACTCTGAAATCTTTGGAGACACAAATGGGTCAGGTTTCTCAGCATATCAAGCCAAAGCAGACTGGAGGATTTCCTAGTAATACTGAAAATGCTAGGCAGCCCACACATGAGCAATGTAAGGCTATCACTACTAGGAGTGGGAAGAAACTACCAGGGCCGGAAAAGGAAGTTGAAACAGTGAAAAAACCATCCTTGGACAGACCTGCCTAGGAAGCTGCTCCGACAGGTAACAAACAGACTGCTGCCGATAAACCTGTTACGACAGCAGAGGCGACAGAGGAGAAAAATGATGAACCCAAACCTCCTCAGATTCGTATGGAGTGGGAAGGACGTATTGCTGACTATCGTCCCCCACCCCCTTTTCCTCAACGGTTACAGCAAGAAAAAAAAGAATCTCAGCTCAAAAAGATTTATGATATTTTTAAGCAGGTTCATATTAACATTCCGCTGTTGGATATCGTGAGGGAGATGCCCGGTTACGCCAAATTTCTCAAGGATGTCATGTCAAAGAAATCTAAACTTGGGGAGTTTGAAACGGTTAAGATGACAGAAGGATGCATGAGTATTCTTCATAGGCAGCCACCCCAGAAAAAGAAGGATCTGGGGAGCTTCATCATACTTTGTGTAATCAGAGATAAATATGTGGGTAAGGCACTTTGTGATTGTAACCCCCTTAACCCGGCCTAAACGGTTGACCCGAATTAAGAAAGTCACACGGGAAAAACCAAAGTCAACCCGAAAGTCAACCTTGATTAACGACCCTTTTTTTTCTTTTTAAACTTGTCTAGATGCATATTAATCCTTAGATATGATCATACAACAGCATACTCAAAGATCATAAACATCAGAGAACAAACAGGGACTCAATTGAACAAATTACAACTTTAGGGACCAAATTGTAATTTCTGATATATATAAGGACTTAACCCAAATTAAAGTTACCAACTTGAAATTAATCAGTTTTCATGCTTCTCTGTAAAATTTCAGCTCAAAAGGGCTTCCCAAACTCATACAATTTCACAAACAAGATTCAGGACCAAAATGCAAACATTTCAAAACATCTAACTGCCAATGTCAGCTCCTAACGGTCACCCGTTCCGAAACGGGAGACAGCCCGTTTCGAAACGCAGGGCCGTTCCGCAACGCGTACCGAAACGAGGGCAGACAGAAGCCTATCTGTTTCGGAACGGTGTCACCCGTTTCGGACGCCTGGGCTGCTTCAAGGCACCCGTTCCGAAACGGCAGGCACTGTTCCAAAACACCCTGCACAGATTACCCCAAAATGCATACTTAAACATGCAATTAAACATCCAATCATGCTCCAAATGCCACCAAACTTTACCAGCATGCTATTCGACATATATGAGACATACATGCATCAACAATTCATCAAAACATCAACATATATGAAAAGCCCCATATCTATAGGTATGCTTCCTACACAAGCAACCATTCAAGCATAAACTTCCAATTCAAGCATATAAAGGCCAATTACAAAAACCAGCATTCTCAACAACCTAAACATACTTGGGGAGTTCAAAACATCTCCCAAAAACATACACATAGGTCCCCCATTGCCAAATTACCAAAAGCTAAATGTATTTAAGAAAACTTTCCATACTTTGAGCTTTACTTCCACTTGAATGCTTGCCTTCCTTGCTGCCCTCAAAGTACTTTAATGTTCTGCATTATTGATTTGAGAAAACAAAGAGAGCGTAAGCAAAAGCTTAGTGAGAAATGCTCAATAAAACCATTCAATAATGCATTTATAAACACTTTATAAATCATGCTTCAAATCATCATTTACACATGCTCAAAAGCAATCTTTAAACAAGCATCTCATGCTTCATATCATTACATGTCATATTGGCCACAAGTGATACATTTCATTTCTTTAAAAACAAGTTCATCAACTTTCACCCCAAGGACTTTTAAACACCTTGGCCCCAAGGACTTTTAAACACCTTGGCCCATGGACTTTTAAACACCATGGAAAGGACCACACAAGAACTTTTAACCACCTTTGTGTCCGTAACAAGTTTCACCCCAAGGACTTTTAAACACCTTGGCCCCAAGGACTTTTAAACACCTTGGCCCATGGACTTTTAAACACCATGGAAAGGACCACACAAGGACTTTTAACCACCTTTGTGTCCGTAGCAAGAATCATCCAAGGACTTTTAACCACCTTGATGTTCTTAAGTAAACAAGGCTCACTCAATGACTTTTAACCACCTTAGTGACCTTAACCTTTGCAAAACATCACTTGCCAATATACATCATTATCATCAATTATCCACTGTTTTAAAGCATTAAACCAAGCCATATTCATCATGCATTTAAAAGCATCAAACCACATTTAATCAATGTTCAAAAACAAGGAACTCTTACCTAGAGCTTCCTTCAACATATGGCTTACAAAAACAGCATTAACCATGCTAAATCATGCTTTCAAAACAGAGTTTAAAACATGCAATAAACCACATTGCACAACAATCAAATCATGGCCACCACTAGAGTGTATTTCCGAAAACTTACACTTGAGCTTAGCAAAGTTGTTTAGACTTAAACTAAGATCCCAAGACATTGGTTTCAAAGCCGAAAACCCAATTTCACTCACCGATTCCACTTCGCCTCTTGCCGAAGCACCAAATCAAGTCTCTGGATCACCACCACTTGGATCCAAAGATGACTCCCCTGTTTTAACACATCAAAACAGTAGATTAATGCATCATCATGCATTAATATCCTCAATGAAAGCACCTAAACTCGCTGCTCTCATCCACACCCCATTTTCGGCCACCAAACACAACCGAAAATGCATCCAAACCACTTCTCAACAAAGCCCAGCCATAAACCATCAAAACCTAACATCCTTTAACATCATTTAACATCTAAAAAGAACCTAACAACATCCTTATACCTCCAGCAACACCAGATCCACAAGATCACCTAAAAAACAATCAAGAATCACAAGCTAAACTTAGGAAACCCAACCTATCCGGGATTGCATCAATCAAAACTCAATTCCTTATCAATTTAGAGTTCAAATAACATCAAAAACATATCTCAAATCACAGATCTAACAGATCAAACGAAAATCATCAAAAATCACCAAATCTTGCATTATAAGCCAAGATCCATTTCACCACTTAAAAGTCTTTAATAAAACATCAACTAAGGATTGAAAACTTAGGAATTTCAGTAAAGAACTGATAGTTTAGAGGAGAAGGACGTTCTTACCTCCAAACTTGAGTTTCTCCTCTTTTTGGAATCAAAAACCTTGATGAATCAAGTAGCAAATGATGAGGTTTTGTAGATATGATGATTAGGAATCAAAAGAGAGTTGAAAGGAGAGATTTAGGTGAGAAAATCAGAAACAATTCTCTGGAAAGAAAGTGTTTGGGTTGAGAGAAAATGAGAGAAAAGAAAATAGGAAATTAGTTATCAAAATGGCCAAAATGGCTTTCCCTCCTCTTTTGATGTGTTTTAAAATCAGAATATAGCTTAAAATATCTTAGAAAAATCTGGAGAAACTACTTTTGGAATAATAGCTCCTTAAAGATTCAAAGTTTCAACCCTTTCTAAAACAGTCACAAAACTTTCAAAAATTACATTTTGGTCACTAGCCAAAATGTCACCCTTCCAAAACTCATTTTCCAAAATTGATTTCACAGTTCACTTAATTATATTAAAAGATGATTTTAGAACATTTTTCCATAATTTTAATGCAACCCGAACTAGGCTTTCCTAAATTCACCCTTTTAGATTCGAACAACACTTTAACCAAACCGGTCAACGCCCAAAACTTCTAAGCCCAAAACCGGGGCGTTACAACTCTCCCCCCCTTAAGAAATTTCGTCCCCGAAATTTACCTGAAGGAAAGAGATAAGGAAACTGCTTCAGCATGTCTTCCTTCCGCTCCCACGTGGCTTCCTCAACACCTCGATGCTTCCACAGCACCTTCACCAACTCAATGGTCTTGCCACGAAGAACCTTGCTATCCGAATCCAGAACCTTCACCGGTTCCTCATCATAGGTCAAATCCGGATTCAAAACCACTTCCTCCACAGACATCACATGCGAAGGATCAGATCTATACTTCCGGAGCATAGAAACATGAAACACATCATGAATCTTCTCCAACTCCTGAGGTAACCTCAACCGATACGCAACAGGACCCACACGCTCAACCACCTCATATGGTCCAATGTACCTAGGGCTCAACTTACCCTTCCGGCCAAACCTCATCACCTTTTTCCAAGGCAAAACCTTCAAGAACACACGATCACCCACCGCATACTCAATCTCTTTACGCTTCAAATCCGCGTAAGACTTTTGCCGATCAGAGGCAGCCTTCAACCTCTCACAAATGAGCTTTACCTTCTCTGTGGTCCCTTTCAACAAAGCCGGCATCGAAACCAACTTTTGACCAGTTTCAGCCCAACAAAGAGGAGTCCTACACTTCCTCCCGTACAAAGCCTCATAAGGTGCCATCTGTATACTTGCCTGATAACTGTTGTTATAAGCAAACTCAACCAAAGGCAGATGCTTCTCCCAAGAACCTTGAAACTCAATCACGCAGCACCTCAACATATCCTCCAAAATCTGGATAACTCGCTCAGACTGACCATCCGACTGAGGATGATAGGATGTACTGAAATGCAACCTTGTACCTAGAGCTTGATGCAAACACTGCCAGAAACGCGATGTGAACCTCGGATCCCTATCCGACACAATCGACTTAGGCACACCATGCACCCGCACAATCTCAGCAATGTACAGCTCTGCCAACTTATCCAAAGAAAACGTGGTATGCACAGGCAAGAAATGCGCACACTTCGTTAGGCGATCCACAATCACCCAAACATAATTCTTCTTCGAGGGAGACAAAGGTAAACCAGATACAAAATCCATGGTAACCCTTTCCCACTTCCATTCAGGGATTTTCAACGGTTGCAACAACCCTGAAGGAAACTGATGGTCAGCCTTAACTCGCTGACACACCAAACACTTGCTCACAAACTCCGCAACATCCTTCTTCAAACCCACCCAAAAGTACTCATCACGAAGATCACGATACATCTTGGTACTACCAGGGTGCATAGCAAAAGGACTACTATGACCTTCAGTCAGAATAGCACGCCTCAACTCAGCATCAGCAGGCACTACTATCCGACTCCCAAAACACAACACTCCATCATCATTAAAGCAGAAATCCGAAGGTCTACCCTCCGCGATATCCTGAACATGAGACACCAAGGAATCATCCAGCAACTGCTTATCCTTGATCAACTGAACCAAAGATGGTTTCACTTGCAATTCAGCAACAAGACCACCATCTTGCGATATGCTCAAGCTAGCAAACATAGCCCTCAGCTCAACAGCTACTTTCCTACTCAAGGCATCCGCAACAACATTAGCTTTTCCAGGATGATACTCAATCGTCAGATCATAATCCTTGAGCAACTCCAACCAACGCCGCTGCCTAAGATTCAACTCCTTCTGAGACATCAGATACCTCAAACTCTTGTGATCTGTGTACACAGTACACTTCTCACCATACAGATAATGTCTCCAGATCTTCAGAGCAAAAACCACTGCAGCCAGCTCAATATCATGCGTAGGGTAATTGCCCTCATGCACTTTCAACTGCCGCGATGCATAAGCCACCACCTTACCCTCCTGCATCAGCACACACCCCAAACCAACATAGGATGCATCACTGTAAACCACAAACTCTTTCCCTGATTCAGGCTGAATCAAGATAGGAGCTTGCGTCAAAGCCGCCTTAAGCTTCCCAAAAGCCTGCTGTCTCGCTTCCGTCCACTCATACTTAACATCCTTTTGCAACAGCTTCGTCAAAGGAGCAGCAATCTTGGAAAAACCATCCACAAACCTACGGTAGTATCCCGCCAAACCAAGGAAACTACAGACCTCGTGAACAGACTTAGGAACCTTCCAGTTAATCACCGCCTCAATCTTCTGAGGATCAACACGAATCCCCTCAGCTGAGACCACATGCCCAAGAAACACCACCTCCTTAAGCCAGAACTCACACTTGCTCAGCTTAGCATAGAGCTAATTCTCCAACAAAGCCTGCAAAACAATCCTCAAATGCTCTTCATGCTCCTCCTCAGTACGCGAGTACACGAGGATATCATCGATGAACACCACAACAAACTTGTCCAGGTATTCATGAAACACACGATTCATCATGTCCATGAAAGCAGCAGGAGCATTTGTCAAACCAAACGACATCACAAGGAACTCATAATGCCCATACCTTGTCCTGAAAGTTGTCTTAGGCACATCCACATCCTTCACCTTCAACTGATAATACCCTGAATTCAAGTCAATCTTAGAGAACACAGCAGCTCCCCGAAATTGATCAAAGAGATCATCAATTCTCGGCAAAGGATACCGATTCTTGATAGTCAACTTGTTCAGCTGATGGTAATCAATGCACATTCTCATAGTGCCATCCTTCTTTTTCACAAACAAGACCGGTGCTCCCCAAGGTAACACACTCGGCTGGATGAAACCACGATCAAGCAACTCTTGCAACTGCGTCTTCAGCTCCTTCAGCTCCTTAGGTGCCATTCTATAGGGAGTAATGGACACAGGAGTTGTATTCTCATACAGCTCAATTCCAAACTCCACCTCGCGGTTAGGAGGTAAACCAGGCAACTCCTCAGGAAAAACATCAGGAAACTCCTTCACAACTCTGATATCTTGCACCCTCAACTCTTTAGAGCTAGGATTCATCACAAAAGCTAGATAGGCTTCGCAACCTTGCCTCAGCATCCTGCTCGCCTCCAAGGTAGACACCACATTGGCAAGAAACTTCACATTCTCACCAACCACAACAACTTCATAATCATCCGCAAGCTTAAGCGAAACTCGCTTGTTTTCACAATCCACAACAGCACGATGCTCAGCAAGCCAATCCATACCAAGGATTACATCAAAACCATAAAAGGGCAACTCCATAAGATCAACATGAAAAACATGTTCTTGAACAACCAAGGGATACCTTCTATAAAGCTTTCGAGTCACAACAGTCTCACCAAAAGAACTAGTGACACGAACACCAACATCCAAAGACTCAACAGGCAAACCAAGCAATTCAGCATGCTCACGCAAAATGTATGAATGCATAGATCCAGAATCTATCAAAGAAAGCAATGACAAGGACTGCAAAGTAAAGGTACCTGCAATCACATCCGCATCATTCCTTCCCTCACGCTGAGCATACACCCTCGCTTGGCCTCCACCTTCAGGCTGAAAAGCCACAACATGGGCCACTCCACGACCACCTTCCTCTCTCCTCTGGAAATTACCACGGCCGCGCCCACGACCTCTCTGCGGTGCAGCAACAACAGGAGCACGCACCTGATCACCAGCCAACCTAGGACAATCTCACCTCAAATGGTCTACGGATCCACAATTCCAACACCCATTACCAGCTGCCGCAACAGGAGCTTGCACCTCTCTCACAGCACGAGGACAGCCACGCTTCATGTGACCACGTGAACCACAGATCCAACAAGCACTCGGATCAGCTATAGCATTGCCTCCTCTAGCAGGTGCACCACCACCTCTCCTAGCTGAAGACTGATACTTCTGATCACGTCCCCTCTTGTTCCGTCCACCTCCGGAACTATACTCAGCAGCTCTCTTACCAGAACTTGCTCCAGCACCTTTCGCAGATAAACCCAAGTTCATCTCAATGTCCTTGGCTCGGCCCACCAACACATCAAAATCATCATACTCGGTGGCCAGCACATACATTTTCACATCCGTCACTAAGCCATAACGGAACCTCTCGCACCTTGCCCGCTCATCAGGTACCAGCTCAGGTGCATACTGACTGAGTCGCACAAACTGCACTTCATACTCAGCCACACTCATGCTCCCTTGGTTAAGAGACATGAATTCACGCTTCTTCTCATCAAGATATCTAACACCAAGATATCTCCGCTTGAACACATTCTGAAAGAATGTCCAAGTCACATCAGCTTCAACCATCCCAGCTATAGTGGTCGTCCACCACGTATACGCATCATCCTGCAGCAAGGATACAACACACCCCAGCTTCTGCACATCACTGCAACTCATCTGACCCAAGATTCGCTTGGTACTCTCTAGCCAAGCTTCAGAACTCTCAGCAGACATACCCCTGAACTCAGTCCCACCAAGACTGCGCAGACGCTCCAAAGGTAGTCCAACACCAGCATCTCCCTGATGCCCAGCTCCTTGAGCTCCAGCTACTGCTGCTCGGAAAGCACCCGCAATAGCTTGTACCAACATAGACATATCAGGCATAGCTTGCCCCTGACCAACCTCTGGTCCAGCAGCTCCAGCACCAGCTGCAGCTTCAGCTCTTTCACCCTCAGCACCACCACCAGGTGGAGGAGGAGGTAACACCGCACTACCCGTGTTTTCCTCATTCTCGTTCTCATTAGGAGCCGTAGCTCGCACATTACCTCGTAACTCTCTACGTGGTGCCATACTTTTACCATGCAATCACAATACAAATAAAACGAAGTCAGGCCCAGCAAGGTAAGCAATCCAAGTATTCAAGCTCAATTTCATTCAAAATCAACACCATTTCATTAGCTTTTATTTGGCAATGGGTACCCACAACATGCTACATCACAGCATACATCTCAATTGCATCCAAATCACAAGCCACTAAACATGCTTTCGATCAACAAGCATACAAGGCACACATACTTCAATCATGCACACATTCATTCCCAATTACTCGAGAACTCAGCTCTGATACCACCAAATGTAACCCCCTTAACCCGGCCTAAACGGTTGACCCGAATTAAGAAAGTCACACGGGGAAAACCAAAGTCAACCCGAAAGTCAACCTTGATTAACGACCCTTTTTTTTCTTTTTAAACTTGTCTAGATGCATATTAATCTTTAGATATGATCATACAACAGCATACTCAAAGATCATAAACATCAGAGAACAAACAGGGACTCAATTGAACAAATTACAACTTTAGGGACCAAATTGTAATTTCTGATATATATAAGGACTTAACCCAAATTAAAGTTACCAACTTGAAATTAATCAGGTTTCATGCTTCTCTGTAAAATTTCAGCTCAAAAGGGCATCCCAAACTCATACAATTTCACAAACAAGATTCAGGACCAAAATGCAAACATTTCAAAACATCTAACTGCCAATGTCAGCTCCTAACGGTCACCCGTTCCGAAATGGGAGACAGCCCGTTTCGAAACGCGGGGCCGTTCCGCAACGCGTACCGAAACGAGGGCAGACAGAAGCCTATCCGTTTCGGAACGGTGTCACCCGTTTCGGACGCCTGGGCTGCTTCAAGGCACCCGTTCTGAAACGGCAGGCACTGTTCCGAAACACCCTGCACAGATTACCCCAAAATGCATACTTAAACATGCAATTAAACATCCAATCATGCTCCAAATGCCACCAAACTTTACCAGCATGCTATTCGACATATATGAGACATACATGCATCAACAATTCATCAAAACATCAACATATATGAAAAGCCCCAAATCTATAGGTATGCTTCCTACACAAGCAACCATTCAAGCATAAACTTCCAATTCAAGCATATAAAGGCCAATTACAAAAACCAGCATTCTCAACAACCTAAACATACTTGGGGAGTTCAAAACATCTCCCAAAAACATACACATAGGTCCCCCATTGCCAAATTACCAAAAGCTAAATGTATTTAAGAAAACTTTCCATACTTTGAGCTTTACTTCCACTTGAATGCTTGCATTCCTTGCTGCCCTCAAAGTACTTTAATGTTCTGCATTATTGATTTGAGAAAACAAAGAGAGCGTAAGCAAAAGCTTAGTGAGAAATGCTCAATAAAACCATTCAATAATGCATTTATAAACACTTTATAAATCATGCTTCAAATCATCATTTACACATGCTCAAAAGCAATCTTTAAACAAGCATCTCATGCTTCATATCATTACATGTCATATTGGCCACAAGTGATACATTTCATTTCTTTAAAAACAAGTTCATCAACATTCACCCCAAGGACTTTTAAACACCTTGGCCCCAAGGACTTTTAAACACCTTGGCCCATGGACTTTTAAACACCATGGAAAGGACCACACAAGGACTTTTAACCACCTTTGTGTCCGTAACAAGTTTCACCCCAAGGACTTTTAAACACCTTGGCCCCAATGACTTTTAAACACCTTGGCCCATGGACTTTTAAACACCATGGAAAGGACCACACAAGGACTTTTAACCACCTTTGTGTCCGTAGCAAGAATCATCCAATGACTTTTAACCACCTTGATGTTCTTAAGTAAACAAGGCTCACTCAAGGACTTTTAACCACCTTAGTGACCTTAACCTTTGCAAAACATCACTTGCCAATATACATCATTATCATCAATTATCCACTATTTTAAAGCATTAAACCAAGCCATATTCATCATGCATTTAAAAGCATCAAACCACATTTAATCAATGTTCAAAAACAAGGAACTCTTACCTAGAGCTTCCTTCAACATATGGCTTACAAAAACAACATTAACCATGCTAAATCATGCTTTCAAAACAGAGTTTAAAACATGCAATAAACCACATTGCACAACAATCAAATCATGGCCACCACTAGAGTGTATTTCCGAAAACTTACACTTGAGCTTAGCAAAGTTGTTTAGACTTAAACTAAGCTCCCAAGACATTGGTTTCAAAGCCGAAAACCCAATTTCACTCACCGATTCCACTTCGCCTCTTGCCGAAGCACCAAATCAAGCCTCCAGATCACCACCACTTGGATCCAAAGATGACTCCCCTGTTTTAAAACATCAAAACAGTAGATTAATGCATCATCATGCATTAATATCCTCAATGAAAGCACCTAAACTCGCTGCTCTCATCCACACCCCATTTTCGGCCACCAAACACAACCGAAAATGCATCCAAACCACTTCTCAACAAAGCCCAGCCATAAACCATCAAAACCTAACATCCTTTAACATCATTTAACATCTAAAAAGAACCTAACAACATCCTTATACCTCCAGCAACACCAGATCCACAAGATCACCTCAAAAACAATCAAGAATCACAAGCTAAACTTAGGAAACCCAACCTATCCGGGATTGCATCAATCAAAACTCAATTCCTTATCAATTTAGAGTTCAAATAACATCAAAAACATATCTCAAATCACAGATCTAACAGATCAAACGAAAATCATCAAAAATCACCAAATCTTGCATTATAAGCCAAGATCAATTTCACCACTTAAAAGTCTTTAATAAAACATCAACTAAGGATTGAAAACTTAGGAATTTCAGTAAAGAACTGATAGTTTAGAGGAGAAGGACGTTCTTACCTCCAAACTTGAGTTTCTCCTCTTTTTGGAATCAAAAACCTTGATGAATCAAGTAGCAAATGATGAGGTTTTGTAGATATGATGATTAGGAATCAAAAGAGAGTTGAAAGGAGAGATTTAGGTGAGAAAATCAGAAACAATTCTCTGGAAAGAAAGTGTTTGGGTTGAGAGAAAATGAGAGAAAAGAAAATAGGAAATTAGTTATCAAAATGGCCAAAATGGCTTTCCCTCCTCTTTTGATATGTTTTAAAATCAGAATATAGCTTAAAATATCTTAGAAAAATCTGGAGAAACTACTTTTGGAATAATAGCTCCTTAAAGATTCAAAGTTTCAACCCTTTCTAAAACAGTCACAAAACTTTCAAAAATTACATTTTGGTCACTAGCCAAAATGTCACCCTTCCAAAACTCATTTTCCAAAATTGATTTCACAGTTCACTTAATTATATTAAAAGATGATTTTAGAACATTTTTCCATAATTTTAATGCAACCCGAACTAGGCTTTCCTAAATTCACCCTTTTAGATTCGAACAGCACTTTGACCAAACCGGTCAACGCCCAAAACTTCTAAGCCCAAAACCGAGGCGTTACAGTGATCTTGGTGCTAGTATTAATTTAATGCCAAAATCTGCTTTTCAGAAATTAGGTATTGGAAAAGCTCAGCCCACGACAGTAATTCTGTAGCTGGCAGACCGCTCTTATGTTCATCCGGAAGGAAAAATCGAAGATATTTTGGTAAGAGTGGATAAATTTATATTTCCTGCTGACTTTCTTGTTTTAGATTGTGAAGCAGATGAAAACGCACCAATCATCCTGGGGCGACCCTTCTTAGCCACGGGAAGATCACTGATTGATGTGGAGAAAGGAGAACTCACCATGAGAGTGAACGACCAAGAGATTAAGTTGAATGTTCTCCAAACTATGAAGCATGCTGATGCAGATGAGGAATGTAAGGTTATCACTGAAGTTACCCTTGATCAACCCTGTATCAGGTCGGGCTGTCACGACATCAAAATTGGTCACTACCTCGGCAGCCACTTACAGGACTGTCACGACAGCACTGACGACAGCAACTCCTCAGAATCCAATACATCTGATACTGAAGATCAGGAGGAGGTAAACTGGATAGGCGATCGTCCACGTAAGTTATTCGAACCCTTAAATTATACTTCGGATAACCATGCAATCCAAAAGCCATCTACTGTTGAGCCCTCTGTTTTAGAACTGAAGCCCTTGCCAGGGCAGTTAAAATATGCTTTCCTTGGTTCAAATGATACGTTGCTCGTAATCATCTCTTCCTAGTTGATGCAAGAACAGGAACATCAGTTAATAGGGATGTTGTAGCAGCACCAAAAGGCAATTGGATGGACGATAGCTGATATTCAAGGCATTAGTCCGGCGTTATGTATGCATAAAATCCTTTTAGAGGATGATCATAAGCCGACTATAGATGCTCAAAGGCGGCTAAACCATACGATGAAAGAGGTGGTGCGTAAAGAGATAATCAAATGGCTAGATGCTGGTATAATTTACGCCATCTCTGGTAGCAAATGGGTGAGCCCGGTGCAATGCGTTCCCAAGAAAGGAGGAATGACCATGGTGACCAATGAAAACAATGAATTAATCCCAACCAGGACTGTGACCGGTTGGAGGGTTTGTATGGACTATCGAAAGCTTAACAAATCCACCTGAAAGGACCATTTTCCTTTACCCTTTATTGATCAAATGCTTGATAGATTAGCGGGTAAACCTTACTATTGTTTTCTTGATGGTTATTCAGGTTATAATCAAATAGCTATCGCATCGGAAGATCAAGAAAAGACGACTTTCACATGCCCCTACGGAACGTATGCTTTTAGGAGGATGCCTTTTGGATTATGCAATGCACCCGCCACCTTCCAAAGGTGCATGATGGCCATATTCTCCGATATGGTGGAGGACTTCCTTGAAATTTTTATGGATGATTTTTCAGTCTTTGGGGACGATTTTGAGAGCTGCCTAGGCTATCTACAAAAGGTACTTGAAAGATGTGAAAAAGCAAACCTAGTCTTAAATTGGGAAAAATGTCACTTTATGATGGACTAAGGGATAGTCCTTGGCCATAAGATTAGCTGCCGAGGGATAGAAGTCGCCAGGGCCAAGATAGAAGTGATCGAAAAGCTGTCGCCGCCGACCACAGTCAAGGGTATTAGAAGTTTCTTGGGACATGCTAGTTTTTATCGGAGATTCATTGCAAATTTCTCAAAAATCACCAAGCCCCTATGCCATCTTATGGAGCAAAACCGACCCTTTGACTTTAATGGCGAATGTACTGAAGCATTCAAGGTTCTGAAGGAAAAACTGGTAACAGCCCCAATAGTTCAGCCACCAGACTGGACACAGCCATTTGAGATCATGTGTGATGCTAGTGACTATGCTGTCGGGGCAGCACTTGGGCAGCGGAGAGACAAATTATTTCATGTCATATATTATTCCAGCAAGACACTGAATGACGCCCAAGTGAACTACACCACCACAGAGAAGGACTTATTAGCTGTGGTGTTCTCTATAACCCCCTTAACCCGGCCCAGACGATTGAACCGAATTAAGAAGATCACACGGGGAAAACCAAAGTCAACCTGAAAGTCAACCTTGATTAACGACCCATTTTTTTATTTAATCTTGTCTAGATGCTCATTAACCCTAAATATGATCACGCAAACATCATGCTCAAAGATCACAACCATCAGAGATCATTCAGGGACCCAATTGCACAAATTACAACTTTAGGGACCAAACTGTAAATTCTGAAAATTACAGGGACTTAACCCAATTAAAAGTTACCAATTTGAAATTAGTCATGTTTCATGCTTCACTGCCAAATTTCAGCTCAAACGGACTTCCAGAACTCATACAATTGCAAAAACATGTTTTAGGACCAAAACGCAAACATTTCGAAACACATAACCGCCAATGTCAGCCCCCAACGATCAGGTGTTCCGAAACAGGGAGAACCTGTTTCGAAACGCGGGGCCGTTCCGCAACGTGTTCCGAAACGGGGACTGGCAGTAGCATATCCGTTTCGGAACGGTTCCTCCCGTTTCGAAACGCCCTGGCCATAACAGGCCCCTGTTCCGAAACGGTAACGATCGTTCCGAAACGACCTGCCCAGATTGCAGCAACCTTGCTGGTTAAACATACTTTTGACCCACCAAACATGCTCCAAAAGCCACCAAATCACACCAGCAAGTCATTCAACATATACGGAACATAAATGCATCAAAACTAGATACAAAACCACCCCTAGGTGCACAAACTCATTAAACACATTCAAGGCTCAATCATGCTTTTAAACAAGAAGCATAGCAATACAACTTAAGCATAGGGAGATTCAAACGTTGCAACATTAATCCACATGATTCAAAACCATAACCCAAACTTGTCCAACATACACAATCTCCTTTAACAACAACATAAGAGATTCTACCCCCATTGCCTTTATTAACTATAGCTATTAACCGAGACATACATCTCTAATGGAGTCCTCCTTGAATCCCTTGCTTCTCGCTGTCCAAACTTCAAATATCTGCATTGATGGACAAAAAGGAGCGTAAGCACATAATGCTTAGTGAGGAATGCTCAAAACCAAAACACCATCAATGTAGCGAATCATAAACCACTTTTAAAAGCAAACTCGATTCGACAAACCAAAGCAATATTTGAAAACCCTTTTTCAGCAACATGCTTTAAAATCATGCCTTGCAAAAACATGAAAACCAACCCTTAGCTTAGAAAGCTAAGTAAACCTTTTCAAAACATAAACTTGCAAAACCATCAAATTAGCCATTCCATGCAAAAACACCATATGCAAAGCTAATTTCAAACCTTGGAAAACACTTCCACTTTACATCTTACCATTCTCATACATGAATGTCATTTCAAAGCAAGAAACCCTTTTTAAACCATTTACTCAAACAATCCAACACATGCATTAAACAAATGCAACATATGAATCACATCATTAACAATTGTATCACATGCCCTTTTAAAACAAGTCTCCACAAGACTTCAATGCACTAAAGAGATTTCATGCACACATGCACCATTCTCAATAGATAATCAACACTTGTTCAAACCAACAAGTCAACATGCATTCATAATACATTTTACACTTTTCATGCAACCATGCATCATTTCAAGCATCTCATGCTTCATTATATTCAAGAACATCATATTGGCCTCCAAGTGATAACCAAATCCACTTTTCAACTCAACACCCGATCGGATACGCGGATCACAAGCGTTGTCCCCACGCTTCATACACCCTACCAATCCAAGGTCCCCAAATGGACTTTTAAACACCATTTGACCTTACCATTCACAAGGTTCCCATGTATGGACTTTTAAACACCATACAACCTTAACTTTAACAAGGTTCCCATTTATGGACTTTTAAACACTATACAACCTTAACTTTCACAAGGTTCCCATGTATGGACTTTTAAACACCATACAACCTTAACTTTCACAAGGTTCCCATGTATGGACTTTTAACCACCATACAACCTTAACATGCACAAGGTTCCCATATATGGACTTTTAAACACCATATAACCTTAGCATCACCGATTGGTAGTTGTATAACATCACTAACGAGATCCGGGACACCCTATACAAGATCCACACCTGGAATTTACACCACCATTGTGATCTTACCAAGCACAAGGTCCTCAAATGGAATTTTAACCACCATTATTACCTTTGCTTAACCAAGGTCCTCGAATGGGATCCCATCAACCACTATAACCTTAACCATCTCGTTAGGAAACTTGGATGGAGTTTACCGGTTCACTCTCAACCACTCCACATCCAAGGCGACTTTATTCACGTGCACCCAATCCTATAGCCGGCTAACTATATCCGATCAAAGAACTAAGAACCACTTACATCACTAGCCAATATAACCATCTTACCGCATTAATCCATTAGTTCACAAGCATAATCAAAATGCAATAACCGCCACGAACTTTAACCAAGAACCAACCATGGACTTTTAAACACCATGTTGTTCTTAAATTCACAAGGTTCACACAAGGACTTTTAACCACCTTTGTGACCTCAACAACCACTTGCCAATATGCATCATTAACAACGTTAATCCACTGTTTTAATGCATTACACAAAGCCATTTAACAACATGCAACACTATGCATCAATCCCACAATTTCAATGTACAAAACCAAGGATCTCTTACCTTGAGCATCCTTCACGTATGGCTTTCAAAACCAGCATTAAACCATGCTAAAATATGCTTTCAAAACAGAATCTAAAACATGCAAAACATATGCATTGCAACCATCAATCACAATTGCTTTGAAAAGCCAATTCACAACACAACCAAGAGCGAAAATCCATTTACTTACTCTTGAGCTTAGCAAAGTTGTTTAGACTTAAACTAAGCTCCCAAAACCTTCAAACCTTGGTTTAAAAGCTGAAAACCCAACTTCACTCACCGATACACAAAACAAGGCTAGCCAACAAGCCTTCCAAGCATCCGAAACCTTCAAGACCACCTCTAATGCTCACGGATCTTCCTCCCCAGTTTCAAGCACATAACATCAGAGGATTAATGCATCATAATGCACTAAAAACTCCAGCAACACAATTAAACTCGCTGCTCATCACAAAATCATCAATTCGGCTACCAAAAACAACCGAAATCACCACCAAACACTTCCGAAACTTAACCCAGCCAAGATCCATCACTTCTAACCATTTTTAAACATCAATTAACATCCAAAATGATCTCAAACACGTCCTTATACCTCCAGCTATAACATATCACCAAGATCACTCCAAAAACAACCAAAAACTCAAGCAAAACTTAGGAAATTCAACCTATTCGGGATTGCATTGATTAAGCCTCAATTTCTAATCAAATTAAAATTCAATTAACATCAATTTAACACCTCAACACACTGCCCAAACAGATCATACGAAAATTTCACCAAAATCAAGCAAATCTTGCATTTTAAAGCCAAAATCAAGATTCCAATTGTAAAACCTTAAATAAATCATAAATCAATGATTGAGAACTTGTGAATTTCAGTAAAGAACTGAGAGTTTAGAGGAGAAGGACGTTCTTACCTCCAAACTTGAGTTTCTCCCTTTTAGAATCAAGTTTTCATGAAAATCCACTTAGCAAATGGTGAGGTTTTGTTGTAGAGATGATTAGCAATCAATAGGTAATTGAAAAGATGAATTTAGGTGACAAAATCAGAGAGAAAAACTCTGGAGAGAGATGTTTGGCTTGAGAGAAAATGAGAGAAAATAGTTGAGAGAAAAGTTAGTTAAAACTAAAATATCTTCCATCCACTTTGTTTATATTAAAAACCTTTTAATTAATCATTTAATATATTTAGAAAATCTGGAGAAACTCCCATTGGGTAAATAGCTCCTTAAAGATTCAAAGTTTCAATCCTTTTTAAAACAGTCTCACAGTTTTCAAAAATTACATTTTGGTCACTAGCCAAAATGTCACCCTTCCAAACCTCATTTTGCAAAATTGATTTCACAGTTCACTTATATATATTAAAAGAGGATTTTAGAACATTTTTCCATATTTTTAATGCAACCCGAACTAGGCTTTCCTAATTCCACCTTTATATATTCGAACCGCAACCCGACCGGTCCGGTCCAAACCCAAAACTTCCAAGCCCAAAACCGGGGCGTTACAACTCTCCCCCTCTTAGGAAATTTCGTCCTCGAAATTTCAACTGGCGAAAAGAGCACAACCAAACTCCTCTAAGCAAACCGCAAAGCAACACATGAGACTTAACCACCACTGAACACTCTCTTCACAAAACCCTCACGAACTCAACACCACCACATACTGTTCACGAATTCCAGAACACTCAAAGATAACCACAACTTAACCTTTCACATTTCCGGACTGTACACAGCCCCAACAACAACCTGAAGAACTTCAAACTTTTACAGTATACAACACTTCAACACACAACTCTCAAGACTTGTTCACACAGTGACACCAACCAATTCAATTCAGCCACTATGTAACCCACAACCTTTGCTGCTTCCAAAACTCTTTGCAAACTCCCCAACCTCTTTCAAAAAAATTCTCAACAAGCAAAAATTCTTAAGCATCAACTGCTTACCCAAACTCCTCAACATAAAGCTGACATACCTTCACATCTCCTGCTGTCGTTGCCATCACAACTCACCAGGGCTACTCACACAAAATCCAAAATTTACATCACAAAACCCCAACCTTGACTCCGCTAGCCGTTCCATACACCACCAACTGACTTCAAAAGAAAATTCACTTACTCACAACCAACCATCCACTTCCCACAAGAACTCATTCAACCAACAATGGCCTTCCCTCTTTCATTGCCTTTCCACCACAAGCTTTGACCACAACACTTGCCTTACTAGAACACCGCCCAACTTGAACATACATACCATCTTCTCAACTCCTCGAAGGTTGCTACGAACCTTCACCCACATAAACAACCCTTCTATTACAACATCCATGCCAAACTACCTCAGCACTTTAGAAACACAACCACTAACCTGCAACATCACTTAACACCAAGGAACCACCTTTCTACTAGCCATTCAAAACCACCTGATCGGTTCTGACTTCAACCAGCAATCTCCTTACCGCCACACCATTAAGCCCATTAAGCAGCAAACACTTTCCTTCTACCAACATGCTATACCGCACTCACTATTACTAACAGCTCGTTTAATACCCTCCACAACTTCTAACATTTCCTAGCACCAAAACAACCTCTAAAAACCCATCATCCAACCTAACTCTATCACAACACTAACAGACTTGATTAGTTATTAGCGAGTGTGAACGTTCGTATGCATGGTCACCAATATGCCCTACTAATGCCTAATGTACATGTATGCAAAACCTCTAATGTCATGCCACATGTATGCATGGACCAGCACATATAAAATATAGCATATAACAATGATTTTAACTGTGCATGAATGCCAGTTCACACCCTCCAATAACATCCTCAGAATCCGTCTAAGAATAACCCCTCCACCTCACTTCTAACTTGACCCATTCTATCATTCTAACAACTCATTATCCACAAGATACTCACTAAAGCCCTCTTCACACTAAGGATGTTCCCAAACAGCAACATCAACTATCTCAACATGCTAACAACAAAACCATACTCACTACGCAAGAAAAACCAACAGATACCAAACTAGGATACTAGAGCAAAGGCTACTTAACAAGGTTACCTGAAAACACCTCACTGCCCTGAAGCTTCAACAGACGAGCTCTCTTCCACGCAGAACCACCATCCTCCAGCTGCACCGCCGCAGCATCAGCTAGCACACTAAGATCACCACCATCTCCCTACGGTAAAGAACCCTGGCGGTTCCTAGCCAACATCAAACAATCACGTCTCATGTGTCCAACAGACCCACATTTCCAACAGATTTCATCTTCCAAACTCTTCACAACTTTCTGCTCTTTCTGCCACCTTCGAACTTTGTCACGGCCGTTCCCACGACCTTTAAGAGACCCTTTGGCTACCACAGAAGCTAACTTCACACCAAGAGGACAATCTCGCTTCACATGCTCCTTAGAACCACAGTTCCAACAAGCACCGGCGCCCCAGCAGCCTCCAACATGGCGCCTTCAACAACGGTCACACACTGGTAGCTGAGCCTCCACTCCTTGATCAAGCAGCACTTGCCCCAGATCTGCTCTACCTTCAACTTGCTTAACCCTTGGGAATTTTTCCCCAAGATACCTTTCATAAAAGGCAGACACAAAGAAATCCCAATCAATATCGTGGATGTGCGATGCCACCGCCACAGATGTCCACCAGGCACATGCATCCTCCAACATCAAAGAGACAACACTTCCCAGCTTACAGGCATAATCACAGCCTTCCTGATCCAAAATCAGAATCACACTGGCCAACCAGGCCTCAAACGTCTCCGGTGTTGAACCATGATACTCCACAGCACCCAAATCATGCAACCGCTGTTTCGGCAAACCCACACATCCCACAGCCAGCATATCCACTGACCTTACCTTCGCCACAACCTGAGATGTTCCCAACACCTCCTGCACAACAGATGATGAACTCTTCATCACAGAACCAACTTCTTCCTTCTGCCTTACCATCCCAACCCCAGGCACAGAAGACTGAGACAAAACATCTCCACTAAAGAGTGAATTCCATGCCTTAACAACCTGCCCTATGGCAGAAACCATCTCACCCAACTGCCATTCTTTCATCGACTTCGCCATACTATTAACAACAAGCAATCACAACAAAACAAACAAAACCATTAGACCAGCTTAAAGCAAGGATTCAAACTCCAACTCCAAAATAACACAATAGCTATAATAATAAGGCAATGGGTATCCCGAATCCTCCCCTTTTTCATGACATAACATTCAACACAAACATGGATATCTCCACATCAAGCATATCAACAACATATTCGATCATGCTTACATCAAACAGCATCCACTTGCAACAGCATAACATTATCAACATATCATACCCATTACACTTTCATCATGCATAAAATCAGCTCGCAACATCAACTTGACATCAGCACAAACCACATGAGCTCAATGAAGATTCATAACCACAAAGCATGCTTGAAAACATCATCAATTTGCTCAAAAACACATGTTTCAACCAACTTTCAACCATACATCAGGATAAACATCAAACACATATCACAACAACTTATCATTTTCCCCAAGCTTTCGCAACTCAGCTCTGATACCACCAAATGTAACCCCCTTAACCCGGCCCAGACGGTTGAACCGAATTAAGAAGATCACACGGGGAAAACCAAAGTCAACCCGAAAGTCAACCTTGATTAACGACCCATTTTTTTATTTAATCTTGTCTAGATGCTCATTAACCCTAAATATGATCACGCAAACATCATGCTCAAAGATTACAACCATCAGAGATCATTCAGGGACCCAATTGCACAAATTACAACTTTAGGGACCAAACTGTAAATTCTGAAAATTACAGGGACTTAACCCGATTAAAAGTTACCAATTTGAAATTAGTCATGTTTCATGCTTCACTGCCAAATTTCAGCTCAAACGGACTGTAACGCCCCGGTTTTGGGCTTAGAAGTTTTGGGCGTTGACCGGTTTGGTCAAAGTGCTGTTCGAATCTAAGAGAGTGAAATTAGGAAAGCCTAGTTCGGGTTGCATTAAAAATATGGAAAAATGTTCTAAAATCATCTTTTAATATAATTAAGTGAACTGTGAAATCAATTTTGGAAAATGAGTTTCGGAAGGGTGACATTTTGGCTAGTGACCAAAATGTGATTTTTGAAAGTTTTGTGACTGTTTTAAAAAGGATTGAAACTTTGAATCTTTAGGGAGCTATTTACCCAAAGGGGAGTTTCTCCAGATTTTCTAGAATATTAAATTATTTAATAATGGTTTAAAATAAAAGTAAAAAGGAGGGAAAGATATTTTTAGTCATTTTTAACTAACTTTCTAAATTTTCCATTCTCATTTTCTCTCATCTTTTCTCTCAAACCAAACACATTCTCTCCAGATCTTTTCCTCTGATTTTTATCACCTAAATACTTCTTTTCAATCCTCATTTGATTCCTAATCATCTTCTCATCAAAACCTTTGTATTTGCTACTTGATTCATCAAGCTTTTTGGCTCTAAAAGAGGAGAAACTCAAGTTTGGAGGTAAGAACTTCCTTCTCCTCTGAACTTCAAGTTCTTTAATGAAATTCCTAAGTTCTCAATCCCTAATTGATGTTTTATAAATGGCTTTTAAGATTGTTTAGTGGATCTTGGCTTAAAATGCAAGATTTGGTGTGTTTTTGATGAAATTTCGTTGGATCCGTTTAAGCAGTGTTTTAAGGTGCTAAAATGATGATTAATGAATGTTAATTTGATAAGGAAATGAGTTTTGATTAATGCAATCCCGGATAGGTTGTGTTTCCTAAGTTTAGCTTGTGATTCTTGGATGTTTTTGTGGTGATCTTGTGGATCTGATGTTGCTGGAGGTATAAGGATGTTTATAGGTTGTTTTTAGATGTTAAATGGTGTTAATGGATGTTAGGTTTTGCTGGTTTATGGCTGGGCTTTGTTGAGAAGTGGTTTTGATGCAATTTCGGTTGTGTTTGGTGGCCGAAATTGGAGTGTGAATGAGAGCAGCGAGTTTGAGTGCTTTCATTGAAGCTTTTGATGCATGATGATGCATTAAATCTCTGCTTTAATGTGTTTAATCAGGGGAGGCATCTTTGGATCCAAGAGTTGTTGATCCGGAAGCTTGAATTGGTGCTTCGGCAAGAGGCGAAGTGGAATCAGTGAGTGAAATTGGGTTTTCGGCTTTGAAACCAATGTCTTGGGAGCTTAGTTTAAGTCTAAACAACTTTGCTAAGCTCGAGTGTAAGTTTTCGGAAATTCTCTCTAGTGGTGGCCATGATTTTGTTGTGATGCAATGTGGTTTATTGCATGTTTTGATTACTGTTTTGAAAGCATGATTTAGCATGGTATTTGCTGTTTTGATAAGCCATATGTTAAAGGAAGCTCAAGGTAAGAGTTCCTTGTTTTTGAACATTGATTAAATGTGGTTTGATGCTTTTAAATGCATGATGAATATGGCTTGGTTTAATGCTTTAAAACAGTGGATTAATTGATGAAAATGATGTATATTGGCAAGTGATGTTTTGAAAAGATTAAGGTCACTAAGGTGGTTAAAAGTCCTTGAGTGAGCCTTGTTTACTTAAGAACATCATGGTGGTTAAAAGTCCTTGGATGATTCTTGTTACGGACACAAAGGTGGTTAAAAGTCCTTGTGTGGTCCATTCTATGGTGTTTAAAAGTCCATAGGCCAAGGTGTTTAAAAGTCCTTGGGGTTCAAGGTGTTTAAAAGTCCTTGAGGTAATTTAATTCATGGTGTTTAAAAGTCCATGGCCAAGGTGTTTAAAAGTCCTTGGGATCAAGGTGTTTAAAAGTCCTTGATGAGATACATTCTATGGTGTTTAAAAGTCCATAGGCCAAGGTGTTTAAAAGTCCTTGGGGCCAAGGTGTTTAAAAGTCCTTGGGGTGAAAGTTGATGAACTTGTTTTTAAAGAAATGGAATTTATCACTTGAGGCCAATATGACATGTAATGAAGTGAAGCATGAGATGCTTGTTTTAAGTATGCTTTTGAGCATGTGTAAATGATGATTTGAAGCATGATTTATAAATGTTTTGTTAATGCATTATTGAATGGTTTTACGAGCATTCCTCACTAAGCTTTTGCTTACGCTCTCTTTGTTTTCTTAATTCAATAATGCAGAGCATTAGAGTACTTGAGGGCAGCAAGGAGGGCAAGCATCCAAGTGGAAACAAAGCTCTAAGTATGGAAGGTTTTCTAAGTACATTTTAGCTTTTGGTAATTTGGCAATGGGGGACCTATGTGTATGTTTTGGGAGATGTTTTGAACTCCCTAAGTATGTTGAATGTTGTGAGGAATGCTGGTTTTTGTGGTTGGCCTCTATATGCTTGAATTGGAAGTTTATGCTTGAATGGCTTACTTGTGTAGGAAGCATGCCTATAGATTTGGGGCTTTTCATATGTGTGGATGTTTTGATGAATTGTTGATGCAAGTATGTCTCATATATGTTGAATTGCATGTTGGCAAAGTTTGGTGGCATTTGGAGCATGATTGGTTGGTCAATTGCATGTTTAAGTATGCATTTTTTAGGCAATCTGTGCAGGGTGTTTCGGAACAGCACCTACCGTTTCGGAACGGGTGCCTTAATTGTGCCCAGGCGTCCGAAACGGGAGGGGCCGTTCCGAAACGAAAAGGCCACTGCCAGACCCCCGTTTCGGTACGCATTGCGGAACGGCCCCGAGTTTCAAAACGGGCTATGCCTGTTTCGGAACGGGTGACCGTTGGGGGCTGACATTGGCAGTTATATGTTTTGGAATGTTTGCGTTTTGGTCCTAAAACTTGTTTGTGCAATTGTATGAGTTTGGGAAGTCCTTTTGAGCTGAAATTTTACAGAGAAGCATGAAACATGATTAATTTCAAGATGGTAACTTCAATTTGGGTTAAGTCTTTATAATTATCGGAATTTACAGTTTGGTCCCTAAAGTTGTATTTTGTTCAATTAAGTCCCTGTTTGATCTCTGATGTTTGTGATCTTTTGGTATGATGTTTGTGTGATCACAATTAGGTTTAAAGTGCATCTAGACAAGGTTAAAAAGAAAAAAAAGGGTCGTTAATCAAGGTTGACTTTCGGGTTGACTTTGGTTTTCCCCGTGTGACTTTCTTAATTCGGGTCAACCGTCTAGGCCGGGTTAAGGGGGTTACATTTGGTGGTATCAGAGCTGAGTTCTCGAGTAATTGGGAATGTATGTATGCATGATTGAGGTATGTATGTCTTGTATGCTTGTTGAGTGAAAGCATGATTAATGGCTTGTGATTTTGATGCAATTGAAGTATGTGCTGTGATGTAGCATGTTGTGGGTACCCATTGCCAAATCAAAGCTAAAGGAAAGATGTTGTTTTGAAATGAAATTGAGCTTGAATACTTGGATTGCTTACCTTGCTGGGCCTGACTTTGTTTTATTTGTGTTGTGATTGCATGGTAAAAGTATGGCACCACGTAGAGAGTTACGAGGTAATGTGCGAGCTACGGCTCCTAATGAGAACGAGAATGAGGAAAACACGGGTAGTGCGGTGTTACCTCCTCCTCCACCTGGTGGTGGTGGTGCTGGGGCTGAGGAAGCTGGAGCTGCAGCTGGCGCTGGAGCTGCTGGGCCTGGGGCTGGTCAGGGGCAAGCTATGCCTGATATGACGATGTTAGTGCAAGCTATTGCTGGTGCTTTTCAAGCAGCAGTAGCTGGGGCTCGTGGAGCGGGGCATCAGGAAGATGCTGGTGTCAGACTACCTTTGGAGCGTCTGCGCAGTCTTGGTGGGACTGAGTTCAGGGGTATGTCTGCTGAGAGTTCTGAAGCTTGGCTAGAGAGTACCAAGCGAATCTTGGGCCAGATGAGTTGCACTGATGTGCAGAAGCTGGGTTGTGTTGTGTCCTTGCTGCAGAAGGATGCGTATACGTGGTGGACAACCACTGTTGCTGGGATGGCAGAAGCTGATGTGACTTGGACATTCTTTCAGAATGTGTTCAAGAGGAGATATCTGGGTGTAAGATATCTAGATGAGAAGAAGCGTGAATTCATGTCTCTTACCCAAGGGAGCATGAGTGTGGCTGAGTATGAGGTGCAGTTTGTGCGACTCAGTCAGTATGCACCGGAGCTGGTACCTGATGAGCGGGCAAGGTGCGAGAGGTTCCGTTATGGGTTAGAGACGGATGTGAAAATGTATTTGCTGGCCGCCGAGTATGATGATTTCGACGTGTTGGTGGGCCGAGCCAAGGATGTTGAGATGAACTTGGGTTTATCTGTGAGAGGTGCTGGAGCAAGTGCTGGGAAGCGATCAGCTGAGTTTAGTTCCGGAGGTGGACGGAACAAGAGGGGACGTGATCAGAAGTATCAGTCTTCAGCTAAGAGAGGTGGTGGTGCACCTGCTAGAGGAGGCAATGCTAGAGTTGATCCGAGTGCTTGTTGGATATGTGGTTCACATGGTCACATGAAACGTGACTGTCCTTGTGCCGAGAGAGTGGTGCAAGCTCCTATTGTGGCTGCTGGTAACGGGTGCTGGAGTTGTGGTTCTGCAGACCATTTGAGGCGAGATTGTCCTAGGTTGGCTGGTGATCAGGTGCGTGCTCCTGTTGTTGCGGCACCGCAGAGAGGTCGTGGGCGCGGCCGTGGTAATTTCCAGAGGAGAGAGGAAGGTGGTCGTGGAGTGGCCCATGTTGTGGCTATTCAGCCTGAAGGTGGAGGCCAAGCGAGGGTGTATGCTCAGCGAGAGGGCAGGAATGATGCGGATGTGATTGCAGGTACCTTTACTTTGCAGTCCTTGTCATTGCTTTCTTTGATAGATTCTGGATCTACGCATTCATACATATTGCGTGAGCATGTTGAACTGCTTGGTTTGCCTGTTGAGTCTTTGGATGTTGGTGTTCGAGTCACTAGTTCTTTTGGTGAGACTGTTGTGACTAGGAAGCTTTATAGAAGGTGTCCCTTGGTTGTTCAAGAACATGTTTTCCATGTTGATCTTATGGAGTTGCCCTTCTATGGTTTTGATGTGATCCTTGGTATGGATTGGCTTGCTGAAAATCGTGTGTTGTGGATTGTGAGAACAAGCGAGTTTTGCTTAAGCTTGCGGATGATTATGAAGTTGTGGTGGTTGGCGAGAATGTGAAGTTTCTTGCCAATGTGGTGTCTACCTTGGAGGCGAGCAGGATGCTGAGGCAAGGTTGCGAAGCTTATCTAGCTTTTGTGATGAATCCTAGCTCTAAAGAGTTGAGGGTGCAAGATATCAGAGTTGTGAAGGAGTTTCCTGGTGTTTTTCCTGAGGAGTTGCCTGGTTTACCTCCTAACCGCGAGGTGGAGTTTGGAATTGAGCTGTATGAGAATACAACTCCTGTGTCCATTACTCCCTATAGAATGGCACCTAAGGAGCTGAAGGAGCTGAAGACGCAGTTGCAAGAGTTGCTTGATCGTGGTTTCATCCGGCCGAGTGTGTCACCTTGGGGAGCACCGGTCTTGTTTGTGAAGAAGAAGGATGGCACTATGAGAATGTGCATTGATTACCGTCAGCTGAACAAGTTGACTATCAAGAATCGGTATCCTTTGCCGAGGATTGATGATCTTTTTGATCAATTTCGGGGAGCTGCTGTGTTCTCTAAGATTGACTTGAGGTCAGGGTTTTATCAGTTGAAGGTGAAGGATGTGGATGTGCCTAAGACAGCTTTCAGGACAAGGTATGGGCATTATGAGTTTCTTGTGATGCCGTTTGGGTTGACAAATGCTCCTGCTACTTTCATGGACATGATGAATCGTGTGTTTCATGAATACCTGGACAAGTTTGTTGTGGTGTTCATTGATGATATCCTCGTGTACTCGCGTACTGAGGAGGAGCATGAAGAGCATTTGAGGATTGTTTTGCAAGCTTTGTTGGAGAATCAGCTTTATGCTAAGCTGAGTAAGTGTGAGTTCTGGTTAAGGGAGGTGGTGTTTCTTGGACATGTGGTCTCAGCTGAGGGGATTCGTGTTGATCCTCAGAAGATTGAGGCGGTGATGAATTGGAAAGTTCCTAAGTCTGTTCATGAGATTCGTAGTTTCCTTGGTTTGGCGGGATACTACCGAAGGTTTGTGGATGGTTTTTCCAAGATTGCTGCTCCTTTGACGAAGCTGTTGCAGAAGGATGTTAAGTATGAGTGGACGGAAGCGAGACAACAGGCTTTTGAGAAGCTTAAGGCGGCTTTGACGCAAGCTCCTATCTTGATTCAGCCTGAATCAGGGAAAGAGTTTGTGGTTTACAGTGATGCATCCTATGTTGGTTTGGGGTGTGTGCTGATGCAGGAGGGTAAGGTGGTGGCTTATGCATCGCGGCAGTTGAAACTGCATGAGCGCAATTACCCTACGCATGATATTGAGCTGGCTGCAGTGGTTTTTGCTCTGAAGATCTGGAGGCATTATCTGTATGGTGAGAAGTGTACTGTGTACACAGATCACAAGAGTTTGAGGTATCTGATGTCTCAGAAGGAGTTGAATCTTAGGCAGCGGCGTTGGTTGGAGTTGCTCAAGGATTATGATCTGACGATTGAATATCATCCTGGAAAAGCTAATGTTGTTGCGGATGCCTTGAGTAGGAAAGTAGCTGTTGAGCTGAGGGCTATGTTTGCTAGCTTGAGCATATCGCAAGATAGTGGTCTCGTTGCTGAGTTGCAAGTGAAACCCTCTTTGGTTCAGTTGATCAAGGATAAGTAGTTGTTGGATGATTCCTTGGTATCTCATGTTCAGGATATCGCGGAGGGTAGACCTTCGGATTTCTGTTTCAATGACGATGGTGTGCTGTGTTTTGGGAGTCGGATAGTAGTGCCTGCTGATGCTGAGTTGAGGCGTGCTATTCTGACTGAAGGTCATAGTAGTCCTTTTGCTATGCACCCTGGTAGTACTAAGATGTACCGAGATCTTCGTGATGAGTACTATTGGGTGGGTTTGAAGAAAGATGTTGCAGAGTTTGTTAGCAAGTGTTTGGTGTGTCAGCGAGTTAAGGCTGAGCATCAGTTTCCTTCAGGGTTGTTGCAACCGTTGAAAATCCCTGAATGGAAGTGGGAGAGGGTTACCATGGATTTTGTATCTGGTTTACCTTTGTCTCCATCGAAGAAGAATTCGGTCTGTGTGATTGTGGATCGCCTGACGAAGTGTGCGCATTTCTTGCCTGTGCATACCACGTTTTCTTTGGATAGGTTGGCAGAGCTGTACATTGCTGAGATTGTGCGGCTGCATGGTGTGCCTAAGTCGATTGTGTCGGATAAGGATCCGAGGTTCACATCGCGGTTCTGGCAGTGTTTGCATCAAGCTCTGGGTACAAGGTTGCATTTCAGTACATCCTATCATCCTCAGTCGGATGGTCAGTCTGAGCGAGTTATCCAGATTTTGGAGGATATGTTGAGGTGCTGCGTGATTGAGTTCCAAGGTTCTTGGGAGAAGCATCTGCCTTTGGTTGAGTTTGCTTATAACAACAGTTATCAGGCAAGTATACAGATGGCACCTTATGAGGCTTTGTACGGGAGGAAGTGTAAGACTCCTCTTTGTTGGGCTGAGACTGGTCAAAAGTTGGTTTCGATGCCGGCTTTGTTGAAAGGAACCACAGAGAAGGTAAAGCTCATTTGTGAGCGGTTGAAGGCTGCTTCTGATCGGCAGAAGTCTTACGCGGATTTGAAGCGTAAGGAGATAGAGTATGCGGTGGGTGACCGTGTGTTCTTGAAGGTTTCGCCTTGGAAGAAGGTGATGCGGTTTGGCCGAAAGGGTAAGTTGAGCCCTAGGTACATTGGACCATATGAGGTGGTTGAGCGTGTGGGTCCTGTTGCGTATCGGTTGAGGTTACCACAGGAGTTGGAGAAGATTCATGATGTGTTCCATGTCTCTATGCTCCGGAGGTATAGATCTGATCCTTCGCATGTGATGCCTGTGGAGGAAGTGGTTTTGAATCCGTATTTGACCTATGATGAGGAACCGGTGAAGGTTCTGGATTCGGATAGCAAGGTTCTTCGTGGCAAGACCATTGAGTTGGTGAAGGTGCTGTGGAAGCATCACGGTGTTGAGGAAGCCACGTGGGAGCGGAAGGAAGACATGCTGAAGCAGTTTCCTTATCTCTTTCCTTCAGGTAAATTTCGAGGACGAAATTTCTTAAGGGGGGAGAGTTGTAACACCCCGGTTTTGGGCTTAGAAGTTTTGGGCGTTGACCGGTTTGGTCAAAGTGCTGTTCGAATCTAAGAGAGTGAAATTAGGAAAGCCTAGTTCGGGTTGCATTAAAAATATGGAAAAATGTTCTAAAATCATCTTTTAATATAATTAAGTGAACTGTGAAATCAATTTTGGAAAATGAGTTTCGGAAGGGTGACATTTTGGCTAGTGACCAAAATGTGATTTTTGAAAGTTTTGTGACTGTTTTAAAAAGGATTGAAACTTTGAATCTTTAGGGAGCTATTTACCCAAAGGGGAGTTTCTCCAGATTTTCTAGAATATTAAATGATTTAATAATGGTTTAAAATAAAAGTAAAAAGGAGGGAAAGATATTTTTAGTCATTTTTAACTAACTTTCTAAATTTTCCATTCTCATTTTCTCTCATCTTTTCTCTCAAACCAAACACATTCTCTCCAGATCTTTTCCTCTGATTTTTATCACCTAAATACTTCTTTTCAATCCTCATTTGATTCCTAATCATCTTCTCATCAAAACCTTTGTATTTGCTACTTGATTCATCAAGCTTTTTGGCTCTAAAAGAGGAGAAACTCAAGTTTGGAGGTAAGAACGTCCTTCTCCTCTGAACTTTAAGTTCTTTAATGAAATTCCTAAGTTCTCAATCCCTAATTGATGTTTTATAAATGGCTTTTAAGATTGTTTAGTGGATCTTGGCTTAAAATGCAAGATTTGGTGTGTTTTTGATGAAATTTCGTTGGATCTGTTTAAGCAGTGTTTTAAGGTGCTAAAATGATGATTAATGAATGTTAATTTGATAAGGAAATGAGTTTTGATTAATGCAATCCCGGATAGGTTGTGTTTCCTAAGTTTAGCTTGTGATTCTTGGATGTTTTTGTGGTGATCTTGTGGATCTGATGTTGCTGGAGGTATAAGGATGTTTATAGGTTGTTTTTAGATGTTAAATGGTGTTAATGGATGTTAGGTTTTGCTGGTTTATGGCTGGGCTTTGTTGAGAAGTGGTTTTGATGCAATTTCGGTTGTGTTTGGTGGCCGAAATTGGAGTGTGAATGAGAGCAGCGAGTTTGAGTGCTTTCATTGAAGCTTTTGATGCATGATGATGCATTAAATCTCTGCTTTAATGTGTTTAATCAGGGGAGGCATCTTTGGATCCAAGAGTTGTTGATCCGGAAGCTTGAATTGGTGCTTCGGCAAGAGGCGAAGTGGAATCGGTGAGTGAAATTGGGTTTTCGGCTTTGAAACCAATGTCTTGGGAGCTTAGTTTAAGTCTAAACAACTTTGCTAAGCTCGAGTGTAAGTTTTCGGAAATTCTCTCTAGTGGTGGCCATGATTTTGTTGTGATGCAATGTGGTTTATTGCATGTTTTGATTACTGTTTTGAAAGCATGATTTAGCATGGTATTTGCTGTTTTGATAAGCCATATGTTAAAGGAAGCTCAAGGTAAGAGTTCCTTGTTTTTGAACATAGATTAAATGTGGTTTGATGCTTTTAAATGCATGATGAATATGGCTTGGTTTAATGCTTTAAAACAGTGGATTAATTGATGAAAATGATGTATATTGGCAAGTGATGTTTTGAAAAGATTAAGGTCACTAAGGTGGTTAAAAGTCCTTGAGTGAGCCTTGTTTACTTAAGAACATCAAGGTGGTTAAAAGTCCTTGGATGATTCTTGTTACGGACACAAAGGTGATTAAAAGTCCTTGTGTGGTCCATTCTATGGTGTTTAAAAGTCCATAGGCCAAGGTGTTTAAAAGTCCTTGGGGTTCAAGGTGTTTAAAAGTCCTTGAGGTAATTTAATTCATGGTGTTTAAAAGTCCATGGCCAAGGTGTTTAAAAGTCCACGGGATCAAGGTGTTTAAAAGTCCTTGATGAGATACATTCTATGGTGTTTAAAAGTCCATAGGCCAAGGTGTTTAAAAGTCCTTGGGGCCAAGGTGTTTAAAAGTCCTTGGGGTGAAAGTTGATGAACTTGTTTTTAAAGAAATGGAATTTATCACTTGAGGCCAATATGACATGTAATGAAGTGAAGCATGAGATGCTTGTTTTAAGTATGCTTTTGAGCATGTGTAAATGATGATTTGAAGCGTGATTTATAAATGTTTTGTTAATGCATTATTGAATGGTTTTACGAGCATTCCTCACTAAGCTTTTGCTTACGCTCTCTTTGTTTTCTTAATTCAATAATGCAGAGCATTAGAGTACTTGAGGACAGCAAGGAGGGCAAGCATCCAAGTGGAAACAAAGCTCTAAGTATGGAAGGTTTTCTAAGTACATTTTAGCTTTTGGTAATTTGGCAATGGGGGACCTATGTGTATGTTTTGGGAGATGTTTTGAACTCCCTAAGTATGTTGAATGTTGTGAGGAATGCTGGTTTTTGTGGTTGGCCTCTATATGCTTGAATTGGAAGTTTATGCTTGAATGGCTTACTTGTGTAGGAAGCATGCCTATAGATTTGGGGCTTTTCATATGTGTGGATGTTTTGATGAATTGTTGATGCAAGTATGTCTCATATATGTTGAATTGCATGTTGGCAAAGTTTGGTGGCATTTGGAGCATGATTGGTTGGTCAATTGCATGTTTAAGTATGCATTTTTTAGGCAATCTGTGCAGGGTGTTTCGGAACAGCACCTACCGTTTCGGAACGGGTGCCTTAATTGTACCCAGGCGTCCGAAACGGGAGGGGCCGTTCTGAAACGGAAAGGCCACTGCCAGACCCCCGTTTCGGTACGCGTTGCGGAACGGCCCCGAGTTTCGAAACGGGCTATGCCTGTTTCGGAACGGGTGACCGTTGGGGGCTGACATTGGCAGTTATATGTTTTGGAATGTTTGCGTTTTGGTCCTAAAACTTGTTTGTGCAATTGTATGAGTTTGGGAAGTCCTTTTGAGCTGAAATTTTACAGAGAAGCATGAAACATGATTAATTTCAAGATGGTAACTTCAATTTGGGTTAAGTCCTTATAATTATCAGAATTTACAGTTTGGTCCCTAAAGTTGTATTTTGTTCAATTAAGTCCCTGTTTGATCTCTGATGTTTGTGATCTTTTGGTATGATGTTTGTGTGATCACAATTAGGTCTAAAGTGCATCTAGACAAGGTTAAAAAGAAAAAAAAGGGTCGTTAATCAAGGTTGACTTTCGGGTTGACTTTGGTTTTCCCCGTGTGACTTTCTTAATTCGGGTCAACCGTCTAGGCTGGGTTAAGGGGGTTACACGGACTTCCAAAACTCATACAATTGCAAAAACATGTTTTAGGACCAAAACGCAAACATTTCGAAACACATAACCGCCAATGTCAGCCCCCAACGGCCAGGTGTTCCGAAACAGGGAGAACCTGTTTCGAAACGCGAGGCCGTTCCGCAACGTGTTCCGAAACGGGGACTGGCAGTAGCATATCCGTTTCGGAACGGTTCCTCCCGTTTCGAAACGCCCTGGCCATAACAGGCCCCTGTTCCGAAACGGTAACGATCGTTCCGAAACGACCTGCCCAGATTGCAGCAACCTTGCTGGTTAAACATACTTTTGACCCACCAAACATGCTCCAAAAGCCACCAAATCACACCAGCAAGTCATTCAACATATACGGAACATAAATGCATCAAAACTAGATACAAAACCACCCCTAGGTGCACAAACTCATTAAACACATTCAAGGCTCAACCATGCTTTTAAACAAGAAGCATAGCAATACAACTTAAGCATAGGGAGATTCAAACGTTGCAACATTAATCCACATGATTCAAAACCATAACCCAAACTTGTCCAACATACACAATCTCCTTTAACAACAACATAAGAGATTCTACCCCCATTGCCTTTATTAACTATAGCTATTAACTGAGACATACATCTCTAATGGAGTCCTCCTTGAATCCCTTGCTTCTCGCTGTCCAAACTTCAAATATCTGCATTGATGGACAAAAAGGAGCGTAAGCACATAATGCTTAGTGAGGAATGCTCAAAACCAAAACACCATCAATGCAGCGAATCATAAACCACTTTTAAAAGCAAACTCGATTCGACAAACCAAAGCAATATTTGAAAACCCTTTTTCAACAACATGCTTTAAAATCATGCCTTGCACAAACATGAAAACCAACCCTTAGCTTAGAAAGCTAAGTAAACCTTTTCAAAACATAAACTTGCAAAACCATCAAATTAGCCATTCCATGCAAAAACACCATATGCAAAGCTAATTTCAAACCTTGGAAAACACTTCCACTTTACATCTTACCATTCTCATACATGAATGTCATTTCAAAGCAAGAAACCCTTTTTAAACCATTTACTCAAACAATCCAACACATGCATTAAACAAATGCAACATATGAATCACATCATTAAAAATTGTATCACATGCCCTTTTAAAACAAGTCTCCACAAGACTTCAATGCACTAAAGAGATTTCATGCACACATGCACCATTCTCAATAGATAATCAACACTTGTTCAAACCAACAAGTCAACATGCATTCATAATACATTTTACACTTTTCATGCAACCATGCATCATTTCAAGCATCTCATGCTTCATTATATTCAAGAACATCATATTGGCCTCCAAGTGATAACCAAATCCACTTTTCAACTCAACACCCGATCGGATACGCGGATCACAAGCGTTGTCCCCACGCTTCATACACCCTACCAATCCAAGGTCCCCAAATGGACTTTTAAACACCATTTGACCTTACCATTCACAAGGTTCCCATGTATGGACTTTTAAACACCATACAACCTTAACTTTAACAAGGTTCCCATTTATGGACTTTTAAACACTATACAACCTTAACTTTCACAAGGTTCCCATGTATGGACTTTTAAACACCATACAACCTTAACTTTCACAAGGTTCCCATGTATGGACTTTTAACCACCATACAACCTTAACATGCACAAGGTTCCCATATATGGACTTTTAAACACCATATAACCTTAGCATCACCGACTGGTAGTTGTATAACATCACTAACGAGATCCAGGACACCTATACAAGATCCACACCTGGAATTTACACCACCATTGTGATCTTACCAAGCACAAGGTCCTCAAATGGAATTTTAACCACCATTATTACCTTTGCTTAACCAAGGTCCTCGAATGGGATCCCATCAACCATTATAACCTTAACCATCTCGTTAGGAAACTTGGATGGAGTTTACCGGTTCACTCTCAACCACTCCACATCCAAGGCGACTTTATTCACGGTGCACCCAATCCTATAGCCGGCTAACTATATCCGATCAAAGAACTAAGAACCACTTACATCATTAGCCAATATAACCATCATACCGCATTAATCCATTAGTTCACAAGCATAATCAAAAAGCAATAACCGCCACGAACTTTAACCAAGAACCAACCATGGACTTTTAAACACCATGTTGTTCTTAAATTCACAAGGTTCACACAAGGACTTTTAACCACCTTTGTGACCTCAACAACCACTTGCCAATATGCATCATTAACAACGTTAATCCACTGTTTTAAAGCATTACACAAAGCCATTTAACAACATGCAACACTATGCATCAATCCCACAATTTCAATGTACAAAACCAAGGATCTCTTACCTTGAGCATCCTTCACATATGGCTTTCAAAACCAGCATTAAACCATGCTAAAATATGCTTTCAAAACAGAATCTAAAACATGCAAAACATATGCATTGCAACCATCAATCACAATTGCTTTGAAAAGCCAATTCACAACACAACCAAGAGCGAAAATCCATTTACTTACTCTTGAGCTTAGCAAAGTTGTTTAGACTTAAACTAAGCTCCCAAAACCTTCAAACCTTGGTTTAAAAGCTGAAAACCCAACTTCACTCACCGATACACAAAACAAGGCTAGCCAACAAGCCTTCCAAGCATCCGAAACCTTCAACACCACCTCTAATGCTCACGGATCTTCCTCCCCTGTTTCAAGCACATAACATCAGAGGATTAATGCATCATAATGCACTAAAAACTCCAGCAACACAATTAAACTCGCTGCTCATCACAAAATCATCAATTCGGCTACCAAAAACAACCGAAATCACCACCAAACACTTCCGAAACTTAACCCAGCCAAGATCCATCACTTCTAACCATTTTTAAACATCAATTAACATCCAAAATGATCTCAAACACGTCCTTATACCTCCAGCTATAACAGATCACCAAGATCACTCCAAAAACAACCAAAAACTCAAGCAAAACTTAGGAAATTCAACCTATTCGGGATTGCATTGATTAAGCCTCAATTTCTAATCAAATTAACATTCAATTAACATCAATTTAACACCTCAACACACTGCCCAAACAGATCATACGAAAATTTCACCAAAATCAAGCAAATCTTGCATTTTAAAGCCAAAATCAAGATTCCAATTGTAAAACCTTTAATAAATCATAAATCAAGGATTGAGAACTTAGGAATTTCAGTAAAGAACTGAGAGTTTAGAGGAGAAGGACGTTCTTACCTCCAAACTTGAGTTTCTCCCTTTTAGAATCAAGTTTTCATGAAAATCCACTTAGCAAATGGTGAGGTTTTGTTGTAGAGATGATTAGCAATCAATAGGTAATTGAAAAGATGAATTTAGGTGACAAAATCAGAGAGAAAAACTCTGGAGAGAGATGTTTGGCTTGAGAGAAAATGAGAGAAAGTAGTTGAGAGAAAAGTTAGTTAAAACTAAAATATCTTCCCTCCACTTTGTTTATATTAAAAACCTTTTAATTAATCATTTAATATATTTAGAAAATCTGGAGAAACTCCCATTGGGTAAATAGCTCCTTAAAGATTCAAAGTTTCAATCCTTCTTAAAACAGTCTCACAGTTTTCAAAAATTACATTTTGGTCACTAGCCAAAATGTCACCCTTCCAAACCTCATTTTGCAAAATTGATTTCACAGTTCACTTATATATATTAAAAGAGGATTTTAGAACATTTTTCCATATTTTTAATGCAACCCGAACTAGGCTTTCCTAATTCCACCTTTATATATTCGAACCGCAACCCGACCGGTCCGGTCCAAACCCAAAACTTCCAAGCCCAAAACCGGGGCGTTACATTCTCCATTGACAAGTTTCGTTCTTACATACTTGGAACGAAGGTCATAGTGCACACAGACCATTATGCCCTGAAATATTTGTTCGCGAAAAAGGATGCGAAACCTCGATTGATACGGTGGATCCTGCTATTGCAAGAATTCGACCTTGAAATCAAGGACAAAAAGGGGACAGAAAATCAAGTGGAAGATCACTTGTCAAGATTGGAGAAGGGACAGAGTCTACCAACAGATGAGACAAACATACTGGAGACCTTCCTAGACGAGCAGCTCTTTGCTGCCGCAATCACTGCCGCGACAGCCATGGCGGCAGGTAAGTCTTCGGAACTCCCCTGGTATGCTGATTTCGTTAATTTCTTAGTTAGCGGAATAATTCCTTCTGATCTTAATTATCAAGCCAAGAAGAGGTTCCAAAACGATGTTAAGCATTATTCTTGGGACGAACCTCTTCTTTTTAAAATCTGTGTAGATCAAGTTCTAAGGAGATGTGTACCACAGGAAGAGCAGGAAGACATACTTCATCACTGCCACGCTTCACAGTATGGAGGTCACTTAGGAGGCAACAAAACTACTGCCAAGGTGCCGCTGTCAGGATTTTATTGACTGTCACTGTATAAAGATGCACAAATCTTCTACAAGAGTTGTGATAGGTGCCAAAGGACAGGAAACATCTCAAGGAGAAACGAGATGCCACTGCAGAACATTTTAGAAGTCAAGATCTTCGACGTTTGGGGATTGATTTTATGGAACCATTTCCATCTTCATGTGGGAATCTATACATCCTTCTGGCAGAAGATTATGTCTCTAAATGGGTTGAAGCTATCGCCACTCAAAAGAATGATGCCAAGACAGTCCAAAGGTTTTTACACAAAAATATCTTTTCTAGGTTTGGTATCCCTAAGGAAATTATCAGTGATGAAGGGAGACATTTCGACAACAGGGTTATTGTTGCTGCCTTGAAGAAATACGGTGTCAAGCATCGGATCGCAACAACATATCACCCACAGACCAATGGACAAGCTAAAATATCTAATAGGGAAGTTAAGAACATTCTTGAGAAGATGGTCAAGCCAACTAGGAAAGATTGGTCTTTACTCCTCAATGATGCGTTATGGGCATATCGGACATCTTTTAAAACTCCATTGGGAATGTCTCTGTACCGATTGATTTATGGGAAAACATGTCATCTACCTGTCGAGATAGAGCACAGAGCATACTGGGCGATCAAGGCAGTGAATATGGACTTGGACAGGGCAGGGCAGAAAAGGCTGTTAGATCTGAACGAAATTGAAGAAATCCGGACAATGGCCTATGACAATGCAAGAATCTACAAGGATAAAACTAAGAAGTGGCATGAAAAGAAGTTGCTGCCACGACAGTTCTGCCCAGGGCAACTTGTATTGCTATTCAATTCTAGACTGAAACTCTTCCCAGGGAAGCTGAAATCTAGATGGTCTGGCCCTTTCCAAGTCGTGCAGGTTTTTCCCCATGGTGTCATAACAATCCGATCATTAAAAGACGGGCACCAATTCAAAGTCAACGGACAACGCCTAAAGCATTATCAGGGGACTGAAGCCCCATGAAAGCAGGAAGTGGTTACCTTAGGAGATGCCCCACCTGGCATCCCTAATTTAACCTAAACTTTATTTTTTATTTATTTTATTATTATTTATTATTTATTAGGAAATAAGGTTATTTTATTTGAATAATGTTTTTATGTTTATTGTTTTTAGGAAATAAAGGAGTCAAGAAGAACAGGAGAAGTGAACTCAGCCCACCATCCATCCATCAGTCCAACAAAGCCCAATCTTTGAAGCCTGTCGTTACAGCTGCCGTGACAGACGCGGAAATTACAGGCTGTCATCACGCTGTCATGACAGACGCGGAAACACGTCACTGACGCGTAACAGATGCGGAAACGCGTGACAGACGCGTTAGACACGTAACGCATAACAGCTGGCCCCGTTATACGCGCCTGCCGTTACAGCTTCAATGGGCAGCAAATCCTTCTCTATATAACCCCGTTCCATTTTCATTTTCACTCACTTCTGCCTTTCTTACTTGCTCTCTCTTTAATTTTTATTCGCTTTCATTTTATTTCCACAACCCTTGCACAAATATGTCTTCTAGGAAAACCCGACGAAATGATGCCTCCAGTTCCACACCGACAACAACTCCCCCACGTTCCTTTGCTAGCAGAGATACGTGGGAAGAGAGAGGCTTTATCTATACATCGACGGAGGAAAATTTGGGCCTCAAGCCATTCATAGCCCAAAAGGTTAGAGCTTTACAGTGGCAAACCTTTGCTGAGTAGCCGGAGGAAATGAATGTCACACTGGTTCGAGAATTTTATGCTGCCATCAGTAGCAGGACATCAAGAGCAGTGATTGTTCGAGGGAAAGAAGTGTCGTTCGAAGCAGAATATATTAACACATTATATGGCTTCTACATCGGCAACAATGATGACGCTCACCAGCAGTTCCTCAACACATTAGACAATGCTGCCTACGACGCTGTCATTGCAGAACTGACAGATGAGGGAACTCAATGGAATACCAGCCGGAAAAATCCACGGACGGTAAAGCGGACCCAGCTGCTGCCGGAGGCAAAGTTATGGAATGCCTTCATAAAAAAGAGGATCATGCCGTCATCCCACAACACCACGGTCGACCAGCCGAGGTTAGCATTGATACACTCCATTTTACATGAACGACCCATTAATGTGGGTAGTTATATTCGGGAGAGCATTTTGGAGTGTGCGCACAGACTGACGAGTCCCCTATTCCTCCTGTACCTCATCACCTCACACTGACGTGGCCATCGCGTACCAGAAGTGACCACTGATTTTCGAGTCCAAGGGAAAGGCTGGACTAAAAAGAACATCCTCAGCCTCATGGAGTTGACCGCTGCCACCCCTTTGTCATCATTCGATCCAGCTGCCACCACATTCGATACGACAGAGCAGCCAGACACTGAACCAGCTGCCGCAGCAGCCGCCCCGACAGACTCCTCCCCCAGATATTAGCTGCCATTCAGAAGCTGGAGGAACGACAGCTGGGTTTAATGACCTTCATCAGGGATTTTGCTGCCTCTACGGTAACTTTTATACAAAATTCTTTAAATTTCCCTGATTCTGCCTTCCCTACTTTTCATGCACATTACTTTACTGTCCCTACACCTGCCCACACTCCTACACCTGCTGCTACCCCACGGACACCCTCTGCCACCTCAATGCCATCGCCTGCCCCGACAGCAGCAGGCATCACCCATGCTGAACCATCTGCCCGAGGTACGAAACGTCGAATGGCATCGGAGGATCTTGATGCATTTGTTGATGGGTTCTCCTCCTCTTCTGTTTGGGCCGCCAGTGATACTAAACCCTCTATCAAGAGGAATCTGTCAAAGGAATTCTCACCAGTGAAGAAGCAGAAGCGGATGGCAGATAAAAACAACATGCCAAAAGCCAGCAGTAGCAGTGACAGCAGCAGCGGGGAGAGCAGCAACAGCAGCTCTGAAGTTAAGGTGGTGGAGCAACCCCATCACATCTCCCCAACCAGAATCCAGCCACCACGGGAGGCCAAAGCAAAGAACATATCTGCCTCCCCCGTGCCCCAGCCAGCTCCGAAAGCCAGAGCCTGCCGCCAGATCAGACTCAGCAGCAGCAGCGAAGACAACGATTAAAATTTAAGTTTCTTATCTTATTATTGCTGCCTGCTATATATTTTGTGATGTACTGCCTTATCTTTTGTTTTTATTTGTCATTTGCATTGAGGGCAACGCAACCCTCGAGTTTGGGGGTGGCAACCCTCCATTAATGGAGTACATCTTAGTTTAAACATTGGTGTCTTTACTTAGTTTATTTTTGTTTAAAAAATGAAAATTTTGAAAATTTTGGCTGAAAACTGTGAACTGAACATACCTGCCGTGACAGCCCTGTCGTGGCAGTGACTTTAGGATAGTTTTTAGGAGAAGTTTAGAGCCTTTCTATAGTTCTGAAAACTTAAACACATTTGTGACTGTTAGACTGCTTAGAACTCTTCTAGTTAACTAGAATAGGAAGCTTAGCAATTGAATAGCCCCTAGAGGTGCCTAACACTGGCTCTAGGAAAGAAGTTTAGCAAAAGAGACTCAACAGCCCTAGAGGTGCCCGAAACTGGCTCTAGGAAGTTAGCTAGAGGTGCCCAAAATTGGCTCTAGTGAAACTTTAGCTTAAAATAGAGAAATAGAGAAAACAAAAAAAAACAAAGGAGCATGAAAAAGTGCCTTCAAAAGATAAACTTTGGCATAAAAATTCAAGTTAAGAGCTGAAATATTCTACTAAAACTAAGTGAGTCTTGGCATATAACTGTTCACAAGCATGCACACACTGCACGAGGACTATAGTGAGACTCCGGACAGATCCTAAATTATCCGACAGGTTGCTGCCGTCAAAGGGAACGAACGACGGGTAAGGGAAAGATCACTGTTTGAAAGCCAAAACAAAAATATTTCATTTTTCTTTTAGGTCTTAGTTGCTTGAGGGCAAGCAAAAACTTGAGTTTGGGGGTGCGTTGAGTGTGTAAAAGTTCTATTATTTACCCCCTATTTAACCCATATTTCTGCTGCATTCAAGCATTATTTATTGCATTCAGGTCAGTTTACAGCAAAACATCACAAATATATTAAAAGGCACAGTTTCTACTAAAAATAGCTGTTTTTGCAGGTAGCTACTGTAGCAGACGGAATGGGCAGGCGTTGGGCAATGAAGCAGAAGAGCTGGAACTGTACGAGCAGTCAGGAGGACGATGCTGCCATGGTTGCCACCGTGACAGCATAGGACGACAGCAGTGTTGATGAGAAGAAGCAAAGTGGACTTCGACAGATAGAGAAAATTCAGCCCGTCTGTCGTGTGAGATCACCATATTTTTCCAACCCCCCGATCGAAAGGAATGTCAAGTCCAAAGTTCAAGGAGAGAAAATCCCAAGCAAGAAAATTGACGGCTGGAAAGTAGATTCTTTGAAGATTTAGTCTTTATTAGAATTGTACTTTTATTTAAAGTTGTATTCTTGCTATTTTAGAAAACTTGAACCCAAAGCCTATATAAGGGCTTATATTTCGACCTAGGGAGAGATATAACCGATTCTCTAGTCTTCGCCCCAAAACCCTAGTTGTTTTCATCCTCTCATCATGTTCTAAATTCCCCTTAGGGCCACGGGTTGTTTTGTAAAGTAGTTGCAAGGGTTGTTTTGTTTTAGGAATTTTCAGTTCAATAAAATAAACATCAAGTTCTCTTATTTTGGTTATTAATATCTTGCAAGAGCATCGGGAGATCATTGTGAGGTTATCGATTTACTTAGCATCGGGAGAGTTAAGTATACGAAAGAAATAAGAGCAAGTTCTCTAGTTTATAGTTGAACTATCTCAGACCTAGGGATAGGACGAGGTTAAGTGGCTAAAGAAGAATTCAACAACATCGGTGTTCATCCTTCGATTCACGCCGGGAGGTATCACCAAAGACGTGATCATCGACAGACTTGGACCTAGGGATAGGCCAAGGCACATCAGGGATTCTTGCCAAACTTGAAGTACTGAGTTGACTGTTTACTGCCGCGACAAGTAACGGACTGCTGCCGCGATAGGGACGACGACAGAAGTGGATTTCCTGGACTTAGCAATACATGCACTACTAAGCAATTCAATACCAGCCCATTCTCTCTATCTTGATTTCCCTACTCTTTTATTTAAGTTCTCTTTATTATTTTCGTGACAACTTTCTCAATTATTTTATTTACTTACGTGCAGTAATTCAAGGTGAAGCTATTAGCCCAATCCCTGTGGACACGATATCTGATACTTCATATCACTTTACTACTTGCGTCGTGTACACTTGCACTACAATTGCGATAGACTCTTTTACACGCAACAAGAGTGTGGCCTCATTGTTCTACAGCCGCATCTCTGTTTTGTCCATAAAAGTTTTTGTCTTTTTAATGAACCTGTCAGTGTTATCCATATATGCACTAGTTTGAGCCATAAATCATTTAAAATGTTTTCGAGAGAACTACACTACATTGGCTGTTGGGCTTACTGTTGCGGCATGGCCTGTTGCAACTGCTGCTGAAATCCTGCTGCTAGAGCATTCAGATTTTGCAAATTGAGGGCATTGTTAGGGGTGCTCCAAGAGAAGTTAGGGTGTATTTTCCAAGCTAGATTGTAATTGTTGGACATCTGGTTGTTGTTACGATTGAAGTTTCCAACATAACAGGCTGACTCTGGGTTTTGCGGGTATTCAGAAAAAGAATGGTTATCCTCATATTCTTCGCAAAATAAATCAATTACATTGACTTTCTGTTGATTTCTTTACGACTGTAAGTTCATAACTAGCTTCGTCAAGGTGGCGATCTAGGATGAAATTGAGCCCTCACACTATAATTCATTAACTGAGGTTTGACGACAGACTCCTCCTCTTCTGGCCTTGAGAAACTTATAATCATTCTTGGTCGTCCTTTTTAAGATCTCCATGACTTCTTCCGGCTCTTTATCTAAGAGTATGCTGTTTGTCGAGGCATCCAGCATCATACTAGTTCTCGTGTTAACCGCATTGTAGAACATGGTCACCTGCGTCCATACTGGGAATTCGTGCAAGTGGCATTTGTGTAATAGCTCTCGATATTGCTCCCAATCCTCATGCATAGACTCGTCATCAGCCTGCTGAAAAGAAGTGATCCCGTTACGTAGTTTGTCAGTTAAATTTGTAGGATTAAAACGATCTAGAAAATCATGACAAAGATCGCTCTAGGATCCAATTGATCTTGCTGGGATACTGTTGTGCCAGGTTTTTGCCCTATCCCTCAGTGAATATAGGAACAACTTCAATCTGAGAATATCCTCATGTACTCTTTAAATTTTAAATGAGTTACAGATCTGGAGGAAGGACTTGACCTGCTCTCTAGTATCTTCAGTTGCAGAGCCGCCAAATTACCACATCGTGTTGATCATATTAAACATCACAGGCTTCAGCTCAAAGTGGGCGACCTCAATATTTGGGGTAACAACTCCAGGGTTTAGTCCGTTCAGGTCCTCTTCAAGGTAATCTCGAAATGTGGAGGTTGAACCGATACGAATGGAGCTCACAGATTTGCTCCATGTTCTGCCGAGTTATAGTGCTCATCAACAAGTGGTTGCCCATCGGTAGGGTACTGCCCAATAACATTGTTTCTTGGCGGCACTTGGTTGAGGCTGCGACTGCGACCTCGGGGTTGGTCTTCAGGATGATGCATTTTAGCTATGATCTTCCGTCTAAGCCTTAAGTAAGAGCCTTTGAGTTATGGATCTAAGTCTTACATAGGGCTGCCTGGGTCAGCTCTTTTCATGCTCCAAAATTAAACCAAGTTTTATTAATAATAACATATAAATAAAATAAAATAAAATAAATAGACTAAATAAAATATAAAGTGCAAGAAAATAAAAACAAAAGTTCCAATCCCCGACAACGGTGCCAAAAATTTGTTGCGTGTAAATAGTGCTCCACAAATTTTGCAAGTATATACGACACAAGTAATCTAGGGATAAGTATAAGAGTATCATCTCCAAAGGGATTGGTACTCAACTTTAAGTTCTATAACCTCGGAGTGCAAAATAAATAAAGTAAAAACACAAATTAATTGGGTGATTTGATATAATCAAAAAATAACAAGACTAATGAAATCCAGTAAATAAAAAGAGAAGAAATCAATATGAGAAGATTGGCCGGATTAAAGTGTGCTGTAGTATGGAATCCTCTTGACTACGTTTCTGTCTTGAATGTAGCAACGCACTACTGCCGTGGTAGTTACCTAACTCCCTGTTGCAGCCGTAATCGCTGAAGTCCTGCCACGGCAATCCTTTTCTCGTGGGCAGATACAGTTAAGGCTCGGCAAAGTGTCCTTTGGTTATTCCACCTTATCCCTAAGCACGGGGCACTGGTTGATGACTAAACTCTGATGATACCTCCCGACGTGAATCAAAGGGAAAACACCAACTGTTCATACACTTCTTTTAGCCGTTGAAACTCTAACCTATCCCTAGGCTGAGTTAGTTAACACCACGTCAGGCGAAAACCGTAATCATTCCTTTCGTGAGCTCAACTCTCCCGATATTGAACAAATTGATGATCTCACAAACCCTCTTCCAAGTGGAATGCAAAAATAATTAAAGCCAAAATAAGCAAACCTTAACTTTTATTGCATTAAGAACGAAAACTAAGTACAAGAGTTTTCACACAACTACAAAACAAAATATTCCCAACCCTAAGAAATTTAGAACATAATGAAACTAATCCTAAGCTCAATCTCTCTCTCTCGATCCGATCTCCTCTCCCACTCTTCATGGCAGCAAGCCTTTATATAGGGGAAGGGGTAGGCCCAGATCCTTCTTGGAGAGGAAGTTAAGTTGAACTTGGACTAAAAGTAAATCTCTTTAATTTATTACAATATACACTTTTGTCTAAGAGTCAACTTTATACTTCCTTCCATGTTTTCCTCCTTTTCTCAAGCTCTAGTAGCCACGTAAAGTTTGTAGAAAATTCGAGCATTAAAAGCTCTACAAGTCGGCTACCACTTTGCCCGTTTTGCTCTCTGGTGAGTAGCTATCGTGGCCTAGCTTTCACTGTCTCGGCATCGGTCTGCTTTGCTCTGCAAGGTTCCATCAGTTTCCCTCAGTAGAAACTGTCACGCGGCCTGGCTCGATCAGGGTCTGTTATCTACAACATTGGCCTCATCTTCCCTCATGCTCTCTGTGATGTGTCGACATCATCCTTCTCCAGCAGTGCAAATCTGCAAGAATACCAATCATGCATTAAGTGGAACCTTTTTCATTGAATAAACATAATAATAAGATCAAAGGATAAATTATGAAATATATGCATGAAAGGCCATAATGCAGCTCAAATGGGTGTAGGTTGACTGATAATTACCATGATAAGGGGTTAAAATATAGGACTTTTGGGCACTTATTACCTTGTGTGCTTACGCTCTTATTTGTCCATCAATGTAGATAATTGAGGCTTAGGAGGCAGCAAGAGGCAAGAGAATCCAAGAAATTGTGCTTAAGAATTTATGTTTCAAATTGGACTAGAGTAATAAGGGCAATGGGGGTTCCATAGTCTATTTTGGTGATGTGTATGAACACCCTTTGTGAGCATGTTTGCTTTACGATTTTTAACTTGTAAAAGGCCTTTATTTGATGGATTCTGCATTGGTTTGAGTTTTGACTCTTGAGTGGCTTATTTTCTAGGTTGCATGCCTATAGTTTACTATTGATGTAATTTGCCATGATTTGATGTCGAATATGCCATGAATAATTGAGGATTAATGCTTAATTTTGATGTATGCATGTTGGATTAGTTTAGGATGGATTTAAGTGTGAAAAACAAGCAAAAAGTTTCATTAGAGGCCCAGGTGTTTCGGTACGCTAGAGTCTGTACAAAAATAGTGAGCCTAAAATGGCCTAAGGGTTTACAAACATGGAAGGTCTGTTCTGATACGTTTTACCACTAGAAACCACTATTCCAAAACACCTCAAGGGTGTTTCGATATGGGCCCAAGTTCCGAGCTGTGAGGACCAGTTTTGATACACCTGTTTCGATACAGGGCAACCTGTACCAAAACGACTGTCAGTTATGTTAGTTGATGTAATGTTCTGATGTTCCGATTCTTTGCGTTTTGGTCCGTGAATGTTGTGTATGCAATTAAATGAGTATGGATGATTATTTTGAGCTATGTTCTGGCTAAGATGCATGTAATGTGACTATTTAAGAGTTGGTAACTTAAAAATGGCATAATACTTTATTTTTTTTATAAGAGTTGAGGCCTCGTTAAAAACCCCCTTCATATCATCTAGTGTACCCGAAGGGACACCATCCGACAGCGGAAGGAGGAAAAGAGCGCCACTAAATATTATTAATAAAAGTTGCTTACAACGAAACAAAAAGACCCGATAGGGTACCACATATCCTCAAAACCCTTAGAATCTAAGCTAGTTACAAAAAGAATACCCAATTCCTGCTTTGGCGAGTCTCTCAGCTTCATGGTTGATAGCTCTAGAAATTACCCGAAAGATACATATTCCCCTTTCCTTAAGATTACCAATGTCTAGAACAATGTTTTTAAAGGGAGGTGGACATAAATCAGAATTTAGAACCCAACTAACCGCCTGCTTGCAATCGCATTCGACTATCAACCTGTAATTTTTGCACGAGTCGAGAAAGTTGAACAACAAGAGTCCGAATTTCAGAGCTAGAAGTTCAGCCAAGATTGGGGGTCCTGGACCTGTGGGTTCGGAGAAAATCATAAGCTTTTTGCCGTCCGAGTTGCGCAGAATTCCTCCAATTCCCCCAGCACTTCCATCCCTTAACATAGCTCCATCTACATTTAGCTTTAAGGATCCCAAAGGAGGAGGGGACCGACATAATGCTTTATAGATTGGTAAATTTACAAAATGAACCCTAAAATCGTAAATGAATGCAATCGAGTCTTAATCGATGTCCGATTGAGTTATGTATGTGTAATCAAAATTAAAATGTTTAATCTATAATTGGAGTATAGAGTCTGCAGGGATCGATCCCCTTGAGAACAATTTTTCAATCGACGGATTTTATAATTCTAGTTACGTTTGATCATATTGTAGTAACTTGTATATGGTTATACCGAAAGTAAGGTATATAGTAGAGAACCTTTTATCTTTGTTATTGAATATATATGTATATATGATTATGCAAGTTAAATGTACTTTGGTATGTTGGATCGATCATACTATGATGTTAATTTTTTAAGAAAAAAACTAATATTGTCGAATGGTTTGAGGCGAGAGTCGGTTAAGGAAAGAATGTTTATATTAGTCAATAAAATATTCTGATAATCTACAATTGTTGGAAAGAAAATTTTGAAATTTTCAAGTTCTGGTTTTCGATTTTCTCTATAGTAGCGTTCTTAACTCCGGGTTTCTTCCAAGCTAGGTTGAGAACGTTACAAATTGCTATCAGAGCATTGTTTAGTTGATTCTCGAACTAACCATGGACTCAATGCATCTCCATTAATCTATTGTGCCACCTAGGAGTTTAAATTTTGTTCGGTATTAGCAACTTCCAGCCAATACAATACGTTTACATGGTTTGAAACTCAGAATAGGTAAAAATATTCTGAGTTTGATCATGCAAAACTGTTGTCTAAAAACTATAATACCCCTTGAACCGGGTCAACTGTATTCAGTGATCCTTGTAAAAGATACCTACATACCGAACAAAAGAGCCAGGAATGGACAGAGGTTTGGTTTCGTTAGAATGGCGTCAAAGGAGGATGCAAACAGGGTGATAGAGAGATTAAACGGCAAATGGATACACGGCGGCAGATTGAGAGTTGCTATGGCGTGGAGGGGCAAAACGGAATGGCACAGTACAAAAGGAAGAAACATAGAACAACACGTGAAGAAGGACAGTGAGGAATCAAGAAAATCAGAAACCACAATGAGAAACGAAGTGAAACAAAATAAATCGCAAGTAGTAGGGATAGTGGATGAAGACAAATGGGCAATATTGCGATGGTGTGCAGTGGGTTGGTGTCAAAACCCTTGTAGCATAAAGACCCTAGCGGAAAGGTTGGAGGTAGACAAACAAGATGGTTTCTCGATCATGCGTTTATCTGGAGCAATGATATTGCTAATGTGTACATCGGCAGCCGTCCGTGACAAAATCATGCAACTTGACCGGGTGAAGGAATGTTTCACAAAGGTAGAAGAATGGTCTCCAGCGATCAAAGTAGAATCGCGACGGATTTGGATGTCAATAATCGGCCTCCCGATACACCTATGGCACAAACGAACATTCATGAACATTGCAAGCCTTTGGGGTGTTTTTATTCGAATGGATGACGATACGGAAACACCATCTTCATTTGATTGTGGTAGAATTATGGTCGAAACATCCCAATTCACCCGGATTGAAGAACACATTGAAGTTCGTTTTGAGGGGGAAACATATAACATCCGAGTGTTAGAGATGGATGGCACCACCCCCACGGTGGAATGTGATTGCGGGGAGTTTGATTCGACGGACGAAGAAGGGAGCAATGAAAATAATTCAATGGGAAACGAAGAGGATGCAGAAAACATAAAAGAAAATACAAAGTCAGTGCTATGGCTTGCAAATGAAGCATGGGAAGGACCACAAGGAGATCAACACGAAAAAACAAATGTAGAAAGACAGTCTGATCAGAATAGCAACGACAAACAAAGGGCATCAAATAAATCATCTCCATTGCCGGACAGGCAAACGACGAGTTCACCGGTACGGTTAGGGGACACGGCGGAAAGAGGTATGAGTGGGGAGAAGGACGGTGGTGATAAGAGTCCTGCAGGAATAGGAGACATTCAAATTTGCGAGAGTTTGGATATAGCGGGAATTGCTAATTCTAGAGCAAGTGATTCAAATGATCAGGAGTCTAATTTACAAAGGGAAGATAATTCAGAATTTAATTTAAGATTAAATTCTAAATTAAACCATTATCCTATCCTATTTTCGATAATTGAACACCCAGACTTGAGTAAAACAGAAATTGTCCAGGTGGGTCAGGCTTATTGCAAGATTCGACGGTTTGTAGGGGGAAATCTGGAAGGGTGTCGGATTTCTAGAAAAAAGAAGACTATCCGAATATCCAAGACCAACCAAGTACTATTGAATACGGGGGGAGAAGGGGATGACGGTCAGGCAGCAAACAACATTGAAAAAGAAGCGATTGCAACGGTGAAACTGGGCTCTCTGATTGGTGTAAATTCCAACGGCCGGGAAGAAGAAATTATCCGCGACATATCGAAAGTAATTGGTGGCGATCAGCGCGGTTTGTGACTCATGAAAATATTATCATGGAATGTGCGGGGCTTGGGAGGAAGTGCTAAACGCCGGTTTGTTCGAGATGTAATACGGAAAAACAATGCGGATATGGTAATGCTACAAGAAACAAAGATGGAGGAGTGTCTGAATTTGTGGCTAGCCAATCTTTGAGGAATCGATAATTACGAATCAATGATTGCACCATCAATTGGTGCGTCGGGCGGTATTATAGTGATATGGGAGGTGAGTAAATTTAACTTAGATGTGGTAGTGATTGAACGCAATTTTATTATGATGAGAGGTAGATGGTTACATGATGATCTAAGCTGTGGTTTGGTAGTGGTTTATGCACCGTCCGAATTGGAGGGGCAACAAGCTGTTTGGACGGCAATTTTGAGTAAAATTAGTGAACAAGAAGGCCCGTGGTGCATAGCGGGAGATTTTAACGCCATATTACACGAGTCAGATAGAATTGGTACAACGGACAGGACTATGGAAATGGAAGCATTTAGTGATTTTGTTTTACAAGCAGGTCTGATGGATTTACCACTCTTAGGCAAACGGTATACTTGGTTTGGCCCAAAGAAATGATGTAGCCGAATTGACAGATTTTTGATATCGCCAAGTTGGATGGATGTTTTCAGCTCAATTCAGCAAGTGGCACTAGCACGGGGTGTATCCGACCACACACCTCTAGTGTTGAAATGCGATGAACACGACTGGGGGCCTCGTCCGTTCCGTTTCTTTAATTGTTGGATGGAGGGCAAATACCACATGAGGCAGATTATTGAGGAATGGATCCGGCTTACTGAATTAAACATTGGCACGATAAATATTATGGTGAAACTGCGACACTTGAAGGCATTTTTGAAAAAATGGAATAGAGACAGCTTTGGGGATGTGAATGAGAAAATATCAGAGTTGCAAGATAAAATTGATCGGGCGGATTCAGCAATTTCTACAGCTAGTATTGATGAGGAGATAGAGGCGGAAAGGCGACAATGGCTACAGGCTTTGTGGAAAGCTATGAGACACAAGGAAGCGATGTGGAGACAAAAATCCAGAGCGACTTGGCTGCGTCTGGGAGATCGAAACACAGCCTATTTTCATCGATCCGCTAAGCTGAGAGCGGCAAGAAATTATATTCCAGGATTTATGGTTAATAACAAATGGATCAACTCGCCATCACTTATGCGACGTCACGTAGTTCAATTTTTCAGGAAGCATTTCTCTTATGATAAGAGGGAATGCTTATGGAAATTCGAGGGGGATTTTAGGAAGATATCGCAGACAGCTAGGGGGAATTTGGTGGCGTCATTCACATTGGCAGAAATACATGGAATAGTGAGAGGTTGTGATGGTTCGAAGGCACCGGGCCCGGACGGTTTTACGCTGGATTTTTATAAGAAAGGATGGGATGTGATCAATGCTGATATTCTACGATTCTTTGAGAATTTCCATACAAGTGGGCGGCTACCTAAGGATGTGAATTGCACATTCATCGTGTTAATTCCTAAGGTAACATCACCCACGACCCTTGGCGAATATAGGTCGATATGTCTAGTAAAACTCAATGTACAAAATTTTGGCAAAGTGCCTTGCGACTCGACTACAAGGGGTATTGGCCGATTTAATAAGTGATACCCAATCGGCGTTTATAAAGGGTCGACAATTGGTGGATGGTGTTCTTCTAGCACTCGAGGTGGTGCATTCCCTACGACAACGGGGTGCACGTGGCTTTTTATTGAAAATTGATTTTGCCAAGGCGTATGACTGCGTGAGCTGGTGTTTTTTGGATGAAGTGTTAGGAAGAATGGGTTTTTGTGACACATGGCGAAAATGGATTCAGGAATGTATCAGTTCAGTCAGGTTGTCGGTGCTTCTCAACGGTAATGCTACCAAGGAATTCAGAATGGGTAGAGGCTTGCGACAAGGTTGTCCACTATCACCTTTGCTGTTTGTGATAGTCGCGGAAGCAATGCATTTGATGCTGCGAAGGGCTGAATTAGGGGGTCTAATTCGTGGGGTTCAGGTAGCGGCAGGGATATCCGTGACACACTTACAGTTTGCCGATGACACACTTTTGTTCTTTGAGGGATCGTTAGAAGTTGCGAGAAACGTGAAACGAATTCTGCACTGTTTTCAAGTTTGCTCGGGGTTGAAGATTAACTTCGGTAAAAGTTCCTTGTACTCGATTGGTATAGGAGATGAGATGGGCAGCAACGTAGCCGAGGTAATGGGTTGTAGAAAAGCTGAATTTCCATTCGTATATTTGGGATTTCCAATAGGCGCAAGTCCGAGACTAATAGCTACGTGGGAACCGGTGATTGCTAATTTCCGACGCAAATTAGCAGGATGGAAAAGGACCTCTCTGTCCTTTGCAGCTCGGGTGGTGTTGGTCAATTCAGTCCTCTCGTCGTTACCAATATTCTACATGGGTTTATTTGTCGCGCCCAGAGGGGTAATAGAGAGGATTGATAAAATTTGAAGAGCTTTCCTATGGGGGGTGTGGGTTTGGAACGGCGGATGAGCAGAGTAAGATGGGAAGTCGTTTGTCGTCCGAAACAATTAGGGGGTTTGGGGGTTGCGGATTTGCGAGTTAAGAACATGGCGATGCTATCAAAATGGGTGTGGCGTTATGCGCAAGATAGAGATTCGTTGTGGCGTGGCTTGATAATAGCAAAATATGGAGAACATCCACAATGGTGGCGTTTCAACACGGAAAAGAAGTCATCTATGTCGCTTGTGTGGCGGCAAATCGTAGCTCTCTCATGCGATGCACAAGTTGAAAAGCACATGGGCATGACCGGTTTTCAATGGAAGCTTGGGGATGGTAGATCGATTTTGTTTTGGTTCGATCCATGGGTTGAACAAGTGGCATTAAAAGATTCATATCCGCGCTTATTCTCGCTAGCATGTGATAAATTAGCGAGGGTGGGGGACTATATGGAGGAGGGCAGATTATCGCATCATGGTTGGACTGATTTTTTTCGACGCCCACTACGAGATTTTGAATTAGGAATGCTACGTGATTTGATTCGAACGGTATCCAATTTCCGCGCATGGGAAGGAAAGCTGGACATGTTAATTTGGCGATCGGACGAGCGTGGAATTTTTTCAGTTGGGTCTTTATCGAAACTGCTCATGTTAGATAAGGTGGGGGAAATGGACTTTGGAGAATGTTTCGCTTGGAAGGTGCTGGTGCCGCCGAAAGTTCAAGCTTTCCTATGGTTTACATGGTTACGCCGTTTACCCACTGCTGATTTTTTGCGAGCACGTGGGGTTCCACTACTGGATGATCAAGGCCGATGCCCTTGGTGTGCGATGGTAGAGGAGAGCATCGCTCACATCCTCTATGAATGTTCGTTTGCGCAATCGGTTTGGCTATGGATGCGGAAATGGTGGGGAATAAACACAACCTTACCGGTTAGTTTTGATGCATTCTACGTTCTTGATGTTCATAGTATATTCAAAGGATGCATGAATATGTGGTGGATAGCATGTGTTGCCGCTGTCTTATGGTCTTTATGGATTGCAAGAAATGAATTTATTTTCCGTGGGAAGAGATGGAACTTGGCTGAATTGTGTTTCTTGGTGAAATTGAGATCCTATTATTGGCTAAAAGCTGATTGGCGGGGGGAATTGGTCGAGGAGGCAGCTTGGTGGACATGTCCTTCTAAAATTGAGGTTGCTGCCAAACCGAAGAGGACGAGGGGGGAAAGATGCTGGCAGCCCCCGTTACAAAATATTCTAAAATTTAACACGGATGGATCAGCGCGAGGAAAGCCGGGTCCGGCAGGGATTGGTGGTGTGTTACGAGATGCGGATAGCCGTATCTTGGGTCTTTTTTCAGGCCCTATAGGCGTGATTGAATCAAATGAAGCAGAGATCCGAGCGATAGCCTTTGTGTTGGGAATGATCAAGGAGAAGGAATGGCGACATGGTTGTGTGATTATGGAGACGGACTCTCAAGTCGCGTTGAGCTGGATCAATCAGAATGCAAAACGACCGTGGCGACTATGGGAAGTATTTTTGGAAATTGATCAAGCTTGTCAAGTCATATATGATATTCAATTCTGCTACGTGCCGAGAGAAGCGAACGGATTTGCGGATGCACTGGCGAAAGAGGGAGTAGATAGAATTTCGACTTTCATGGCTTGTTTATGACTTGTCCCTAAGTGATATGCTTTTCTTATTGTAATCGACGGATCGTATCGTACTCTTTTCCTCCAATAGGTTTAGGGAGGTTTTTAACGAGGCGTGCGATTTCGTCAAGCTGTATGTTTTTACTTATTCCTGAATAAAAAACATACAGTTGCTGATCAAAAAAAAAAAAAAAAACTTGTGTGATTCTAACTGGTTGCTATTAGGCCTACCCTGAGATTAGATTAAAGTGTGAAATTAATTTAAGTGTTAACATTTCAATACACGACTTAAATTAATTTAAGTCTACTTGGATTAAATTACTGAAAGTAAGGTGATTTCTTAGATCTTTCTTAATTTTGATTGATTTCCTTTTAAGCTGGGATTGTGAATACTATGATAGAAAATTTCGATCTAGCTTGGTTATTGAATTTGGAATTTCTGGAATTATAACTTATTAATGGAATTGTTTGTATAAACCTATCGATTGGACATACTTAATATTGAAAGTGAATAGGGGTGTTGATACTTAAGTTGAACTATTGAATTCAATTTGGTGAATGTTGCCAATTTGTGAAACTGCCATGTTCGGCATTAGTGGAAATTAGAGTTGTTGATGATATATTCTCATAGTTGGGAGTTGTTTTGAGCTAGGTAATGATATATAATGTTTGAAAACAAATAAGATTAATGAGGAACAGAAGAAACTATTTTTAAAAGGGGTTGTTTAATAGAATAAGGATTGTCTTTACGATAATTGATGACATTAGGGACCGTTCTTACAAGAATTAGGAATGGTTTGTGTTTGCATGAATTTAATGGATTGTTTTACTTAAAAATCTGGACGGTTTGATTGTATGTAAACTAAGGACTATTTTGTTGCTTAAAATAAATCTAGAATTGATCAGTAATCATATATGAAAGTGTATATATGCATATTGAACTGCCTTCCAATTATAAGAGACAATTAAGGGCTGCTTTTGCTCATGTAAAATGTATAAAGAAGAATGCAAATGTTTTGGATATTAAGGAACAAGCTAGGTAATGTCTTGAGAGATTAAATATGCATACAAGTATGGAAAAAAAATGTCAGGAAATTGTAAGAATTTATGTTGGGAACTAATTTAATTCATATACATATGTACGTGTGATCTTTGGAATGTTCTAATCTTGTAGTTAAGAATGCTTAAAATCAAGACCGTTTTCGTATAAACATGAGATTTAGCGAACTATTGTGACATTTATGCTTAAAAATTGTTTTGTGTATATAATCATAGTTATACATGTGCTATCCTGTTGAATGAATTTAAGAATAAACTAGACCATATTGAACATGATTTAAATATGCTTAGACTATTTGAATTACATACATAAGTTAAGACTGATTTGCTCCTAAATAGATGGACGTAGGACTGTTTTTGACGTAAATATACATGCATATTTAACTATCTTGCTTGGAATAAATAGGAAGGTATAAGGATTGTTTGGACATGTATATCTTCAGAATTTTAAGTGTCTTTACAGTGCAGTTTGTCTAAATGCAGTCTTGTTAAATATGCAGTTTGTGGACTGATTGTGTACAGTTTTATGCAGTTAAATTGTGCAATAAGTTTGTAAAAAGGAATTTGATCGAATTAAAGAGTAGTCTTGGCATGGAGAGTAAAGATGAACTATTGAATACATTTATAAATCCAAAAAGGAATTTGATCGAATTATAAAGTATTTGGCTAAGACCAATGAATCCAAGAAAGTTTATAAGTCTAGTAATAATATTTAATTCTGGTAACTTGTGGGTTAAGCGTGTAACACCCCCTTCTCGGTCTGGTCGAGAACCGTGTCGGAGGGTGATATCGGTGTTCCATATAGTATACAGTGCAACAAAATTTCATTTTTAATATTAATCTTTAAATTAATATCATACAATAACACAATGCCTCAACACATTTTAGTCTAATTAATCCATACAAAGCAATAATTAATCAGTCAGAACTAAATTGCAATTAATACAAGTTTTAGGGACTAAACTATAAATTCAAAAAATTTGAGGTCCATAAATGCAATTGACTTTACCAGATTGAAATTCACTACATTATTAACATACCTGTACAATTTCATACAATTTGGAGACCATTAGCTAATTCAATTTAATCTTTCAATGTCTAGTGACTAAACTGTGAACATTGCAAACTATTTAATGTACCTTTAACTAACTTAACTAACCCCGTATTGAAACACCTTAGAGTTGTTTCGAAACGGGTGGACAATGGTCAACTGTTGTTGACTCTGCTTTTAGACCGTACCGATACGGGCATGCCCTGTATCGAAACGAGTTGACTTCCTTTGACTTTGACTTTGACTCGTAACGATACGCTATAAACCCGCATCGAAATGAGGGATTCCAATGAAAATATGTTTTGAAATGGCCATGAACCGTTTCGATACGCCCTATTCCCCAGGCTCAATTATGTTTACCCGTATCTAAACGCCATCACCCGTTTCGATACGGCCTGACTTGTAATGACAAATTTTTGCTGGTATTTATTCAATTTGACCTACTGAACGATGTCCAAATGCAACGAAATTTAACACACAATATTTCAATGGTATAAACTACTAGCATGCCAAGATTCACGATCATACAAATTATTTACTATGTTTTGACCTTTATAAGCCAAGTATGCACTTTTAAGCCATTTTAAGCTAACCAAAAAGGCCATTTAGGGCCATTAACCATATTACAACATATGCATATCACAAACATAACAAAATGGGCATAAATCACTAGTTCAACTACTTTGCCACCTTCCTAGGAGTTCATAAGATCAAAACACGTTACTTTAGCGCTTGTAGTGACTTGTCTTGTTTTGCTAATCCGATTCTCCGACACACGATCATTTCAACCTGAAAATGCATGAGATGAGACACGTTAGGCATACAATGCCTAGCGAGGTAGTCATAAGCAATATAAACAACAATATGTCAAGTATCAATATATATATGATCTCATGCTAATCAATGTCAATGCTATGCAACAATATACAATATTGAACTTATTCTTTTCATCATTAATCCTTGGATTGAATCAAGATAGTGGATACACGAATTCCTACGCCTCGCAAAGTCAATGAATGCTCTAGTCCCCCCGCCTCACCAATATGACCAACATAAATACACATCCCTCCGCCTCGCCAAATCAATATAGGTTGTGGCCTTAGGATCTTAGTCCACTCGTACACTGAGCTCATGAATTCTATGGCATGCCAATTATATCAAATGTCTATTCAAATCCAAGGTTCAAATATTCATATCCATTTCAAAAATCAATGAGTATTCCAATGACCAACGATTTTCAATATTGTCAATAACCAATATGTCACACCATCAATGTTTCATGGTTCAATGTTAATCACAATAATCAATGATTTCTTTGCAATTTTTTCTATAACAATGTCTATATCAATGACAATGTTCAATGACGATACCATTAACTATGTTCGATAGTCAATGGCAAACTTACCGACACTTACCAATGTTCCTGTTTAATTATTCGATGTAACTTTTTCCAATATCAATGTGATTAAAATGATCGAAAACAACAATAATGGATTCGAGAAGGCTTTTCCCCTAATCCCGAGACTCCGAGTACACTCACCTTGACAATTTGAACCTTTCAAGGCTCTCGGATAACAATACCCTTGCTTTTAACTTTCGATGGAGATGGTGAAACCTCTCTCTCCACTTCTTGAGCTAGAAAATCAATAAGCAGATGATTAAGGTCGATATTACGATATCAAAATCAACACAATGATATAAAAATCGATTTCCAAGTTCAATATAAACAATAACGATGAAATATCCATGGAATCCAATTGAAGGAAAGCTCTTAGAATAACCCACATAGACAACATTTAATTGAGGAGGGGCTAATCATAAGATTAGTCCCTCAACTCTCACCATACTATGGTTTTGCTCCCCATCTTTCAATTTCTTCAATTTAGTCAATATAATGTGTTCGGTACTATTCAATAGGGTCTGATAGCAATAATTTAACACAATTAGAGTCCGATATCAATAATTAACTAGCCCATACTATATTCAAACTTCATCAATGTAGAATTTCCGATCATCGGTACCAAATTCTGACTAGACCGGATTTTGGGGTGTTACAACCCCCTTTAAAAAATTCGTCCTCAAATTTTTACCTGAACCGAAGAGACGTGGATATTGCTGTTTCATGGTCTCTTTAGGTTCCCAAGGCTTCTTCAATGGTGTGGCTCCTCCATAGCACTTTAACCAGCGGTACAATTTCGTTGTGAAGCCTCTTGACTTCTCTTGCTAGAATTTGAACTGGTTCCTCCTCGTAGAATATATTCGGTCGAAGTTCTACAAATTCATGTTCCACAATGTGTGAAGGATCAGAACGATACTTCCGAAGCATCGATACATGAAAAATATTATGGATCTTACTCAATTCTGAGGGTAACAACAGTCGATATGCCATGAGGCCAACTCTTCCAATTACTTCAAAGGGTCCAATCTTCTTCCACGGTGATACTTTGATGAAGGCTTTTTCTCCAACTTCATACTCGATATCTCTTCTCTTAAGATCATCACAAGCCTTTTGTTGATCAATGGTAGCCTTTAAATGATCATGGATAATGGTGACACGCTCTTCAGTCTCTCGAAGCTAGTCAGGGCCTAACATCTTGCCCTCGCCAAGCTCTGACCAAGACAGTGGAGTTCTATATCGCCTACCATACAATGCTTCATAAGGGGCCATTTGGATTGATGCTTGGTAACTATTATTGTAGGCAAATTCAACAAGGGGTGGATATTTCTCCCAAGTTCCACCGAAGTCAATAATCCATGCCCGAAGCATGTCTTCCAAGATCTGTATAGAAAGGTTCAATAACAATGCAAGTTTCAAAGATTCCAATGGACAGATTTTTTTGATGATTTACCTTGATTACCCTTTCTGACTGACTGTCAGATTGAGGGTGAAAGGCTGTGCTAAGATTAACTCTGGTGCCCAGAGCTCCTTGTAAGGTTCTCCAAAACCGAGATGCAAATTGAGGATCTCGATCGGAGATGATAGACTTAGGTACGCCGTGGAGTCGGATTACTTCTTTATATACAAGTCAGCTAGTTTAGGGAGACCGTAGTCCATTCTGACCAGTTTAAAATGAGCTGACTTCATCAAACGATCTACAATGACCCATATGGCATCATGCTTTGCAAGAGTTAACGGTAATCCACTAAAAAAATCTATAGTGATCTTTTCCCACTTCCATTTCGGTGGATCAGTAGGCTGCAATAATCTAGTAGGAGCACAATGTTCTGCCTTAACAAGTTGGCACGCGAGACATTTAGAAATGAAATCAACTATGGCCAGCTTCATGCCTTACCACCAATAGAGTTCCCGCAGGTCCTTGTACATCTTTACAGACCCGGGCTAAACAGAAAAATAACTCGAATGAGCTTCAGAAAGAATTTTGATGCAAAGAGATTCATCATTAGGTATACAGACTCGGTCATGAAAACACAAGAGTCCTTCTAAATTAATTTTGAATTTAGGATTTTCTGATAGTTTAGAGACAATGAATCATAGCTCAAGATCTTGCTCTTTCAAATCCTTGATTCGTGAAACGATGGTAGACTGAACATGGAGTTCAACTACAAGACAATGATGCTTCTAAAGTCAGAAGTGAGCGTTAATTGCTCGAGTGGCTACAAATAAATGATATTATAATAACTTAATGTACTATACAATGTGTATGACTCTAAGTTTATTGTCAATGCTTACCAGGAAGAGGTTTGCGGCTGAGTGCATCAGCTACAATGTTGGCCTTGCCCGGGTGGTAATCAATAACCAGATAGTAATCTTTAAGGATTTCCATCCAGCTCCGTTGCCAAGGTTCAACTCTTTTTGAGTCAAAATATACTTAAGGCTCTTATGGTCGGTGCAGAGATAACATTTTTCTCCGTAGAGATAATGTCTCCAGATTTTCAATGCAAAGACAATTGCAGCCAATTCAATGTCGTGAGTGGGGTAATTCATTTTGTGTGGCTTAAGTTATCTCAAAGCATAAGCAATGACTTTGCCTTCTTGCATCAATACACATCCTAACCCAAGATGCGATGCATCATTGTTAAGTGTGTAGTCTTATCCATACTCGGGTTGAGTTAGGATATATGCATGGGTCAATACTTGTTTCAACTGATCAAAAATTCGTTGTTGAACCTCGGTCCAAACAAAAGGAACTTATTTCATCAACAATTTAGTTGAAGGAGCAGCTATCATAGAAAATCCTTTCACAAATCTTCGATAATAGCCAGCAAGCCCGAAGCCGACACGATATGTCCCAGAAAAGCAACTTAGGAGTTTAAAAACTCACACTTAGAGAACTTCGCGTACAACTGCTTTTCTCTCAAGATTTGAAGCACAATATGAATATGATCTCGGTGATCCGCTTCATTCTTGGAATAGATCAATATGTCATCTATAAACACCACTACGAACTTGTCAAGATAAGGTCGAAAGACTCGATTCATCAATCCATAAAAGATGTTAGTGCGTTGGTTAACCCAAAGGGCATCACCAAGAATTCGTAGTGTCCATATCTTGTAAGGAAGGCGGTCTTTGGTACATCACAATCCTTAACTCTGATTTGATAGTAGCCCGACCTTAAGTTGAACTTAGAAAACACAGAGGCATCTTTTAGTTGATCGAACATATCGGCTATTCTAGGCAATGGATATTTATTCTTGAAGGTTACTTTATTTAATTGTTTTTAGTCAGTACACAATCGCATAGAACCATCTTTCTTCTTAACAAAGAGAAATAGAGCACCCCAAGGCGAAGAGCTCGGTTGAATGAAACCCTTGCTCTATAAGTCTTGAATCTGAGCCTTTAATTCCTTTAATTCCATAGCTGCCATACAGTATGGTGCAACGGAAACTGGAGCAGTCCCGGGTTGCACCTCAATGCCAAACTCCACTTCACGAGTTGGGGGCAAACCCGGAAGTTCATTAGGGAAGACATCAGGGAATTCACATACGGTGTCAATGTCTCGCAATTTTGGCTCGTCTCTAGACTCCAACGCCAAAGCGTACAATGATGGATTTCTCGCGTTCATCAATACCACACTCTCCTTAACCATGCCCCGAACATACAATTTCCTCTAACAACAATCTACCTAGGCTTGATTCTCACTAAGCCAATCTAAGCCTAGGATGACATTGAATTCATGGATCGGTAAAGCCAACAAATTGGCCGAAAAAGGAATTCCTTGGATCATTAAGGGGTAGTTTGCAGAGCGTTTGGGTGTTCTCTATCTATGAGCGCAAGTGAACAATCTTGTCAAGTTATAGTATAAAAGATATCACCTCCCACAAGTATTGGAACGACTCCTATGAATGTTTTCCTGCACAAGGGTTTAGTAAATGCACACTTAAATTCTTTAATGTGGAAAAATAAAAAACACAAGTAATTTAAGATAAAGATTATATTGATGATATGGAGAGATAAGGTCGATAGATCGGGTAAGGTAATTGTAGCTCAGTAGTATGTAGACTGCATTGTAAAGCCTAAGTGCGTTTTACACTGCCACGATCTACTGCCTCGACGGGTAATGGCGGATTGAGACTGCTACCCTGTCACGCAGCCGGAGCGAGTCTCTGCTCTTGGAACGTTCGCTGTCTTGGCAGGTGGAATGGAAATAAGTCTTGGCGGCAAATCTGGCAGATACTCCAAGTTCAGCAGAGCAATTCAGAAGTGATCCTTCCTATGTCTAGGCAAGGATTCTGTCACCACGTGTTGTAGGCAATACCTAGAAATCTCAGCGTAAACCTAACACAGGCAGTCGACGTTTGGTTGCTCCTTTTAGCCGCTAAAATTCCAAATTATGTCTAAGCTGAATTACTCAACACCTCGACATGTTGAGACCATGTTTAACCCTTTTGTGAGTTTGACACTATCGTGCCCGACAAATGGATTTCCTTAACTAGACTTTCGGAACTAATTGAAGAAGTGAAGAACATGAATTAAGCAAACTTGAGAATATTTTATTGAAAACACACTTAAACTATTGCAACCATTTCTCACAACTACTTTACATACAAAAACCTAAACCCTAAGAGGATTGGGTCGCGACCTCAAACACCTCCGTCTAATCTATTTATATAGCTATCCGCTATGCCCCCTCATGCCCCTATACCCTCACATACATGGGTATATATAGGGCTCATGGCTTAGGTTTGAGTACTCCTTGGAGTAGAAGTCCTTAAAGTAACTTTGCATCAAATGCTAACTCCTTTTAGACTTGAATATGGACTCTTTGGACGTTGCCCTCTTCAGCAAGTAAAGATAAGTCATCTTACTTATCAATCTCTGCTCTTCAGGCCGCTAAAGTCTTTAGATAATTGAAAGACTAGCTCATTGGGCTCAGGGAATTACCCTCTTTCAATCGCAACCCATCTTAACTAAGTCGGTTTAACTCCTGCCTAGGCAGCAATATGCGGAAGTGCTACTACTGCGGCGTCCTTGGCGACACTTTGAACATCTTCAGTACAACTCCTTTTGCTCCCAGCTTTCTTGTCCTCTCCTCCCCTACTCAACTACAACATCTGAAAATAAAAACTAAACTAAAACAATATCTTTTCTTAACCAAACACAAAATATTCAATAAAAGCTTGGTAAAAGAGCAAATATTGTTATTATGCATGCAATGCACCTAAATATGCCTAATTAATCTTAAGAACAACAATAATAAGGGTAGAAATGTGTACAAAATATAGAACTTGTGGACACTCTACACATCCCCAAACTCGAATTATTGCTTGTCCCCAAGCAATGCAACCTAACTAGCAAACCTGCCCCTTGAACAAAATTAATAGAAACTTAGCCGTTAACTTTATTTCTTACCTCAAGGCCATGGCACCTATTTATGTTAGTTATAGGGAAGGGCGTGAAATAACATAGATTTTAATTTTCTTAGTGCCAGTGCAGTATGTGCAGGTCTGTGTCAATGCTAAACATGCTAAGTATACTAAGTTAATAGAGAATGCTAAAAATAATTATATTACGAAAAAGGGTACGAGTTGCTAACTATTCTCCAGGTCTGAAGCTAATATAGGTGCACTCTTAGAAACTCCGAACCCTTTGAAGAAAGTCATCTCGTGAAGGCTTTCATTCACTCTTGCTAATTTGTCTGTCACTTCATTTAAATTCAGATACTTGGACTTTCATAGCAGCGGGGTGTCCTTGCTCATGATCCTTCCTAGAGCCTATTTTCGGCCACCTCTGGGTATTAAGCATCTTTTTGATGCTGCCCTGCGCTGCCATGACGACAAACCTGTATCCAATTAAGGAATTTTCATTAAATAAAGCAGGCAGTGTTAAACTTTGAACTTCAAGCAAAACTCAGCACATAACAGACAATGTAAGAATAATTAGCAAAATGAAAAATGTTCTAAGTATTTTTCATGCTTATTCTCATAGTTAAGTTAGATTTTAAGTATGGTGAGAATATAAGTAATCAGCTAATCTATCATAGGCACAATTTTTAAGCTAATAATTTCTATTTCATTAAGTTCTTAATGCAAAATTTACATATGCTCTTATATGCTGCTAAATGAACCTAAAGAAAATAAATAGGACTATTCCCCCCAAACTCAAGGTTGTCATTGTCCTCAATGCCTTACAAAAAATATAAAACAAAAACAAAAAAGAAATAAAACAGAAAAAACAAAAATAGAAAAATTAAAATAAAACATAAAAGAAATAAAATATAAGAAAAATGTGCTATAGACTACGGGAGTTCCCCTCTGTTGCTGCAACGTCGTAGGAGGATTCTGAGGAGGTGGGGCAAGACTAGGCGGTGTGTGGCAGTCGTTCTGGTGGTTGTGCTCTTGTACGTGCCACGTGGCGGTTGGATGTGGCTGGGGTGAGTTTCTTGGATAGTCCTTCTGGCTTAGGTTCAGACCCTCCACTTTGAGGCTCGGTCGCAGCGGTTGGCTGCTTCCTCTTCTTTGTTGCTTAGGCCGGTTCATCATTGAAGAAGTTAGATATCTCCATGTTTGAGTCCTCGGCTTCTTTGGCAGCTGCCTCCTTTGCTGCTGGGGAGGCGGAGGTAGTCTCATCTTTCTCCGACTCTGATGAAGAGGTGAGGTCGTATGGCTGGATGGGAGTGGACAAGGTCCTTCTCTTAGGGAAGATGTGCGGCCCCTCGTTGTCGGCAGCGGCTGGAGTGGCAGGTGGTCTGGGTGTGATCTGGGTTAGTTTGGATGCTGCTAACTACGATGGGAAGGCAGACAACTTTGGGTCGTCGTCGTGGTATTTGTCTAGCAAGTAGACCACAAAGGCCTCTTGCACCTCCGCGATGTACTTGGTGAAGATTACATGTTTATGCTCGATCCTCTAGCAGCTCTGCACAAGGATTCGAAACAGAGGAATCACGATAGAGGGGAAGGCAGCATCAGTACTGCCCGCTACGGCTGGGGTGGCACCAGGATGGGACGATGGATGAGCGGTTGTTGGTGTTTTCGGCTCTTGCTCCTGCATCATCTAGAGGCGCGCCTTCCTTGTCCTCCTTTCCTTGGCAGCAATGATGGTATCTTTTGGGTGCGGCGGCACACGTAAATTGGTGCAGAGGCCTGTAATGAGTGCAGGGAAGATGAGTTGTCCCTTGGCATTGGGTTTTTATGCGTGGGCATAGATCTCCTCCAGAATCACTTTTCCAACGTTGATCGGCCGCCCCTTCATTATGCTATGGATGAGGGCCAACCGGGACCTGTTGATTGTAGATCCCTGCGAAGTGGGCAAGATGTGGTGCTGGACGAAGTTGATCCAAAGGATGGCCTCCGGTAGCAGGTTGCGGTGTTTGACTGAACCGTTATTCTTGCCAGTTAGCCACTTGGTGTTAGGCCGAAAAATTTCTTTTTTGATCTTTTCGTAGTCAGCCGCCGTTAAATAGGACCTCCATTCATCATGTAGATTCCCTCTTATTTCTATGTCGTAGAAGTTGTTGATTGTTTCCGCTGTGAGCTTGACTCCTTCGCCGCAGACATAGACAAAAGGGTTTCCCGGTGTAGGCTTGTAGGCATAGAATTCTCGCACTAGGTTGTTGTTTTATCTCCTTTGGCTGTCGTTGGAAAATATGACATCCTAGGGTGTGAACCTTTTCAAATATAGTCGGCTCCAGGAAAACATCCCCATCTTTCCTGGTGTATTGGAAGGCTATGTCTTCCCATAGTTGCCTCTCTGTGAAGTACTACCGGTAGGTTGCCGCTACAGCAGGGTTTAAGAACCTCTTGAAGGTTGGCTTGGAGGTTGAGGCGGTTTGTTTTGATGTGGCCATAATTGTGAGAACGGTTGTGTTTTCCTAAAGAAAGAAAAAAATATTGCATGAAAATAAAGCACACGAAATCTTGAAAGCAAAGATGACAATAAGAATTTAGAGTAAAAGAGAGAGTAAAGTGAAGTATGAGGAGAGAATAGTTGGCCTTATATAGCCGATACTCTCTACTACCTTGGCGTGCACGCTGCCAATGGGCGGCAATGATTGCGGTGCGATTTACGCGTTTCTAGCTGTTACATAGATAGTCGTTCCGCCAGCTGTTGCAAATGTAGCCGTTGCGGCTAGCCTTTATGAAGCCGCTAGCCATTTTGCTTATCTGCCTTGGGCCGCCTTTGCCACTTGGTTGGGTCGCTCCTTTATTCTTTCATCCTTCTTGGTCATGCTTTCATTCCTAACCTGAAATAAATTAAAAGCAAAAATTAAATAAAAATAACTGAAAATTAAATCTAATCGTAATGCATAAAAATAAAAAGAAATAAATATAAAAATTAGGTTATATTGGGTTGGGCATTTCCCAAGCATAACCACTTCCTGAGGATTTTGCGTTTAGCTTTCCGTCCAAGTATGTCCTTCCCCTCCTCAGGTGGATGTTGATTGCCATCTTTACCGCCCTGATGGGACATACACCAAAGACAAACAAGAGGCATAAAATTTTCAAAGTATAAAATAAACAGAAATTTAAGTGCAAATACTAAAATAGAAGTGAAGAAATTCAAACGCAGTTGTTATTCCCAATCCCTAGCAATAGTGCCAAAAACCTGCAGAGCGTTTTGGTGTTCTCTATTTATGAGCGCTAGTGCACACTCTAGTCAAGTTATAGTATAACAGGAATTGTAACGACTCCTATGAATGTTTTCCTGCACAAGGATTTAGTAAATGCACAGTTAAATTCCTTAATGTGGAAAAATAAAAACACAACTAATTTAAGATAAAGATGATAGGGACGATAAGGAGAGATAAAGTCGATAGATCGGGTAAGGTAATTGTAGCTCTGTAGTGTGTAGAGTGCATTGTAAAGCCTAAGTGTGTTTTACGTTGCCACGATCTGCTTCCTCGGTGGCTAATGTCGGATTGAGACTACAACCCTGTCACGCGATCGCAGCGGGTCTCTACTCTTGCAACTTTCACTGTCTCGGTAAATGGAATGGAGATAAGTCATGGTGGCAAGTCTGGCAGATACTCCATGTTCGGCAGAGCAATTCTGAAGTGATCCTTTCTATGTCTAGGCAAGGATTCTGTCACCACGTGATGTAGGCAATACCTAGAAATCTTAGCGTAAACCTAACACATGCGTCGACGTTTTGTTGCTCCTTTTAGCCGCTGAAATTCTAACTTATGTCTAAGCCGAATTAGTCAACACCTCGACATGATGAGACCGTGCTAAACCCTTTTGTGAGTTTGACACTCTTGTGCCCGGCAAATGGATTTCCTAACACACTTAAACTATTACAACCATTTCTCACAACTACTTTACATACAAAAACCTAAACCCTAAGAGGATTGGGTCGCTACCTCCTACACCTTCGTTTAATCTATCTATCTACCTATCCGCTATGCCCCCTCATGCCCATATACCCTCACATACATAGGCATATATAGGGCTCATGGCCTAAGTTTGAGTCCTCCTTGGAGTAGAAGTCCTGAAAGTAACTTTATATTAAATGTTGACTCATTTTTTACTTGAATATGTACTCTTTGGACGTTTCCCTCTTCAGCAAGTAAAGATAGGTCATGTTACTTATCAATCTTTAATCAGCTCTTCACGCCGCTACAGGCTTTAGATAATTGCAAGACTGGGTACATTGCGCTCAGGGAATTTCCCTCTTTAAATCGCAACCCATCTTGACTAAGTCGGTTTAACTCATGCTTGGGCAGCAATAGGCGGCAGTGCAGCTACAGCGGCGTCCTTGGCGGCACTTGGAACTGCTTTAGTACAGCTCCTTTTGCTCCCAGCTTTATTGTCCTCTCCTCTTCTACTCAGCTACAACACCAAGAAATAAAAACTAAACTAAAACAATATCTTTTCTTAACCGAACATAAAATATTCAATAAAAGCATGGCAAAAGAGAAAATATTGTTATCATGCATGCAATGCACCTAAATATGCCTAAATGAGCTTAAGAACAACAACAATAAGGGCATGAATGTGTACAAAATATAGAACTTGTGGACACTCTACACAGTTCTTACACACTACCGTCATGGTGACACAATCTCCTAGGGGATTGGTTACAAAAATTCTCAATACTATTGGTTCGGAAGACATATTATACTTCTTAATTACAATGGTACTTATAAAAGAATGAGTAGAACTAGGGTCAATCAATGCATATAAGGAATGTGAATATAGCTCAATGGTACTTGTAATGACATCAGGTTCATCATCTTCTTCTCTGATCCTCACATGATTCATTTGGGCATGAGCTTTTGAATCTTGTTTATTAAAGGGTTTCCCTAGACCACTCTATCACCCAAAAGTTCCTGATGACCCCTGCCTTGATCCTTTACCTCGAAAGGATTGAGAAGGAGAAGCAGCACCAGTAGGTGTGACAACAGATTTGGTTTCTTTCAAAGGACAATCACGAATAAAGTGACCCTGCTCACCACAATAGTAACAGGCTCCAGTATGCTTACGGCATTGACCCGCTGGATGCCTATTCTGAAAATAATTGCAAAGTGGATGTTGGTTGCTTCAGTTTGAACCTCCACTACTACCAACAGACACTACTTTGGCGAAGGATTGTGTCACTAACTGAGGTCTATCAATGTTTCCAGAACGAAAGGGCTGTGGATAGATATTCTGCTTGGGACTTGATATATCTCTTTCTTGTTCCATCTCAGAGGTCGATAATCATCTCTGAACCTCTTCTCAAAATTTCCATACCCACCAGCTCATTGAGCTCTCTGTGCAGCTTCGATGGCCTTAACTCAATTCACAAGGTCTTGGAAATCAGAAATGCCTAACGCAGTGAACATAGGGCGTAGTTCATCGTTGAGCCCTACAATGAACATTTGGCACTTTTCTTCCTTCTTCTTTATATATTCTGCACCATATCGAGAGTATTTGCAGAAATCATGTATGTACTATTTGATCGGTCGTCCACCTTGTTTGAGGTGAAGGAAGATGCTTCGTCTTTTAGCAAGGTAAAATTCACTGATATACTTCTTGCGAAATTCTTTAAGGAAGAACTCCCAAGTTACCGTATCTTCATAAACTCTTAAAATGGTAGTTTCCCACCAATAAAGTGCCTCATCGGCCAACAAAGCGATGGCACACTCAAGCTTATGCTCATCCGAGCACTTATGTTGCTTATTCAGAATTCGAAAGGTGTTATCCAACCAGTACTTAGCAACTTCAGGGTTGTCATCATCTTGTCCAGTAAAAGTATAAGCTCGATACAGTGAGAGCTTATCAATAGGTGCTCGAGTGTACTGAATGACGAGGGTAATATGTTGCACGATTTGTTTGGCCCTCATAGCAGTCATAAACTGCTTGAACATGTCAGCCATGTTCTTATAACACTCGGCCTGAGAGGTAGGTGCTGCAGGCTCAGTATCATGAACATGAGGGTCCTGCGGTTGTGGTGAGTTCTGGGGATTTCCTGCTCTAATCTCCTTGCCATGCGTCGAAGAGCCGGTAGCAAGCTCGTCTATATGAGCTTCATTAGTCTCAGACATATCTATATGAAAGATCGAATTAGTCGACAAGTCACACTATATAACTCCTAGGTGGCAAAGTAACACATTAACAATGCAACAAGTTTTAGTTTAGTCCTAAAATCGACTAAACTCTAGCTCTGATACCACAATTGTAACACCCCCTTCTCGGTCTGGTCGAGAACCGGGTTGGAGGGTGATATCGGTGTTCAATACAGTAGACAGTGCAACAAAATTTCCTTTTTAATATTAATCTTTAAATCAATATCATACAATAACACAATGCCTCAACACATTTTAGTCTAATTAATCCATACGAAGCAATAATTAAGCAATCAGAACTAAGTTGCAATTAATACAAGTTTCAGGGACTAAACTATAAATTCAACAAATTAGAGGTCCTTCAATGCAATATACTTTACCATATTAAAATTCAATACATTACTAACATACATGTACAATTTCATACAATTTGGAGACCATTAGCTCATTCAATTTAATCATTCAATGTTCAGTGACTAAACTATGAACCTTGCAAACTGTTTAATATACCTTTAATTAACTTAACTAACCCTGTATCTAAACACCATAGAGTTGTTTTGAAACAAGTGGACAATGGTCAACTATTGTTGACTTTACTTTTAGATCGTACCGATACGGGCATGCCCTGTATCGGAACGAGTTGACTTCCTTTGACTCGTATCGATACGCTATAAACTTTTATCGAAACGAGGGATTCCAGTGACAAAATGCTGCGAAACGGCCATGAACCATTCCGATACGCCATATTCCCCAGGCTCAATTATGCTTACCCGTATCGAAACGCCATCACCCGTTTCGATATGGCCTGACTTGTAATGACACAGTTTTGCTTGTATTTATTCAATTTGGCCTACTGAACGATGTCCAAATGTAACAAATTTTCACGCATAATATTTCAATGGTATAAACTACTAGCATGCCAAGTTTCATGATCATATGAATATGTTTATTAAGTTTTTACCTTTATGAGCCAAGCGTGCACTTTTAAGCCATTTTAAGCCAACCAAAAAGGCCATTTAGGGCCATTAACCATATTACATCATATGCATATCACCAACATAACAAAATGGGCATAAATAACTAGTTCAAATACTTTGCCACCTTTCTAGGAGTTTTTAAGATCAAAACACATTCGTTTAGGGCTTGTAGTGACTTGTCTTGTTTTTCCAATCCGATCCTTTCAACCAGAAAATGCATGAGATGAGACACGTTAGGCATACAATGCCTAGTGAGGTAGCCATAAGCATTATAAACAACAATATATCAAGTATCAATATATATGATCTCATGCTAATCAATGTCAATGCTATGCAACAATATACAATGTTTAACATATTCTTTTCATCATTAATCCTTGGATTGAATCAAGATAGTGGATACATGAATTCCTACGCCTCGCCAAGTCAATGAGTGGTCTAGTCCCTCCACCTCACCAATATGACCAACATCACTACACATCCTTCCCCCTCGCCAAATCAATATAGGTCGTAGCCTTAGGACCGTAGTCCACTCGTACACTGAGTTCATGAATTCTATAGAATGCCAATTTTATCCAACGTCTATTCAAATCCAAGGTTGCAACGTTCATATCGATTTCATTAATCAATGAGTATCCCAATGACCAATGATTTTCAATATTGTCAATAACCAATATATCTCACCATCAATGTTTCATGGTTCAATGTTAATAACAATAATCAATGATTTCTTTGCAATGTTTCTATAGCAATGTCTATACCAATGAGAATGCTCAATGACGATACCAATAACTATGTCCGATAATAAATGACAAACTTACCGACACTTACCAAGGTGTTCGTTTAATTATCCGATGTAACTTTTTCCAATAGCAAAGTGAGTAAAATGATCGAAAACAACAATAATGGATTCGGGAAGGCTTTTCGCCTAATCCTGAGACTCTGACTACACTCACCCTGCCAATCCGAAGCTTTCAAGGCTCTCGGATAACAATACCCTTGCTTCTAGATTTCGATGGAGATGGTGAAACCGCTCTGTCCACTTCTTGAGCTAGAAAATCAATACGGGGATGATTAGGGTCGATATTATGATATAAAAATCAACACAACAATATCAAAATTGATATCCATGTTCAATATAAACAATAACTATGAAATATCCATGGATGGTCAAAATCCTAGCTTGATATTAAACATGATTTATCCATGGAATCCATTAACCGATTATGGAATATAGTTTACCCGGTCCATAGAAACGATTCGATATCAATAGAATGAAGAAAAAGCAAAGCTTATGATTATCTTCAATGAAGGTGTATGCGTCAAGGAAGAAGATGAAGAAGATGAAGGTGTTTGCTTATGAATTCTCGGATAAGTCTCTATTCCCTTATTTCCTTTGTTTTATCAATATAATTTAGGCTATTTAGATTTCCTTCAATTGAAGGAAAGCTCTCAGACTAACCCACGTAGACAACTTTTAATTAAGGAGGGTTTAATCGCAAGATTAGTCCCTCAACTCTCACCATACTATGGTTTTGCGCCCCAACTTGCTTTTTCTTCAATTAAGTCACCATAATGTGTTCGGTATTATTCAATAGGGTCCGATGGCAATAATTTAACTCAAGTAGAGTCCAATATCAATAATTAACTAGACAATTCAATATTCAAAGTTCATCAATGTAGAATTTCCGAACATTGGAACCAAATTCTGACTAGACCAGATTTTTGGGTGTTACAAAGCGTTTGTTAATCACGATATTATATGGAGGTAAGAGTAATGAGGGAATGATAATTTTGAGTAAATGACATATATGCTCATACCCATTTCATTTATAGAATAACTAACTACAGTATAGAAAAGACTGCTTAAACTTTAAGGTAAATGGCAATCACCTTGAAATTTTAGAATTAGATCTCATTATTTGTATGAAGTATTTATATTTATTATTAAGGAATTGGGTTCCTTCTTGTTGATAGTTCGATTAGAGTGGTTAAGGAATGTAATCCTTCTTGATAAATTAGTGCTGATATGAGATTAAGGAATTGAATTTCCTTCTTGTAGAGTTGGTTTAACTATGATCTCAAGATTGTTTCTGACTTCACTTGAAGATATGAACTGATGAAAAGTTAAATAAGAATACCAAAAGGAAATAATAAGCTCACCAAGAGCTTGGTGAGCCCGGGAATGTTAAGCTCTTGGTGAGCTAGGGAAATAAGCTCTTGGTGAGGTAGGGAAATAATAAGCTCTTGGTGAGCCCGTGAATGATAAGCCCATGGTTGTAACCCCCTTGACCCGGCCTAGACGATAAACCAAACCGAACAGGTCACATGAGGAATATTAAAGTAAATTGGGAAGGTTTACCTCAATAAACGACCTTTTTTTTCATTTTTATCTCGTCTAGATGCAACTTAGGTTACTATGGGCATACACAAGCAACAGATAAGTCAACATCACAGACACTTATAGGTTATAACCGATTGTGAGTTTAGGGAGCATTTTGCATATTTGATAACTTGTGAAGATTATTATCAAGTTCGGATTACCAACCTTTAATTAGGTTCATTATAGGCTTAACCGTAAAAACTCAACTCAAGATGACCATTAGAACTCATTGATTTCAAACAAGACAACCAGGGAACAAATCGTAAAGATTCAAATCATTCATAGAGGATTTTTAACTAAATTAACGATCAGTGTATCGATACTTTAGGGAGCGTATCGATATGCCCCCAACGGTCAAGCTTCCCAGGCTCTGCATCACAAGACTGTACTGGTATGCTAGGGCACCGTATCGATACGCCCTCGACCAGTGGCTAAAATGTTATCGATACGACCCCGTGTATCGGTACGCCCACTCCCTTTTATGAAGGCTGTATCGATACACCATGAAGTGTATCGATACACCTCAGTCTGCAAATACCCAAAATGCAAGTTTGGCACTCTAAAAACCATTAGGAACCATTCCAATATTTATAAAAGCATGCTTGTAACTCAATTTCACATCAATACACAAGGATACATGGCAGAGGCATCATCAAAGCATCACTAACAACATCATTAAGACTAAAGGCATGCTTCCTAAGAAAAATAAGCACCAAAAGATCATTTCTCGAAACCATGCATCAACCAATATCTAAAGGCCATTTACAAACCAATAAAAGCATAAGAAATATGTGTTCAACCAGAAAATACTAAAACAACCAAGATTCTTAGTATTGGACACCCCAATTGCCTTTATTACTCTAATTCAAAATCTCAACATACTTTTAAAGAAGTCTCTTAGAAAGATCCCTTGTTGTTGCTGCCTTTTAACTCCTAATTATCTGCATTTATGAACAAAAAGAGCATAAGCATACAAGCTTAGAGAGGATTGCTCAAAACCAAAAACCATCATCAATGTACAAAACCATTTTTCACTCTTTTCAAAACCATCATGCCTCCTTTGAAAAACCACACACTTTATCATCAAAATCAGTGTGCTAATCATCATGAAACATGAACCACATATTTTCTAGCAATTAAACCATTGCTACACAAATATCAAGCCTTCCAAGCATAAACACCATTATGCTAAGCTTAGAATAAAACAAGCATTTTTTCATAATATGCATCAACAACATTTTCCATAACATCTCATTCCATTATATTGGCTCACAAGTGATAAACAACATTCTCAAAAACATATTGGATAGACGGATTACCAAGGGTCATCCCAAACCCTTCATATACTCTATCGGCATCTCAAGGCTCACACGCGAGAGCAACCCTCTATCGTTGTGACACCCGTGGTGGAGTATTCGGTACAATTACAACCCCTCAACACCACTCACCGGTAGATGTATAGCCCACTAACGAGAGATGGGACACCCACAAGGTTCGCATCTGAGAGCTACCCTTAACCGTTGCAACCTTAAACAATCCTCAATCATTAGGGTACTTGGATCGAGTTTTCAGTACAATCACAACCCCTCAACATCCAAGGCGACTTGTATATATTGCACTCAATCCTATAGCCGGTTAACTATATCTAATATCATTTACAAAACACTTTATTCAACATCACTTGCCAATATAGCCCACATTTCAATGCATACCTCACAATTTTTACAAAGCATTCATGATAAGCCATAACTCAAGCATTAAACCATGCTTCAAAACTCATGCATCAACACATGCATACAAGGATCACTTACCTAGTGCATCCTTAAACCACATGTCATCATCAAACACATTTATATACTAAAAAACATGCTTCAAAACAATATGTAAATGTAATTAAAATCAAGTGCAACCAATGGCTCAAAATAGCACAATCCGGGAGAGAAATCCACTTTACTTACTTCCGAACTTAGTAAAGCGTTTCAAGCTCTTACTAAGTTCCCAAAACCTTTTCTAAAACGTTAACACGCTGGAAAACTAAGTTCCATACACTGACTTGCGAAACCAAACTTGACGACGCAACTATTGACTGTCTAAAGCCGCCAAAACCACTTTGTTCGATTTCGGAACAGTATCCCATGTTTTCACTACATTAAACAGAGGTTCAATGCATTAAAATGCATCCAAAACACCAACACTCAAAAGGAAACCCGCAGCCCTGCTCTAAAGCATCAATTTACCCAATCGATACAATCGAAAACTCAATCGATTGATCTCTAACCTCAGCCTAGCCATCAACCAACACATCTAACACATTTTAAGCATCAATCAACAACCAAAAGCAATCTAAAACCATCATGATACCTCCAGCAACTCAGATTCCACATTACACCCCCAAAACCCAATTATAAACACCTTAAAAACCAAAGATCTCAAATATTTCGGGATTATTATGATTAAGACTCCATTTCAGCACCAAAAATTTTTCAAATCTCATTTCGAAATTATCTCAAACAAACCAAATCAACACAACTCCGAAAATCACATTTTAATCACTTTTCTACCAAGATTTCATCATTTCATCAAACTAATAACAAAACCTCAAACAAAAACATGAATAAAGAGTCAAATATCTTTGGAATTTCATTAGAGAACCTTGATTAGAGGGTTAGCACGAATTTTACCTCCAATCCTTGCTTCTCTTCTAATTTGGAAAGTTTAGCTTTCAAGAAACTTGAAGAAAATTGAGAGAAATCACCAACGAGAAGTTTGAAATCAAGAGAGGAAAACAAAGTGAAAGAAATTTGAAAATTGAGACAAAATGGAGAGTGTTTATCTGAAGAGAAATGAGTAAAATGAAATGATCGTCCATTTTCTCTTAACCACCTTTTTAATTAAATCAATTAAAGCCATTTTAATATTTAATAAAACATTTTTAATTAAATCAATTAAAGCTCCCTAAAGATTCTAATATTTTGACTCTTCTTGAAAATCACTGTAACACCCCAAATTTGGGCCTAGATGTTTAGAGTCCGAATCGGACCGGTCAGAAAATGGTTCGAAACTAAAAGGGAGTTTTAGGGAACACCTAGTTCGGGATACTTTAAAAATATAGAAAAATATCTAAAAATCCTCATTTAATATATAAAAGAGAATGGTGGAATCAATTTTACAAAATAAGGTTAGGAAATACTACATTTCGGTGTAGTGACCAAATTGCAGATTTTGCAAGGTTAAGTAGTGACTGTTTTGTAAAGGATTGAAACTTTGAATCTTTAAGGAGCTAAATTTACCAAAATGTTTTCATCAGATTTTCCTTAATTTGGGTGATTTAATTAATGTTTTAATTAAAGAAAATGAAGGTGGATTAAATTAGAAACCACCTTTGACTTTTCATAACTACTTTTCACAAATTTTCCCTCATTTTAATTTCTCTCAAATTCCTTTCAACCAAACACATTTTCTCTAGAAAATATACTTGGATTTTCACTTCATTTGATGAGATTTCAATCACTCTTTGATTCTTAATCAATTCCTCATCAAATCCTCTTGATTTCTACATTGAATTTTCAAGAAAACTTGCCCAAATCAAGGAGAAATCATCCATTAGAGGTAAGCTTCATCCTTCTCCTCTAATGATCAGTTCTTTACTAAAATTCCCAAGTTATCAATCCTTTATTAATGATTTTAAGTGGTTTTAATGTAAGAAACAAGAAATTGTCTTAAAACTCAAGATTTTGGAAGAGATCTTGAAGATTTTCATGGTGAATGATTGGGCTCTGTTTTGAGATGGTTTTCTAATGTATTTTGGATGTTAATTGATGTTACAAATGAGGTTTTATCAATCAAATCCCAAATAGGTTTGTTTACCTAAGTTTTGCTTGTTAGAATGATGGTTTTTGGGGTGATTTTGGTGTTCTGTCATAGATGGAGGTATAAGGACGTGGTTGTGTTGGTTTTTTATGTTAATTGATGTTTAGAAATGATTAGAAGTGATGGATCTTGGCTGGGTTTGGTTTTGGAAGAGTATGGAGCTATTTTCGGTAGTGTTTGGTAGCTGAAATGTGGTGTTTGTGTAGAGCAGCGAGTTTAGGTGTGTGGCTAATGATTTCAATGCATGATGATGCATTAATCCTCTGCTCTTATGCGTTTAAAACATGGGAGACATCTTCGGACACCTTTAGAGTTGATCCAGAAGCTTAGATAGCGTTTTAGTGAGCAAGCGAAACGTAATCGGTGAGTGTGTATGGTTTTAGAAGTCCTTGAGGGACAAAGAATCAAGGTTTGGGGATTTAGGAAAGGTTTGAAACAACTTCCTAAGTCCGGAAGTATGTATTGGCTAAATTGCTCTCATAGATGTGGAGATTGCCCCTAAAATGCTTTTACATGCTCATGGTTTTAGATTGATAAATTCCTCCTGTTTTTATGCATATTTTATAGCATGAGATGATGCTTGAAATCATTTCATGAAGTAACATGTTGCATAGTTGAGATTTGAGTTTTTATGTTAAAGCTTAGCAAATGTTATGGTTTTGAAATGAGATGAGATTGTTGAGAATTGTTGCATGAAAAACAGTAGGTGAGATGATGTTTTAACATAATATATTGGAATAGATGTTGAGATACTTACCGGATATAATTGATCGATCAATAGTATGAGAGTGCACTATAAACTAAAATTCGTACGTGCTCTTTTGTTAATCTTGTTGGTTCACGTCGGCATGCCTCGTAGCGCATCGGAAAAATTAATCCGACGTAATCCAGCCAGGATCCATGTACAGGAACGAATCCGGGGTGAAAAGATGAATAGTTACCTTTTAAAACTCTGGAAACTGGAAAACCGACGGTTTTTCGGAATAACCACGACAAGTAAAACCGAAATTGTCACAGGTTCGCAACGACCTCTACGGAGTCCACCTGAATAAAACGAACAAAGTTTCCGCCTCCCAAACACTTAGGGATAAATTTCGACAGGTTTGAACACCTTCCAGGGAGAAGTCGAAATCCCTCTAGGGATTCCTGAGGGAGTCTGAAATCGACCAGGGGTTCTACCGGGACTTGGATTCGAACTAGGAAATCGCCAAGAATTTGCCAGGGGCAAAAGGAACACCAGAAAAATATCGAGCAAGCTTCTCAGAAGAAATCTAGGACTTGTCAAAAATTCCAGAGGGGAATTCCCAGGGATATGTCGAAATTTGCAAGGAGGAATAGGGATGATTTGGTTGCTAGCCCTTGTCCTTTTAAATAGTATTCAGAGACTTAATTCTAGTTGAATTTCTTAAATCCAAGTTGAACCAAAATTCATAGAATCTAATTCTATTTGAAATTGGTTTATATTAAATATACATTATATTTAATAATATTAAATGAAATAATATATCTAATTATGTAGAATCTTATTCTACATAAAATATGGATATAAATATACATTATATTTAATCCAAATATATATATTTTTATTATATAGAATCTCATTTTATCTTTACTTGGATTTAAATATATTTAAATATAAATTTTTAATTATGTAGAATCTTAACTCTACTTAAACTTGGAATTAAATATACATTATATAAATTCAAAATATATATTTAAATTTCTAGAATTATATTTTATAATATTTTAGTCTCTAAATATTTTCCATACTCCAAATAATATCTGATAAATACAATATTTATCCAATATTATTCACATTTAAGGGAGTTGCCGATTTCCCCTATCCTATAGGGGATTTTCGGCAACCTCCCTAAAATAGGGAGTATGGTTTCCATTTTTTGTTCGTTTCATTCGAAGGGTGTGACCCTTGTAGGTTCATGCAACGTTAGCAGCAAAATTAGAACTGATCTAATTTTACAAACAATGAGTGGCATCTAGCAATACATCATTGCTACCTAAGTTGCATGAAGTCATGGTTTGACTTTCCTAATTCCTGAATAAACTTCCTTTATGTATTTCATCCCTTTGTCCTTTATATCTTAGATGAACACAAGTCATGGGTTAGTCACACTTGCGTTGTCCATCTAGTGTTACGACACACGTTTGACTATGTCAAAATACGTAAATCTTTATGTTGAAATCATGTTGATCTCAAGTCTGAGGATTTTACATATGTTTATCATTAGCAATGTTGTGACAGTCACATAATTACCCAAGAAACATGCTCATAGCGGGTCAATCCAGTATGTTGTTCTCTAACAAATACTTATGTGTTGATTTTGAAATCTCTATGTCAATGACAACGTTTTTCATGAACCACATACTAGTCTTTATATATTATCACTGCCCATACCCGTAATAATATTCGACTAAGGATCCTATTTAACAATAATTGTATTATTGTATGGACATTATTATCCAATGGTTAGTTTGATGCACAGAAACATACCAAATGATAATAACGGCAATGCCATTACTTGATAAATCTAGTAAAATAGTATGTCTATTCAATCATCATATGATTGGTCTTTGGGCATACTCCAACAATCTCCCACTGGCACTAAGACCAATCATTCTCGTATCTAATACGATATGGCTTAGTGTAACTGACATGCTTATGTTGTGTAAAAAGCTTTGTCATGGAGTTGGCAAAGTTATCAACTTTGTGCGTATGTTGCATACTTTCACATCTCCAAGATGTAAGTACTTTAGAATATGTTTGGATTTATTGATGAGATCTGGGCTTTATTTGCTTACGCAAAGGTTCCATCATAATAGAGTTATGTAGCATTTAATATGCTGGGAACAACCCTTAGTTCAGAAGTGAACCCTTTAGATCCAAACATCCTTCTTTATTGTTATGTCGACTGTAATACATTCAGCCTATGTTGTAGAGTTTAATAATGTCTAATGTTGCGAACTCGTAGTATCTTTTATTAATGCAAAACGGATTGTGATCTTTAGTTCCTTTTGATGAGTATGTCATCTACATACAATACTTAGGAAAGTAACAATGCTCCAACTAGCTCTTTTGAAAACAAGACTCCTCTTTGTTTCTAGATAAACGAAACATTTTGATTGTATCTTCTGAAACGAATATCCCAACTTCGAGAAGCTTGCCTTAGTCTACGGATAGACCTTTGTAGCTTACATACCTTCCAAGTGTTTACTAGAGTGACAAAACCTCCTGGATGTGTCATGTACACATCTGTTTCAAGTTTTCCCTTAGGAAAGTGGTTTTGATATCCCTTTATTTGATTTCATAATCATCGTATGCAACTACTTGCAAGTGAGATTAAGATGGATTAAAAATAGCTACAAGGAAGATGCTTATCATAGTCTATACTATGAAGTTTGTCGAAAACTTTTAGCGACGAATCATCCTTTGTATGTTTTATCATCCATGTCGGTTTTTCCTTTTCTTTTTTTTTGAAAAAATCATCCATACCTCTTAGGTTTTACCTCTTCAGGTAACCAAAGTCTATACTTGGTTTTAGACATGGATTCCATCTTATATCTCATGGCTCTTAGCCATTTCTCGAATTTTAGGCTCACCATTGCTTTCTGATATGACCTAGTCTTTATCTTGATCCGAAAAGAAGAGTGTTTCCATGTACGGATAGTGAGAAATCCATATTTCTCAAGTATATGGTATTCTCTTAAGGATCAACACAACGGTTGTGTTTTGTTCCAAAGTTCCTTGATCATTTATGGAACATTCTCAATCTTTGGTTCATAAATTTGTTGTCTAAAATTTCTTCACATTCCAAATTCCATTTTTTTCCTTTTGTGAGGGGTAATCTCTTTCGAGAGAAACTCTCGTTTGAGCAATAAACATTTTGTTCTCGTTGAAAAATGAAATCCCTTAGTGATAAGTATTCTCTTTCGAGATAAACAATCGTTTGAGCAACAAATATTTTGTTCTCGTTAAAGTTGAAGAAGTAATATCCCTTTGTGAGAATTAATCTCTTTCAAGATAAACTCTCCTTTGAGAAACAAACGCTTTGTTCTCGTTAGGATAGACAACAAATGGAGTTTTTTAAGGTTCGAACTTTGTAAACATTTTAACATGTAAGTAACCTTAAAACTTCAAAGGTATTCTAGAACAATTCTTAGTCAATATCTTATATAACGTTTCGAAAAAAAACACGATTAAGTATGAGAGTTGTTTTTCTAGTGTGTAAAGAAGTCGAAAATGACTTGTTCTGAATCAAAACATGTCTAACATATTTGATTCTCTTTCAAAGACTTTTCGTTCCACTTGTGGGATTTAATTATGGGACAATCCCATATTCTTTGAAAGTTCATCAAACTTTAAATATTCTTGAATTTGATCTCATCAAATTACCTTAATACTTTTTATACGTTTGAGATTAGTCATTTGTTTTATAAATATTATTGATTTTATTAGTTTAAAAATCATTGATTCGTTGTGCCATAAGAGATTAAAAGAATAACATTTATTTATATAATCTCAAAATTAAAAATATCTTGTCCTTACAAGATAACTAAAACTTAGGCACAAAATAATAATCTTAAAAACTAAAACAAAATTAAGTAAAAACACATGTCCTAATGGATGATGTAGCAACTCTGTCTTTATTTCCATTCGCAGGTCCATGTCTATTCTGATGCCTTCTCTTTAGAAGCCTCTGAGGTTGATGCCTTTTTGCTTTCTTAACTTCTTGTAGGTGTGTGGGGCAGTTTCTCTTTCAATGTCCGGTCTTGCCGTAATGGAAACATTTTCCATCCTTCTTGATTCCCTTCTTAGGTTTCAATGCCTCATTTCCATCGGTTTTGGTCTTACCATCACCTTTAGACTTTGCTGCCGATTTACCTTTCTTCTTGCCCTTGTGGACCATCAGAACATGTTTAGATCCTACCTTCTTCAAGTTGATTTCAGCAGTTCTGAACATGCCGAGCAATTGTGGCAGCGTCTTGTTAATTTCATTCATATTGAAAATAAGGACGAACTGATTGAAACTATCCGGCAACGATTGCAGGATAACATCAGTAGCTAATTCGTCTTTCAGCGGAAAGCCGAGCTTCTCCAACGTTTGGATGTAGCCCATCATTTTGATGACGTGAGCTCCTACGGGAGATCCCTCACTCATCTTGCATTGAAACAGAGCTTTAGAGGTCTCGTACCTCTCTTGATGAGCTTCCCCTTCATAAATCTCCTTCAGATTTTGAATCATATCATAAGCTACCATGTCCTCATGTTGCTTCTGAAGCTCATGGGTCATGGAGGCAAGCATAAGACAACCGACATCCAGCATGTCGTCCATGTGTTTCTTAAACGTGTCTTTGTCAGTTCTGGAAGTAGTGGCAACCGGTTCATCAGGAACAGGTTCTTCAATGACATATTCCTTCTTTTCTTGTTTGAGAACAATTCTCAAATTGTGGAACCAGTAAAGGAAGTTTATTCCATTGAGCTTATCCTTCTCAAGGATAGATCGCAGAGATATAGTATTATTTGTCATTTCTACAACAAAGAAAATATGCTATGTTGCGTGTAAAAGAGTCTATCGCAATTGTAGTGTAAGTGTACATGACGCAAGTAGTAAAGTGATACGAAGTATCGGATATTGTCTCCACATGGACTGGGCTAATAGCTTCACCTTGAATCACTGCACGAAAGTAATAAAGATAACTTAAATAAAAGAGTAGAAAAATCAAGATAGAGAGAATGGGTTGGTATTGAATTGCTCAGTACTGCAGGTATTGTAAAGTCTAGGAAATCCAGTTCTGTTGTCGTTCCCGTTGCGGCAGCATCTGTCGCGGCAGCAGTCCGTTGCTTGTCGCGACAGCGAACACTCAACTCTACACTTCAATTTTGGCCAGAATCCCTGTTGTGCCTTGGCCTATCCCTAGGTCCAAGTCTGTCGATGATCACGTCTTTGATGATACCTCCCGGCGTGAATCGAAGGATGAACACCGATGTGGTTGAATTCTTCTTTATCCACTTAACCTCGTCCTATCCCTAGTTCGAGATAGTTCAACTATAAACTAGAGAACTCGCACTTATTCCTTTCGTATACTTAACTCTCCCGATATTAAGTAAATAGATAACCTCACAATGCTCTCCCGATGCTCTTGCAAGATGTTAATAACCAGAATAAGAGAACTTGAAGTATATTTTATTGAACTGAAAATTCCTAAAACAAAACAACCCTTGCAACTACTTTACAAAACAACTCGTGGCTCTAAGGGGAATTTAGAACATGATGAGAGAAAGAAAACGGCTAGGGTTTTGGGAAGAAGGCTAGAGAATGCGTTATATTCTCCCTAAGTCGAAATATATGCCCTTATATAGGCTTTGGGTCAAAGTTTTCTAAAATAGCAAGAATACAACTTTAAATTAAAGTACAATTCTAATAAAGACTAAATCTTCAAAGAATCTATCTTTAAGCCATCATCTTTCTTGCTTGGGATTTTCCCTCCTTGAAATTTGGGCTTGACATTCCTTTCGATCTGGGGCTTGGAAAAATATAGTGGTTTTAGACGACAGACGGGCTGAATTTTCTCTATCTGTCGAGGTCCACTTTGCTTCTTCTCCTAAAAATTGCTTTCGTCCTCTGCTGTCACGGCGGCAACCATGGCAGCATCGTCCTCCTTGACTGCTCATCCAGTTCCATCTCTTCTGCTTCACTGCCCAGCGCCTGCCTCTCTTATCTGCTACAACAGCAACCTGCAAAAGCAACCAATTTCAATAGAAACTGTGCCTTTTGATATATTTGTGATGTTTAACTGTAAATTGACCTAAATGCAATAAATAATTCTTGAATGCAGCAGAAATATGGGTTAAATAGGGGGTAAATAATAGAACTTTTACACACTCAACACACCCCCAAACTCAAGTTTTTGCTTGCCCTCAAGCAACTAAGACCGAAAAGAAAAATGAAATATTTTTTTGTTTTGGCTTAAAATAGTGAACCTTCCCTTACCCTTCGTTCGTTCCCTGTGACGGCAGCAACCTGTCGGATAATCTAGGATCTTTCTAGAGTCTCCCTATAGTCCTCGTGCAGTGTATGCATGCTTGTGAACAGTTATATGCCAAGACTATCTTAGTTCCACTAGAATATTTCAGCCCTTAACTCGAATTTTTATGCCAAAGTTTATCTTTTGAAGGAATTTTTTATGCTCCTTTTATTTTTTGTTTTGACTCAATTTCGCAATTTTTTTAAGCTAAAGTTTCACTAGAGCCAGTTTTGGGCACCTCTAGCTAACTTTCTAGAGCCAGTTTCGGGCACCTCTAGGGCTGTTGAGTCTCTTTTGCTAAACTTCTTTCCTAGAGCCAGTGTTAGGCACCTCTAGGGGATATTCAAGTGCTAAGCTTCCTATTCTAGTTGACTAAAAGCGTTCTAAGCAGTATAACAGTCACAAATGTGTTTATGTTTTCAGAACTATAGAAAGGCTCTAAACTTCTCCTAAAAACTATCCTAAAGGCACTGCCACGACAGGGTTGTCACGGTAGGTAAGTTCAGTTCACAGACTTAAGCAAATTTTTTTTTTCAAAAATAGACTAAGTAAAAGACACAAATTTTAAAACTAAGATGGGCTCCATTAATGGAGGGATGCCACCCCCAAACTCGAGGGTTGAATTGCCCTCAATGCAAATGAAAAATAAAAACAAAGATAAAGCAGTACATCACAAAATATATGAGCAGGCAGCAAAAAGAAGTTAAGAACATAAATTTTTAATCGCTGTCTTCGCTGCTGAGTCTGATCTGGCGGCAGGCTCTAGCTTTTGGAGCTGGCTGGGGAATTGGGGAGGTAGATGTATTCTTTGCTTTGGCCTCCCGTGGTGGTTGGATCCTGGTTGGGGAGATATGAGGGGGTTGCTCCACAGCCTAGACTTGAGAGCTGCTGCTGCTGCTCTCACCGCTGCTGCTGTCACTGGCTCTTGGCATGTTGTTTTTGTCTGCCATTCGCTTCTGCCTCTTCACTGGTGAGAACTCCTTCGATAGATTCCTCTTAATAGAGGGCTCATTTTCACTGGCGGCCCAAACGGAGGAGGACGAGAACCCGGCAATGAAGGCGTCAAGCTCCTCCGATGCCATTCTTCGTTTTGTACCACGGGCAGACGGCTCAGCACGGTTGCTACCGGTGGCTATCGGGGCAGGTGATGGTGTTGTGGTGGAAGAGGGTGTCCGCGGTGTGGCAGTAGGTGTGGGGGTGTGGGCAGGTGTAGTGACAGTAAAATAATGTGCAGGAAAGGTGGGGAAAACAACATCAGGGAAATTTAAAGAATTATGGCTAAAGTTTACCGTGGAGGCAGTAAAATCCTTGATGAAGGTCATCAGCCCGAGCTGCCGTTCCTCCATCTTCTGAATGGCAGCTAAGACTTGGGCAGAGGAGTCTGTCGGGGCGGCTGCTGCAGCAGCTGGTTCCGTTTCGGGCTACTCTGTCATGTCTGATGTTGTGGCAGCTGGATCGAATGACGACAGAGGAGTGGCAGCGGTCAGCTCCATGAGGCTGAGTATGTTCTTTTCTGTCCAACCTTTCCTTTGGACTCGAAGGTCAGTGGTCACTTCTGGTACGTCATGGCCATGGCAGAGTGAGGTGATGAGGTATGGGAGGTAAAGTGGACCCGTCAGTCTGTGTGCGCACTCCAAGATGCTTTCACGAATATAGTTGCCCACGTTACTGGGTCTCTCATGTAGTATGTAGTGAATTAAGGCTAACCTGGGCTGGTCGACCGTTGTATTGTGTGACGACGGCATGATACGCTTTTTGATAAAAGCATTCCATAATTTAGCCTCCGAAAGCAGTTGAGTCCTCTTTACCGTCCGTGTGTTCTTTCGGTTGGTGTTCCATTGAGTGCCCTCATCTGTCAGTTCTGCCATGACAACATCATAGGCAGCAGGGTCAAGGGTGTTGAGGAACTGTTGGTGGGTGTCGTTGTTGCTGCCGACGTAGAATCCGTACAAGGTGTTAATATATTCAGCTTCGAATGGCACTTCCCTTCCTCGTACGGTCACTACTGTCGTCGTCCTTCTGTTAATGGCAGCATAGAAATCACGCACTAAAGAGTCGTTCATCTCCTCAGTTTGTTCGGCGAAGATCTGCCACTGTAGAGCTCGTATTTTGCGAGCAATGAACGGCTTTAGGCCCAAATCCCCCTCCTTTGACGTGTAAATAAAGCCTCTCTCTTCCCACATATCTCTAATCGCAAAAGAGCGTGGGGTGGTTGTTGTCGGTGTGGAACTGGAAGCAGCATTCCTACGGGTTTGCCTTGAAGACATATTTGCAAGGGTTGTGGAAATAAAAATGAAAGCAAGTAAAAGCTTAAGGGAGCAAGTAAGAAGAGTAGAAGTGAGTGAAAATGAAAAATGAAACAGAGTTATATGGAGAAGGATTTGCTGCCCGTTGAAGCTGTAACGGCAGGCGCGAATAACGGGGCTAGCTGTTATGTGTTAGCGTGTCTGACGCGTCTATCACGCGTTTCCGTGTCTTTTGTGCGTCTGTGACGTGTTTCCGCGTCTATCGTGACAGCGTGTTGACAGCCTGTATTTTCCGCGTCTGTCACGGCAGCTGTAACGACATACTTCAAAATTTGGGCTTTGTTGGGCTGGTGGATGGATGATGGGCTGAGTTCACTTCTCCTGTTCTTCTTGACTCATTTATTTCCTAAAAACAATAAAAGCATTATTCAAATAAAATAAATCTTATTTCCTAATAAATAATAAGTAATAATAAAAATAAAAATAAAATTTAGGTTAAATTAGGGGTGCTAGGTGGGGCATCTCCTAAGGTAACCACTTCCTGCATTCTTGGAGCTTCAGTCCTCTGATAATGCTTTAAGCGTTGTCCATTGACTTTGAATTGGTGCTCATCTTTTAATGATCGGATTGTGATGGCACCATGGGGAAAAACCTGTATGACTTAGAACGGGCCAGACCATCTAGATTTCAGCTTCCTTGGGAAGAGTTTCAGTCTAGAATTGAACAACAATACAAGCTGCCCTGGGTAGAACTGTCGTGGCAGCAACTTCTTGTCATGCCACTTCTTAGTTTTATCCTTGTAGATTCTTGCATTGTCATATGCCATTGTCCGGATTTCTTCAATTTTGTTCAGATCTAACAGCCTTTTCTGCCCTGCCCTGTCCAAGTCCATATTCACTGCCTTGATCGCCCAGTATGCTCTATCTCGACAGGTAGGTGACATGTTTTCCCATAAATCAATCGGTATGGAGACATTCCCAATGGAGTTTTAAAGGCTGTCCTATAAGCCCATAATGCATCATTAAGGAGTACAGAACAATCTTTCCTAGTTGGCTTGACCATCTTCTCAAGAATGTTCTTAACTTCCATGTTGGATATTTCAGCTTGTCCATTGGTCTGTGGGTGATATGCTGTCGCGATCCGATGCTTGGCACCGTATTTCTTCAAGGCAGCAGCAATAACCCTGTTGTCGAAATGTCTCCCTTCATCACTGATAATCGCCTTAGGGATGCCAAACCTAGAAAAGATATTTTTGTGCAAAAACCTTTGTACTGTCTTGGCATCATTCTTTTGAGTGGCGATAGCTTCAACCCACTTAGAGACATAATCTACTACCAGGAGGATGTATAGATTCCCACATGAAGATAGGAATGGTCCCATAAAATCAATCCCCCAAACGTCGAAGATCTCAACTTCTAGAATGTTCTGCAGTGGCATCTCGATTCTCCTTGAGATGTTTCATGTCCTTTGGCAGCTGTCACAGTTCTTGTAGAAGATTTGAGCATCTTTATACAGTGACGGCCAATAAAACCCTAACTGCAGCACCTTGGCATCAGTTTTCTTGCCTCCTAAGTGACCTCCATACTATGAAGCATGGCAGTGATGAAGTATGTCTTCTTTCTCTTCCTGTGGTACAGATCTCCTTATAACCTGATCTGCACATATTTTGAAAAGAAGAGGTTCGTCCCAATAATAATACTTAACATCATTTTGGAACCTCTTCCTGGCTTGATAATTAAGGTCAAAAGGACTTATTCCGCTAACTAAGAAATTAACGAAATCAGCATACCAGGGAGTTCAGAAGACTTACCTGCCGCCATGGCTGTCGCAACAATGACCGCGGCAGCAAAGAGCTGCTCATCTGGGAAAGTCTCCAGTATGTTTGTCTCATCTGTTGGTAGACTCTGTCCCTTCTCCAACCTTGACAAGCGATCTGCTACATGATTTTTTATCCCCTTTTTGTCCTTGATTTCAAGGTCGAATTCTTGCAATAGCAGGATCCACCGTATCAATCGAGGCTTTGCATCCTTTTTCGCGAACAGATACTTCAAGGTAGAATGGTCTGTGTGCACTATGACCTTCGTTCCAAGTATGTAAGAACAAAACTTGTCAATTGAGAATACCACAACTAATAACTCCTTTTCTGTGGTGGTGTAGTTTACTTGGGCGTCGTTCAGTGTTTTGCTGGCATAGTGTATGATATGAAATAATTTGTCTCTCTGCTGCCCAAGTGATGCCCCGACAGCATAGTCACTGGCATCACACATGATCTCAAATGGTTGTGTCCAGTCTGGTGGCTGTACTATTGGGGCTGTTACTAGTTTTTCCTTCAGAACCTTGAATGCTTCAGTACATTCATCGTTAAAGTCAAAGGGTCGGTTCTGCTCCAGAAGATGACATAGGGGCTTGGTGATTTTTCAAAAGTTCACAATTAATCTCCGATAAAAACCAGCATGTCCTAAGAAACTTCTGATACCCTTGACTGTGGTGGGCGGCGGCAGCTTTTCGATCACTTCTCTCTTAGCCCTGTTGACTTCTATGTCACTTCATCTACCACAAAGTGGCATTTTCCCAATTCAAAACTAGGTTTGCTTTTTCACATCTTTCGAGTACCTTTTGTAGGTTGCCTAGGCAACTTTCAGAATCGTCTCCAAAGACTGAAAAATCGTCCATAAAAATCTTTAGGAAGTCATCTACCATATCAGAGAATATGGCCATCATACACCTTTGAAAGGTGGCTGGTGCATTGCATAATCCAAAGGGCATTCTCCGAAAAGCATATGTGCCGTAGGGGCATGTGAAGGTCGTCTTTTCTTGATCTTCTTGTGCGATAGCTATTTGATTGTACCCTGAATAACCATCAAGAAAACAATAGTAAGGTTTACCCGCTAATCTATCAAGCATTTGATCAATAAAGGGTAAAGGAAAGTGGTCTTTTCGGGTAGCTTTGTTAAGCTTCCGATAGTCCATACAAACTCTCCAACCGGTCACAGTCCTGGTTGGGATTAACTCATTGTTTTCATTGGTCACCACGGTCATTCCTCTTTTCTTCGGAACGCATTGCACCGGGCTCACCCATTTGCTGTCCGAGATGGCGTAAATTATACCAGCATCTAACCATTTGATTATCTCTTTACGCACCACCTCTTTCATCGCATGGTTTAGCCGCCTTTGAGCATCTATAGTCGGCTTATGATCATATTCGAGAAGGATTTTATGCATACATAAAGCCGGACTAATGCCTTGAATATTAGCTATCATCCATCCAATAGCCTTTTTGTGTTGCTGCAGCATCCCTATTAACTGCTCTTCCTGTTCCTGCATCAACTTGGAAGAGATGATTACGGGCAACGTATCATTTGAACCAAGAAAAGCATATTTCAGCTGCCCTGGCAGGGGCTTCAGATCTAAAACATGGGGGCTCAACAGTTGATGGCTTTTGGATTGCATGGTTATCTGAGGTATAAATCAAAGGCTCGAATAACTTACCTGGACGATTGTCTATCCAGTTTACCTCCTCCTGATCTTCAGTATCAGATGTATCAGATTCTGAGGAGTTGTTGTCGTCGGTGCTGTCGTGACAGTCCTATAAGTGGCTACCGAGGCAGTGACCAATTTTGATGTCGTGACAGCCCGACCTGATGCAGGGTTGGTCAAGGGTAACTTCAGTGATAACCTTGCATTCCTCTTCTGCATCAGCCTGTTTCATAGCTTGGAGAACATTCAACTTTATTTCTTGATCGTTGACTCTCATGGTGAGTTCTCCTTTCTCCACATCAATCAGTGATCTTCCCGTGGCTAAGAAGGGTCGCCCCAGGATGATTGGTGCGTTTGCATCTACTTCACAATCTAAAACAAGAAAGTCAGCAGGAAAAATAAATTTATCCACTCTTACCAGAATGTCTTCGATTTTTCCTTCTGGATGAATGTAATAGCGGTCTGCCAGCTGCAGAATTACTGTCGTGGGCCGAGCTTTTCCAATACCTAATTTCTGAAAAATAGATTTTGGCATTAAATTAATACTAGCACCAAGATCACAAAGTTCCTTACCCACATATTTATCTCCGATTACACAAGGTATGATGAAGATCTTCGGATCCTTCTTTTTCTGGGGTGGTTGCTTATGAAGAATACTCATGCATCCTTCTGTCATCTTAACCGTTTCAAATTCCTCAAGTTTAGATTTCTTTGACATGGCATCCTTGAGAAATTTGGCGTAACCGGGCATCTCCCTAACGGCATCTAACAGCGGAATGTTAATATGAACCTGTTTAAAAATATCATAAATCTTTTTAAGCTGTGATTCTTGCTTCAATTGTTGTAACTGTTGAGCGAAAGGAGGTGGGGGACTATAATCATCAATACGTCCTTCCCACTGCATACGAATCTGAGGAGGTTTGGGTTCATCATTTTTCTCCTCTGTCGCTTCTGCTGTCGTAACAGGTTCATCGGCAGCAGGCTGCTTGTTGTCTGCTGGGGCAGCTTCCTCGGCAGGTGACTCCAAGGCTGGTTTCTTAAATGTTTCAGCTTCTTTCTCTGGCCCTGGTAATTTCTTCCCACTCCTAGTAGTGATGGCTTTACACTGCTCATGTGTGGGCTGTCTAGCATTTTCAGTGTTGCTAGGAAATCCGCCATTCTGCCTTGGTTTAACATGCTGGGAAATCTGACCCACTTGTGTCTCTAATGACTTCAGAGTAGCTTCATGGTTAGTCATCCGCATCTCTGTTGTATCCATGAATGTCTCTGTCTTCTTGACAAACTGATTCATGTTCTCAATATAAGTTCTTGTTTGAGACATAAACGTAGCCAGAGTCTGTTCCAGTATACTGTTTGTGGCAGCTGGTGGCTGTTGTTGCTGCTGCTACAGCTGCAGTTGCTGTCGAGTCAGCAATCTAGGTCCTCCCTGATTCTGATTGTTGTGTGCTTGAGGATTCAGGGCATTATTAGGATTACTCCAAGAGAACTTGGGATCCCTTCTCCATCTGGGATTGTAGTTGTTGGAGTTGTAATTCTGCTTATAGTTTCCAACATACTTTCCCTCTTCTAACTGTATAGGACACTCATCCGAACTATGATTTCCCTCACAAATTTCACATACCTCCTCGACAGCAAATATCGGCTGTGAATCATCGTTCAAGAGCTTTTTCATTGCCTTAGTAAGGTATTCCACTTGTGATTTCATCGTGTTGTCAGCCTCATAATCCTTAACAGCTAGGACCCGTTTACCCCCTCTTCTTGCTGTCGGAAACTGCTCCTCATTCTTGGCCAGATTTTTCAATACTTGCATCGCCTCATCCGGGTCTTTATCCAATAGTAATCCATTTGCTGCTGAATCAATTCGAATACGAGTTTGTAAGTTGGCAGCATTATAAAACTTTGTTACCTGGTTCCAGACGGGGAATCCATGCATTGGGCAGTTCCGTAGAAGAGTGGTAAATCTGTCCCAGGCCTTGTGCATCGGCTCGTCATCTTCCTGTTGAAAAGTAGCAATTTCATTACGTAATCGCTCAGATAGTTGTGAAGCATTAAAACGAGATAAGAATTCACGAGACAAATCTGCCCAAGTTCTAATTGAACCTGGTGTAAGTTTATTCCACCAAGTCTTTGCTCTGTCCCTCAATGAATGGGGAAATACCCGAAGCCTCAGTATCTCCGGATTAACTCCTGGCAGTCTAAACGAACCACAGATCTCCTGGAACGTTTTGAGATGCTCCCTAGCATCCTCGGTAGCAGCACCACTGAATTGACCGGCATTGTTGATCATGCTAAACATAACAGGTTTCAGCTAGAAGTTGTCAACATCTATGTCCGGCAGCGTGGTTTCCAGTTCTACATGATTGTTCAACATGTAGTCACGACAGGACCGTCGTCCGGCAGGGGCAACAGGGTTGTCGACAGGCGGTATAACCTCTCCATCTCTGACAGGAGGGTCACCCTGAGGGTTTCCTTGGTTTTGCATCGTCTCTAATTGTTCCTCAAGGTACTCGTTCCTGGCTAGTATGTGACGAAGTCGGTTCTTGAGATTGAATGAACGTTCGATTTCCGGATCTAATGGGTACTCAGGATCTTTTCGTCGTCTCGATCTGCGCATAAACAAGAAACCTTGTGAAAAGCAAGAGTTGAACAAACCAAAGAAAAACAGAAAATAAAAATAAAAACGAAAAGTGCAGTAAAAGAAAAGGTAGAGTTATGTTGCCAGTCCCCGGCAACGGCGCCAAAAACTTGTTGCGTGTAAAAGAGTCTATCGCAATTGTAGTGCAAGTGTACACGACGCAAGTAGTAAAGTGATACGAAGTATCGGATATCGTCTCCACAGGGACTGAGCTAATAGCTTCACCTTGAATCACTGCACAAAAGTAAAGAAAATATTTGGAAAAGTTGTCACGAAAATAATAAAGAGAACTTAAATAAAAGAGTAGAAAAATCAAGATAGAGAGAATGGGCTGGTATTGAATTGCTCAGTAGTGCAGGTATTGTAAAGTCTAGGAAATCCAGTTCTGTCATCGTTCACGTCGCGGCAGCAGTCCGTTGCTTGGCGCGGCAGCGAACACTCAACTCTGTACTTCAAGTTTGGCAAGAATCCCTGCTGTGCCTTGGCCTATCCCTAGGTCCAAGTCTGTCGATGATCACGTCTTTGATGATACCTCCCAGCGTGAATCGAAGGATGAACACCGATGTGGTTGAATTCTTCTTTAGCCACTTAACCTCGTCCTATCCCTAGGTCCGAGATAGTTCAACTATAAACTAGAGAACTCGCACTTATTCCTTTTGTATACTTAACTCTCCCGATATTAAGTAAATAGGTAACCTCACAATGCTCTCCCGATGCTCTTGCAAGATGTTAATAACCAGAATAAGAGAACTTGAAGTTTATTTTATTGAACTGAAAATTCCTAAAACAAAACAACCCTTGCAACTACTTTACAGAACAACCCGTGGCCCTAAGGGGAATTTAGAACATGATGAGAGGAAGAAAACGGCTAGGGTTTTGGGAAGAAGGCTAGAGAATGTGTTATATTCTCCCTAAGTTGAAATATATGCCCTTATATAGGCTTTGGATCCAAGTTTTCTAAAATAGCAAGAATACAACATTAAATTAAAGTACAATTCTAATAAAGACTAAATCTTCAAAAAATCTATCTTTAAGTCGTCCTATTTCTTGCTTGGGATTTTCCCTCCTTGAACTTTGGGCTTGACATTCCTTTCGATTTGGGGCTTGGAAAAATATAGTGGTTTTACACGACAGACGGGCTAAAATTTCTCTATCTGTCGAGGTCCAATTTGCTTCTTCTCCTAAAAACTGTTGTCGTCCTCTGCTGTCACGGCGGCAACCATGGCAGCATCGTCCTCCTTGACTGCTCATCTAGTTCCAGCTCTTCTGCTTCACTGCCCAGCGCCTGCCTCTCTTATCTGCTACAGCAGCAACCTGCAAAAGCAACCAATTTTAGTAGAAACTGTGCCTTTTGATATATTTGTAATGCTTAACTGTAAATTGACCTAAATGCAATAAATAATGCTTGAATGCAGCAGAAATATGGGTTAAATGGGGGGTAAATAATAGAACTTTTACACACTCAACATGCTACATAAGTTTTACTAAATTTTAAAATTTATAGATAGGTCTTTACTATAAATTTACTCCCACTATTTTCTTCAAAATTAAAAACCCTCTAGTTTTAATTTCGGAAAAACGTTTCGATAATTTTTCTAGTGAGTGAGGATCCGTATTTCACCATTCCTAAATCAGCTTTGGCCAGTCTTTTAGGAAATGGTTATTTAGGTAAGTAACACCTTACTAATTACATCTCATGTAATTCCTCATCTTTTGGCGAACAACTCTTGTTCTTTAAATCATCTTATGATTATCCAAAACTTTTAACCACTAGGTTTTCTAATCCTATTAGAACAACCCAGCTAAGTCAATACCAATATCTCAACCGGCGAATATCACTAGCTTATTCTTCGCGTTTAATTAAGATAGATAAATGTGATATTTCTTTGGCAAAGCTCGCATTATATCGATTGAAGCTGTAACGAGGGTAAATATTGGATGGTTAAAATAGACTTAGAATTATAGTGAGGGATTTACTTAATTATCTCATCATTTTAACATTGATCCTATCAATATAACTATGTTTAATCATGCTTATAAAACATCCATTGCATCGTATACAAGGTAAATATAAGCGGTAAATAAATATGCAATGATTATAGCCCTTCTTAACCTAAGGCGACCCATCCCAAGCCAATGGGAGGACCATTCTACTGAAGATAGAATCTGCTTCTGAAACACCTAGTCCACCAGGGAAGTCCCACCACGCTGCTATGTTGGTCCTTGCTTTATCTCCATGAGTATTTACAATTTTCAGAAACCCGCGTTACATGCGAGGGAGTGAGATGAGAAGAGAAGTACAATAGAAGATAGAGAAAGGCACGACACGCAGGCCGTATTTATAAAAACCAAAACTATAAAGGCTATGGGCTATAACCATGCAAAACAAACACCGTGCAATCAAACATGCATTTCAAACATCGTGCGAACAAAGTAATGACGTGTCTACGGAGTTTTAAACTAATTATCCCTATGTTGCGGTTAATGGGCCAAAGAAGGATCATGAGGTTTCATAAACCATTTGCGTTAACGAACAAATGCACCAGGTAGGTCAACATGAAAGAGAGGTGGCGCACTAGGCACACTTAAGTACCAGGTCTTTGATGATGCCAATCCTAGACATGCATTTTTCATAACGTCTAACCATAACTCTTATGGATTCACTGTGAAAGATAGTTTGATAACTTTTGTCAAATTAAAAGCCCTTTCAGAGATTTCATAAATCTATGAAACTACGAACAACTACTTGTTTTCTAGACTAACTATTTGTCTCAACATGTTAACATTTAACATTGAAGAAACCTAACATAGTTATGATTAACTTTTAATCATTCAGTGATAATCAAAATAAGTCTTTATTAGGTGTGATACGATAAACTATAAATATCTAAATCGAATCAAACAGCATGCATCTCATACATAAACATCACCCAAGAATTTAAGTCTGAATTCTTATAATACAAGTGTCTCTGATACCACAGTCGGGTCACGTCGGCATGCCCCGTGGCGCAGTGGAAAAATTAATCTGACGTAATCCAGCCAGGATCCATGTACAGGAACAAATCCCGGGTGAAAAGATGAAGAGTTACCTTTTAAAACTCTGGAAACTGGAAAATCGACAATTTATCGGAATAACCACGTCAAGTAAAACCGAAATCGTCACAGGTTCGCAACGACCTCTAAGGAGTCCACCCGAACAAAACGAACAAAGTTTCTACTTCCATAACACTTAGGGATAAATTTCGAAAGGTTTGAACACCTTCTAGGGATAAGTCGAAATCCCTCCAGGGATTCCTAAGGGAGTATGAAATCGACCAGGGGTTCTACCGGGACTTGGAATCAAACTAGGAAATCGCCAGGAATTTGCCAGGGGGAAAGAGGAACACCAGAAAAATATCGAACAACTTCTCATAAGAAATATGGGACTTGTCGAAAATTCCGGAGGGAATTCCCAGGGATATGTCGAAATTTGCAAGGAGGAATAGGGATGATTTGGTTGCTAGCCCTTGTCCCTTTAAATAGTATTCAGAGACTTAATTCTAGTTGAATTCCTTAAATCCAAGTTCAACCAAAATTCATAGAATCTAATTCTACTTGAAATTGGTTTATATTAAATGTACATTATATTTAATAATATTAAATGAAATATATATATTTAATTATGTAGAATCTTATTCTACATAAAATATGGATTTAAATATACATTATATTTAATCCAAATATATATATTTTTATTATATAGAATCTCATTTTATCTTTACTTGGATTTAAATATATTTAAATATATATTTTTAATTATGTAGAATCTAATTCTACATAAACTTGGAATTAAATATACATTATATAAATTCCAAATATATATTTAAATTTCTAGAATCTTATTCTATAATATTTAAGTCTCTAAATATTTTCCATACTCTAAATAATATATGATAAATACAATATTTATCCAATATTATTCCCATTTAAGGGAGTTGTCGATTTCCCCTATCCCATAAGGGATTTTCGGCAACCTCCCTAAAATAGGGAGTATGGTTTCCAATTTTTGTTCGTTTCATTCGAAGGGTGTGACCCTTGTAGGTCCATGCAACGTTAGCAACAAAATTAGAACTGTTCTAATTTTACAAACAATGAGTGGCATATAGCAATACATCATTGCTACCTAAGTTGCATGAAGTCATGGTTTGACTTTCATAATTCCTGAATAAACTTCCTTTATGTATTTCATCCTTTTGTCCTTTCTATATTAGATGAACACAAGTCATGGGTTAGTCAAACTTGCGTTGTCCATCTAGTGTTTCTTGATGTCTTGAGTAGATTATGATAAACAAATCTCTATGATATCTCATATCATAATATTCGAGCATGGCCATGCATTTTCTAATCTTACTCAATCAAGTGGCCGAAGATATTTCTCCCATTATGTAGGAGGGATAAATCCTTTCTTGATCAACCATATTTCACTACATAGGTCATCATGTATCCAATCATCAGTCTTTATAATGTAGTCAGTTACGACACACGTTTGACTATGTCAAAATACGTAAATATTTATGTTGAAATCATGTTGATCTCAAGTCTGAGGATTATACATATGTTTATCATGAGCAATGTTGTGACTGTCACATAATTACCCAAGAAACATGCTCATAGCGGGTCAATCGAGTATGTTGTTCTCTAACAAATACTTATGTGTTGATTTTGACATCTCTATATCAATGACAACGCTTGTCATCAACCACATATTAGTCTTTATATATTATCACTGTCCATGCCCGTAATAATATTCGACTAAGGATCTTATTTAACAATAATCATATTATTGTATGGACATTATTATCCAATGGTTAGTTTGATGCACAGAAACATACCAAATGATAATAACGGCAATGCCATTACTTGATAAATCTAGTAAAATAGTATGTCTATTCAATCATCATATGATTGGTCTTTAGGCATACTCCAACAAAGCCAAAGGGAGAGAACCGATGATGGCCATTCCATCGGGTAGGACCTGGTGAAATACCCAAGCTTTGTGGCGACGAGAGATTCCTCCATGTGAGTATGGTGATGTGAGATTGCACCGAAAACTATGTTGCTAGACGAGTGAGTACGTTGATGAGAGATGCCACCGGAAGTGTCTAGTGAGATGTCCGCATATCCGAGTAATAAAGAGGTGTGAAATGCCAATATAAAATATGAAATGGTTTTTGATTCACATGTACCTTTGATGAAATGGTTTATGCTATGAGGAATGCATATGTGATTTGTTTATGAAATGCTTAGAGTACAAGCATGAGTACGGCTTTGCCATGAGTTTTGCATTGGTTTAAATGCATGAGATAGAATGAAGGTACATGTGTTTTCAATGAGAAGTTGCTTTGAATTGTTTTCAAGCATGAGATAGAATGAGCATGTTGTTCAAAAGCTTTTGAGAAAGTATTTTCAAGATATGCATTATTGTGTTGGTTTTCTTTAGAGCATGCCTCACTAAGCATTTATGCTTACGCTCTTTCTTTTACCAATAATGCAGATAATTGAGGTGTTTTCGGGCATCAAAGAAGCCAAGATCATCCAAGGAAGTTCAAGCTCTTGTATGGTGAATTTTTCACACACTTTAGTTTTGATATAATGGCAATGGGAAACCAAGTATTGTATTTGGGAGATTTGTTGAACTCCCTAAGGTTGTGGCATGTTTGTGTTGGCTTGTTTGAGTTGTAAATGGCCTTAATTGTCCTTGTTTGAGGTTGGATTGCTTATATTGGTTTGTGATTAGGAAGCATGCCTCTAGACAATGTGATCTTGTGTTTGATGTTATGTTCGTGTTAGAATGTTCCAAATATGTTCCATATATGTATGATGGTTTGTTGGTATGATTTGGGAGTCTTTGAGGCATGTTTGTGTGTGTTAATGAATGAAAAACCAGCATTTGTTGATGTTTCTGGGCAGGGTGTATCGAAACACCCTATAGTGTTTCGAAACGGGGGCCTGAAATGGTTTCGAAACATATGAGGCTGTTTCGAAACAGTTTGGCTACTGGAATGACATGTTTCGGAACTGGTCTCAGAACATACCCGTGTACAGAAACGGTTAACACTATTTCGATACATCGTTTCGGTACGGTGGGTAGGTGTTCCGAAACGGGTGACCGTTGGACACAGATTCGAATTGTTTTGAGTGTGCATGCTTTATATTTTAGTCCTAAATGTTGTGTTTGCAATTGCTTGAGCTTGAGATGTCCTTTTAAGCTGAAATTTGGCAGAAAAGCATGTAACATGATTAATTTCATATTGGTAATCCTAAAATCAACGAAGTCCCTCTAATTTACAAAAATTACATTTTGGTCCCTAATCTTGTGTAAGGTGCAATTGAGTCGCTAAATGATATCCGATCGATGTGCCTTTCTCATTCGTGAGCACTCACTTAGGTTTAATATGTATTTAGAAAAGATTAAAATGAAAAAAGTTCGTTAATCAAGGTTCACTTTCGGGTTGACTTTGGTTTTTCCCGTGTAATCTTCATTGTTCAGGTCAAGCGTCTAGACCGGGCTAAGGGGGTTACATTTGTTGGTATTAGAGCCAGGTTATCGAATAATTGGGGTTTGGTATGTGGTTGTAGTATGTGTTTATGCATGATGTGTCTTCTTGGTGAAAGAATGATGTATGATTAATGGTGTATGATTCAATTGAGATGATTTTGTGATGCTATGCTATGTTTGGAGTGTGGTTGGGGATCCAATTTCCATATCAAAACTAATGAGAAGAATTTTTTCGAAAATGAGCTTGAGTACTTGGATTACTTACCTTATTGTGCCTAATTGTGTTTATTGCATTTTTGGTAGTGCATTGTTTTTATAATAGGGCCAAATAGAGAGCTGAGAATTAATACTAGATTGATGGCTGGTAATGAGAATGTCGATAATTTTGATGATTTACCTCCTCCCCCTGGTGGTGGACCACCCGGTGGTGTTGGAGCTTGAGCTGGTAATGCTGGTGCTGGTGCTGGGGTTGCTGGACCCGAGGGTGTGCAGGGGCAAGCTGCTCCTGACATGACCATGTTGATTCAGGCTATTGCTGGAGTTTTCTAGGCAACAGTAGCTGGAGCTCATGGAGCTGCGCATTAGGATGATGCTAATGTGAGGTTGCCTTTGGAACGTCTTCGCAGTCCAGGAGGGACTGAATTCAGAGGCTTATCTCCAGAAGGATCTGAGTCTTGGTTGGAGAGCACCAAGAGGATTATGGGTCAGATGAACTGCAACAATGTGCAGAAGTTGGGTTGTGTTGTGTCACTGCTGCATGGTGATGCTTATACGTGGTGGACGACCACTACCTCTGGGATGGAGGATGAGGAAGTGACTTGGACGTTCTTCTTGAATGGGTTCAAGCGGAAGTACCTGGGAGTACGTTACCTCGATGAGAAGAAGAGAGAGTTTATGTCTCTCGTGCAAGGCAACGTGTCAGTAGCTGAATATGAAATTCAGTTTGTTCGCCTTAGTTAGTATGCACCTGAGCTAATCCCTAGTGAGCGGGAGAGGTGCGAACGATTCCGTTATGGGCTAGTAGCGGATGTCAAGACTTATATGCTCGCGGCTAATTATACAGATTTTGATGTCTTGGTCACTAGAGCCAATGACATTGAATCGAATCTTGGTTTGGCTAGTCGAGCAGGTGGATCTAGCTTTGGAAAGCGAGCGACTGAACGCGATTATGGTAGAGATCGCAACAAGAGGCATAAGGATAGGAAGCCGCATTAGGATGCTAGGCGTGGGGGTTGTAACCCTGGTAGAGGTCAGTAGGGACCTAATACTATTCTGAGGACTCCTGAATGTAACCGTTATGGTAGAAGGCCCGGTGGTGAGTGTTGGGGTAACCTTGGGACATGCTGGAATTGCGAGAACCGAGGACATTTGAAGAAAGATTGTCCTCAGCAGCTGAGAGAGGGACAGGCTCCGGTGAGAGCAGCTGAGCCACATAGAGGTCGTGGGCGCGGCCGTGGTAATTTTCAGTGTAGGGAAGGAATGATACGGATGTGATCGCAGGAACCTTTACTTTGCAATCCTTGTCATTAGTTTCTTCGATTGACTTTGGATCTACACACTCGTACATATTGTGTGAACATGCTCAAATGCCTAGTTTACATGTTGAGTCTTTGGATGTTGGTATGCGTGTGACTAGTTCCTTTGGTGAGACGGTTGTAACATCATGTTTTTCTTGTTGATCTCATGAAATTGCCATTCCATGGCTTTGATGTAATCCTTGGCATGGTTTGGCTTGTTGAGCATAGAGTTGTGGTGGATTTCGAAAGCAAGTCAGTTTCGTTGAAACTTGCGGATGATTATGAGGTGGTGGTAGTGGGCTAGAATATGAAGTTTCTTGCCAATGTGGTGTCTACATTGGAAGCAAGTCGGATGTTGCGGCAAGGTTGTGAGGCTTACGTAGCATTTGTTATGAATCCTAGTTTAAAGAAGGTGCGAGTTCAGGACATAAGAACTGTACGTGCGTTCCCTGGAGTGTTTCCGGAGGAATTACCTTGATTGCCGCCTAGTCGAGAGGTGGAGTTTGGGATTGAGTTGTCCGAGAACACAACTCTGGTGTCCATTGCTCCCTATCGCATGGCACCCAAAAAGCTGAAGGAGTTGAAGACGCAACTTCAAGAGTTGCTTGACCGTGGTTTCATTCGGCCTAGTGTGTCACCTTAAGGTGCACCGGTCTTGTTTGTGAAGAAGAAAGATGGAACGATGGGAATGTGCATCGATTATCGTCAGCTGAACAAGTTGACCATCAAAAACAGGTATCCTTTGCCAAGGATTGATGATCTTTTTGATTAGTTTCGGGGAGCGGCTGTGTTTTCAAAAATTGATTTGAGGTCAGTGTACTATCAGCTAAAGGTGAAAGATGTGGATGTGCCGAAAACAACCTTTAGAACGAGGTATGGGCATTATGAGTTCCTTGTAATGCCGTTTGGCTTGACGAATGCTCCTGCTGCTTTCATGGACATGATGAATAGAGTGTTCCATGAATACTTGGATAAGTCCGTTGTGGTGTTCATCGACGATATCCTTGTGTACTCTCGCACTGAGGAGGAGCATGAAGGTCATTTGACAGTTGTTTTGCAAGCGCTCTTGGAGAATCAGCTTTATGCTAAGCTGAGCAAGTGTGAGTTTTGGCTAAAGGAAGTTGTGTTCCTTGGTCATATGGTTTCGGCTGAAGGGATTCGAGTTGATCCTCAGAAGGTTGAGGCGGTGATGAATTGGAAGCCTCCTAAGTTTGTTCATGAAGTCTGTAGTTTCCTTGGGTTGGCAGGATATTTCCAGAGGTTTGTGGATGGATTTTCAAAGATTGCTACCCCCCTAACGAAATTGTTGCAAAAAGATGTTAAGTATGAGTGGACGGAAGCGAGATAGCAAGCTTTTGAGATGCTTAAGGCAGCTTTGATGCAAGCTCCTATCTTGCTTCAACTTGAATCAGGAAAAGAGTTTGTGGTGTACAGTGACACATCCTGCGTTGGTTTGGAATGTGTGCGAATGCAATAGGGTAAGGTGGTGGCTTATGCATCGAGACAGTTGAAGGTGCATTAGCGCAATTATCCTACGCATGATATTGAGTTAGCTGCGGTGGTTTTTCCTTTGAAGATCTGGAGACATTATCTTTATGGTGAGAAGTGTACTGTGTACACGGATCACAAGATTTTGAAGTATTTGATGTCTCAGAAAGAGTTGAATCTTAGGCATCGACGTTGGGTGGAGTTGCTTAAGGATTACGATCTAACGATCAAGTATCATCCGGGAAAAGCTAATGTTGTAGCGGATGCCTTGAGCAGGAAAGTGGCAGTAGAGTTAAGGGCTATGTTTGCTAGCTTGAGCATTTCGCGAGGTAGAGGTCTTGTTGCTGAGCTGCAAGTGAAACCATCTCTGGTTCAGTTGATAAAGGATAAGCAGTTGTTGGATGATTCTTTGGTGCCACATGTTCGGGATATTGCTGAGGATAGACCATAGAAGTTTAGTTTTAATAATGATGGAGTTCTATGTTTTGGAAATCGGACAATGGTGCCGAATGATGTGGAGTTGAGGCATACTATTCTGACTGAACCTCATAGTAGTCATTTTGCTATGCACCCTGGTAGTACAAAGATGTATCGTGATTTGAGGGACGAGTACTATTGGATGGGATTGAAGAAGGATGTTGCGGAATATGTGAGTAAGTGGATGGTTTGTCAGCGGGTTAAGGCTGAGTATCAATTTCCTTCAGGGTTGTTGCAACCGTTGGAATCCCTAAATGGAAATGGGAGAGAATAACCATGGACTTTGTGTCTGGTTTTCCTTTGACGCCAACAAAGAAGAATTCTGTGTGGGTGATTGTGGATCGCCTTACGAAGTGTGAACATTTCTTACCTGTGCATACTGCGTATACCTTGGATAAGCTAGCAGAGTTGTACATTGCTGAGATTGTACGTTTGCATGGTGTACCAAAATCTACAGTGTCGGATAGAGATCTGTGGTTCACATCGCGATTTTGGGAATGTTTGCATCAAGCATTGGGTACACGGTTGAATTTCAGTACTTCTTATCATCCACAGATGGATTGACAGTCTTAACGTGTTATCCAAGAGCTTGAGGATATGTTGACGTGCTGCGTGATTGAGTTTCAAGGCTCTTGGGAGAAGCATTTGCCTTTGGTGGAGTTTTCTTACAGTAACAACTACCAGGCAAGTATTCAAATGGCATCTTATGAGGCCTTGTATGGGAGGAAGTGCAGAACTCCTCTTTGTTGGGATGAAACGGGACAAAAGTTGGTCTCGATACCGGCGTTGTTGAAAGGAACTACCGAGAAGGTGAAGCTCATTTGTGAGCGGTTGAAGGCAGCCTTTGATCTGCAGAAATCTTATGCAGATTTGAAGCGTAAGGAGATTGAGTTTGCGGTGGGTGACCGTGTGTTCTTAAAGGTTTCACCTTGGAAGAAGGTGATGAGGTTTGGCCGGAAGGGTAAGTTGAGCCCTAGGTATATTGGACCATACAAGGTGATAGAACATGTGGGTCCTGTTGCTTATAAGCTGAGGCTGCCACAAGAGTTAGAGAAGATACATGATGTGTTTCATGTATCCATGCTTCGGAGGTATAGATCGGATCCTTTGCTTGTTATGCTCGTGGAGGAAGTTGAGTTGAATCCAGATTTAACCTATGATTAGGAGCCGGTTGAGATTTTGGATTCGGACAGTAAAGTTCTTCGAGGTAAGACCATTGAGCTAGTTAAGGTGTTGCGGAGGCATCGTGGTGTTGAGGAAGCCACGTGGGAAAGAAAGGTTGGCATGAAGAAGCAGTTTCCTTACCTTTTTCCTTCAGGTAAATTTCGAGGACGAAATTTCTTAAGAGGGGGAGAGTTGTAACACCCCAAATTTGGGCCTAGATGTTTAGAGTCTGAACCGGATCAGTCTGGGAAATGGTTCGAATTTAAAAGGGGGTTTTAGGGAACACCTAGTTCGGGATGCTTTAAAAATATAGAAAAATATCTTAAAATCCTCATTTAATTTATAAAAGAGAATGGGGAAATCAATTTTACAAAACAAGGTTTGGAAATACTTCATTTCGGTATAGTGACCAAATCGCAGTTTTTACAAACTTAGGTAGTGATTGTTTTGTAAATGATTGAAACTTTGAATCTTTAAGGAGCTAATTTTACAAAAAAATGTTTTCATCAGATTTTTCCTTAATTTGGGTGATTTAATTAATGATTTAATTAAAGAAAATAAAGGTGAATTAAATGGAAAAAACTACCTTTGACTTTCATAACCATGTTTTACTAATTTTCTCTCATTTCATTTTCTCTCAAAATCCTATCAACCAAACACTTTTTTCTCCAGCAGAATTACCTTGATTTCCACTTCATTTGATGAGATTTCAATCACTCTTTGATTCCTAATCAATCCTTCAACAAATCCACTTGATTTCTACATTGAATTTTCAAGAAAACTTGCCCAAATCAAGGAGAAATCATCCATTAGAGGTAAGCTTCGTCCTTCTCCTCTAATGATCGGTTATTTACTGGAATTCCCAAGTTATCAATCCTTTAATGATGATTTTAAAGTGGTTTTAATGTTAGAAACAAGAAATTGGCTTGAAACTCAAGATTTTGGAAGAGATCTTGAAGATTTTCGTGGTGATTGATTGGGCTCTGTTTTGAGATGGTTTTCTAATGTATTTTGGATGTTAAATGATGTTATAAATGAGGTTTTATCAATCCAATCCCGAATAGGTTGTTTTCCTAAGTTTTTGCTTGTTAAAATGGTGGCTTTTGGGGTGATTTTGGTGTTCTGCTATAGCTGGAGGTATAGGGACGCGGTTGTGTTGGTTTTTGTTGTTAATTGATGTTTAGAAATGTTTAGAAGTGATGGATCTTGGCTAGGTCTTATTTTGGAAGAGTTTGGAGGTGATTCCGGTAGTGTTTGGTAGCCGAAATGTGGTTTTTGTGTAGAGCAGCGAGTTTAGGTGTGTGGCTGATGATTTCAATGCATGATGATGCATTAATCGTCTGCTCTTGTGTGTTTAAAACAGGGGAGACATCTTTACACACCTTTGGAGTTGCTCTGGAAGCTTAGACAGCATTTCAGCAAGCAAGCGAAGCGTAATCGGTGAGTGCGTATGGTTTTAGAAGTCCTTGAGGGACAAAGAATCAAGGTTTGGGGATTTAGGAAAGGTTTGAAACACCTTCCTAAGTCTAGAAGTAAGTATTGGCTAGATTGCTCTCTAGAATGTGGTGATTGCCCCTTAAATGCTTTTACATGCTCATGTTTTTAGATTGATAAATTCCTATTGCTTTTATGCATGAATTATAGCATGAGATGATGCTTGAAATGATTTCATAAAGTAACATGTTGCATATTTGAGATTTGGGCTTTTATGTTAAAGCATAGAAAATGTTATGACTTTGAAATGGGATGAGAATGTTGAGTTTTAATGCATGAAAAACAGTAGGTGAGATGTTGATTTGACATAATATATTGGCATAGATGTTGAGATACTTACCCGATATAATTGATCGATCAATAGGATGAGAGTGCACTACAAACTAAAAATTCGTATGTGCTCTTTGGTTAAGCCAAAGGGAGAGAACCGATGATGGGCATTCCATCGGATAGGACTTGGTGAAATACCCAAGCTTTGTGGCGATGAGAGATTCCGCCATGTGAGTACGGTGATGTGAGATTCCACCGGAAACTATGTTGCTAGACGAGTGAGTACGGTGATGAGAGATGCCACCGGAAGTGTTTAGTGAGATGTCCGCATATCCGAGTAAGAAAGAGATGTGAAATGCCAATATAAAATATGTTATGGATTTTGATTCACATGTACCTTTGATGAAATGGTTTATGCTATGAGAAGTGCATAAGTGGTATGTTTATGAAATGCTTTAGAGTACAAGCATGAGTTTGGCTTTGCCATGTGTTTTGCATTGGTTTAAATGCATGAGATAGAATGAATGTACATGTGGTTTCAATGAGAAATTGTTTTGAAAGGCTTCCAAGCATGAGATAGAAATGAGCATGTGGTTTAAAAGCTTTTTAATGAAAGTGTTTTCAAGTTGTGCATTATTGGGTTGGTTTTCTTTAGAGCATGCCTCACTAAGCATTTGTGCTTACGCTCTCTCTTTTACCAATGATGCAGATAATTGAGGTGTTTTTCGGGCATCAAGGAAGCTAAGTTCACCCAGGGAAGTTCAAGCTCATGTATGGTGAAGTTTTCTTACACTTTAGTTTTGATAGTTTGGCAATGGGAAACCAAGGATTGTATTTGGGAGATGTGTTAAACTCCCTGAGGTTGTGGCATGTTTGGTTTAGCTTGTTTGGATTATAAATGGCCTTAATTGCTTGTTTTGAGATAGGTTTGCTTATTTGGGTTTTGAGATTAGGGAGCATGCCTTTAGAATAATGGAATTTTGTGTTTGATGTTATGGTTGTGCTTGAATGTCGCAAATATGTTCCTTATATGTATGATTACTTGTTGGTATGATTAGAGAGTCTTTGGGGCATGTTTGAGTAGGTATTTGAGTGAAAAACCAGCAATTGCTGCAGTTTCTGGGCAGGGTGTATCGAAACACCCCATGGTGTTTTGGAACGGGGGCCTGAAATGGCTTTGACGTTTCGAAACAAAGGAAGCTATTTCGGAACCAGTCTCGGAACTAACCCGCGTTCCGAAACGGTCAACGCCGTTTCAATACAGCGTTTTGGTACGATGGGTGGGTGTTTCGAAACGGGTTTCCGTTGGACCCATGTTTGAATTGTTTGGATGTTTGCATGCTTTACATTTTAGTCCTAAATGTTGAGATTGCAATTGCTTGAGCTTGAGATGTCCTTTTATGTTGAAATTTGGCAGAGAAACATGTAAAATGACTAATTTCATAATGGTAACCTTAAAATCAGTGAAGACCCTCTAATTTTCAGAAATTACAATTTGGTCCCTAATCTTGTGTGAAGTGCAATTCAGTCCCTTTATATTATCCGATCGTTGTGCCTTTCTCAATCATGATTCGTGAGTACTCACTTAGGGATTAACATGTATCTAGACAAGATTAAAATTAAACAAAGGGTCGTGAATCAAGGTTGACTTTCGGGTTAACTTTGGTTTTCCCCATGTAATCTTCGTAGTTCGGGTTAATCGTCTAGGACAGGCTAAGGGGGTTACAGTTTACGTGTGTGGCTGATGATTTCAATGCATGATGATGCATTAATCCTCTGCTCTTATGTGTTTAAAACATGGGAGACATCATCAGACACCTTTGGAGTTGATCTAGAAGTATAGATAGTGTTTCGGCGACCAAGCGAAACGTAATCGGTGAGTGTGTATGGTTTTAGAAGCCCTTGAGGGACAAAGAATCAAGGTTTGGGGATTTAGGAAAGGTTTGAAACACCTTCCTAAGTCCGGAAGTAAGTATTGGCTAAATTGCTCTCATAGATGTGGAGATTGCCCCTAAAATGCTTTTACATGCTCATGGTTTTAGATTGATAAATTCCTACTATTTTTATGCATATTTTATAGCATGAGATGATGCTTGAAATGATTTCATGAAGTGACATGTTGCATAGTTTAGATTTGAGTTTTTATGTTAAAGCTTAGCAAATGTTATGGTTTTGAAATGAGATGAGATTGTTGAGAATTGTTGCATGAAAAACTGTAGGTGAGATTATGTTTTAACATAATATATTGGCATAGATGTTGAGATCCTTACCAGATATAATTGATCGATCAATAGGATGAGAGTGCACTATAACCTAAAATTAGTACGTGCTCTTTGGTTAAGCCAAAGGGAGAGAACCGATGTTGGGTATTCCATCGGGTAGGACTTGGTGAAATACCCAATCTTTGTGGCGACAAGAGATTTCGCCATGTGAGTACGGTGATGTGAGATTCCACCGAAAACTATGTTGCTAGACGAGTGAGTACGGTGATGAGAGATGCCACCGGAAGTGTCTAGTGAGATGTCCGCATATCCGAGTAATAAAGAGATGTGAAATGCCAATGTAAAATATGAAATGGTTTTTGATTCACATGTACCTTTGATGAAATGGTTTATGCTATGAGAAATGCATATGTGATTTGTTTATGAAATGCTTAGAGTACAAGCATGAGTATGGCTTTGCCATGAGTTTTGCATTGGTTTGAATGCATGAGATAGAATGAAGGTACATGTGTTTTCAATGAGTAGTTGCTTTGAATGGTTTTCAAGCATGAGATAGAATGAGCATGTTGTTCAAAAGCTTTTGAGAAAATGTTTTCAAGATATGCATTATTGTGTTGGTTTTCTTTAGAGCATGCCTCACTAAGCATTTGTGCTTACGCTCTCTATTTTACCAATAATGCAGATAATTGAGGTGTTTTCGGGCATCAAAGAAGTTAAGATCATCCAAGGAAGTTCAAGCTCATGTATGGTGAAGTTTTCATATACTTTAGTTTTTATATAATGGAAATGTGAAACCAAGGATTGTATTTGGGAGATATGTTGAACTCCCTAAGGTTGTGGCATGTTTGTGTTGTCTTGTTTGAGTTGTAAATGGCCTTAATTGTCTTGTTTTGAGGTTGGATTGCTTATATTGGTTTGTGATTAGGAAGCATGCCTCTAGACAATGTGATCTTGTGTTTGATGCTATGTTCGTGTTAGAATGTTCCAAATATGTTCCTTATATGTATGATGGTTTGTTAGTATGATTTTGGAGTCTTTGAGGCATTTTTGTGTGTGTTAATGAATGAAAAACCAGCATTTGCTGCTGTTTCTGTGCAGGGTGTATCGAAACGGGGGCCTGAAATAGTCTTGGCATTTCGAAACGTGTGGGGCTGTTTCGAAACAGTTTGGCTACTGGAATGACATGTTTCGGAACTGGTCTCGGAACATACCCGCGTACTGAAATGGTCAACACCGTTTCAATATAGCGTTTCGGTACGGTGGGTAGGTGTTCCGAAACGGGTGACCGTTGGACACAGATTTGAATTGTTTTGAGTCTGCATGCTTTACATTTTAGTCCTGAAGGTTGTGTTTGCAATTGCTTGAGCTTGAGATGTCCTTTTAAGCTGAAATTTGGCAGACAAGCATGTAACATGATTAATTTCTTATTGGTAATCCTAAAATCAACGAAGTGCCTCTAATTCACAAAAATTACATTTTGGTCCCTAATATTGTGTAAGGTACAATTAAGTCCCTAAATGATGTACGATCGTTGTTCCTTTCTCATTCGTGATTCGTGAGCACTCACTTAGTTTTAATATGTATTTAGACAAGATTGAAATGAAAAAAGGGTCGTTAATCAAGTTTGACTTTTGGGTTGACTTTGGTTTTCCTCGTGTAATCTTCGTAGTTCGGGTCAAGCGTCTTGGCCGGGCTAAGGGGGTTACATTTGTTGGTATTAGATCTAGGTTATCGAATAATTGGGGTTTGGTATGTGGTTGTAGTGGTGTATGATTCAATGGAGATGATTTTCTGATGCTATGCTATGTTTGGAGTGTGGTTGGGGACCCCATTTCCATATCAAAACTAATGAGAAGAATTGTTTTCGAAAATGAGCTTGAGTACTTGGATTACTTACCTTATTGTGCCTAATTGTGTTTATTGCATTCTTGTCAGTGCATTGTTTTTATAATGGGGCCACGTAGAGAGCTGAGAAACAATACTAGATCGATGGTTGATAATGAGAATGATGGTAATGTTGAGGATTTACCTCCTCCCCCTTGTGGTGGACCACCCGGTGGTGGTGGAGCTGGAGCTGGTAATGCTGGTGCTGGTGCTGGGGTTGCTGGACCCGAGGGTGTGCAGGGGCAAGCTGCTCCTGACATGACCATGTTGATTCAGGCTATTGCTGGTGTTTTCCAGGCAGCAGTAGCTGGAGCTCATGGAGCTGCGCATCAGGGGTATGCTAATGTGAGGTTGCCTTTGGAACGTCTTCGCAGTCTAGGAGGGACTGAATTCAGAGGCTTATTTCCGGAAGGATCTGAGTCTTGGTTGGAGAGCACCAAGAGGATTGTGGGTCAGATTAACTGCAATAATGTGCAGAAGTTGGGTTGTGTTGTGTCACTGCTGCATGGTGATGCTTATACGTGGTGGAGGACCACTACCTCTAGATTGAGGATGAGGAAGTGACTTGGACGTTCTTCTTGAATGTGTTCAAGTGGAAGTACCTGGGAGTACGTTACCTCGATGAGAAGAAGAGAGAGTTTATATCTCTCGTGCAAGGCAACATGTCAGTAGCTGAATATGAAATTCAGTTTGTTCACCTTAGTCAGTATGCACCTGAGCTAATCCCTACTGAGCGGGAGAGGTGCGAACAATTCCGTTATTGGCTAGTAGCGGATGTCAAGACTTATATGCTTGCGGTTGATTATACGGATTTCGATGTCTTGGTCACTAGAGCCAAGGACATTGAATCGAATCTTGGTTTGGCTAGTCGAGCGGGTGGATCTAGCTCTAGAAAGCGAGCAGCTGAACGCGATTATGGTAGAGATCGCAACAAGAGGCATAAGGATAGGAAGCTGCATTATTATGCTAGGCGTGGGGGTGGTAACCCTGGTAGAGGTCAGTAGGGACCTAATACAGTTCTGAGGACTCCTGAATGTAACCGTTGTGGTAGAAGGCATGATGGTGAGTGTTGGGGAAACCTTGGGACATGCTGGAATTGTGGGAACCGAGGACATTTGAAGAAAGATTGTCCTCAGCCACTGAGAAAGGGACAGGCTCCGGTGAGAGTAGCTGAGCCACAGAGTGGTCTTGGGCGCGGCCGTGGTAATTTTCAGCGTAGGGATGATGGTGGCAGGAATGTAGCACATGTTGTGGCCGTTCAACCTGATGGTGGCGGTCAAGCTCGAGTGTATGCCCATCGTGAGGGAAGGAATGATACGAATGTGATCGCAGGTACCTTTACTTTGCAATCCTTGTCATTACTTTCTTTGATTGACTCTGGATCTACACACTCGTACATGTTGCGTGAACATGCTCAAATGCTTGGTTTACCTGTTGAGTCTTTGGATGTTGGTATGTGTGTGACTAGTTCCTTTGGTGAGACGGTTGTAACAAAGAAATTGTATAGGAGATGTCCCTTGAAAGTGCAAAATCATGTTTTTCTTGTTGATCTCATGAAATTGCCATTCTATGGCTTTGATGTAATCCTTGGCATGGATTGACTCGTTGAGCATAGAGCTGTGGTGGATTTCGAAAGCAAGCGAGTTTTGTTGAAACTTGCGGATGATTATGAGGTGGTGGTAGTGGGCGAGAATGTGAACTTTCTTGCCAATGTGGTGTCTACATTGGAAGCAAGTCGGATGTTGCGACAAGGTTGTGAGGCTTACCTAGCCTTTGTTATGAATCCTAGTTCAAATGAGGTGCGAGTTCAGGACATAAGAACTGTACGTAAGTTCCTTGTAGTGTTTTCGGAGGAATTATATGGATTGCCGCCTAGTTGAGAGGTGGAGTTTGGGATTGAGTTGTATGAGAACACAACTCCGGTGTCCATTTCTCCCTATCGTATGGCACCCAAAGAGCTGAAGGAGTTGAAGACGCAACTTCAGGAGTTGCTTGACCGTGGTTTCATTCGGCCTAGTGTGTCACCTTGGGGTGCACCGGTTTTGTTTGTGAAGAAGAAAGATGGCACGATGGGAATGTGCATCGATTATCGCCAGCTGAACAAGTTGACCATCAAAAACAGGTATCCTTTGCCAAGGATTGATGATCTTTTTGATCAGTTTCGGGGAGCGGCTGTGTTTTCAAAAATTGATTTGAGGTCAGGGTACTATCAGCTAAAGGTGAAAGATGTGGATGTGCCCAAAACAGCCTTTAGAACGAGATATGGGCATTATGAGTTCCTTGTAATGCCGTTTGGCTTGACGAATGCTACTGCTGCTTTCATGGACATGATGAATAGAGTGTTCCATGAATACTTGGACAAGTTCGTTGTGGTGTTCATCGACGATATCCTTGTGTACTCTCGTACTGAGGAGGAGCATGAAAGTCATTTGGGGGTTGTCTTGCAAGCCCTTTTGGAAAATCAGCTTTATGCTAAGCTGAGCAAGTGTGAGTTTTGGCTAAAGGAAGTTGTGTTCCTTGGTCATATGGTTTAGGCTGAAGGGATTCGAGTTGATCCTCAAAAGGTTGAGGCGGTGATGAATTGGAAGTCTCAAAATGTATACTTTCAAAAACTTGTTATGCAAAATTTATTTAACCAACCTCTTAAATAACATTTTAAAGGATTTTAGGAATTTTTATCATATTTTAATCCCATCCCGAACGTTTAATTTCGTAAACCTCTTTTTAACAATTCGAACAACCAACTATTGGTTCCACCGGCCCAACCCGACTCGCAAAACACCTAGGCCCAAAAGCTTGGGCATTACAATGGTTAGCCTTGAATTGATAAACTCTAAAAACTCTGAAAGCTACAAAAGCTCTAATAAGATTTTTAAGAATCGAAACAAAAGAATATTTGCCAAGTCTAAGGAAGACTTTAGTGTGCCAAGTTGATCCTTGATACGATCAACTTAATGTGTATCAATTCTTGGATAAGCTATTGAACCTTACATAATGTACATAAGTTAAGACAAGACATAAGTAAAACATGCTAATTTATGATTGTATTACTTGGGATGTGCTTCATTGAATATATTGTGATGTATACTTTGTCATTACTGTTGTCACTACCTCACTTAGGCTATGTAAGCCTAATGCATTCCATTTCATGAATTGCAGACCAGTATGATGAACTGCGCTAATTTCAATTGTGGCTGAGAATTACAGGTCTTGGTTCGAAGCTCTATTAGAGTTGGAAACTATCGTAGATAGTTTACTCCAAGGATGGTGGCAAAATACTTGTCTATTATATAAAATATATTTTATGTATTGTATAATCCTTTAATGTGTGAGACTATAATGTGAGCATTAGAGTGCTTATACCTTTCGAATGGATGCTTGGAGGATAAATCATATAGTTATAATATTCCATTTATGTAACACCCTCTTCTCGGCTTGGTCGAGAACCGAGTCGGAAAGTACTACCGATAAATTATACGATGATGGATGTGATAAATTTCAATCCGTAAACAACATAATATTAAAGTTATGCTTATAAAACATTACTGAATATAAGTCTAAGTCCAATTTACCATTATGAAACAATAATTAATCATTTAGGACAAATTCTTAACTATTATGAGTTTTAGGGACTAAATTGTAAATCTAATAATTTAGAAGTTTCTTAATGCAAATGATTATGCCACAACGAAATTCAATACCAAAACAACAAGGATGTAAATTTTTAGGTTATTCGGAGTTCATATAATCATCCAATTAAGTCACCCAAAGTTTAGGGATCAATCTGTGAACAATGTAAACCTTTAATCTATGTCGTTTAACTAAATTAACTAACATTGTATCGAAACACTCTGATGTTGTTTCGAAACGGTTATATGATAATTTAGCCTAGGTTGCTTTTGCCCATACCCCGTACCAATACAGGTAGCCCTGTTTCGGTACGGATTGACCTTCGTTCACCTTGACTATTGACTCGTTCCGATACTGGTTAGGCCCGTATCGAAACAAGCTTTGACAGTAGAAAATCGTATCGAAAAAACCCTAAACCATATCGATACGCCTTGTTTATTAGGTCTTATTATGCTTAACCATACCGATACGCCATCACCCTGTATCCATACAGCCCGACCTGTAATTACAGAATTTTGCTGGTTTTTAATCGAATTTACCTATCAAACGGTGTTCAAATGCAATGAAACTTTATACTCAACATTTCAATGCTATAATCTACTAACATGTCAAATTTCATGATCATTCGAATACGTTCGTTTTCACCTAGGTGAGCCATGTATGTCATTTTTGCAAATTTTTAACATCTCAAAAAGTCATTTTTAGGCCTTTAACAACATTTCAACCCTTACACATTATAAGAATAGCAAAATGGGCACAAAAGACTAGTTCAACTACTTTTGCCACCTTCCAAGGAGTTTATAAGAACAAAGTACATTACTTTAGGCTAGTAGTGACTTATCTTGTCTCGACCTTTCCGATCTTCAACAACAGTCAATTCCTTAACCTGAAATGCATGAGATGAGACACATTAGGCATACCTTGCCTAGTGAGGTAGTCACAAACAATGTAATTTCAAAGATAAAATATGTATATTTACTAATGCATCATAATATCAATGTTATGCTCCAATATGCAATATTTAACATATAAAATTCATTTTAAACCCTTGGATTGAATAATGATAGTGGATACGCGAATTCCTAAGCCTCGCCAAATAAAAGAATGGTCTAGTCCCTCCTCCGAGCCAATGATGTAACCCCCTTAACCCGGCCTAGACGGTCGACCCGAATTAAGAAGATCACACGGGGAAAACCAAAGTCAACCCGAAAGTCAACCTTGATTAACGACCCTTTTTTTCCTTTTTAATCTTGTCTAGATGCACGTTAACCCTAGATATGTTCACAAGATAACCATATTCGGACATCATAACAATTAGAGAACATTCAGGGACCCAATTGCACAAATTACAACTTAAGGGACCAAAATGTAAATTCTGATAATTATAAGGACTTAAGCCAGATTAAAGTTACCAGCTTGAAATTAATCATCTTTCATGCTTCTTTGCCAAATTTCAGCTCAAACGGACATCTCAAACTCATACAATTGCAATAACAAGTTTCAGGACCAAAACACAAACATTTCAGAACATTCAACCAACAATTTCAGTGCCCAACGGTCGAGTGTTTCGGAACAGGGGAGGCCCGTTCCGAAATGCGGGACCGTTCCGAAACTGGTACCGAAACATGGCCTGGCAGAGGCCAAACCGTTCCGGAACAGTGCCTCCCGTTTCGGAACGCCCAGGCCATTTCAGGCCCCCGTTCCGATACGGTAGCACCTGTTCCGAAACAGGCTGCCCAGATTGCAGAAAATTTGCTGGTTTATCATGCAATTGACTTAACAAACATGCTCCAAAAGCAACCAAATTATACCAGCAAGTCATTCAACATTCAAGGAACATAATTGTATCAACCAAACATCAACATGGCAACAATTATGAAAAAACCCAAATCTATAGGCATGCTTCCTACTTAGCAAACCATTCAAGCATTAAAATACCAAAACCATCTCATAAAGGCCAATTACAAACTCCAACATTATTAACATCATTAAACCAACTTAGGGAGTCCAAAACATCTCCCAAAACAACAACATAGGTTCCCATTGCCAAATGCCAAAAGCTAATAGTGTTTAAGAAACCTTCACCATACTTGAGCTTAGTTCACCACTTGGATTCTTCACCACCTTGCTGCCCTCAATGCACCTTAATGCTCTGCATTATTGGTTTAAGAAAAGAGAGAGAGCGTAAGCAAAAGCTTAGTGAGGAATGCTCATTTAAAACCACACAATAATGCATTTACAAAACACATTTATAACCCTTAAATCCAATCATCATTTGTACATGCTCATAAGCATTTAAAACAAGCAATACATGCTTCAAGTTCATAACATGTCATATTGGCAACAAGTGATACACTCAACATAAGATCCACACATAGACTTTTAAACACCATTGTGATCTTACACTTTCCAAGGACCACACATGGAATTTTAAACACCATTGTGTCCTTAACCCCATGGACTTTTAAACACCATGGCAAGGACCACACAAGGACTTTTAAACACCTTTGTGTCCTTAACAAGAATCTCCCAAGGACTTTTAAACACCTTAGAGTTCTTAGATAACAAGGCTTACACAAGGAATTTTAACCACCTTGAACCTTAACCAAGAACCAACCATGGACTTTTAAACACCATGTTGTTCTTAAATAAACAAGGCTTACACAAGGAATTTTAACCACCTTGAACCTTAACCAAGAACCAACCATGGACTTTTAAACACCATGTTGTTCTTAAATAAACAAGGCTCACACAAGGACTTTTAAACACCTTCGTGACCTTAACCATCACTTGCCAATGTGCATCATTACAACAATATTCCGCTGTTTTAAAGCATTTAACAAAGCCATAAACATCATGCATCATTATGCATCAAAACCACATTTAACAATGTTCAAAAACAAGAATCTCTTACCTTGAGCATTCTTCATTACATGGCTTATAAAATCAACAACCAACATGCTAAAGGATGCTTTCAAAACAGAATTTAAAACATGCAAACGACCACATTGCATACAACCAATCCATGGTTCATCATCAAGAGAGTTTTTCCGAAAACTTACTCTTGAGCTTAGCTAAGTTGCTTAGACTTAAACTAAGCTCCCAAACCTTCAAAACATTGGTTTCAAAGCTGAAATCCAAAATCCACTCACCGATTCCGTTTCGCCTCTTGCCGAAACACCAATCAAGCTTCCGGATCAACACCACTAGGATCCAAAGATGACTCCCCTGTTTTAAACACATCAAAACAGTAGATTAATGCATCATCACGCATTAATATCCTCAATGAAAGCACCTAAACCCGCTGCTCTCAACCACACTCCATTTTCGGCTACCAAACACAACCGAAAATGCCTCCAAACACTACCCAGCCAAGATCCATCAAATCTAATCATCCTTAAACATCAATTAACATCCAAAAAGGATCTAATCAAACCCTTATACCTCCAGCTATCACAGATCATCAAGATCACTCCAAAAAACAACCAAGAACACAAGCTAAACTTAGGAAATTCAACCTATCCGGGATTGCATTTATTAAACCTCAATTTCACATCAATTTAACATTCATTTAACATTAAATTGACATCTCAAAACACTGCCCAAACAGATCATACGAAATTTCATCAAAATCAATCAAACCTTGCATTTAAAAGCCAAAATCAAGAATACATCTATAAAACCTTTTATAAAACATAAATCAAGGATTGAGAACATAGGAATTTCAGTAAAGAACTGAGAGTTCAGAGGAGAAGGACGTTCTTACCTCCAAACTTGAGTTTCTCCCTTTTTAAAACTAAAATCTTGAAAATCCAATTAGCAAATGGTGAGGTTTTGTTGAAGAGATGATTAGAGATCAAAAGAGGATTATAATCTCATGTTTGGACATCAAAATCAGAAGGAAAAGCTCTGGAGAAAAGTGTTTGGTTTGAGAGAAAAGATGAGAGAAAATGGAAAATGAATTTTAGGAAGTTAGTTGGAAAATGCCAAAATATCTTCCCTCCTTTTTAGTTTTATTTAAAAAAACCTTTAATTAATCATTTAATATCTTAGAAAAATCTGGAGAAACTCCCATTGGGTAAATAGCTCCCTAAAGATTCAAATTTTCAATCCTTTTTAAAACAGTCCCACAGTTTTCGAAATTTACATTTTGGTCACTAACCAAAATGTCACACTTCCAAACATCATTTTGTAAAATTGATTTCACCAAACTCTTATATATAATAAAAGAGGATTTTAAGACATTTTTCCATATTTTTAATGCAACCCGAACTAGGTTTTCCTAAATTCACTCTTATATATTCGAACCGCGATCCGACCGAACCGGTCCGAATCCCAAAACTCCTAAGCCCAAAACCGGGGCGTTACAACTCTCCCCCCTTAAGAAATTTCGTCCTCGAAATTTACCTGAAGGAAAGAGATACGGAAACTGCTTCAGCATGTCATCCTTCCGTTCCCACGTGGCTTCCTCAACACCACGGTGCTTCCACAACACCTTCACCAACTCAATGGTCTTGCCACGAAGAACCTTGCTATCCGAATCCAGAACCTTCACCGGTTCCTCATCATAGGTCAAATCCGGATTCAATTCCACTTCTTCCACAGGCATCACATGCGAAGGATCTGATCTATACTTCCGGAGCATAGAAACATGAAACACATCATGAATCTTCTCCAACTCTTGAGGTAACCTCAACTTGTACGCAACAGGACCCACACGCTCAATCACCTCGTATGGTCCAATGTACCTAGGGCTCAACTTACCCTTACGGCCAAACCTCATCACCTTTTTCCAAGGCGAAACCTTCAAAAACACACGGTCACCCACCGTATACTCAATCTCCTTACGCTTCAAATCCGCGTAAGACTTTTGCCGATCAGAAGCTGCCTTCAAACGCTCACAAATGAGCTTCACCTTCTCGGTGTTTCCCTTCAACAAAGCCGGCATCGAAACCAACTTCTGACCCGTTTCAGCCCAACACAAAGGAGTCCTACACTTCCTCCCGTACAAAGCCTCATAAGGTGCCATTTGAATACTTGCCTGATAACTATTGTTATAAGAAAACTCCACCAAAGGCAAATGTTTCTCCCAAGAGCCCTGAAACTCAATCACACAGCACCTCAACATATCCTCCAAAATCTGGATAACACGCTCGGACTGACCATCCGACTGAGGATGATAAGATCTACTGAAATTCAACCGTATACCCAAAGCTTGATGCAAACACTGCCATAACCGCGATGTAAACCTCGGATCCCTATCCGACACAATCGACTTTGGCACACCATGCAGCCGCACAATCTCAGCAATGTACAGCTCCGCAAGCTTATCCAAGGAGTACGTAGTATGCACAGGCAAGAAATGCGCACACTTCGCCAGGCGATCCACAATCACCCACACCGAATTCTTCTTCGTTGGTGACAAGGGTAAACCAGATACAAAATCCATGGTAATCCTTTCCCACTTCCATTCAGGGATTCTCAACGGTTGCAACAACCCTGAAGCAACCTGATGCTCAGCCTTTACTCGCTGACACACCATGCACTTGCTTACAAACTCAGCAACATCCTTCTTCAAACCCACCCAATAGTACTAATCACGAAGATCTCGATACATCTTAGTACTACCTGGGTGCATAGCAAAAGGACTACTATGACCTTCAGTCAGAATAGCACGCCTCAACTCAACATCATTGGGCACCACTATCCGACTCCCAAAACACAACACACCATCATCATTAAAACAGAAATCCGAAGGCCTACCCTCCACGATATACTGAACATGAGGTACCAAGGAATCATCTAGCAACTGCTTTTCCTTGATCAACCGAACCAAAGATGGTTTCACTTGCAACTCAGCCACAAGACCACCATCACGTGAAATACTCAAACTGGCAAACATAGCCCTCAACTCAACAGCTACCTTCCTACTCAAGGCATCCGCTACAACATTAGCTTTTCCAGGGTGATACTCAATCGTCAAATCATAATCCTTGAGCAACTCCACCCAACGCCGCTGCCTAAGATTCAACTCCTTCTGAGACATCAGATACTTCAAACTCTTGTGATCCGTGTACACAGTACACTTCTCACCATACAGGTAATGTCTCCAGATTTTCAAAGCAAAAACCACCGCAGCCAACTCTATATCATGCGTAGGATAGTTGCGCTCATGCACCTTCAACTGCCGCGATGCATAAGCCACCACCTTACCCTCTTGCATCAACACACATCCTAAACCAACATAGGACGCATCACTATACACCACAAACTCTTTCCCTAATTCAGGCTGAACCAAGATAGGAGCTTGCGTCAAAGCTGCCTTAAGCTTCTCAAAAGCCTGCTGTCTCGCTTCCGTCCACTCATACTTAACATCCTTCTGCAACAACTTCGTCAGAGGTGCAGCAATCTTAGAAAACCCATCCACAAACCTCCGGTAGTATCCCGCCAAACCAAGGAAACTACGAACCTCATGAACAGACTTAGGAACCTTCCAATTCATCACCGCCTCAATCTTCTGAGGATCAACACGAATTCCCTCGGCAGAAACCACATGCCCAAGAAACACCACTTCACTTAACCAGAACTCACACTTGCTCAGCTTAGCATAAAGCTGATTCTCCAACAAAGCTTGCAACACAATCCTCAAATGCTCTTCATGCTCCTCCTCAGTACGCGAGTACACAAGGATATCATCAATGAACACCACAACAAACTTATCCAGGTATTCATGAAACACACGATTCATCATGTCCATGAAAGCTGCAGGAGCATTTGTCAAACCAAACGGAATCACAAGGAACTCATAATGCCCATACCTCGTCCTGAAAGCTGTCTTAGGCACATCCACATCCTTTACCTTCAACTGGTAATACCCTGATCTCAAGTCAATCTTAGAGAACACAGCTGCTCCCCGAAATTGATCAAAGAGATCATCAATCCTCGGCAAAGGATACCGATTCTTGATAGTCAACTTGTTCAGCTGACGATAATCAATGCACATTCTCATAGTGCCATCCTTCTTCTTCACAAACAAGACCGGTGCACCCCAAGGTGACACACTTGGCCGAATGAAACCACGATCAAGCAACTCTTGCAACTGCGTCTTCAGCTCTTTCAGCTCCTTAGGTGTCATTCGATAAGGGGTAATGGACACAGGAGTTGTATTCTCATATAGCTCAATCCCAAACTCCACCTCGCGATTAGGAGGTAAACCAGGCAACTCCTCAGGAAACACACCAGGAAACTCCTTCACAATCCTGATATCTTGCACACGCAACTCCTTAGAACTAGGGTTCATCACAAAAGCTAGATAAGCTTCACAACCCTGCCTCAGCATCCGGCTCGCCTCCAACGTAGACACCACATTGGCAAGAAACTTCACATTCTCACCAACCACAACCACCTCATAATCATCCGCAAGCTTCAACGAAACTCGCTTATTCTCACAATCCACAACAGCTCGATGCTCAGCAAACCAATCCATACCAAGGATCACATCAAAACCATAGAAAGGTAACTCCATAAGGTCAACATGAAAAACATGATCTTGCACGACCAAAGGACATCTTCTATAAAGCTTCCGAGTCACAACAGTCTCACCAAAAGAACTAGTAACACGCACACCAACATCCAAAGACTCAACAGGCAAACCAAGCAATTCAGCATGCTCACGCAATATGTATGAGTGCGTAGATCCAGAATCAATCAAGGAAAGTAATGACAAGGATTGCAAAGTAAAAGTACCTGCGATCACATCCGCGTCATTCCTTCCCTCTCACTGAGCATACACCCTGGCTTGGCCGCCACACTCAGGCTGAATAGCCACAACATGAGCCACACCCCGACCACCTTCCTCTCTCCGCTGGAAGTTACCACGGCCGCGCCCACGACCTCTTTGTGGTGCAGCAACAACAGGAGCACGCACTTGGCCACCAGCTAACATAGGACACTCTCTCCTCATATGATCCTTAGATCCACAATTCCAGCACGCATTACCAGCTGCCACAACAGGAGCTTACACCTCCCTCTCAGCACGAGGACAATCACGTTTCATATGGCCACGCGAACCACATGTCCAACAAGCACTCGGATCAACTCTAGCATTGCCTCCCCGGGCAGGCGCACCACCACCTCGCCTAGCTGAGGACTGATACTTCTGATCCCGTCCCCTCTTGTTCCGTCCACCACCGGAACTATATTCAGCAGCTCGCTTACCAGCACTTGTCCAGCACTTCTAGCAGATAAACCCAAGTTCATCTCAATATCCTTTGCTCGGCCCACCAACACATCAAAATCATCATACTCGGTAGCCAGCACATACATCTTTACATCCGTCACTAAGCCATAACGGAACCTTTCACACCTTTCCCGCTCATCCGGAACAAGCTCAGGTGCGTATTGACTGAGTCGAACAAACTGTACTTCATACTCAGCCACAGTCATGCTCCCCTGGGTAAGAGACATGAACTCCCTCTTCTTTTCATCTAGGTACCTCACACCTAGATACCTTCTCTTGAACGCGTTCTGAAAGAACGTCCAAGTTACGTCAGCTTCCGCCATCCCAGCGATAGAGGTAGTCCACCAAGTGTAAGCATCATCTTGCAACAATGATACTACACAACCCAGCTTTTGCACATCAGTGCAACTCATCTGACCCAAGATTCTCTTGGTACCTTCTAACCAAGATTCCGAACCTTCAGCAGACAAACCCCTGAACTCAGTCCCTCCTAGACTGCGCAAACGCTCCAAGGGTAGTCTAACTCCAGCATCTCCCTGATGCCCAACTCCTTGAGCTCCAGCTACTGCTGCTTGAAAAGCTCCAGCAATAGCTTGTATCAACACTGTCATGTCAGGAACAGCTTGCCCCTGACCAGCCTCAGGTCCAGCGACCCCAGCACCAGCTGTAGCTCCAGCTCCTTCACCCTCAGCACCACCACCACCAGGTGGAGGAGGTAAATCCACTGCACTCTCAACGTTCTCATCATTCTCGTTCTCGTTCTGAGCCGTAGCTCGCACATTACTCCTCAACTCTCTACGAGGTGCCATACTCTAACAATGCAATCACAATGCAATTAAACAAAGTCAGGCCCAGCAAGGTAAGCAATCCAAGTACTCAAGCTCATTTTCAATTAAAAACAATATCATTTCATTAGCTTTGATTTGGCAATGGGTACCCACAACATGCTTCATCACAGCATACAACTCAATTGCAACATATTCGCAAATCACACATCATGCTTTCACTCAACAAGCATACAAAGCATACATACTTTAATCATTCACAAAACATTCCCACTTACACGAAAACTCAGCTCTGATACCACCAAATGTAACCCCCTTAACCCGGCCTAGACGATCGACCCAAATTAAGAAGATCACACGGGGAAAACCAAAGTCAACCCGAAAGTCAACCTTGATTAACGACCTTTTTTTTCTTTTTAATCTTGTCTAGATGCACGTTAACCCTAGATATGTTCACAAGATAACCATATTCAGACATCATAACAATTAGAGAACATTCAGGGACCCAATTGCACAAATTACAACTTAAGGGACAAAAATGTAAATTCTGATAATTATAAGGACTTAACCCAAATTAAAGTTACCAGCTTGAAATTAATCATCTTTCATGCTTCTTTGCCAAATTTCAGCTCAAACGGACATCTCAAACTCATACAATTGCAATAACAAGTTTCAGGACCAAAACGCAAACATTTCAGAACATTCAACAAACAATTTTAGTGCCCAACGGTCGAGTGTTTCGGAACAGGGGAGGCCCATTCCGAAACGCGGGACCGTTCCGAAACTGGTACTGAAACATGGCCTGGCAGAGGCCAAACCGTTCCGGAACAGTGCCTCCCGTTTCGGAACGCCCAGGCCATTTCAGGCCCCCGTTCCGATACGGTAGCACCTGTTCCGAAAAAGGCTGCCCAGATTGCAGAAAATTTGCTGGTTTATCATGCAATTGACTTAACAAACATGCTCCAAAAGCAACCAAATTATACCAGCAAGTCATTCAACATTCAAGGAACATAATTGTATCAACCAAACATCAACATGGCAACAATTATGAAAAAACCCAAATCTATAGGCATGCTTCCTACTTAGCAAACCATTCAAGCATTAAAATACCAAAACCATCTCATAAAGGCCAATTACAAACTCCAACATTATTAACATCATTAAACCAACTTAGGGAGTCCAAAACATCTCCCAAAACAACAACATAGGTTCCCATTGCCAAATGCCAAAAGCTAATAGTGTTTAAGAAACCTTCACCATACTTGAGCTTAGTTCACCACTTGGATTCTTCACCACCTTGCTGCCCTCAATGCACCTTAATGCTCTGCATTATTGGTTTAAGAAAAGAGAGAGAGCGTAAGCAAAAGCTTAGTGAGGAATGCTCATTTAAAACCACACAATAATGCATTTACAAAACACATTTATAACCCTTAAATCCAATCATCATTTGTACATGCTAATAAGCATTTAAAACAAGCAATACATGCTTCAAGATCACAACATGTCATATTGGAAACAAGTGATACACTCAACATAAGATCCACACATGGACTTTTAAACACCATTATGATCTTACACTTTCCAAGACCACATATGGACTTTTAAACACCATTGTGTCCTTAACCCCATGGACTTTTAAACACCATGGCAAGGACCACACAAGGACTTTTAAACACCTTTGTGTCCTTAACAAGAATCTCCCAAGGACTTTTAAACACCTTAGAGTTCTTAGATAACAAGGCTTACACAAGGAATTTTAACCACCTTGAACCTTAACCAAGAACCAAACATGGACTTTTAAACACCATGTTGTTCTTAAATAAACAAGGCTTACACAAGGAATTTTAACCACCTTGAACCTTAACCAAGAACCAACCATGGACTTTTAAACCCCATGTTGTTCTTAAATAAACAAGGCTCACACAAGGACTTTTAAACACCTTCGTGGCCTTAACCATCACTTGCCAATGTGCATCATTACAACAATATTCCACTGTTTTAAAGCATTTAACAAAGCCATAAACATCATGCATCATTATGCATCAAAACCACATTTAACAATGTTCAAAAACAAGAATCTCTTACCTTGAGCATTCTTCATTACATGGCTTATAAAATCAGCAACCAACATGCTAAAGGATGCTTTCAAAACAGAATTTAAAACATGCAAACGACCACATTGCATACAACCAATCCATGGTTCATCATCAAGAGAGTTTTTCCGAAAACTTACTCTTGAGCTTAGCTAAGTTGCTTAGACTTAAACTAAGCTCCCAAACCTTCAAAACATTGGTTTCAAAGCTGAAATCCAAAATCCACTCACCGATTCCGTTTCGCCTCTTGCTGTAACACCAATCAAGCTTCCGGATCAACACCACTAGGATCCAAAGATGACTCCTCAATGAAAGCACCTAAACCCGCTGCTCTCAACCACACTCCATTTTCGGCTACCAAACACAACCGAAAATGCCTCCAAACATTCCACAACACTACCCAGCCAAGATCCATCAAATCTAATCATCCTTAAACATCAATTAACATCCAAAAAGGATCTAATCAAACCCTTATACCTCCAGCTATCACAGATCATCAAGATCACTCCAAAAACAACCAAGAACACAAGCTAAACTTAGGAAATTCAACCTATCCGGGATTGCATTTATTAAACCTCAATTTCACATCAATTTAAAATTCATTTAACATTAAATTGACACCTCAAAACACTGCCCAAACAGATCATACGAAATTTCATCAAAATCAATCAAACCTTGCATTTAAAAGCCAAAATCAAGAATACATCTATAAAACCTTTTATAAAACATAAATCAAGGATTGAGAACTTAGGAATTTCAGTAAAGAACTGAGAGTTCAGAGGAGAAGGACGTTCTTACCTCCAAACTTGAGTTTCTCCCTTTTTAGAACTAAAATCTTGAAAATCCAATTAGCAAATGGTGAGGTTTTGTTGAAGAGATGATTAGAGATCAAAAGAGGATTATAATCTCATGTTTGGACATCAAAATCAGAAGGAAAAGCTCTGGAGAAAAGTGTTTGGTTTGAGAGAAAAGATGAGAGAAAATGGAAAATGAATTTTAGGAAGTTAGTTGGAAAATGCCAAAATATCTTCCCTCCTTTTTAGTTTTATTTAAAAAAACCTTTAATTAATCATTTAATATCTTAGAAAAATCAGGAGAAACTCCCATTGGGTAAATAGCTCCTTAAAGATTCAAAGTTTCAATCTTTTTTAAAACAGTCCCACAGTTTTCGAAATTTACATTTTGGTCACTAACCAAAATGTCACACTTCCAAACCTCATTTTGTAAAATTGATTTCACCAAACTCTTATATATAATAAAAGAGGATTTTAAGACATTTTTCCATATTTTTTAATGCAACCCGAACTAGGTTTTCCTAAATTCACTCTTATATATTCGAACCGCGATCCGACCGAACCGGTCCGAATCCCAAAACTCCTAAGCCCAAAACCGGGGCGTTACAAATGACCAAGTACAATACACATCCCTCTACCTCGCCAAATCATTATAGGTTGTATCCTTAGGACCGTAGTCCACCCGTACACTGAGCTCATGAATTCTATGGCATGCCAATTGTATCCAAAGTTCGTCCCAATCCAAGGTTTCAATGACAATATCCATATTCAATATTCAATGATAATTTCGATGTCCAATGTCTTCAATGTTATTATTAGTAAACCATGTTTCATGATTTCAAAGTCAATGTCAATGTTCGATGATTCATTTGCAATATTTCAATAACAATAACTATGTCGATAATAGTGCACGATGATGATGTCAATAACTAAGTTCGGTGTTCATTACCAAACTTATCGATGCTTACCAATAGATTCGTTTAACAATCCGATGCAACTTCCTTAAAAGAAATGTTATCTATTTGATCGAAATCAACAATAATGAATTCGAGAAGGCTCCTCGCCTATTCTCGTGACTTTGACTACACTCACATTAACAATTTGAAGCTTATACGGCTCTCGGATGACGACTCCTTTATTCCTAGCTTTCGATGGTGATGAGGGATGATTCTTTTCCACTTTTTGAGCTAGGAAAAGAAAGAGGAATGTGTTAAAAACAATATTACAATATCAATGTAACCCCCTTAGCTCGGCCTAGACGGCTGACCCGAACTACGAGGATTACACGGGGAAAACCAAAGTCAACCCGAAAGTCAACCTTGATTAATGACCCTTTTTACTTTTTAATCTTGTCGAGATGCACATTAACCCTAAGAAAACACTTGAGAATCATTTACATATAAAGCACAGCGATCGAATTCAAATAAGGGACTCAATTGCACAAAATACAAATATTAGGGACCAAAAAGTAAATTCTGGAAATTAGAAGGTCTTAACTGATTTTTAAGTTACCAATATTAAATTAGTCACATTACATGCTTCCCTGTCAAATTTCACCATAATCGGACATCTCAAACTCAAGCAATTGCAATTACAACATTCAGGACTAAAACGTAAAGCTTGCAAACCTTTACACCATTCAAATCAGTGCCCAACGGTCACCTGTTTCGAAAAGGTTTTGACCGTTCCGAAACACGGGTTCGTTTCGAGACTTGTTTTGAAATAGGGCTTGACAGTAGCCAAAACGTTTCGGAACAGCCTCCAGCCGTTTCAAAACACGAAGGCCATTATAGGCCCCCGTTTCGAAACGCTAGTGCCCGTTCCGATACGGTTTGCCCAGAAGCTGCATATTTTGCTTGTTTTTTTAAACCAATCAAACACATCCTAATGACTTCCTAACCATTCCAACAAGTCATCATACATATAAGGTACATGTTTGCAACTTCTAAACACATTCATGGCATCAAACATGGAATTTCACAAGTCTATAGACATGCACCCTATTATCCAAACCAAGCAATCAATCAATCTCCAAAACAAGCATTAAAATGCCAATTACAAATCCAAAACATCAAAAGCATCATGCCACAAACTAGGGAGTCCAAAACATCTCCCAAAAACACACTTTAGGTTCCCATTGCAAAATTACCAAAACTAATAGTGTATGAAAACATCACCATACATGAGCTTAGTTTCCCTTAGACTCTTAGCTTCCTTGTTGCCCTCAAACACTTCAATTGTCTACATTATTGGTACAAAAGAGAGAGCGTAAGCACAATTGCTTAGTGAGGCATGCTCTAAAGAAAACAACACAATAGTGCCTTTTTAGAAAACACTTTCAACCAGCTTAAAAACACAAGCTTAACCCTTTTCATGCAACCTTGCATACTTTACAAGCATCTCATGCTTCATTACATCAATTCAACATATTGACTTTCAAGTGATAATTCATACTCTTTTACAAAACAAAAAACAATCGGATACGCGGATTACAAGCATTGTCTCACACGCTTCATACACACTACCGAACAACATAAGGTGGAGTTTACGGTACAATCACAACCCCTCAACACCCGTGATGGAGTTTTCGGTACAATCACAACCCCTCTACATCACTCATCGGTAGTTGTATAACTTCCTAACGAGAGTACGGGACACACAACACAAGGCCCACACACGGACTTTTAACCACCGTTGTGACCTTAACAAGATCCACACACGGACTTTTAACCACCGTTGTGATCTTACCTCTCTCGTTAGGATACTTGGATGGAGTTTTCGGTACAATCACAACCCCTCAACATCCAAGGCAACTTTATTCACGGTGCACCCAATCCTATAGTCGGCTAAATATATCTGATTCAAGTACTTTAAAACCAATTCATCACTTGCCAATATACATCATTTACCATCAACAATTCACTGTTTTAAAGCATTAATCAAAGCCATTAAACATCATGCATCACTATGCATCAAAACCATAATAACAATATGTTAAACCAAGGATCTCTTACCTTGAGCATCCTTCATTACATGGCTTTCAAAACCAGCATTAACCATGCTAAAACATGCTTTCAAAATAGAATTTAAACATGCAAATCATAACCAATGCATTCAACCACTTCATGACTCATTCAAGGGAGTTTCTCTGAAAACTTACACCTGAGCTTAGTTAAGTTGCTTAGACTTAAACTAAGCTCCCAAACCTTCAAATAATTGTTCCAATGCTGGAAACCAAACTCCACTCACCAAATACGTTTCGCCCGCTTGTCGAAACGCCGATCAAGCCTCCGGATCAACTCCACAAGTGTCTGAAGATGCCTCCCCTGTTTTTAACACATCAAAGCAGAGGATTAATGCATCATCATGCATTGAAATCATCAGCCAACACACTCAAACTCGCTGCTCAACTTAAAACCAACATTTCGGCTACCAAACACAACCGAAATCACCTCCAAACTCTTCCAAAACTTAACCCAGCCAAGATCCATCACTTCTAACCATTTCTAAACATCAATCAACATCCAAAATAAACCTAAACTCGTCCTTATACCTCCAGCTATAACAGAACACCAAGATCACCTCAAAAACCACCATTTTCATAAGCAAAAACTTAGGAAATACAACCTATTCGGGATTGCATTGATAAAACCTCATTTACACATCATTAGACATCCAAAATACATTTAAGAATCATCTCAAAACAGAGCCCAAAAAATCACAATGAAATTCTTCAAGATTTCTTCCAAATCTTGAGTTTTAAGCCAAAATCAAGTTTCTAACATTAAAACCATTTATAAAACTTAAATTAAGGATTGAAAACTTGGGAATTTCAGTAAAGAACTGAGTATTTAGAGGAGAAGAACAATCTTACCTCTAAATGGTGATTTCTCCTTGATTTGAGCCAATTTTCTTGAAAATCCAATGAGGAAATCAAAAGGACTTGATGCAAGATTGATTAGGAACTAATTGTGTAACGGATCAAAAATGAAACACTGTCGTTTTTGTTTTAATCTTTAATTATGCTATTTTAGTTTAATGAAACGGTAAGTTTTGGGTTATTAGTTAATCTTGTAAAACGAGGTCGTTTAGCTGCTTTAGTGTTATATAGTCTGAGACCCTTTGTTTAGTGCTTATCGAATATTTGGAATGAAAAAGTTGCTGGAGAAAAGTGTCTGGATGATGGAATTTTGAGAGAAAAAGAAATGAGAAAATTTTAAGAAAAGGTAGTTATGAGTTTTCCAAAAGGTAGTTTATCTTCTCTTTTAATTAATTAAAACATTAATTAATTCACTCAAATTAAGGAAAAATCTGGACAAATCATATTTGGGTAAATTAGCTCCTTAAAGATTCAAAGTTTCAATCCTTACAAAACAGTCACCACTAAACTTTTCAAAAATGGCATTTTAGTCACTATTCCAAAATGTAGTATTTCCAAACCTTATTTTGCAAAATTGATTTCACCACTCTCTTATATATATTAATAGAGAAGTTTTAGATACTTTTCCATATTTTTAAAGCATCCCGAACTAGGCTTTCCCTAAAACCACCTTTTATATTCGAACCGAAAAACAGACCGGTCCGGCTCAGACCCTAAACTTCCAAGCCCAAAATTGGGGTGTTACAATCAAAATCGATATCTACAGCCGATAGAGGTAATAACTATGAATTATCCATGGATATCCAAAAACCTAGCTTAGAAATACTCTTCAATCTTCCATGGATTTCCAATAATAGCTTGGAGGATTTAGCTTACTCGATTACTAGCAACGTTTTGATAATAAGAAGGTGATGAAAAACCAAGTTTGAGCTTGGACTCCAATGGAGGTGCTTGCTTATGAGGAAGAAGAAGATGATATCTATATTGAGGTGTTTGCTTGGCTAAGTCTCGGGTAAGTTTTTCCCATCCCTTTTTGTTATGCTTTTTAATACTAAAGATTTCCTTCAATTGAAGGAAAGTCATCAGATTATCCAATATATGGGATATTTTAATTGAGGAAGGGATAATCTCAAGGTTAGTCACTCAACTCTTAATTCTCTATAGTTTTGCTCTCGAACTTTCGAGCAACTATAATTTAGTCGCTATAAAGCTTCTAATGAATTCAATACGACCCGTACTCGATAGTTTAACTCAATTAGAGTCAAATATCTAAGCAATTGACCTTGAGGTCAACACTAGTACAATATTTAGACTTTATCGTTGTAAGATTTCTGATCACCGGAACCCAATTCCGACTAGACCAAATTTTGGGAGTTACAACTCTCCCCTTAAGGAAAATTCGTCCTCAAATTTTTACCTGAACCGAAGAGATGTGGATATTGCTTCCTCATGATCTCCTACGGTTCCCAGGTAGCCTCTTCAATGGAGTGGCTCCTCCATAGCACATTTGTAACCCCCTTAGCCCGGCCTAGACGGTTGACCCGAACTACGAAGGTTACACGGGGAAAACCAAAGTCAACCCGAAAGTCAACCTTGATTCACGACCCTTTTTTCCTTTTTAATCTTGTCTAGATGCTTGTTAACCCTAAGTGAGTACTCACGAGATACAATAGAGAAAGGCACAATGATCAAATTTCAAAAAGGGACTCAATTGCACAATATACGAATTTGGGGACCAAAACGTAATTTCTAAAAATTAGAAGACCCTTACTGATTTTTAAGTTACCAATATGAAATTAATCATGTTACATGCTTCTCTGCCAAATTTCAACTTAATTGGACATCCCAAGCTCAAGCAATTGCAATCTCAACATTTAGGACTAAAATGTAAAAATGCAAACTTCAGAACAATTCAAATCTGTGACCAACGGTCACCTGTTTCGAAACACCTACCAGCCGTATCAAAACGCTGGGCAAAACACTCCCTCGTTCCGAAACTTGTTCCGAAACATGGCTCTCCAGTAGCCAAAACGTTTCGAAACAGCCTTCAACCGTTTCGAAACACGAAGGCCATTACAGGCCCCCGTTTCGAAACGCCAGAGAGTGTTTCGATACGGTTTTCGCAGAAAGTGCAGAATTTGCTGGTTTTTCATCCATAAACACATTCAAACACACTCCAAAGATTCTCTAACCATACCAACAAGTCAACATACATACAAGGTACATATTTGGAACTCCTAAACACATTCATAGCACCAAACATGAAAACTCACAAATCTATAGGCATGCTTCCTATTAACAAAACCAAATAGACATTCAAACTTCAAATCAAACATTTAAGGCCATTTACAATTCAAACCAACAAGGCAAACATGCCACAACCTTATGGAGTTTAACACATCTCCCAAAACAAAACTTGGTTTCCCATTGCCAATTTATCAAAACTAAAGTGTATGAAAACTTCACCATGTATGAGCTTGGACTTTCTTGGATGGACTTAGCTTCCTTGATGCCCGAAAACACCTCAATTATTTGCATTATTGGTAAAAGAAAGCGTAAGCACAAATGCTTAGTGAGGCATGCTCTAGAGAAAACCAACACAATAATGCACGTTTAGAAAATCATTTCATCAAAGCTTTAAAACCACATGCTCATCTCTTTCTCATGCTTGGAAAAACATTCAAAGCAAAACTCATTGAAACCACATGTACCTCCATTCTATCTCATGCATTAAAACCAATGCAAATCTCATGGCAAGGCCATTTACATGCTTGTATTGCGAAAGCATTTCTAAACAAATCACATATGCATATCTCATAGCATAAATCATCACATCAATGGTACATGTGTAACAAAAACCATTTTATCATTTATATTGGCATTTAGCATCTCATTAATACTCGGATATGCGGACACATTTCTACACTAGACTCTTCTGGTGGAATCTCGCATCACCGTACTCATTTGTCTAGCAACATAGCTTCTGGTGGAATCTCTCATCACCGTACTCACATGGCGGAATCTCTCATCGCCACAAAGCTTGGGTATTTCACCAAGTCCTACCCGATGGAATGTCCATCATCGGAATATCTCCCTTTGGCTTAACCAAAGAGCACGTACGAATTTTTAGTTTATAGTGCACTCTCATTCTTTTGATCGATCAATTATATCCGGTAAGTTTCTCAACATCTATGCCAATATAATGTGTTAAAACATCACCACACCTGTTGTTTTTCATTCAATATAACACAAGGTTTTCTCACCACATTTCAAAATATAAATCATACTTTGCTTTAGACCAAAAGCTCATATCTATTTAATGCATCATGCCATCTCATGACATCTCTACAAGCATAATCTCATGCTCTAAATCATGCATAAAATAGTAGGAATTTATCAATCTCAAACCATGAGCATGTAAAAGCATTTTAGGGGCAAACACCACTTTAGAGAGACCAAATCAAACCATACTCACTTCCGGATTTAGGAAGGTGTTTCAAACCTCTCCTAAACCCCCAAACCTTGTATTTTTGTCCTCATGGACTTCTAAACCAATCGCACTCACCGATTTTGTTTCGCTTGCTTGCCGAAACGCCAATTAAGCTTCCAGATCAACTCCAAAAGTGTCCGAAGATGTCTCCCCTGTTTTAGACACATAAAAGCAGAGGATTAATGCATCATCATGCATTAAAATCTTTAGCCAACACTCCAAAACTCGCTGCTCTACCTAAACCCAACATTTCGGCTACCAAACACAACCGAAATTACCTCCAAACTCTTCCAAAACATAACCCAGCCAAGATCCATCACTTCTAAACATTTCTAAACATCAATTAACATCAAAACAACCCTTAACTCGTCCTTATACCTCCAGCTATAACAAAACACCAAAAACACCTCAAAAACCACCATTTTCATAAGCAAAAAACTAGGAAACACAACCTATTAGGGATTGGATTGATAAAACCTCATTTCTAACATCATTAGACATCCAAAATACATTAGAGAACTATCTCAACCAGAGCCCAATCAATTACAACGAAAATCTTCAAGATCTCTTCCAAAATCTTGAGTTTTAAGCCAAAATCATGTTTCTAACATTAAAACCATTTATAAAACTTTAATAAAGGATTGACAACTTGGGAATTTCAGTAAAGAACTGAGTATTTAGAGGAGAAGAACAATCTTACCTCTAAATGATGATTTCTCCTTGATTTGGGCCAAATTCCATGAAAATTCAATATGGAAATCAAAAGGATTTGATGCAAGATTGATTAGGAACCAATGAGTGATGGAAATCTCATCAATTGAAGTGAAAAACAATGTGAAAGTTGCTGGAGTAAAGGTGTTTGGATGATGAGATTTTGAGAGAAAATGGAATGAGAGAAAATTATAGAAAGGTAGTTATGAAACTTAAAAAAGTAGTTTTCCTTTTCTTTTATTTAATTAAAACATTAATTAAATCACCCAAATTAAGGAAAAATATGGAGAAAAACATTTTGGGTAAATTACCTCCTTAAAGATTCAAATTTTCAATCCTTTACAAAAGAGTCACTACTAAACTTTGCAAAAATCGTAATTTGGTCACTACACCGAAATGTAGTATTTCCAAACCTTATTTTGTAAAATTGATTTTACCACTCTCTTATATATATTAAATGAGGATTTTTAAATATTTTTCTATATTTTTAAAGCATCTCGAACTAGGCTTTCCCTAAAACCTCATTTTATACTCGAACCGTTTCTCATATCGGTCCGGTTCAGACCCTAAACTTCTAAGCCCAAAAATTAGGGTGTTACAACATTCACTAACAACACAGAATTATTGCAAAGTCTCATGACCACCTTTTTAAGAATCTGGACCAGTTCTTCTTCGTAGGACAAATTTGGTTGAATTTCCGCAGATTCAAGTTCGATAATTTGTGAGGATCAGAACGGTACTTTCGAAGCATTGATACATGGAAGATATCATGAATCTTACTCAGTTCTGAGGGCAACTATAATCGATATGCCACAGGGCCAACTCTTTCAATGACTTCGAAGGTTCCAATGAATCGGGGACTCAATTTCCCTTCTTGCCAAACCTTAAAACTTTCTTTCGTGGTGATATTTTAAGAAAGGATTTTTCACCAACTTCATACTCAATGTCTCTTTTTTTGAGATCGACATAGGCCTTCTGCCGGTCAAAGGCAGCTTTCAAGCGATCATGAATGATGGTAACCCATTCTTCAGTTTCGCGAAGTAAGTCAGGGCCCAACATTTTGCCTTCACTAAGTTTAGACCAACACAATGGAGTTCGACATCGTCTGCCATACAATGCCTCATACGGAGCCATCTGGGTTGAAGCCTGATGGATGTTATTGTAGGCAAGCTCAATAAGTTGTAAGGATTTCTTCGAAGTTCTACCAAAGTCGATGATGCATGCTTGAAGCATATCTTCCATGATCTGTATAGGCGAGTTCAATAGCAACACATATTTTCAAGGATTCAAAGGACAAGTCTTTCGATAATTACCTAAATTACCCTTTCTGACTGATCGTTAGATTGAGGGTTAAAGGCATCACTAAGATTAATCGTGCTACCCAAAGCTCCTTGTAAGGCTCTCTAGAACTGAGATGCAAAACGAGGATCTTGATCAGAGATACTAGACTTGGGTACTCCATGGAGTCGAATCACTTCCTTGAAATGATCTAACATGATGATACGATCTACAATGACCCTTATATTATCATGTTATGCAGGAGTTAAAGGTAAACAGCTAACCAAATCCATAGTGATCTTCTCCCACTTCCATTGCAGTGGGTCAATAGGTTGCAACAATCTGGTAGGAGCACGATGTTCCACTTTAACACGTTGACACGTGAAACACTTGCATATGTAATCGACTATGGCCTGTTTCATGCCCGACCACCAATAGATTTCACGAAGGTCCTTATACATATTCACGGACCCGGGGTGAACAGAAAAATAACTTGAATGAGCTTCATAAAGGATGTCAGTGTGAAGAGATTCATCATTAGGTACGCAGATCCAGTCAGGGAAACACAAGAGCCCTTACAGATTAATTCTGAAGTCCGGATTTTTCAATAACTTAGAGACAATGGATTGGAGCTCAGGGTCTTGCTCTTGCAAAACCTTGATTCGTTAATTAATGGTAGACTGAACTTGAAGTTCAGCTACAAGACAACGATGCTTCCGAAGTCGGATGTGAGCGTTAATTGCCTGAGGGGCTACAAGATAGCGACATTACAACGAGTCAATGTGTTATACAATACACATAACTCTATATTCAATGTCAATACTTACCAGGTAAAGGTTTGTCGATGAGTGCATTAGCTACGTTGTTGGCCTTGCCTGGATGATAATCGATGACAAGGTCGTAATCTTTAAGGAGTTCCATCCACCATTGTTGTCAAAGATTTAACTCTTTTTGGGTCAATAGGTACTTAAGGCTTTTATGGTCGGTGAAGAGATAACATTTTTCTCCGTAGAGATAGTGTCTCCAGATTTTAAAAGCAAAGACAACTGCAGCCAACTCAAGGTCATGAGTAGGGTAATTCATCTCGTGTAGTTTAAGTTGTCTCGAAGGATAAGTGACGACTTTGCCTTCTTGCATCAATACACATCCTAACCCGAGATGCGATGCATCACTATATACTGTGTAGTCTTTTCTAGACTTGGGTTGGGTTAGGACTAATGCATGGGTCAAGACTTGTTTTAACTGATCGGAACTCCATTACTGATCCTCAGTCCAAATAAAAGGAGCTTCTTTCGTCAACAACTTATTCAAAGGAGCGACTGTCATAGAGAACCCTTTTACAAATCTTCTATAATAGCCAGCAAGCCCAAGGAAGCTTCTGACATCACCAATATTCTTTGGTGGATGCCAATCTACGAAGGCTTGAATTTTCTTCGGGTCCACCTGAATATCCGAAGTCGACACAATATGTCCAAGGAATGCGACTTCGATGAGCCAAACTGACACTTAGAGAATTTTGCGTACAACTACTTGTCCCGTAAGGTTTAAAGCACGATGCGAAAATGATCTCGGTGTTCCTTAACATTCTTGGAATAGATTAATATATCATCTATGAACACCACTTCGATTTTATCAAGATAGGGTCTAAAGACCCGATTAATCAAATCTAGAAAAGTTGTTGATGCATTGGTTAACCCAAAGGGCATCACCAAGAATTCATAGTGTCCATATCCCGTACGGAAAGCAGTCTTGGATACACCACATTCTTTAACCCTCATTTGGTAATATCCGGACCACTGATCAATCTTAGAAAACACTGAGTCATCCTTTAGTTGATCAAATAGGTCATCTATTTTGGGAATGGATACTTGTTCTTGATGGTCACTTTGTTTAATTGTCGATAATTAATGAATAATCACATGGATCCATATTTCTTCTTTACAAAGAGAACGGGAGCTCCCCAAGGGGAAGAGCTTGGTTGAATAAAGCCTTTTCTTAACAACTCTTGAATTTGAGCTTTCAACTCTTTTAATTCAACATCTGCCATACGATATGGTGCAATGGAAACTGGAGTAGTCCCAAGTTGCACCTCAATGCCAAACTACCCTTCACGGGTTAGGGGTAATCCCAGAAGTTCATCAAGAAAGACATCAAGGAATTCACAAACAATGTTAATGTACCGTAATTGAGATTCATCTTTGTCTTCTAACATCAAAGCACACAATGAAGGATCCCTCACATTCATCAAAACAACGCTTTACTTGCCAAGACCCCAAAGGTACAACTTCATCTTATAACAATCTACCAAGGCTTGATGCTCACTAAGCCAATCTAAACCTAGGCTGACATCAAACTCAGAGATTGGTAAAGCCAACAAATTGGTTGAGAAAGGAATCCCCTGGATTAATAAAAGGGCAGTTCTTGCAAACTACCCTTACGGTGACACAATCTTCTAAAAGAATGGTTACGGAGATTCTCGATGCTATTGGCTTAGAAGACATACTATACTTCTTGACTATTATGGTACTTATAAAAGAGTGAGTAGAACCTGGATCAATCAATGCATATAAAGGATGCAAATATAACTCAAAAGTACCTGCAATGACATCAGGCTCGTCCTCCTCTTCCTTGCTCCTCAAATGATACATCTGGGCAAAAGCTTTAGTGTCTTGCTTGTTAAATGGTTTCCCCGAACCACTAAATCTCCCAAAGGTTCCCGATGAACCTTGCGTTGATCCCTTACCTTGAAAAGAAAAAGAGGTGAGAAGACAGCAGTAGTCAGGGTGGTTGTAGACTTAGTTGCATTCAGTGGATAGTCACGAATTAAGTGACCTTGCTCACCATTGTAATAACAAGCATCAGTCTACTTACGACATTGACCCGCTGGATGCTTATTCTGGAAGTAGTTGTAAACTGGATTTTGGGTGCTTCGATTAGAACCTCCAATGCTATCAATAGATTCTTCCTTTGCAAATGATTGAGTCACAGATTGAGGCCTATCAATATTTCCAGAACGGGAGGGCTGTGGATAAACATTTTGATTTGGGCCTTGATATTTTCCTTTCTTCTTACATTTGAGAGATCAAGAATCATCCCTGAACCTCTTCTTAGAATTACTAGACCCACTGGCTCGTTGAGCTCTTTATGCAGCTTTGGTGGCCTTAACTCGATTCACAAGGACTTGAAAATCAACAATGTTTAATGTAGTAAACATAGAGCGTAATTCATCATTGAACCCTACAATGAACATTCGACACTTCTCCTCCTTCTTCTTCATATATTCAGCACCATATCTACAGTACTTGCAAAAGTCATGGATGTACTACTCGATCGGTTGTTCGCCTTGCTTGAGATGGAGAAAGATACTCCACCTTTCAGTGAGATAGAACTCGCTGGTGTACTTCTTATAGAATTCTTTAAGAAAGAACCCCCATTTTAAAACATTCTTGGAGACTGTCAAAAGTAGTAGTCTCCCACCAATGAAGTGCCTCGTCAGCCAGCAACGCAAGGGCACACTTTAGTTTGTGCTCATCCGAGCACTGCAACTATTTGTTTAGGATCCGAAGGGTGTTACGCAACCAATACTCGGCCATTTCAGGATTATCATCATTTTTACAGGTAAAGGTAAAAGCTCGATACTGAGATAGCTTATCAGTAGGAGCTCTAGTATTTTGGACAGCGGAAGCGATGGGTTGAATAACTTGCTCAGCCGTCATTGTAGTCATAAACTGCTTGAACATATCAGCCATGTTTTTGTTACATTCAGTCTGAGTGGTAGGTGCTACAGGCTCAACATTCTGAACAAGAGGGTTCTGAGGATTTAGATGGTCTCTTCCTCTTATCTCCTCGCCATGAGTCGAGGAGATGGTGGCAAGCTCTTCAATGTCAGATTCATTAGTTTGAGACATATCTAAATTACAAAGAGATCTGATTAGTCGACAAGTCACAATATACACAATATATAACTCCTAGGTGGCAATGTAACATATCAACAATGCAATAAGCTTCGGTTTAGTCCTAGAATCGACTAAATTGTATCTCTGATACCATAAATGTAACACCCTCTTCTTGGCCTTGTTGAGAACCGAGTCAGAAACTGCTACCGATGAACTAGACGATTATCGATGTGATAAATTTCATTTCGTAAAGAACATAATATCAATGTAATGCTTATAAAACATTACTAAATATAAGTCTTAGTCCAATTTACCATTATGAAACAATAATTAATCATTTAGCACCAATTCTTAATTATTACGTGTTTTAGAGACTAAACTTTAAATCTGATAATTTAGAAGTACCTTAATGCAAATGGTTATGCTACAACGAAATTCAACACCACAACAGAATGTATGTAAATTTTCAGGTTATTCGGAGTTCATTTAACCATCCAATTAAGTCACCCAAAGTTTAGGGATCAATATGTGAACAATGTAAACCTTCAATCTATGACTTTTAACTAACTTAACTAACACTGTATCGAAATACTCTGATGTCGTTTTGAAATGGGTTTACGATAATTTAGCCTAGGTTGGTTCTGCCCAAACCCTGTATCAATACATATAAGCCCTGTTTCGGTACGGGTTGACCTTCGTTCACCTTTACTATTGACCCGTTCCAATACATGTTAGGCCTGTATCGAAACAATCTTTGACATTAGCAAATCGTATCGAAACAGCTCTAAACCGTATCGATACGCCCTATTTCTTATATCTAATTACACCTAACTGTACCGGTACGCCATCACCCTATATCGATACGTCATGACTTGTAATGATAGAATTTTGTTGGTTTTTAATCGAATTGACCTAACGAATTGTGTTTAAATGCAATGGAATCTTATACACAACATTTCAATGATATATACGACTCGCATGTCAAATTCCATGATCGAATACGTTTACTAGGTTTTCACCTAGGTGAGCAATATATGTCATTTTTTCCAATTTTAAACATCACCAAAGGACATTTTTAGGCCTTTAACAACATTTAAACCCTTACACATTATAAGAATACCAAAATGGGCACAAAAGACTAGTTCAACTACTTTGCCACCTTCCTAGGATTTCATAAGAGGAAAATACATTACTTTAGGCTTGTAGTGACTTGTCTTGCCTCGACCTTTCCGATCTTCTTCAACGGTCAATTAATTAACCTGAAATGCATGAGATGAGACACGTTAGGCATACCTTGCCTAGTGAGGTAGTCACAAACAATTTAATTTCAAAGATAAAATATGTACATTTACTCATTCATCATAATATCAATGTTATGCTCCAATATGCAATATTTAACATATCAAATTCATTATTAACCCTTAAATTGAATCAAGAGAGTGCATACGTGAATTCCTACGCCTTTCCAAGTCAATGAATGGTTTAGTCCCTCTGTCGCGCCAATGACCAAGTACAATACACATCCCTCTGCCTCGCCAAATCAATAAAGGTCACAGCCTTAGGACTGTTGTCCACACGTACACTAAGCTCATGAATTCTATGGCATGCCAATTCTATCCAAAGTCCGTCCCAATCCAAGGTTTCAATGACAATATCCATATTCAATATTCAATGATAATTCCATTAACCAATGTCTTCAATGTTATTATTAGTAAACCATATTTCAATATCAATGTTTCGTGATTTCGATGTCAATGTTCGATGATTCATTTATAATATTTCAATGACAATAACTATGTAGATAACAATGCACAATGATGATGTCAATAACTATGTCTGATGTTCATTACCAAACTTACCGATGCTTACAAATAGATTCGTTTCACAATCTGATGCAACTTCCTTAAAAGAAATGTTAGGTATTTGATCGAAATCAACAATAATGAATTCGGGAAGGCTCCTCACCGAATCTTGAGACTCCGACTACACTCACCTTGACAATCTGAAGCTCTTACGGCTCTCGGATGACGACTCCTTTATTCCTAGCTTTCGATGGTGATGAGGGATGATTCTTTTCCACTTTTTGAGCTAGGAAAAGCAATAGGAATGTGTTAAAAACAATATTTCAATATCGTAATCAATATAATGATATCAAAATCGATATCTACAATCTATATAGGTAATAAATATGAATTATCTATGGATATCCACAAACCTAGCTTAGAAATACTCTTCAATCTTCCATGGATATTCAACAATGGCTTGGGGGATTTAGATTACCCGATTACTAGAAACGTTTCGATAATAATAAATTGATGAAAAACCAGGCTTGAGCTTGGACTCCAATGGAGTTGCTAGGTTATGAGGAAGAAGAAGATGATAGCTATATTGAGGTGTTTGCTTGGATAAGTCTCGGGTAAGTTTTTCCCATCCCTTTTTCTTATGCTTTTTAATACTAAAGTTTTCCTTCAATTCAAGGAAAGTCATCAGATTATCCCACTTATGGGAGATTTTAATTGAGGAGGGGTTAATCGCAAGGTTAGTCCCTCAACTCTTAATTCCCTATAGTTTTGCTCTCGAACTTTCCAACAACTGTAATTTAGTCACTATAGATCTTTTAATGAATTCAATAAGACTCGTACTCGATAGTTTAACTCAGTTTGAGTCCAATATCTAAGCAATTGACCTCGCGGTAAACAACAATACAATATTTAGACTTTATCGGTGTAAGATTTCTGATCACCGGAACCCAATTCTAACTAGACCAGATTTTGGGGTGTTACAATTTATAAGTCCTAACTAAAGCTTATATCATTTTCAAATGGGTCCTTAGCTAACAAGACAAATTAGTAAATCAGTGTTTGATCTATTAGAGTATAATGTTATATAATCGAATTGCAATGTAGGTATAAATTATGTGAGAAGTGAAATTATTAGTTTATGCTATATATATATATATATATATTGTTTAAAGCTTGGGAAAATCAAAATGTTTAATTTGTAATTGGAGTATAGAGTCTGCAGGGATCAATCACCCTAAGGAAGGATCGATCCCCTTGAGCACAATTTGTTAATCAACGAATTTTAAAATTCTAGTTTCATTTATCATATTGTAGTAACTTCTATATGGTTATACTGAAAGTAAGGTATATAGTAGAGAACCTTTATATTGGTTCTTTAATATATATGTATATATCATTATGCTTGTTAAATGTACTTTGGATTGTTTAATCGATCATACTATGATGTTGATTTAAAAAAAAAATTGATCATGTGTAATGGTTTAAGGCAAGAGCCGGTTAAGGAAAGAATGTTTATAAGAGACAATAAAATATTCTGATAATATGCAATTGGTGGAAAGGGAATTTTGAAATTTTCTAGTTCTTGTTTTCCATTTTCTCTACATTAGCATTCTTAACTCTGGTTTTCTTCCAAGCCGCGTTGAGAATGTTACACATGGTTTTAAAGGCATGATGGTTTTCAATTGATGATTTAAGTTAATTGAAATGTGATTTCTATGCAGACTTGGAAAATTGTTTTAAATGCATTGATATTTTTTGTTTTGAGCACTCCTCACTAAGCCTTGTGTGCTTACGCTCTAATTTGTCCATCAATGTAGAAAATTGAGGTTCAGAAGGCAAGGTGGAGCAATGGATCAAAAGAGACTTCAATTGAGAAATTATATTTCGGTTTACACTATAAGTAATAAGTGCAATGGGGAATCCTTTTTGTTTTGGGAGATTTGTGTAAACTCTCTACTTGAGCAAGTTTATAATGTTGTTTTTGACTTGTTAATGGCCTTTAGTATTTGGTTTTTTCTTTGCTAGGGATTTTTGTATCTTGCTTGGTTTGATTACTAGGTTGCATGCCTATAGTTTACCTTCGAAGCAAATTGCCATGAGATGATGTTGATTATGCCATGGTTGAATGAGGTTTGATGTTTGAAAATGTTGTATATAAGCTAGAAGCATGTTTAGGTGGTTTATGTTGCATTAAAGAGTGAAAAAACAAGCAAAATGTGACATTATAGGCCTGGATGTATCGATACGCCTAAGGTTGTATCGATATAGTTTGCCTGTAAGGGAAATTGGGTTTCGGAACAGTGAAGGGTGTATCGAAACATGCTTGAATGAATTGGTTATTGGAATTTCATGTACCGATACGCTTTGGTGACCGTATCGATACTGGCTCGTGTTCTGAAACACTAGAGCTGTTCCGAAATAGGGTGTATCGATACAGGGCTGAGTGTATCAATACGCGTTGCGGTTGATTAGTTAATTGGAATCTTTTGGAGTTTTGTTTCTTTACGTTTCAGTCGTTCAATGTTGTGGATGGGATTAAACATATTTGAATGATCAGATTGAGCTGAGATTTGACATTGTGGCATGTAATATGTCTAAATAAAGGACGATAACTTAAAAATTAAAAGAAGTCCCTATAATTTGCAAAATTTACAATTTGGTCCTTATCGTATGTTGTAATCAATTGAATGTCAAATCGATGTCTATTTGAGTTGATGTTTCTTCCGATGTGAGTCTAAACACTTAGGGTAACAATGTGCATCTAGACAAGATAAAAAGAAAGAAATAGGGCCATCTATTGACGTAAACTTCCCAATCTACTTCAATATTCTCTGTGTGACCCGTTCGGTTCGGTCCGGCATCTACGCTGAGTTAAGGGGGTTACATTTGGTGGTATCAGAGCCAGGTTTCAAATGATTGGGATGTCAGTTAGTGGTTGGTAAGTTAGTATGCAATAATTGAGAATTATAAACTGTTGATTGTTATGCCCTACGATGGTTATATACATGTTGGTGTGAGTTGTATCTTGTTGATTGATGTGCATGGTGTTTGCGATATGTATGTTGTTTGCCTTATGCTATGCTTGGGGGGAAATTAGGATACCCAATACCTTATTACTAAAGTCGAAATGTTTTAAATTGAATTGGAAGTCTTGGATCCTTACTTGAAGCTGCATGATTATTTTGTTTTGGTTTATTATTATGCCTTAGTTAGAATAGCAGACTAAGACCGAGGAGAGATTTGCGATCTGGTACGATTGCGGCTGCCGTAGCATATGGAAATCAGGAGAGCGAGCTAGCTCCTGGAGGGAATGTAACTCTTCCACCACCTCCACCAGAGGGTGAGGAGTAAGTACAAAATGAGCAAGCTTAGCCAATATTGGGCGATTTGACGCCTTAGTTTAGGAGATGACTGGAGCATTCTAGGCTGTTGTTGCTGGAGTACAAGTGCAGGCACCGGCTGCTGGGCAAGTGGGGTTGCCGTTAGAACGCTTACGAAGTTTGGGCAGTGTTGAGTATCGTGGTTCGTCGCCCGAGGCATCCAAGGCTTGGATGGCAAGTACGATTTAGATTTTGGAACAAATGGGGTGCAATGATGCACGTAAGCTGGGATGTGATGTTTCGATGTTGCAAGGCGATGCTTAAAGTTGGTGCACGAATGTAACTGCGGCTTTGGAGCCTAATGATGTTAACTAGGAGTTCATCCAAGCTGCCTTTAAGAAGAAGTATCTAGGAGTTAGATACTTGGATGATAAGAAACGTTCATGTCTTTTGGTTGAGGGTAGCATGACTGTGGCCGAGTATGAGCTTCAGTTTGTTCGTTTGAGTCAGTATGCATCTGAGTTGGTGTCTAGTGATAGGCATCGTTGCGACCATTTCCGTTATGGTCTAGTACAAGAAGTGAAGACTTTCATGTTGGCTTCTAATTATACAGATTTTGATGTGTTGGTGACATGAGCTAAGGATATTGAACAGAGTTTAGGTTTGTCTACTCGCGTGGGTGGTTCTAGCTCGGGTAAGAGAGCTGTGGATTTCGACTCTAGTGGTGGACAGTTTAATAGGCATCAAGATCGTTGGTATCGGTCTGAGCATAGGTGAGGTGTTGTTGGGCGTGGTGCGCCAGTTAAAAGTAATACAGTGAGGTTCGAGTAAAATAGTTGATGGGTTTGCAGATCGCGTGAGCATTTCGGGTGGGACTATCCTCATTTGGCTCAAGAGGGGCATGCTCCTACAGCTGTGGCGACTAACTCTTGTTGGAGTTGCAGATCGGTTGATTCTTTAGGACGTGAATGTCTATTGTTGGTAGGAGGTGGTCAGGTTAGAGTACCTGTTGTTTCACCACAGCGGGGTTGTATGTGTTGTCGTGGTAATCTCCATCGTAAGGAGAATGATCAGAGGGCTTTAGCACATGTAGTGGCAGTTCAACCTGAGGGTGGTGGTCCTGCGAGGGTGTATGCACATCGCGAGGGATGCAATGTTACCGATGTGATTACAGGTACTTTGACTTTGCAATCCTTTTCATTGTTATATTTTATTGATTATGGTTCTACGCATTCATATATCTTGGGTGAGCATGCACTTTTGCTTGATATCATTGTTAAGGTGTTAGATGTAGGAATGCAAGTAACTAGTTCTTTTGGTGAAAATTTTGTTACAAGATGGTTGTTTAGAAGATGTCCTTTATCTGTTCAAGGTCATGTGGTTGTAGTTGATTTAATGGAATTGTCTTTCTATGGTTTTGATGTAATCCATAGAATGGATTGGTTGACCGAACATAGGGTCGTGATTGATTTTGATACCAAGTGAGTTACCTTGAAACTTGTTGATGATTACGAAGTGGTAATCATGGGCGAGAATGTTAAATTCTTGTCCAATGCTATTTCGGCTCTAGAAGCGAGTCGTTTGACAGAATTGGGTTGCGAGGCTAGCTTATGTTATGAATCCAGGATTGAAGGATGTGCATGTGCAGGACATACATATTCAAGTGTATTTCTGGAAGAGTTGCCTGGGTTGCCGCCGAATAGAGAGGTTGAGTTTGGCACTGAGTTGTTTAAAAATACGACTCCAGTGTCTATTGCTCCATATCGAATGGCTCTGAAAGAGTTGAAGTAGTTGAAGACGCAACTTCAGGAGTTGCTTGATCGAGGGTTCATTAGGCCTAGTGTTTCACCTTGGGGTGCACCGGTTTTGTTTGTGAAGAAGAAAGATGGCACGATGCAAATGTGTATAGATTATCGACAATTGAACAAGTTGACGATTAAGAATAAGTATCCTCTGCCAAGGACTGATGATTTGTTTGATCAATTTTGAGGTTTTTAGTGTTTTTTAAGATCGATTTGAGATATGGGTATTACCAGTTTACGGTAAAGGATGTGGATGTGCCTAAGACTGCTTTTCGTACAACGTACTAGCATTATGAGCTTTTGGTGATGTCGTTCAATTTAACGAATGCACCTATTATATTCATGGACATGATGAATTGTGTGTTTCATGAATTCTTGGACTAGTTTTGTGGCTGTGTTTACTGATGATATTCTTGTGTACTCTTGTACTGAGGAGGAACATGATAAGTACTTGCGGATTGTGTTGCAAGTTTTGTTGGATAATCAGCTTTACGCCAAGTTGAGTAAGTGTGAATTTTGGCTTAAAGAAGTTGTCTTTCTTGGACATGTGGTGTTAGCTGAGGGTATCCGAGTTGATCTATATAAGATTGAGATGGTGATGAGTTGGAAGACGCCTAAGTTTGTGAAAAAAGTCCTTAGTTTCCTTGGATTAGCGGGTTTTTACCGTAGGTCTGTGGATGGTTCTTCAAATATTGTTGCTCCGTTAACCAAGTTGTTGCAAAAGAATGTTCGCTTTGAGTGGTCAAATGTTAGACAACAAGCTTTCGAGAGGTTGAAGGAAGCGTTAACGCAAGCTCCTATCTTGATTCAACCTGAGCCGGGTAAGGAGTTTGTGGTTTATATCGATTCATCGTATGTTACTTTGGGTTGTGTATTGATGCATGGTGGGAAGGTTTTGGCGTATGCATCTAGACAATTGAAGGTGCACGAGCGCAACTGTCGTACTCAAGATCTTGATCTTGCCGCGATTGTGTTTGCTTTGAAAATTTGGAGACATTACCTTTATGGTTAGAAGTGTGTTGTTTATATGGATCATAAGAGTTTAAAGTATTTGATGACACAAAATGAGTTAAATCTTAGGAAGCGTAGATGGTTGGAGTTGCTTAAGGATTATGACTTGAAAATTGAGTATCATCCAAAGAAAGCTAATTTGATGGCCGATGCTTTGAGTAGGAAGGTAGCAATTGAGTTGAGAACCATGTTTGTGCGATTGAGTGTGTCATGGGATGGTGGATTGATAGCCGAGTTGCAAGTGAAACCTTCCTTGGTTCAGTTGATAAAGGAGAAACAATTGCTTGATGATTCGTTGGTACCGCATGTTCGGGATATAACGGATGGTAATTTGACGAACTTATGTTTAATGATGATGGTGTTTTGTGTTTTAAAAGTCGAATAGTTGTGCCGGATGATGTTGGGTTGAGGTGCACTATACTGACTGAGGCGCACTAAGATGTATTGTGGATTGAAGGATGAATACTATTGGGTCGGGTTGAAGAAGGATGTTCCTAATATTGTGAGTAAGTGTATGGTTTGTCATCGCGTGAAAGCTGAGCATCAGTTTCCTTTCGGGCTGTTGCAACCTTTGAAGATACTGGAATGGAAATGAGAGAGGATTACAATGGATTTCGTGTCGAGTTTGCCATTGACCCCGTCAAAGAAGAACTTTATTTGGGTGATTGTAGACCATCTTACGAAGTGTGCGTGTTTCATAGTTGTGCATACTACGTATACGTTGGATAAGTTGGCAGAGTTGTACATTGTGAAAGTTGTAAGGTTACATGGTGTACCTAAATTCATAGTTTCGGATAGAGATCCAAGGTTTACAACGAGGTTTTGGGAGTGTTTGCATAGAGCTTTGGGTACACGACTCAATTTTAGTACCTCATATCATCCTCAGACGTATGGTCAGTCTGAGCGAGTTATCCAAATGCTTGAGGATATGTTGCTTTGTTGTGTTATAGATTTCTAAGGTTCTTGGGAGAAACAATTGCCTTTGGTGGTGTTTGCTTATAATAATAGCTATCAAGCAAGTATACAAATGGCTCCATATGAAGCCTTGTATGGTAGGATGTGAAGTACGCCTTTTTTAGGAAAAATGGAAAGAAATATAAATTATGAGCAAAAAATGGCATCATCTACAACATCAGTCTCAATAAAACTAGGAACATCAAAGGAAAAATAAAAATGCTCATTACACTAAAAATCCAATGTGCTAGGGTATGAGCAATCCTATTTGCCTTACGGCTTACATGGAAAATACTAATGCCTGGGTTTACCTTCAAAATATGCTTGGCTTTAGAAAGAAAACTCACAGCAAGAGAGTGATATGGATCTTAGGACAACAACTTGTTGATGATGCCGATGGATTCTCCTTCAACATGAACATGGGTCTAGCCATTCGAAACAGCTAACTTCAAGCCTTATACAAATTCTTTAGCTTCCACTAGTTCTGCATTGTAAGTACCATGAAGAACACTTGCAAAGCCATCAATCATCAAGCCATAGTGGCCACGAGCAATAACACCCACTGAAGCTTTTCCAGATTCAATGATAAACACACCATCCATATTGATTTTGAAAACATCAACAACAGGGCATGTCCTCTTGCATACATGTTACAAATAGGAGCAGAACCAGGTAATTCAACAGCATCCATATTGAAGACTGCCTTTGTGAACCAAAGTGTTTCTCATGTTCCAGATATTCCAAATCAACACACATAAGAAAGTAAATTGATCAGCATCTAAATTATGCAAACAAAGTTCAAGCCACTTTCTACAAGACTCCAGAGGATCAACAAGAAGCAAGTTTGAAATACCACATTCTCTACAAGCAGGCAATAAGGACTCAATGGTTGCACCACACAAGGGACATGTTCCATGACCTAAAAAGGCACCTGCTAGTTTTTCACCAACAGGTAAAGCATTAAAGCACATTCTCAAGATAAAAATCTTAATCTTAGGGAGAGTTTTCATTTTCTGAAGAAACTTCCAAAGAGGTGAAATATCTCTTTAGACCAATCTACTCCTTTGACACCAATCATACCCAGATCTAGTTGAATAAACTCCAGAAGAATGATGATTCCACTGAAAAACATCTTCATTCACTAGAGCAATTGGACACTTCAAAATTCTCTCTGCATCAGCCGCATAGAAAACACTTTTCACCTTTCTTTCATCCCATATTCTCATTTGGAATCAAAAACTCCCCACATGTGACAGCTTGAGACCCTCCATCCAAATAAGATCCTTGCAAGCTAACAACTGAATCACTTCCCCATCTAGTCTGGAAAAGGGGAGTAGGACTATTAATCCCAATTCTGATGTGAAACTGCTCTTTAAAGATCTCCTTTGCTTTGAAGATGCACCTCCAAATGAAAGAAGGCTTGTCATGAGGATTGGCCTGATGAACATTACCACAGGGAAAGTATTTCAATAAAAGTACCCTAAAAGAAAGAGAATCCTTCTTAATAAGCAATCTCCAAACATGTTTTCCCAATAAAGCAAAATTAAAGGCTATAAGGTCTTTAAACCAAGACCACCATATTTTTTGGCCTACACAACTTATGCCAGGCAACATGAGTCCATCCCCTACAATCAGCTTTATCTGACCACCAAAAGGATCGTATGGTGGAGACAATTGGGTAAAGAATACAACCAAGCAGAAGGAAACATCCCATGGCATAGATGGGAAGAGCCTGGGCAACATATTTTAAAAGTACCTCTCTTCCGCCATATGACATAAGGTTTTTGGTCCAACCTCTAACCCTTTTATCAACATTTTTAAACAAAAAGCCTAAGGAGTCTGTTTTGTTTTCCTCTACAATCAGAGGCAAACCAAAATAAATGCCCATATCAAATTCTTCTCTCATCCCCAGGATGTCTTTTAAAGCACATTTGTGACTCTCGCTCATGCCATTACTAAAATAAATATAAGACTTATCCAGGTTGACCTTTTGACAAGAAGACTCTTCACACAACCTAAGCACATCCATAACTTTACCAGCTTCTTGAGGTGAATTTCTAATAAACAACAAGCAATCATCAGCATACAATAAGTGATTAACTAGGGGGCCATACCTGCTAGCTTTAAGACTGTAACGCCCCGGTTTTGGGCTCAGAAGTTTTGGGCGTTGACCGGTTTGGTCAAAGTGCTGATCGAATATATAAGAGTGAATTTAGGAAACCCTAGTTTGGGTTGCATTAAAAATATGGAAAAATGTTCTAAAATCATCTTTTAATATATAAAAGTGAACTGTGAAATCAATTTTGGAAAATGAGGTTTGGAAGGGTGACATTTTGGGTTAGTGACCAAAATGTAATTTTTGAAAACTGCGTGACTGTTTTAAAAAGGATTGAAACTTTGAATCTTTAAGGAGCTATTTACCCAATGGGAGTTTCTGCAGATTTTCTAAATATATTAAATGATTAATTAAATGTTTTTAAACTAAAGAAAAGTGGAGGGAAGATATTTTCCTAATTCTAACTAACTTTTCTCTCAACCATTTTCTCTCATCTTTTCTCTCAAACCAAACACATTCTCTCCAGATCTTTTCTCTCTGATTTTGTCACTCAAATCACACATTTCAACTCTCATTTGATTCCTAATCATCTCATCAACAAAACCTCTCAATTTGCAAGTTGTTTCATCAAGCTTTTTGGCTCTAAAAAGGAGAAACTCAAGTTTGGAGGTAAGAACGTCCTTCTCCTCTGAACTTCAAGTTCTTTATTGAAATTCCCAAGTTCTCAATCCTTGATTTGTGTTTTGTTAAAGGCTTTTCAATTGAAATCTTGATTTTGGCTTAAAATGCAAGATTTGGCGATTTTGGTGAAATTTTCGTGTGATCTGTTTGGGCAGTGTTTTGAAGTGTCAAAATGATGTTAAATGAATGCTAAATTGATTAGAAGTTGAGGTTTAATTAATGTAATCCCGGATAGGTTGAATTTCCTAAGTTTGGCTTGAGTTTTTGGTTGTTTTTGGAGTGTTTTTGGTGATCTGTTGTACCTGGAAGTATAAGGACGTGTTTGTGATCATTTTGGATGTTGATTGATGTTTAAAAATGGTTAGAAGTGATGGATCTTGGCTGGGTTAAGTTTTGGTAGTGTTTGAGGTGATTTCGGTTGTGTTTGGTAGCCGAATTGTTGGTTGTGTGATGAGCAGCGAGTTTGGTTGTGTGGCTACTGTTCTTAATGCATAATGATGCATGAATGTGCTGTTTTTGTGTGCTTGAAACAGGGGAGTTTGATCCGTGAGCTCTAGAGGTGTTGCGGAAGGTTTCGGATGCTTGGAAGGCTTGGTGGCTAGCCTTGTTTTGGTTATCGGTGAGTGAAGTTGGGTTTTCAGCTTTTAAACCAAGGTTTGAAGGTTTTTGGGAGCTTAGTGTAAGTCTAAACAACTTTGCTAAGCTCAAGAGTAAGTGAATGGTTTTTCGCTCTTGAATTATGATTGTGGAATTGGCTTTTAAGCAATTGTGGTTGATGATTGAAATGCATGTGTTTTGCATGGTTTAAATCTGTTTTGAAAGCATATTTTAGCATGGTTCAATGCTGGTTTTGAAAGCCATATGTGGAGGATGCTCAAGGTAAGAGATCCTTGGTTTTATACATTGGAAATGTGGTTTTGATGCATGGTGTTGCATGTTGTTCAATGGCTTTGTTTAATGCTTTAAACCAGTGAATTAATGTTGGTAAATGATGGTTTTTGCATATTGGTTATGCATGTGAATCATTTGATTAATGTGGTAATGGTTTTGCATATTGGTTATGCATGTGAAACATTGGACTAATGTGGTAAGGTGGTTATATTGGCAAGTGATGTAAGTGGTTCTTGGTTCTTCGATCGGATATAGTTAGCCGGCTATAGGATTGGGTGCACCGTGAATTAAGTCGCCTTGGAGGTGGAGTGGTCAAGAGTGGACCGGTAAACTCCCTTCAAGTATCCTAACGAGATGGTTGAGGTCATAATGGAGGTGTTGCCCATTCGAGGACCTTGGTTGAGCAAAGGTTATATGGTGTTTTAAAGTCCATATGTGAGAACCTTGTGCTTGTTGAGATCACAATGGCGGTGTTAAGTCCATGTGTGGATCTTGTGTGGGATGTCCCGGATCTCGTTAGTGATGTTATACAACTACCAATCGGTGAATGCAAAGGTTGTATGGTGTTTGAAAGTCCATACATGGGAACCTTGTGCATGTCAAGGTTGTATGGTGTTTGAAAGTCCATACATGGGAACCTTGGGGAAAGTTGAGGTTGTATGGTGTTTGAAAGTCCATACATGGGAACCTCGGGAAAGCTAAGGTTGTATGGTGTTTAAAAGTCCATACATGGGAACCTTAGGATGTTGAGGTCAAATGGTGTTTAAAAGTCCATTTGGGAGACCTTGGATTGGTAGGGTGTATGGAGCGTAGGGACAACGCTCGGAATCCGCGTATCCGATTGGGTGTTGAGTTGAAAAGTGAATGTGGTTGATCACTTGAAGGCCAATATGATGTTCTTGATTGTGATGAAGCATGGGATGCTTGAAATGATGCATAATTGCATGTGAAGCATGAGATGCTTGAATTGATGCATAATTGCATGTGAAGCACGAGATGCTTGAAAAGATGCATGGTTGCATGGAAAGTGTATAATGCTTGTGAATGCATGTTTACTTGTTAAGTTGAACAAGTGTTGATTATCATTTGGAAAATGATGCATGTGAGCATGAAATATCTTTAGTGCATTGGAGTCTTGTTAAGACTTGTTTTTAAAGGCATGTGATGATGATGTTGTGGTTCATATATGTTGCCTTTGGTTTAATGCATGTGTTGGTTGGTTAGTGAATGGTTTTAAAAGATTCTTGCTTGAATTGGCTTTCAAGTTTAAGAAAGGTATGTTGTGATATGGGGGTGTTTTCCAAGGTTTTGTTTCAGCTTGCATATGGTGTTTATGCATGGTTTGGCAAAATGGTTGATTTTGCAAGTTGTGCTTTGAAAAGGGTTTTCTTAGTTTGCTAAACTAAGGGTTGGTTTTCATGTATGTGCAATGCATGGTTTTGAGCTTGTTGTTGAAAAGGAGTTTTCAAACATGGCTTTGGTAAACAAATCGAGTTTGTTTTAAAAGTGATTTATGGCTCGCTGCATTGATGGTGTTTTGGTTTTGAGCATTCCTCACTAAGCATTATGTGCTTACGCTCCTTTTTGTCCATCAATGCAGATTTTTGAAGTTCGGACAGCGAGGAGCAAGGGATTCAAGAAGGACTCCACTTGAGATGTATGTCTCGGTTAATAGCTATAGTTAATAAAGGCAATGGGGTAGAATCTCTTGGGTTGATGTATGTGTTTGTTTATGTTCGGACAAGTATGGTTTTGTGTTGTTGATGTTGTTGGAACATGGTTTGGTTTATGAGTTTGAATTGGATGTATGTTGTTTAAATGGATTGCTTGTGTTGGAAGCTTAGCCTTGAAATTGGGGCTTTTCATATATGTTGACATTTTGTTGAATTGTTGATGCAAGTATGTCCCTTATATGTCGATTTGCATGCTGGTAAAGTTTGGTAGCGTTTGGAGCATGTTTGGATGTTTAATTGCATGTTTGAGTAGGCAAAATTCTGCTTTTTGTGCAGGGTGTTTCGGAACAGGGTGAGCCGTTTCGGAACGGGTGCCTTGAAGCAGCCCAGGCGTCCGAAACGGGTGACACCGTTCCGAAACGGAAAGGCTACTGCCCGACCCCCGTTTCGGTACCCGTTGCGGAACGGCCCCGCGTTTCGAAACGGGCTGTCTCCCGTTTCGGAACGGTTGACCGTTGGGGGCTGACAGTGGCAGTTATGTGTTTCAAAATGTTTGCATTTTGGTCCTGAATCTTGTATGTGCAATTGTATGAGTTTGAGATGTCCGTTTGAGCTGAAATTTGGCCGAGATGCATGAAACATGATTAATTTTAAGTTGGTAACTTAAAATCTGGTGAAGGCCTCAAAGTTTTCAGAATTTACAATTTGGTCCCTAAAGTTGTGTTTTGTGCAATTGGGTCCTTGAATGATCTCTGATGGTTGTGATCTTTGAGTATAGTGTTTGAGTGATCACATATAGGACTAATGTGCATCTAGACAAGATTAAAAAGGAAAAAAAAAGGTCGTTAATCAAGGTTGACTTTCGGGTTGACTTTGGTTTTCCCCGTGTAATCTTCTTAATTCGGGCCAACCGTCTAGGCCGGGTTAAGGGGGTTACATTTGGTGGTATCAGAGCTGAGTTGCGAATGCTTGGGGGAAACGGTAAGTTGTTGTGATGTGTGTTGATGTTTACCTTGTTGTGTGGATGAAAGTTGGTTGAATGTTGGTTGAAACACGTGTTTCTGGGCATGATGCTGATGTTTCTGAGCAAATTGTTGATGTTTCTGATCAAGTTGCTGATGTTTTCGAGCATGTTTTGTGTTTATGAATCATTGTTGAATTAATGTGGATATGTGCTGATGTTGTAAGCTGGTGTTATGCTTGATGATTGTGTAATGAGTATGTTATGTTGATAATATGATGATGCAAATGGATGCTGTTGGATGTAAGCATGATCGAGTATGTAGATTGATATGCTTGATGTTGTGATATCCATGTTGTGTTGACTGTTATGTCATGTAAAGGGGAGGATTCGGGATACCCATTGCCTTATTAATATAGCTATTGTGTTATTTTGGAGTTGGAGTTTGAATCCTTGCTTAATGCTGGTCTAACTGGTTTGTTTGTTTGTTGTGATTGTATGTTTGTTGTTGTTAGTAGTATGGCTAAGTCGATGAAAGAATGGCAGTTGGGTGAGATGGTTGCTGCCTTGGGGCAGGTTGTTAAGGCGTGGAATTCACCCTTTGGTGGAGGTGTTTTGTCTCAGCTTTCTGTGCCTGGGGTTGAGGTGATAAGGCAAGGGAAAGAAGCTGGTTCTGTGGTGAAGAGTTCATCATCTGATGTTCAGGAGGTGTTGGGAACATCTCAGGCTGTGGTAAAGGTAAAGTCAGTGGATGTGCTGGCTGTGGGATGTGTGGGTTTGCCGAAGCAGCGTTTGCTTGATTTGGGTGCTGTGGAATATCGTGGTTCTACACCGGAGATGTTTGAGGCCTGGTTGGCCAGTGTGGTTCTGATCTTGGATCAGGAAGGCTGTGATCTTGCTTGTAAGCTGGGGAGTGCTGTTTATCTGATGTTGGAGGATGCATGCGTCTGGTGGACATCTGTGGCAGTGGCGTCACATATTCATGATATTGATTGGGATTTCTTTGTATCTGCCTTTTATGAAAGGTATCTTGGAGGGAAGTTTCCAAGGGTTGAGCAATGGGACGGTGGTGCTGTTTTGGAGCAAGTGTTGCTTGGGCAAGGAGTGGAAGTTCAGCCACTGGTGTGTGACCGTTGTGAAAGGCGCCATGTTGGAGGTTGTTGGGGCGCGGGTGCTTGCTGGAACTGTGGTTCCAAAGTGCATGTTAAGCGTGATTGTCCTCTTGGAGTGAAGTCAGCTTTGGTGATAGCCAAAGGATCTCAGAAAGGTCGTGGGCACGGCCGAGGCAAGGTTTAGAAGTGGCAGAAAGAGCAGAAAGTTGTGAAGAGTGTGGGAAAGGAGAATTGCTGGAAATGTGGGTCTGCTGGACACATGAGACGTGATTGTTTGATGTTGGCTCGGAACAGCCAAGGTTCTTTACTGCAAGGAGTTGGTGGTGACCTTGGTGTGTTAGCTGGTGCTGCAGTGGTGCGGCAGGAGGATGATGGTTCCGCAAGGAAGAGAGCTCGTCAGATGAAGCTTCAGGGAGGTGTTGTGTTTTCAGGTAACCCTGTTAAGTAACCCTTGCTTTAGATACCTTGGTTGGTTTCTGTTGGTTTTCCTTGCGTGATAAGTTTAGTCTTGTTGCTAGTTGTTGGGGTAATAGTTGTAGTTCGGAAACATCTTTGGTGTGAAGAAGGCTTAGGTGAGAATCTTGTGGTTAATAATTGTTGGTATGATGGAGTTAGATAAGTTAGAAGTGAGGTAGGAGGTTGTTCTTAGACGGATTCTGAGGGTGTGAACTGGCATTCATGCACAGATAAAATCATTGTTATATGCTATATTATATATATGTTGGTCCATGCATACATGTGGCATGACATTAGAGGTTTTGCATACATGTACATCAGGCATTGATAGGGCATGTTGGTGATCATGCATATGATGTTCACACTCGCTAATAATTAATCGAATCTGTTAGTGTGGTGGTTGGGTTAGGTTGGATGATGGGTTCTTAGAGGTTGTTTTGGTGCTGAGTGAGGGTTAGAAGTAATATTAAGCTAGTTGCTTGTAATGGCGAGGGTGGCATAGCATGTTGGTGGAAGGATAGTGTTTGTTGTTTAAGGAGTTTAGTGGTTTGGTGGTGAGGAGTACCGGTTGAAGTAGGATCGGTCAAGTGGTTTGAATAGCTAAGTGGGAGCGGTAGTTCCTTTGTGTTAAGTGTTGTTGCAGGTTAGCGGTTGTGTTTTCAGGTGCTGAGGTAGCTTAGCATTTAAGTTGTTGTGGAAGGGTTGTGTTTGCAAGTGCTGGTTCTTAGCAACCTTTGAGAAGTTGTTATGTATGTTCGGGTTAAGCGGTGTTCTGGCGAGGCTAGTGCCGTGGTAAAGCTTGTGGTGGAGAGGTAATGAAGGGTTGAAGGCCATTGTTGGTTGGATAGATTCTTGTGAGAAGTGGTTGGCTGGTTGTGAGTAAGTGAATTCTTTTTGGAGATCAGCTGGTGGTGAATGGAACAGCTGGCGGAGTCGAGTTGGGGTTGTGATGTAAATTTTGGTTTGTGGGTGAGTAGACCTGGAGAGTCGTTTTGGTAATGTTAGCAACAGTTGTGAGGGTTTATCAGCATTCGTTGAGGAGTTTGGGTAAGCAGTTGATGTTTAAGGATTTTTCCTTGTTGGGGAAATTCTTGAAAGAGGTTTGGGGGTTTACAGGAGTTTTAGAAGCAGAGAAGTTTGCATAGTGGCTGATTTGGATTGGTTAGAGTCCCTGTGTAAACCAGTCTTGGAAGTTGTGTGTTACAGTAATGTGTGCTGTGAGAGTTAAAGTTCTTCATGATTGAAGTTGGGGCTGTGTACAGTCCGGATATGTGAAAGGTTAAGTTGTGGCTATCTTTGAGTGTTCTGGGTTTGTGAACAGCATGTGGTGGTGTTGGGTTCAGTGGAGTTTTGTGTGGAAAGTGTTCAGTGTTGGTTGAGGTTTTTTGTGTTGCCTTGTGTGTGTTTTGAGAAAGTTGTTGTTCTCTTTTCGCCGGTTGAAATTTCGAGGATGAAATTTCCTAAGGGGGGAGAGTTGTAACGCCCCGGTTTTGGGCTCAGAAGTTTTGGGCGTTGACCGGTTTGGTCAAAGTGCTGATCGAATATATAAGAGTGAATTTAGGAAAGCCTAGTTCGGGTTGCATTAAAAATATGGAAAAATGTTCTAAAATCATCTTTTAATATATAAAAGTGAACTGTGAAATCAATTTTGGAAAATGAGGTTTGGAAGGGTGACATTTTGGGTTAGTGACCAAAATGTAATTTTTGAAAACTGCGTGACTGTTTTAAAAAGGATTGAAACTTTGAATCTTTAAGGAGCTATTTACCCAATGGGAGTTTCTCCAGATTTTCTAAATATATTAAATGATTAATTAAATGTTTTTAAACTAAAGAAAAGTGGAGGGAAGATATTTTCCTAATTCTAACTAACTTTTCTCTCAACCATTTTCTCTCATCTTTTCTCTCAAACCAAACACATTCTCTCCAGATCTTTTCTCTCTGATTTTGTCACTCAAATCACTCATTTCAACTCTTTATTTGATTCCTAATCATCTCATCAACAAAACCTCTCAATTTGCAAGTTGTTTCATCAAGCTTTTTGGCTCTAAAAAGGAGAAACTCAAGTTTGGAGGTAAGAACGTCCTTCTCCTCTGAACTTCAAGTTCTTTATTGAAATTCCCAAGTTCTCAATCCTTGATTTGTGTTTTGTTAAAGGCTTTTCAATTGAAATCTTGATTTTGGCTTAAAATGCAAGATTTGGCGATTTTGGTGAAATTTTCGTGTGATCTGTTTGGGCAGTGTTTTGAAGTGTCAAAATGATGTTAAATGAATGCTAAATTGATTAGAAGTTGAGGTTTAATTAATGCAATCCCGGATAGGTTGAATTTCCTAAGTTTGGCTTGAGTTTTTGGTTGTTTTTGGAGTGTTTTTGGTGATCTGTTGTACCTGGAAGTATAAGGACGTGTTTGTGATCATTTTGGATGTTGATTGATGTTTAAAAATGGTTAGAAGTGATGGATCTTGGCTGGGTTAAGTTTTGGTAGTGTTTGAGGTGATTTCGGTTGTGTTTGGTAGCCGAATTGTTGGTTGTGTGATGAGCAGCGAGTTTGGTTGTGTGGCTGCTGTTCTTAATGCATAATGATGCATTAATGTGCTGTTTTTGTGTGCTTGAAACAGGGGAGTTTGATCCGTGAGCTCTAGAGGTGTTGCAGAAGGTTTCGGATGCTTGGAAGGCTTGGTGGCTAGCCTTGTTTTGGTTATCGGTGAGTGAAGTTGGGTTTCAGCTTTTAAACCAAGGTTTGAAGGTTTTTGGGAGCTTAGTGTAAGTCTAAACAACTTTGCTAAGCTCAAGAGTAAGTGAATGGTTTTTCGCTCTTGAATTATGATTGTGGAATTGGCTTTTAAGCAATTGTGGTTGATGATTGAAATGCATGTGTTTTGCATGGTTTAAATCTGTTTTGAAAGCATATTTTAGCATGGTTCAATGCTGGTTTTGAAAGCCATATGTGGAGGATGCTCAAGGTAAGAGATCCTTGGTTTTATACATTGGAAATGTGGTTTTGATGCATGGTGTTGCATGTTGTTCAATGGCTTTGTTTAATGCTTTAAACCAGTGAATTAATGTTGGTAAATGATGGTTTTTGCATATTGGTTATGCATGTGAATCATTTGATTAATGTGGTAATGGTTTTGCATATTGGTTATGCATGTGAAACATTGGACTAATGTGGTAAGGTGGTTATATTGGCAAGTGATGTAAGTGGTTCTTGGTTCTTCGATCGGATATAGTTAGCCGGCTATAGGATTGGGTGCACCGTGAATTAAGTCGCCTTGGAGGTGGAGTGGTCAAGAGTGGACCGGTAAACTCCCTTCAAGTATCCTAACGAGATGGTTGAGGTCATAATGGAGGTGTTGCCCATTCGAGGACCTTGGTTGAGCAAAGGTTATATGGTGTTTTAAAGTCCATATGTGAGAACCTTGTGCTTGTTGAGATCACAATGGCGGTGTTAAGTCCATGTGTGGATCTTGTGTGGGATGTCCCGGATCTCGTTAGTGATGTTATACAACTACCAATCGGTGAATGCAAAGGTTGTATGGTGTTTGAAAGTCCATACATGGGAACCTTGTGCATGTCAAGGTTGTATGGTGTTTGAAAGTCCATACATGGGAACCTTGGGGAAAGTTGAGGTTGTATGGTGTTTGAAAGTCCATACATGGGAACCTCGGGAAAGCTAAGGTTGTATGGTGTTTAAAAGTCCATACATGGGAACCTTAGGATGTTGAGGTCAAATGGTGTTTAAAAGTCCATTTGGGAGACCTTGGATTGGTAGGGTGTATGGAGCGTAGGGACAACGCTCGGAATCCGCGTATCCGATTGGGTGTTGAGTTGAAAAGTGAATGTGGTTGATCACTTGAAGGCCAATATGATGTTCTTGATTGTGATGAAGCATGGGATGCTTGAAATGATGCATAATTGCATGTGAAGCATGAGATGCTTGAATTGATGCATAATTGCATGTGAAGCACGAGATGCTTGAAAAGATGCATGGTTGCATGGAAAGTGTATAATGCTTGTGAATGCATGTTTACTTGTTAAGTTGAACAAGTGTTGATTATCATTTGGAAAATGATGCATGTGAGCATGAAATATCTTTAGTGCATTGGAGTCTTGTTAAGACTTGTTTTTAAAGGCATGTGATGATGATGTTGTGGTTCATATATGTTGCCTTTGGTTTAATGCATGTGTTGGTTGGTTAGTGAAATGGTTTTAAAAGATTCTTGCTTGAATTGGCTTTCAAGTTTAAGAAAGGTATGTTGTGATATGGGAGTGTTTTCCAAGGTTTTGTTTCAGCTTGCATATGGTGTTTATGCATGGTTTGGCAAAATGGTTGATTTTGCAAGTTGTGCTTTGAAAAGGGTTTTCTTAGTTTGCTAAACTAAGGGTTGGTTTTCATGTATGTGCAATGCATGGTTTTGAGCTTGTTGTTGAAAAGGAGTTTTCAAACATGGCTTTGGTAAACAAATCGAGTTTGTTTTAAAAGTGATTTATGGCTCGCTGCATTGATGGTGTTTTGGTTTTGAGCATTCCTCACTAAGCATTATGTGCTTACGCTCCTTTTTGTCCATCAATGCAGATTTTTGAAGTTCGGACAGCGAGGAGCAAGGGATTCAAGAAGGACTCCACTTGAGATGTATGTCTCGGTTAATAGCTATAGTTAATAAAGGCAATGGGGTAGAATCTCTTGGGTTGATGTATGTGTTTGTTTATGTTCGGACAAGTATGGTTTTGTGTTGTTGATGTTGTTGGAACATGGTTTGGTTTATGAGTTTGAATTGGATGTATGTTGTTTAAATGGATTGCTTGTGTTGGAAGCTTAGCCTTGAAATTGGGGCTTTTCATATATGTTGACATTTTGTTGAATTGTTGATGCAAGTATGTCCCTTATATGTCGATTTGCATGCTGGTAAAGTTTGGTAGCGTTTGGAGCATGTTTGGATGTTTAATTGCATGTTTGAGTAGGCAAAATTCTGCTTTTTGTGCAGGGTGTTTCGGAACAGGGTGAGCCGTTTCGGAACGGGTGCCTTGAAGCAGCCCAGGCGTCCGAAACGGGTGACACCGTTCCGAAACGGAAAGGCTACTGCCCGACCCCCGTTTCGGTACCCGTTGCGGAACGGCCCCGCGTTTCGAAACGGGCTGTCTCCCGTTTCGGAACGGTTGACCGTTGGGGGCTGACAGCGGCAGTTATGTGTTTCAAAATGTTTGCATTTTGGTCCTGAATCTTGTATGTGCAATTGTATGAGTTTGAGATGTCCGTTTGAGCTGAAATTTGGCCGAGATGCATGAAACATGATTAATTTTAAGTTGGTAACTTAAAATCTGGTGAAGGCCTCAAAGTTTTCAGAATTTACAATTTGGTCCCTAAAGTTGTGTTTTGTGCAATTGGGTCCTTGAATGATCTCTGATGGTTGTGATATTTGAGTATAGTGTTTGAGTGATCACATATAGGACTAATGTGCATCTAGACAAGATTAAAAAGGAAAAAAAAAGGGTCGTTAATCAAGGTTGACTTTCGGGCTGACTTTGGTTTTCCCCGTGTAATCTTCTTAATTCGGGCCAACCGTCTAGGCCGGGTTAAGGGGGTTACAAAGACCTTTAATTCTACCAGTAACTTGTTCCTTTAAAAGCAAAGAAGATAAACCTTGAGCACACATCAAAAATAGGTAAGGGGACAGAGGGTCACCATGTCTAAGCCCCTTTCCAGGTTTAAACTCTTCAGACAATTTCTCATTAATCCTCAAGCAAAAAGTAACAGAAGTAACACAGTCCATAATAAGGTCAACCCATATCTGTTCAAAACTCATTTTCTACATAATATCATGGAGAAAAAAACCACTCTACCCTATCATAGGCCTTTTCCATATCTAATTTCACAGTTGCACCTTTATTTGGCCCACTTCTTGCCCTTTTTAAATACTAAAGTAACTCATGAGCAGTAATCACATTGTCAGAAAATAAGCCTATCTTTAACAAAGGCACTTTGATTTTCAGATATGCAACAAGGCATAACAGATTTAAGCCTATTAATCAAAACTTTAGAAAAAAATTTATAGGCCTAAATTGTTTAATGTGTCCGTGTTCAACTACTTTAGGGATAATCACTATCACAGTTTATTGACTTCACTTATGTTAATCTTATCATTTAACATATCTAAGCATAATTGAATCAAATCATTTCCAATAGCACTCCAAAATTTCCAAAAAAGGAAGAAGGATGGCAATCATTACATGGGGCTTTTGAAGGGTATATAAAAATAAAGGCCAATTTGACTTCCTCTACATTGAATCCAGAGCATAAGCCAACATTCATCTCTGTTGTAATGCATTTCTCCACGTTCTCTAGGATCAAGCTTGAAGTTGAACCACCATTGGATTGGAATAGCCCCTGAAAGAACCTCTTGGAGATATCAAGAATCATGCCCTCTTCGGTTTGCAAAGAACCATTTTCATCAACAAGGCCTTTTATCAAATTCTTCTTAATTCTGCCCCTTGCCCTTGCATGGAAAAAGCCAGTGTTCATGTCCCCTTATTTAAGCCATAGAACTCTTGACATTTGTTTCCAATATACCTATTCTCGATCCAGTAAGACTTTTAATTCTTTCTTTAAAGCAAACAACTCTCTAACATTCTGATCATTAATTTCTTCATTTAGAAAATTCTCAATGCTCTCAGGCAGGATTATTTTACTTTTAGCTGCAATTCTCCTTTTATGTTTCTGTCAGCCATAAAGCTTCTCACCAATTGCATTTAACTTGTTTAAAGTAGAAGAACTGTGTGAATTCTGGAGTTTATTCACAATATCTTTGCAATGTTCCTCTTCCGCCCAACAATTTTCAAATCTAAATTGGTCATCAAACATATTTGAGCCCATGGTCTTAGCTTCAGTATCCAACAAAAGATAGTGGTGATCTGAGAAAGGGGAGTATTCTGAGCTCACCATAAATTGAACATACTTCTCTAGCCAAGGTATGGTTGCCACAAACCTGTCCAACCTTTCTTTCACTAGAGTTTCTGGGCTTGTGCCACTATGCCAGGTGAATCAGCCAACACTAGGCCTGATGTCCCATAGTCCATTTTTGTCTAGAGCACTTCTGAACTCATCTATCTCCACTCTTGGCTTTTTAGAGAATCAAGAAGGTCCCAATCCTCTTTTTTCCTTGGTCTATAGCAAGTTCCATACATTCCAGTAAACTTGAACTTCTCAGCCCCTTTTGTAAAGTTTACATCAATATGAGATTTTGAAAAAGACATCAGATTCACATGTATTTCTTCAGCCCAAAGAAACATTAAACCCGAACATTTCGAGCCCCTTTCTACCACAATATTTCCTACCATATTTAACCTTCTTTTAAACTCTTCTACTTTGCTCTTATTTAGTCTCGTATCACATAGAAAGACCAAATTGGGACATTTCGAAACAACAATTTACCCCAAAAATCGAACTATCGCAGGGTTCCCAAGCCCTTGACAGTTACAACTTAGTATTTTCATGGCTCTCGGTGGGGATAAGCCTCAGCCTCTACCGTTGGTTCAAGGGTTTTCAGGGGTGACAAAGCCTCTACACCAATTACTACATTGTTAGAGACTGCAGCTGAAACTGATCTGGTCTTCTTAGATTCCACTAGGTTGCTTACTTCATATTTTCCTTGCAAGGCACGTTTAGAACTTCTATTTTTTGTGGCTGAGATCATCACATTCTTCCCACGAGCAGATTGAGTTCCCATAGCAACAACATTATCCTCAACAGCTTCATAGATTTTCTTTTGTTTTCCAGAATCAACTCCTCTAGAACTAAAATGTATTAAACCTTGTCTTGGTGCACCTGTGGTAATACTTCTGGGATTAAAAATAACTCTCACCCAGTCTCCAAATTGTAGTTGTTCCTCTTTCAAATCACCAGGGAGTACAAGCCACAACTCTAGTTCATGTCCAATCACACGACACCAAAAACAAAACTTAGGGAGCCATTCATATTTACCCCAACAGTTTCTTAGCGACCCATCCTCTCTTTTATCAAATAGAACACACCTCCTTAATGGTTTTGAAGAATCAATTTCTACCCTAACCTTCATGAATTCTCCAAGTTTGCCATCTCCCTTCCAAAAATCAACAAGTAAACAAGTGCCAAATTTGCTACCAAGATGCTTCCGAATTTCCTCAGTCATTCCATCAAGGGGAAAATTATAGATGCGAATCCATTTTGGCAAGAGAGAAAAATTATATTCAGAGGGACATAACTTACCATCAAATGGCTTAAGGGCAAGCAATTCACCATTGAAGGTGTATGACACACGATCCATCACAAAATCTCTATCCTCCAGCTTACAAAACTTAAACAAAAACATATTTGGTCCTAGCTCAGATGTATCTTCCAACGGCTGGTTCTTCCAAACTACGAAGAAAACTCTAATCAACAATGGCCCATCCACAATCGTCGGAGACACTAGTTTACCCACAAGCCATTTTTCCGTTCCAGGGACGTTTTTCTTTAGTAAAGTATCAGAATCTTCCAAGTACTGCATTTCCTCTTTAGAGAACTTCAAATCGCTCATCAGTCTCGCAACATAATCCACCATCGAACTCATTCTGACCAGAGCAACAACCTACGAAACTCGCACAAAAAACCCCCCAAAAATCTGAAAAACCTTCACTATACCGGTAGAAAACACTAAGGGAGGCACACTCGAGTAAGTCTTCTCTGAAATGAAGAGACTAAGAAAAGTTATAAACCCCTGGAATCATTTGAAATTTTCAATCTATTAAAACTCACAAACCCCCTTAAAAACTTTGACCTTGCTTCGTAAAATAAAAAGGCAAAACTGTCTATTTTATGAATTAGTGAAACAGGGAGTTTTGAAACCTTGTTAATTAAAAATTTAATCTAATTAGCCGTTAAACCTTTGGACCCCACCTCCGAGACATCGCAGCTTTGTCTCTCGAAATTCCCACAATAATTGGAGCCGCAATTCCGCACTCATGGGTAATAAAGAGCCCCAGACTCCACGTGTTACCACCCACTCCCTTAGCACTGGGCCCCCATGTTCCCCTATTGTTTCATTCATTTGAACGAGCATAACATCGAACACTTCTTGAAGTAAAAATAGAGTTATTTTACAGCGAACCTTAAACTTTACCGATCCGCCTTTGAAACTTCAACATGACCATTGGAAACACATCATTGACCAAATCCCACTGTAACTAACCTTTGAAAAACCCTGAAACAGTAGCCCCAACCCCTCGTCGAAAACTACCCTGAAAAGCAAACCTTCTGCCATGAACCAAACCATGACGAAAAGTCCTTGAACCAAGCTATCTTCCACAACCAAAATATTACAATCCATGGTGACCCAGCTACGAACCTGATCCTGCAAAACAAAATAGAGTAGAACAAAAACGTTACATCGGCCATTAGCGCCGAACTTACCCTCCTCATCCCAAACCTGACCATAGAGGTGACTCAGGTTCCTAATTCCACTTGCCGGCCGTTATAGACTCTCCTCACCACGACCAAACATCGGCCGGATAATCACCGAAGCAAAAATAATGAGTCGTACAAGACTATGGCGATGATCGGAAATCACCCAAGTTGAGAGAAAAAAACCCTTATACGGATGCTCCATTTCATATTAATCCAATCTCAGATTCACTAAATTCTTCCAATAGACCTTTTTATGCTCAAAACTCTGCCAAATATCATTTTAGAACCTTTTTTCCTCCTCAACTCTTATACCTCAGTAGTCGTATGGGGCATGAAACTGTATTGTAGCCTATATATTCAAATTATATTTTCTTAAAGTATAAGCTATCTTTTAATTAAAAAAATAATTACATTTACGTGTATTTGAATGCACGACCTCTAAATATTATATATGTGACAATTTAGTAAATAATTTATTTCTAAAACGATTTTTAATGTATGTAAGATATATGTGAATCATGACGTTGTGATTATTAATCCGTCTAATGGCTTTTCTACAAACTGTCATTTCTGTTTAGACTCGTAAATTAAAATCACTCTCTATCCATCTGTTGGTCAGATAAATGCTTAAGTTCTGCTCGTTCAAGACTCAACAACCACATTTTTTTGCTTATTTTTATCAAAGTTGATTAGGATTTTCATGTTGGTCGGAATGGGGGCAAAAGTTAGTTTCTTTGCCGAATTTGCTTAAACTCATGAGAAGGTAAAGCTTGTTTGTGACCAGTTGAAGGTGGCTTCGGATCATCAAAAGTCTTACGCAAACTTGAAGCATAGGGAGATTGAGTTTGCGGTTGGTGATCGCGTTTTTCTGTAAGTTTTACCTTGGAAGAAGGTGATGAGGTTTTGACATAAGGTAAGCTTAGTCCAAGGTTTATTGGACCAAATGAAGTTGTGGAGTGTGTTGGTCGTGTTGCATATCGTTTGAGGTTGCCTCTCGAGTTGGAGAAAATTTATGATGTGTTTCATGTCTCGATGTTACAGAGGTATAGGTCGGATCCGTTGCATGTTATTCTAGTGGAGGACATTGAGTTGCGATCAGATTTGTCTTATGATGAGGAACCTGTTGAGATTCTTGATTCTAGTAGAAAATTTCTTTGTCGTAAGACGATTGAACTTGTAAAGGTGTTGTGGCGTCATCGAGGAATTGAGGAGGCCACGTGGGAAAGCAAAGTGGACATGTTAATGTAGTTTCTGCACCTTTTTCCTCTAGGTAAAATTTCAGGGACGAAATTTCCTAAGAGGGGGAGAGTTGTAATGCCCCGGTTTTTGGGCCTAGGAGTTTGTAGGTTGGGTATATGGTCCGTTGGACCAAGACTAGAGATCCGGGTTAGTTCAGGATTGGTTAAGGGAAAACCTAGTTCGAGAAGTGATAAAAATATGAGAAAATTTTCTTAAATCTTTTTTTAAATATATATAAGGAAATGGTGAAGTCAATTTTGGAAAATAATAATTGGAAGGTGGACGTTTTGATTTAGTGACTAGATTGTAAAAATTGAAAACTATTCTTTATGGCTAATTTGCAAAGAGCCAAAACATAGAATCTTTAGGGAGCTAATATAATTGTAATCAGCTATTCCTTTAATTTGACATGTTTTAATTGTGTTTTAATTAGAAAGATTAAAAAGGGAATTAAGCTTTACAAACTTATTTTTACGTATCTTTCAGTTCTCTCTATTTTCTCATCAACCAACTACCTATTTTCTTTCAAACCATCCAGAGATCTTTTCCTTTCCATTTTACTTTGGTTTCCATATGATTTTCATGGAGTTTCCTCAATTAGTTTCAATGGTTTCTTGATGACTGTCAATCAAATCTTGTCAATTGGAGGAATAGCAAGGGATTAGACGTAACTTTCGTGCTTCTCCTCTAATCAAGGTTCTTTAATGAAATTCCCAAGTATTTGGATCTTTAATTATGTTTCCTAACAAGGTTTCATGATCGATTTGAAGAAAATGGCTAAATCAAGCTTTAAATGATGATTTTGTGTAATTTTTGTAATGGATATATTTTGGTTGGATTATGATTGATTTTAATCATGTTTTGGAGGTTTATTAATGTTGAGATTGAGGTTTAAACATTGTAATCCCAAAACTATTTGGATCTCTAGTTAATTAGGATGTTAGAATTTGGTTTTTGTGGTGCTAATATGATTTTGTGAATGCTGGAGGTATAAGGTTGATAATAGGATGATTTTAGATGTTAATCAATGTTAATAAATGGTTGGAAGTTTTAGGTTTTGGTTGGGTTGAGTTTGTAGAGTAATCGATGATGTTTTTGGCTGTTTTGGATGGGCGTTATGGTTGTTTTGGGCAACGCAACGTGGTAGGTTTGCTTGCTGGAGTTTTTAGTTCTTTCAAATGCATTAATCATCTATTCTTATGTGGTTAAAATAGGGGAGAATATTTCAGAAGCAACCAGTGAAGTTTTTGGAATTTCATACGCTTAGTTTCGTGTCGGCTAGTCAAGGTTTCGCGTGTCGGTGAGTAAGAACGTGAATTTTAGCTTTGAAATGTTTTAAAGGTGGTTTTGGGAACTTAGATGTAAGCTTGAAACGCTTATCTATGTTCGGAAGTAAGTATAAGGAATTTCTCTCGTGCTTGTGCTATTATCAAATGGTTTTTATGCACTTGGTTTGAATTCATGTTACCTACTGTTAAAGCATGTGGCTTACTGTTTTTAATGATGTGTTGATAAAGGATACACATGGTAAGTGATCCTTGTAAGAATACATTTTATACTTGTGAATTAAAGCATTGATTAATGCTTTGGAAAATGATTTAATGATGATGCTTTGAAAACAGTGTGGTGTGTGGTAAAATAAGAATTATATTGGTAAGTGATGTTATGAAATTGGTTTATAAATGTTATTGGATATAGTTAGCTGGCTATAGGATTAAGTGCACTATAAACAAGTCGCCTTGGATGTCGAGGGGTTTATACGGTGTACCGAATACTCCATCCAAGTACCCTAACGATTGAGGTATGTGTGTGTGGTGTCCCGTCTCTTGTTAGTGGGATTATACATCTACCGATTAGTTGCGTTGAGGGGTTTATACAATGTACTAAATACTCCACCACGGGTGTCACAACGGTGGAGGGTAGCTCATGTGTGTGAACCTTGAGATGTCGGTGAGAATGTATGAAGTGTTGGCACAACTCTTGTGAATTCGTGTATTCGTTTTGTTGTTTTGAGAAATGAACTTGCCTAACGATCACTTGTAAGCCAATATAATTGAGGATGTATCATGAGATGGTTTATGTTGTATATTGTGATTTATACATGTTTTACTCCTTAAGCTTTATATATGATAGCTATGCATGGGAAGGCTTAAATTGAGTGTTAGCAATGGGACTTGTGTGCTTACGCTTTGTATATGTTGCATAAAGTTCATTATGTTGATTTTTTATTAAGAAAAGTGCATGGTTTTAAAGGCATGATGATTTAAGTAAATTGAAATGTAATTTCTATGCAGACTTGGAAATGGTTTTAAATGCTTTGATGATGTTTGTTTTGAGCACTCCTCACTAAGCCTTGTGTGCTTACGCTTTAATTTGTTCATCGGTGCAGAAAATTGAGGTTCGGAAGGTGTAACACCCCAATTTTTGGGCTTGGAAGTTTAGGGTCTGAACTAGACCGGTCTGATATTCGGTTCGAATATAAAAGGAGGTTTTAGGGAAAGCCTAGTCCGGGATGCTTTAAAAATATAGAAAAATATCTAAAAATCCTCTTTTAATATATATAAGAGAGTGGTGAAATCAATTTTACAAAATAAGGTATGGAAATACTACATTTCGGTGTAGTGACTAAAATGCGATTTTTGAAAAGTTTAGTGGTGACTGTTTTGTAAGGATTGAAACTTTGAATCTTTAAGGAGCTAATTTACCCAAAAATGTTTTCTCCAGATTTTTCCTTCATTTGGGTGATTTAATTAATGTTTTAATTAATTAGAAGAAAAGGGAAACTACTTTTAGATTCTCATAACTACCTTTTCTAAATTTTCTCTCATTTCTTTTTCTCTCAAAATCCCATCATCCAAACACATTTTCTCCAGCACAAATCACTTTGATCATCACCTCATTTGATGAGATTTCCATCACTCATTGTTGCTTAATCAATCTAGCAACAAAACCTTTTGATTTTCACATTGAGTTTTCAAGGAATTTAGCCCAAATCAAGGAGAAATCACCATTTAGAGGTAAGTTTGTTCTTCTCCTCTAAATACTCAGTTCTTTACTGAAATTCCCAAGTTGTCAATCCTTAATTTAAGTTTTATAAATGGTTTTAATGTTAGAAACTTGATTTTGGTTTAAAACTCAAGATTTGGAGAAAATCTTGAAGAATTTCGTTGAGTTTGATTGGGCTCTGTTTTGAGGTGGTTCTTTAATGTATTTTGGATATCAAATGATGTTAGAAATGAGGTTTTATCAATGCAATCCCGAATAGGTTGTGTTTCCTAAGTTTTTGCTCAAGAAAATGGTGGTTTTTTAGGTGTTTTTGGTGTTCTGTTATAGCTGGAGGTATAAGGACGAGTTTAGGTTTATTTTGGATGATAATTGATGTTTAGAAATGGTTAGAAGTGATGGATCTTGGCTGGGTTAAGTTTTGGAAGAGTTTGGAGGTGTTTTCGGTTGTGTTTGGTAGCCGAAATGTTGGTTTTAGGTAGAGCAGCGGGTTTATGTGTGTTGGCTGAAGATTTCAATGCATGATGATGCATTAATCCTCTGCTTTGATGTGTTTAAAACAGGGGAGACATCTTCGGACACTTTTGAAGTTGATCCGGAGGCTTGATTGGCATTTCGGCAAGCGTGCGAAACGTAATTGGTGAGTGGAGTTGGGTTTCCAGCTTTGAAACGATTATTTGAAGGTTTTGGAAGCTTAATTTAAGTCTAAACAACTTAGATAAGCTCAAGAGTAAGTTTTCAGAAAAAACTCCCTCGGATGTGCTATGAAGTGGCTTGATGCATTGGTTATAAATTGCATGTTTAAATTCTGTTTTGAAAGCATGTTTTAGAATGGTTAATGCTGGTTTTGAAACCCATGTGTTGAAGGATGCTCAAGGTAAGAGATCCTTGTTTTGGCATGTTGTTAAATTGGTAATGATGCATGGTGATGCATGGTGTTTAATGGCTTTGATTAATGCTTTGAAACAGTGAATTGATGATGGTATTTGATGTATATTGGCAAGTGATGAATTGGTTTTAAAGTACTTGAATCGGATATAGTTAGCCGGCTATAGGATTGGGTGCACCGTAAGTAAAGTCGCCTTGGATGTGGAGGGTTGTGATTGTACCGTAAACTCCATCCAAGTATCCTAACGAGAGAGGTAAGATCACAACGGTGGTTAAAAGTCCGTGTGTGGATCTTGGTAAGATCACAACGATGGTTAAAAGTCCGTGTGTGGATCTTGTGTTATGTGTCCCGTACTCTCGTTAGAGGGTTATACAACTACCGATGAGTGATGTTGAGGGGTTGTGATTGTACCGTTAAACTCCATCACGGGTGTTGAGGGGTTGTGATTGTACCGATAAACTCAACCTTGTAAGCCGGTAGTGTGTATGAAGCGTGTGGGACAATGCTTGTAATCCGCGTATCTGATTGTGTTTTTGTGTTGTAAATGGTTATGAATTATCACTTGAAAGCCAATATGATGTATTGAATGTAATGAAGCATGAGATGCTTGTAATGTATGCAAGGTTGCATTAAAAGAGATGAGCATGTGTTTAAAAAGCTTTGTTGAAAGTGTTTTCTAAAATGCATTATTGTGTTGTTTACTTTAGAGCATGCCTCACTAAGCAATTGTGCTTACGCTCTCTCTCTTGTACCAATAATGCAGATAATTGAAGTGTTTAAGGACAACAAGGAAGCTAAGAGTGTCCAAGGGAAGCCAAGCTCATGTATGGTGATGTTTTCATACACTATTGGTTTTGGTATTATGGCAATGGGAACTTAAGATGTGTTTTGGGAGATGTGTTGAACTCCCTAAGTTGTGGCTTAATGCTTTTGATGTTTGAAATTGTAAATGGCCTTTAAATGCTTGTTTTGGAGTTTGGTTGATAGCTTGGTTTTGGTTAATAGGATGCATGCCTATAGACATGTGAAATTTCTTGTTTGAAGCTTTGAATGTGTTTAGTAGTTACAAACATGTTCCATTTATGTATGATGACTTGTGGGTATGACTAGGAAGTCAATAGGTGGTGTTTGAATGGATTTTTGTATGAAAAACCAGCAAAATCTGTAGCTTCTGTGCAAACCGTATCGGAACACTTGCTGGCGTTTCGAAACGGGGGCCTGTAATGGCCTTCGTGTTTCGAAACGGCTGGAGACTGTTCCGAAACGTTTTGGCTACTGGTATGCCCTGTTTCGGAACCAGTCTCGGAACTAACCTGCGTTTTAGAACGGTCAATGCCGTTTCGAAACAGGTGACCGTTGGGCACTGATTTGAATGGTGTTGAAGGTTGCAAGCTTTACGTTTTAGTCCCGAAAGGTGAGTTTGCAATTGTATGAGTTTGAGATGTCCATTTAAGATGAATTTTGACAGGGAAGCATGTAATGTGACTAATTTCATATTGGTAAGCTTAAAATCAGTTTTGACCTTCTAATTTACACAAATTGCAATTTGGCCCCTAAACTTGTGTTATGTGCAATTGAGTCCCTGTATGCTATCCAATCGTTGTGCCCTTTTCAAATAAGTCTTATGGGATCTCACTTAGGGTTAATGTGCATCTAGACAAGATTAAAAGGAAAAAAAGGGTCGTTAATCAAGGTTTACTTTCGAGTTGACTTTGGTTTTCCCCGTGTAATCTTCGTAGTTCCAGTCAACCGTCTAGGCCGGGCTAAGGGGGTTACGTTTGTTGGTATCAGAGCTTGGTTCTCGTGTAAATGGGAATGGTTATGTGGGTGATGTAAGTGTATTTGCATGATATGTCTTTTTGGTGAAAGTATGTTGTGTGAATGGTGATGTGTGACTACAGTTGTGATGTTATGTTATGGTGAAGCATGTTAGGGGAACCTATTGCCATATCAAAACTAATGAAAGGAATTGTTTTTGGAAAATTAGCTTGAGTACTTGGATTACTTACCTTGTTGAGCCTAATTTTGTTTATTGCATTGTGTCAGTGCATTGTTTTCTAGTAAATGGGGCCTCGTAGAGAGATGAGAATGAATACGAGAGCTATGGCTCAGAAAGAGAACGAGGAAAATGCTGAGAATGTTGTGGATTTACCTCCTCCCCTGGTGGTGGACCACCCGGCGGTGGTGGTGCTGGAGGTGATAATGCTGGTGTTGGTGCTGGTGCTGGGGTCGCTAGACCTGAAGGTGTGCAGGGGCAAGCTGCTCCTGACATGACTGTGCTGATTCAGGCTATTGCTGGAGTCTTTCAGGCAGCAGTAGCTAAGGCACACGGAGCTGCGCATCAGGGTGATGCTAATGTGAGATTACCTTTGGAACGTCTTCGCAGTCTGGGAGGGACTGAGTTCAGAGGTTTATCTTCTGAAGGATCTGAATCTTGGTTGGAAAGCACCAAGAGGATTTTTGGGCAAATGAACTGCAGCAATGTGCAGAAGTTGGGTTGTGTGGTGTCGTTGTTGCATGATGATGCTTATACGTGGTGGACGACCACTGTCTCCGGAATGGAAGGAAAATGATGTGACTTGGACATTCTTCATGAACGCGTTCAAGCGGAAGTATCTGGGAGTGCGATACCTGGATGAGAAGAAAAGAGAATTTATGTCTCTTGTGCGATACGGTAGCTGAGTATGAGATCCACTTTGTCCTCCTTAGTCAGTATGCACCTGAGCTAATCCCTGATGAGGGGGAAAGGTGTGAACGTTTCCGTTATGGTTTGGTGACGGACGTGAAGACTTTTATTCTTGCAGCTGAGTATACAGATTTTGATGTGCTTGTGAGTAGAGCGAAGGACATCGAACAGAACTTTGGTGTGTCTTCCAGAGGCGTTAGTGCTAGCTCGGGCAAAAGGGCTGCTGATCATAGTTCCAGTGGTGGACGGAACAAGAGAGGACATGATAAGAGGTATCAGTCTTCTGCTAGACGTGGTGGTGGAGGACATGGTGCGCCTGTTCAAGGAGATAGGATGAGGGCTGATCAGAACACGTGTTAGACGTGTGGATCTCGTGGCCATTTGAGGCGAGATTGTCCTCGAGCAGCGAGGGAGGTTCAGGCTCCTGTAGCAGTGACCGGTAATTCATGCTGGAATTGTGGTTATGCAGAACACATGAGGAGGGAGTGTCCTTTGCTGGCCGGTGGTGGTCAGGGACGTGCTCCTGGGGTAGTTGTACCACAGAGAGGTCGTAGGCGCGGCCGTGGTAACTTCCAGCGCAGAGATGATGGTGGGAGGAATGTGGCGCATGTGGTGGCTTTTCAACCAGAGGGTGGTGGCCAGGCTCGAGTCTATGCTCAGCGTGAGGGAAAGAATGATACGGATGTGATCGTAGGTACCTTTACTTTGCAATCCTTTTCATTACTTTCCTTGATTGATTCTGGATCTGCACACTCGTACATATTGCGTGAACATGCTCAATTTCTTGGTTTACCTGTTGAGTCTTTGGATGTTGGTATGCGTGTGACTTGTTCCTTTGGTGAGACAGTCGTAACACGCAAGTTGTATAAAAGATGTCCCTTGGAAGTGCAAAACCATGTTTTTCTTGTTGATCTCATGGAATTGCCATTCTATGGTTTTGATGTAATCCTTGGTATGGATTGGCTTGTTGAACATCGAGCTGTAGTGGATTTTGAGAACAAGCGAGTTTCGTTGAAACTTGCGGATGATTACGAAGTGGTGGTGGTTGGTGAGAATGTGAGGTTTCTTTCCAATATGGTGTCTTCGTTGGAAGCAAGCCGAATGTTGAGGCAAGGTTGTGAGGCTTACCTGGCCTTTGTGATGAATCCTAGTTCTAAGGAGTTGCGAGTTCAAGATATCAAGACTGTGCGAGAGTTTCCTGGTGTGTTTCCGGAGGAGTTACCTGGATTACCTCCTAGTCGAGAGGTGGAGTTTTGAATTGAGTTGTATGAAAACACAACTCCGGTGTCCATTACTCCTTACCGAATGGCACCTAAGGAATTGAAGGAGCTGAAGACGCAACTTCAGGAGTTGCTTGATCGTGGTTTCATTCGGCCGTGTGTCACCTTGGGGTGCACCAGTCTTGTTTGTAAAGAAGAAGGATGGCACTATGAGAATGTGCATCGATTATCGTCAGCTGAAAAAGTTGACTATCAAGAATCGGTATCATTTGCCGAGGATTGATGATCTTTTTGATCAATTTCGGGGAGCAGCTGTGTTCTCTAAGATTGACTTAAGGTCAGGTTACTTCCAGCTTAAGGTGAAGGATGTGGATGTGCCAAAAACAGCCTTTATAACGAGGTATGGGCATTATGAGTTCCTTGTGATGCTGTTTGGTTTGACGAATGCTCCTGCAGCTTTTATGGACATGATGAATAGAGTGTTCCATGAGTACTTGGACAAGTTTGTTGAGGTGTTCATTGATGATATCCTTGTGTATTCTCATTCTGAGGTGGAGCATGAGGGGCATTTGCGGATTGTGTTGCAGGCGTTGTTGGAGAATCAGCTTTATGCTAAGTTGAGCAAGTGCGAATTCTGGCTTAGGGAAGTTGTTTTTCCTTGGTCATGTGGTTTCTACTGAGGGGATTCGTGTTGATCCTCAGAAGATTGAGGCGGTGATGAATTGGAAGCCTCCTAAGTCTGTTCATGAAGTCCGTAGTTTCCGTGGGTTGGCAGGATATTACCGGAGGTTTGTGGATGGATTTTCGAAGATTGCTGCACCTTTGACGAAGTTGTTGCAAAAGGATGTCAAGTATGAGTGGACAGAAGCAAGGCAGCGAGCTTTTGAGAAGCTTAAGGCAGCTTTGACGCAAGCTCCTGTCTTGGTTCAACCCGAATCAGGGAAAGAGTTTTTGGTGTACAGCGATGCATCCTATGTTGGTTTGGAGAATCAGCTTTATGCTAAGTTGAGCAAGTGCGAATTCTGGCTTAGGGAAGTTGTTTTCCTTGGTCATGTGGTTTCTACTGAGGGGATTCGTGTTGATCCTCAGAAGATTGAGGCGGTGATGAATTGGAAGCCTCCTAAGTCTGTTCATGAAGTCCGTAGTTTCCGTGGGTTGGCAGGATATTACCGGAGGTTTGTGGATGGATTTTCGAAGATTGCTGCACCTTTGACGAAGTTGTTGCAAAAGGATGTCAAGTATGAGTGGACAGAAGCAAGGCAGCGAGCTTTTGAGAAGCTTAAGGCAGCTTTGACGCAAGCTCCTGTCTTGGTTCAACCCGAATCAGGGAAAGAGTTTTTGGTGTACAGCGATGCATCCTATGTTGGTTTGGGTTGTGTGTTAATGCAAGAGGGTAAGGTGGTGGCTTATGCATCGCGCCAGTTGAAGGTGCATGAGCGCAATTATCCTACGCATGATATTGAGTTAGCTGCGGTGGTTTTTGCTTTGAAGATTTGGAGACATTATCTGTATGGTGAGAAGTGTATTGTGTACACGGATCATAAAAGTTTGAAGTATCTGATGTCCCAAAAAGAGTTGAATCATAGGCAACGACGTTGGGTGGAGTTGCTAAAAGATTACGATCTGACAATCGAGTACCATCCAGGAAAAGCTAATGTTGTATCGGATGCCTTGAGTAGGAAGGTGGCAGTGGAGTTAAGGGCTATGTTTGCTAGTTTGAGTATTTCGCGAGATGGAGGGCTTGTGGCTGAATTGCAAGTGAAACCATCTTTGGTTCAGTTGATAAAGGATAAGCAGTTGTTGGATGATTCTTTGGTGCCACATGTTCAGGATATTGCTGAGGATAGACCATCAGATTTCTGTTTTAATGATGATGGAGTTCTATGTTTTGGGAGTCGGATAGTAGTGCCGAATGATGCGGAGTTGAGGCGTACTATTCTGACTGAATCTCATAGTAGTCCTTTTGCTATGCACACTGGTAGTACAAAGATTTATCGTGATCTGAAGGATGAGTACTATTGGGTGGGTTTGAAGAAAGATGTTGCGGATTACGTGGGTAAGTGCATGGTTTGTCAGCGGGTTAAGGCTGAGCATCAGTTTCCTTCAGGGTTGTTGAAACCGTTAAGGATTCCTGAGTAGAAGTGGGAAAGGATTACCATGGACATTGTGTCTAGTTTTCCTTTGTTGTCATCGAAAAAGAATTCGGTGTGGGTGATTGTGGATCGCCTTACGAAGTGTGCGCATTTCTTACTTGTGCATACTATGTATACCTTGGATAAGCTTGCAGAGCTGTACATTGCTAAGATTGTGCGACTGCATGGTGTGCCGAGGTCTATAGTGTCGGATAGGGATCCGGGGTTTACATCGCGTTTTTGGGAGTGTTTGCATCAAACTTTGGGTACGCGGTTGAATTTCAGTACTTCTTATCATCCACAATCGGATGGACAGTCTGAGCGTGTTATCCAAGTGCTAGAAGATATGTTGAGGTGCTGCGTGATTGAGTTTCAAGGTTCTTGGGAAAAGTATTTGCCTTTGGTGGAGTTTGCTTATAACAACAGCTACCAGACAAGTATTCAAATGACACCTTATGAAGCTTTTGTATGGGAGGAAGTGTAGAACTCCTCTTTGCTGGGCTGAAGCAGGTCAAAAGTTGGTTTCAATGCCGGCTTTGTTAAAGGGAACCACCGAGAAGGTGAAACTCATTTGTGAGCGATTGAAGGTAGCTTTTGATCGACAGAAGTCTTACGCGGATTTGAAGCGTAAGGAGATTGAGTTTGTTGTAGGTGATCGTGTGTTCTTGAAGGTTTCGCCTTGGAAGAAGGTGATGAGGTTTGGCCGGAAGGGTAAGTTGAGCCCTAGGTATATTGGACCATACGAGGTGATTGAACGTGTGGGTCCTGTTGCGTACAAGCTGAGGTTTCCGCAAGAGTTGGAAAAGATTCATGATGTGTTTCATGTCCCTATGCTTCAGAGATATAGATCGGATCCTTCGCATGTTATGCCTGTGGAGGAAGTAGAGTTGAATCCAGACTTGACCTATGATGAAGAGCCAATTGAAATTCTGGATTCGGACAGTAATGTTCTTCGGGGCATGACCATTGAATTGGTCATGGTATTGTGGAGGCATCGTGGTGTTGAGGAAGCCACGTAGGAAGGGAAGGATGATATGAAGAAGCAGTTTCCTTACCTTTTTCCTCCAGGTAAATTTCGAGGACGAAATTTCTTAAGAGGGAGAGAGTTGTAACACCCCAATTTTTGGGCTTGGAAGTTTAGGGTCTGAACTAGACCGGTCTGATATTCGGTTCGAATATAAAAGGAGATTGTAGGGAAAGCCTAGTTCGGGATGCTTTAAAAATATAGAAAAATATCTAAAAATCCTCTTTTAATATATATAAGAGAGTGGTGAAATCAATTTTACAAAATAAGGTATGGAAATACTACATTTCGGTGTAGTGACTAAAATGCGATTTTTGAAAAGTTTAGTGGTGACTGTTTTGTAAGGATTGAAACTTTGAATCTTTAAGGAGCTAATTTACCCAAAAATGTTTTCTCCAGATTTTTCCTTAATTTGGGTGATTTAATTAATGTTTTAATTAATTAAAAGAAAAGGGAAACTACTTTTAGATTCTCATAACTACCTTTTCTAAATTTTCTCTCATTTCTTTTTCACTCAAAATCCCATCATCCAAACACATTTTCTCCAGCACAAATCACTTTGATCTTCACCTCATTTGATGAGATTTCCATCACTCATTGTTGCTTAATCAATCTAGCAACAAAACCTTTTGATTTTCACATTGAGTTTTCAAGGAATTTAGCCCAAATCAAGGAGAAATCACCATTTAGAGGTAAGTTTGTTCTTCTCCTCTAAATACTCAGTTCTTTACTGAAATTCCCAAGTTGTCAATCCTTAATTTAAGTTTTATAAATGGTTTTAATGTTAGAAACTTGATTTTGGTTTAAAACTCAAGATTTGGAGAAAATCTTGAAGAATTTCGTTGAGTTTGATTGGGCTCTATTTTGAGGTGGTTCTTTAATGTATTTTGGATATCAAATGATGTTAGAAATGAGGTTTTATCAATGCAATCCCGAATAGGTTGTGTTTCCTAAGTTTTTGCTCAAGAAAATGGTGGTTTTTTAGTTGTTTTTGGTGTTCTGTTATAGCTGGAGGTATAAGGACGAGTTTAGGTTTATTTTGGATGATAATTGATCTTTAGAAATGGTTAGAAGTGATGGATCTTGGCTGGGTTAAGTTTTGGAAGAGTTTGGAGGTGTTTTCGGTTGTGTTTGGTAGCCGAAATGTTGGTTTTAGGTAGAGCAGCGGGTTTATGTGTGTTGGCTGAAGATTTCAATGCATGATGATGCATTAATCCTCTGCTTTGATGTGTTTAAAACAGGGGAGACATCTTCGGACACTTTTGGAGTTGATCCGGAGGCTTGATTGGCATTTCGGCAAGCGTGCGAAACGTAATTGGTGAGTGGAGTTGGGTTTCCAGCTTTGAAACGATTATTTGAAGGTTTTGGAAGCTTAATTTAAGTCTAAACAACTTAGATAAGCTCAAGAGTAAGTTTTCAGAAAAAACTCCCTCGGATGTGCTATGAAGTGGCTTGATGCATTGGTTATAAATTGCATGTTTAAATTCTATTTTGAAAGCATGTTTTAGAATGGTTAATGCTGGTTTTGAAACCCATGTGTTGAAGGATGCTCAAGGTAAGAGATCCTTGTTTTGGCATGTTGTTAAATTGGTAATGATGCATGGTGATGCATGGTGTTTAATGGCTTTGATTAATGCTTTGAAACAGTGAATTGATGATGGTATTTGATGTATATTGGCAAGTGATGAATTGGTTTTAAAGTACTTGAATCGGATATAGTTAGCCGGCTATAGGATTGGGTGCACCGTAAGTAAAGTCGCCTTGGATGTGGAGGGTTGTGATTGTACCGTAAACTCCATCCGAGTATCCTAACGAGAGAGGTAAGATCACAACGGTGGTTAAAAGTCCGTGTGTGGATCTTGGTAAGATCACAACGATGGTTAAAAGTCTGTGTGTGGATCTTGTGTTATGTGTCCCGTACTCTCGTTAGAGGGTTATACAACTACCGATGAGTGATGTTGAGGGGTTGTGATTGTACCGTTAAACTCCATCACGGGTGTTGAGGGGTTGTGATTGTACCGATAAACTCAACCTTGTAAGCCGGTAGTGTGTATGAAGCGTGTGGGACAATGCTTGTAATCCGCGTATCCGATTGTGTTTTTGTGTTGTAAATGGTTATGAATTATCACTTGAAAGCCAATATGATGTATTGAATGTAATGAAGCATGAGATGCTTGTAATGTATGCAAGGTTGCATTAAAAGAGATGAGCATGTGTTTAAAAAGCTTTGTTGAAAGTGTTTTCTAAAATGCATTATTGTGTTGTTTACTTTAGAGCATTCCTCACTAAGCAATTGTGCTTACGCTCTCTCTCTTGTACCAATAATGCAGATAATTGAAGTGTTTAAGGACAACAAGGAAGCTAAGAGTGTCCAAGGGAAGCCAAGCTCATGTATGGTGATGTTTTCATACACTATTGGTTTTGGTATTATGGCAATGGGAATTTAAGATGTGTTTTGGGAGATGTGTTGAACTCCCTAAGTTGTGGCTTAATGCTTTTGATGTTTGAAATTGTAAATGGCCTTTAAATGCTTGTTTTGGAGTTTGGTTGATAGCTTGGTTTTGGTTAATAGGATGCATGCCTATAGACATGTGAAATTTCTTGTTTGAAGCTTTGAATGTGTTTAGGAGTTACAAACATGTTCCATTTATGTATGATGACTTGTGGGTATGACTAGGAAGTCAATAGGTGGTGTTTGAATGGATTTTTGTATGAAAAACCAGCAAAATCTGTAGCTTCTGTGCAAACCGTATCGGAACACTTGCTGGCGTTTCGAAACGGGGGCCTGTAATGGCCTTCGTGTTTCGAAACGGCTGGAGACTGTTCCGAAACGTTTTGGCTACTGGTATGCCCTGTTTCGGAACCAGTCTCGGAACTAACCTGCGTTTTAGAACGGTCAATGCCGTTTCGAAACAGGTGACCGTTAGGCACTGATTTGAATGGTGTTGAAGGTTGCAAGCTTTACGTTTTAGTCCCGAAAGGTGAGTTTGCAATTGTATGAATTTGAGATGTCCATTTAAGATGAATTTTGACAGGGAAGCATGTAATGTGACTAATTTCATATTGGTAACCTTAAAATCAGTTTTGACCTTCTAATTTACAGAAATTGCAATTTGGCCCCTAAACTTGTGTTATGTGCAATTGAGTCCCTGTATGCTATCCAATCGTTGTGCCCTTTTCAAATAAGTCTTATGGGATCTCACTTAGGGTTAATGTGCATCTAGACAAGATTAAAAGGAAAAAAAAGGGTCGTTAATCAAGGTTTACTTTCGAGTTGACTTTGGTTTTCCCCGTGTAATCTTCGTAGTTCCAGTCAACCGTCTAGGCCGGGCTAAGGGGGTTACATTTGTTGGTATCAGAGCTTGGTTCTCGTGTAAATGGGAATGGTTATGTGGGTGATGTAAGTGTATTTGCATGATATGTCTTTTTGGTGAAAGTATGTTGTGTGAATGGTGATGTGTGACTACAGTTGTGATGTTATGTTATGGTGAAGCATGTTAGGGGAACCTATTGCCATATCAAAACTAATGAAAGGAATTGTTTTTGGAAAATTAGCTTGAGTACTTGGATTACTTACCTTGTTGAGCCTAATTTTGTTTATTGCATTGTGTCAGTGCATTGTTTTCTTGTAAATGGGGCCTCGTAGAGAGATGAGAATGAATACGAGAGCTATGGCTCAGAAAGAGAACGAGGAAAATGCTGAGAATGTTGTGGATTTACCTCCTCCCCCTGGTGGTGGACCACCCGGCGGTGGTGGTGCTGGAGGTGATAATGCTGGTGTTGGTGCTGGTGCTGGGGTCGCTGGACCTGAAGGTGTGCAGGGGCAAGCTGCTCCTGACATGACTGTGCTGATTCAGGCTATTGCTGGAGTCTTTCAGGCAGCAGTAGCTAAGGCACACGGAGCTGCGCATCAGGGTGATGCTAATGTGAGATTACCTTTGGAACGTCTTCGCAGTCTGGGAGGGACTGAGTTCAGAGGTTTATCTTCTGAAGGATCTGAATCTTGGTTGGAAAGCACCAAGAGGATTTTTGGGGAAATGAACTGCAGCAATGTGCAGAAGTTAGGTTGTGTGGTGTCGTTGTTGCATGATGATGCTTATACGTGGTGGACGACCACTGTCTCCGGAATGGAAGGAAAATGATGTGACTTGGACATTCTTCATGAACGCGTTCAAGCGGAAGTATCTGGGAGTGCGATACCTGGATGAGAAGAAAAGAGAATTTATGTCTCTTGTGCGATACGGTAGCTGAGTATGAGATCCACTTTGTCCTCCTTAGTCAGTATGCACCTGAGCTAATCCCTGATGAGGGGGAAAGGTGTGAACGTTTCCGTTATGGTTTGGTGACGGACGTGAAGACTTTTATTCTTGCAGCTGAGTATACAGATTTTGATGTGCTTGTGAGTAGAGCGAAGGACATCGAACAGAACTTTGGTGTGTCTTCCAGAGGCGTTAGTGCTAGCTCGGGCAAAAGGGCTGCTGATCATAGTTCCAGTGGTGGACAGAACAAGAGAGGACGTGATAAGAGGTATCAGTCTTCTGCTAGACGTGGTGGTGGAGGACATGGTGCTCCTGTTCAAGGAGATAGGATGAGGGCTGATCAGAACACGTGTTAGACGTGTGGATCTCGTGGCCATTTGAGGCGAGATTGTCCTCGAGCAGCGAGGGAGGTTCAGGCTCCTGTAGCAGTGACCGGTAATTCATGCTGGAATTGTAGTTATGCAGAACACATGAGGAGGGAGTGTCCTTTGCTGGCCGGTGGTGGTCAGGGACGTGCTCCTGGGGTAGTTGTACCACAGAGAGGTCGTAGGCGCGGCCGTGGTAACTTCCAGCGCAGAGATGATGGTGGGAGGAATGTGGCGCATGTGGTGGCTTTTCAACCAGAGGGTGGTGGCCAGGCTCGAGTCTATGCTCAGCGTGAGGGAAAGAATGATACGGATGTGATCGTAGGTACCTTTACTTTGCAATCCTTTTCATTACTTTCCTTGATTGATTCTGGATCTGCACACTCGTACATATTGCGTGAACATGCTCAATTTCTTGGTTTACCTGTTGAGTCTTTGGATGTTGGTATGCGTGTGACTTGTTCCTTTGGTGAGACAGTCGTAACACGCAAGTTGTATAAAAGATGTCCCTTGGAAGTGCAAAACCATGTTTTTCTTGTTGATCTCATGGAATTGCCATTCTATGGTTTTGATGTAATCCTTGGTATGGATTGGCTTGTTGAACATCGAGCTGTAGTGGATTTTGAGAACAAGCGAGTTTCGTTGAAACTTGCGGATGATTACGAAGTGGTGGTGGTTGGTGAGAATGTGAGGTTTCTTGCCAATATGGTGTCTTCGTTGGAAGCAAGCCGAATGTTGAGGCAAGGTTGTGAGGCTTACCTGGCCTTTGTGATGAATCCTAGTTTTAAGGAGATGCGAGTTCAAGATATCAAGACTGTGCGAGAGTTTCCTGGTGTGTTTCCGGAGGAGTTACCTGGATTACCTCCTAGTCGAGAGGTGGAGTTTTGAATTGAGTTGTATGAAAACACAACTCCGGTGTCCATTACTCCTTACCGAATGGCACCTAAGGAATTGAAGGAGCTGAAGACGCAACTTCAGGAGTTGCTTGATCGTGGTTTCATTCGGCCGTGTGTCACCTTGGGGTGCACCAGTCTTGTTTGTAAAGAAGAAGAAGGATGGCACTATGAGAATGTGAATCGATTATCGTCAGCTGAAAAAGTTGACTATCAAGAATCGGTATCATTTGCCGAGGATTGATGATCTTTTTGATCAATTTCGGGGAGCAGCTGTGTTCTCTAAGATTGACTTAAGGTCAGGTTACTTCCAGCTTAAGGTGAAGGATGTGGATGTGCCAAAAACAGCCTTTAGAACGAGGTATGGGCATTATGAGTTCCTTGTGATGCTGTTTGGTTTGACGAATGCTCCTGCAGCTTTTATGGACATGATGAATAGAGTGTTCCATGAGTACTTGGACAAGTTTGTTGAGGTGTTCATTGATGATATCCTTGTGTATTCTCATTCTGAGGAGGAGCATGAGGGGCATTTGCGGATTGTGTTGCAGGCGTTGTTGGAGAATCAGCTTTATGCTAAGTTGAGCAAGTGCGAATTCTGGCTTAGGGAAGTTGTTTTCCTTGGTCATGTGGTTTCTACTGAGGGGATTCGTGTTGATCCTCAGAAGATTGAGGCGGTGATGAATTGGAAGCCTCCTAAGTCTGTTCATGAAGTCCGTAGTTTCCGTGGGTTGGCAAGATATTACCGGAGGTTTGTGGATGGATTTTCGAAGATTGCTGCACCTTTGACGAAGTTGTTGCAAAAGGATGTCAAGTATGAGTGGACAGAAGCAAGGCAGCGAGCTTTTGAGAAGCTTAAGGCAGCTTTGACGCAAGCTCCTGTCTTGGTTCAACCCGAATCAGGGAAAGAGTTTTTGGTGTACAGCGATGCATCCTATGTTGGTTTGGGTTGTGTGTTAATGCAAGAGGGTAAGGTGGTGGCTTATGCATCGCGCCAGTTGAAGGTGCATGAGCGCAATTATCCTACGCATGATATTGAGTTAGCTGCGGTGGTTTTTGCTTTGAAGATTTGGAGACATTATCTGTATGGTGAGAAGTGTATTGTGTACACGGATCATAAAAGTTTGAAGTATCTGATGTCCCAAAAAGAGTTGAATCATAGGCAACGACGTTGGGTGGAGTTGCTAAAAGATTACGATCTGACAATCGAGTACCATCCGGGAAAAGCTAATGTTGTATCGGATGCCTTGAGTAGGAAGGTGGCAGTGGAGTTAAGGGCTATGTTTGCTAGTTTGAGTATTTCGCGAGATGGAGGGCTTGTGGCTGAATTGTGTAACGCCCCGTTTTTGGGCGTTGACCGGTTTAGTCAAAGTGTTGTTCGAATCTAAAGAGGTGAAATTAGGAAAGCCTAGTTCGGGTTGCATTAAAAATATGGAAAAATGTTCTAAAATCATCTTTTAATATAATTAAGTGAACTGTGAAATCAATTTTGAAAAATGGGTTTTGGAAGAGTGACATTTTGGCTAGTGACCAAAATGTAATTTTTGAAAGTTTTGTGACTGTTTTATAAAGAGTTGAAACTTTGAATCTTTAAGGAGCTATTATTCCAAAAGTGGTTTCTCCAGATTTTTCTAAGATATTTTGAGATTTATTCTGATTTTAAAACATATCAAAAGTGGAGGGAAAGGCCATTTGGCTATTTTCTTAACTAACTTCTCTATTTTCTTTCTCTCATTTTCTCTCAATCCAAACACTTGTTTTCCAGAGAGTTGTTTCTGATTTTCTCACCTAAAATCCTCCTTTCAATATTCTTTTGATTCCTAATCAACATATCTTCAAAACCTCATCATTTGCTAGTTGATTCAACAAGGTTTTTGATTCCAAAAAGTGGAGAAACACAAGTTTGGAGGTAAGAACGTCCTTCTCCTCTAAACTATCAGTTCTTTACTGAAATTCCCAAGTTCTCAACTCTTAATTGAAGTTTTATTAAAGGATTTTAAGTGGTGAAATGGATCTTGGCTTATAATGCAAGATTTGGTGATTTTTGATATTTTCGTTAGATATGATTAATCTGTGATTTGAGGTGTGTTTTTGATGTTAAATGAACTCTAAATTGATAAGGAAATGAGTTTTGATTAATGCAATCCCGGATAGGTTGTGTTTCCTAAGTTTAGCTTGTGATTCTTGGATGTTTTTGTGGTGATCTTGTGGATCTGATGTTGCTGGAGGTATAAGGATGTTTATAGGTTGTTTTTAGATGTTAAATGGTGTTAATGGATGTTAGGTTTTGCTGGTTTATGGCTGGGCTTTGTTGAGAAGTGGTTTTGATGCCATTTCGGTTGTGTTCGGTGGCCGAAATTGGAGTGTGAATGAGAGCAGCGAGTTTGAGTGCTTTCATTGAAGCTTTTTGATGCATGATGATGCATTAAATCTCTGCTTTAATGTGTTTAATCAGGGGAGGCATCTTTGGATCCAAGAGTTGTTGATCCGGAAGCTTGGTTTGGTGCTTCGGCAAGAGGCGAAGTGGAATCGGTGAGTGAAATTGGGTTTTCGGCTTTGAAACCAATGTCTTGGGAGCTTAGTTTAAGTCTAAACAACTTTGCTAAGCTCGAGTGTAAGTTTTCGGAAATTCTCTCTAGTGGTGGCCATGATTTTGTTGTGGTGCAATGTGGTTTATTGCATGTTTTGATTACTGTTTTGAAAGCATGATTTAGCATGGTATTTGCTGTTTTGATAAGCCATATGTTAAAGGAAGCTCAAGGTAAGAGTTCCTTGTTTTTGAACATTGATTAAATATGGTTTGATGCTTTTAAGTGCATGATGAATATGGCTTGGTTTAATGCTTTAAAACAGTGGATTAATTGATGAAAATGATGTATATTGGCAAGTGATGTTTTGAAAAGGTTGAGGTCACTAAGGTGGTTAAAAGTCCTTGAGTGAGCCTTGTTACTTAAGAACATCAAGGTGGTTAAAAGTCCTTGGATGATTCTTGTTACGGACACAAAGGTGGTTAAAAGTCCTTGTGTGGTCCATTCTATGGTGTTTAAAAGTCCATAGGCCAAGGTGTTTAAAAGTCCTTAGGGTTCAAGGTGTTTAAAAGTCCTTGAGGTGATTCAATTCATGGTGTTTAAAAGTCCATGGCCAAGGTGTTTAAAAGTCCTTGGGGGTCAAGGTGTTTAAAAGTCCTTGAGGTGATCTAATTCATGGTGTTTAAAAGTCCATGGCCAAGGTGTTTAAAAGTCCTTGGGGTCCAAGGTGTTTAAAAGTCCTTGGGGTGAATGTTGATGAACTTGTTTTCAAAGAAATGAATTGTATCACTTGTGGCCAATATGACATGTAATGAAATGAAGCATGAGATGCTTGTAAAAGTATGCTTTTGAGCATGTGTAAATGATGATTTGAAGCATGATTTATAAATGTTTTGTAAATGCATTATTGGATGGTTTTATTGAGCATTCCTCACTAAGCTTTTGCTTACGCTCTCTTCCGTTTTCTTCATTCAATAATGCAGAACATTAGAGTACTAGAGGGCAGCAAGGAGGGCAAGCATCCAAGTGGAAACAAAGCTCTAAGTATGGAAGGTTTTCTAAGTACATTTTAGCTTTTGGTAATTTGGCAATGGGGGACCTATGTGTATGTTTTGGGAGATGTTTTGAACTCCCTAAGTATGTTGAATGTTGTTGAGAATGCTGGTTTTTGTGGTTGGCCTTTATATGCTTGAAACTTGTTTGTGCAATTGTATGAGTTTGGGAAGTCCTATTGAGCTGAAATTTTACAGAGAAGCATGAAACATGATTAATTTCAAGATGGTAGCTTCAATTTGGGTTAAGTCCTTATAATTATCAGAATTTACAATTTGGTCCCTAAAGTTGTGTTTTGTTCAATTGGGTCCCTGTTAGATCTCTAATGTTTATGATCTTTGAGTATGCTGTTGTATGATCATATCTAAGGATTAATTTATATCTAGACAAGTTTTAAAAGAAAAAAAGGGTCGTTAATCAAGGTTGACTTTCGGGTTGACTTTGGTTTTCCCCGTGTGACTTTCTTAATTCGGGTCAACCGTCTAGGCCGGGTTAAGGGGGTTACATTTGGTGGTATCAGAGCTGAGTTCTCGAGTAATTGGGAATGTATGTATGCATGATTGAAGTATGTATGCCTTGTATGCTTGTTGAGTGAAAGCATGTTTAATGGCTTGTGTTTTTGATGCAATTGAAGTATGTGCTGTGATGTAGCATGTTGTGGGTACCCATTGCCAAATCAAAGCTAAAGGAAAGATGTTGTTTTGAAATGAAATTGAGCTTGAATACTTGGATTGCTTACCTTGCTGGGCCTGACTTTGTTTTATTTGTGTTGTGATTGCATGGTAAAAGTATGACACCACGTAGAGAGTTACGAGGTAATGTGCGAGCTACGGCTCCTAATGAGAACGAGAATGAGGAAAACACGGGTAGTGCGGTGTTACCTCCTCCTCCACCTGGTGGTGGTGGTGCTGGGGCTGAGGAAGCTGGAGCTGCAGCTGGAGCTGGAGCTGCTGGACCTGGGGCTGGTCAGGGTCAAGCTATGCCTGATATGACGATGTTAGTGCAAGTTATTGCTGGTGCTTTTCAAGCAGCGGTAGCTGGGGCTCGTGGAGCGGGGCATCAGGAAGATGCTGGTGTCAGACTACCTTTGGAGCGTTTGCGCAGTCTTGGTGGGACTGAGTTTAGGGGTATGTCTGCTGAGAGTTCTGAAGCTTGGCTAGAGAGTACCAAGCGAATCTTGGGCCAGATGAGTTGCACTGATGTGCAGAAGCTGGGTTGTGTTGTGTCCTTGCTGCAGAAGGATGCGTATACGTGGTGGACAACCACTGTTGCTGGGATGGCAGAAGCTGATGTGACTTGGACATTCTTCCAGAATGTGTTCAAGCGGAGATATCTTGGTGTGAGATATCTAGATGAGAAGAAGCGTGAATTCATGTCTCTTACCCAAGGGAGCATGAGTGTGGCTGAGTATGAGGTGCAGTTTGTGCGACTCAGTCAGTATGCACCGGAGCTGGTACCTGATGAGCGGGCAAGGTGCGAGAGGTTCCGTTATGGTTTAGAGACGGATGTGAAAATGTATTTGCTGGCCGCCGAGTATGATGATTTTGATGTATTGGTGGGCCGTGCCAAGGACGTTGAGATGAACTTGGGTTTATCTGTGAGAGGTGCTGGAGCAAGTGCTGGGAAGCGATCAGCTGAGTTTAGTTCTGGAGGTGGACGGAACAAGAGGGGACGTGATCAGAAGTATCAGTCTTCAGCTAAGAGAGGTGGTGGTGCACCTGCTAGAGGAGGCAATGCTAGAACTGATCCGAGTGTTTGTTGGATCTGTGGTTCACGTGGTCACATGAAACGTGACTGTCCTCGTGCCGAGAGAGTGGTGCAAGCTCCTGTTGCGGCTGCTGGTAACGGGTGCTGGAGTTGTGGTTCTGCAGACCACTTGAGGCGAGATTGTCCGAGGTTGGCTGGTGATCAGGTGCGTGCTCCTGTTGTTGTTGCACCGCAGAGAGGTCGTGGGCGCGGCCGTGGTAATTTCCAGAGGAGAGAGGAAGGTGGTCGTGGAGTGGCCCATGTTGTGGCTATTCAGCCTGAGGGTGGAGGCCAAGCGAGGGTGTATGCTCAGCGAGAGGGCAGGAATGATGCGGATGTGATTGCAGGTACCTTTACTTTGCAATCCTTGTCATTACTTTCTTTGATTGATTCTGGATCTACGCATTCATACATTTTCCGTGAGCATGCTGAATTGCTTGGTTTGTCTGTTGAGTTTTTGGATGTTGGTGTTCGAGTCACTAGTTCTTTTGGTGAGACTGTTGTGACTAGGAAGCTTTATAGAAGGTGTCCCTTGGTTGTTCAAGAACATGTTTTCCATGTTGATCTTATGGAGTTGCCCTTCTATGGTTTCGATGTGATCCTTGGTATGGATTGGCTTGCTGAGCATCGTGCTGTTGTGGATTGTGAGAACAAGCGGGTTTCGCTTAAGCTTGCGGATGATTACGAAGTTGTTGTGGTTGGTGAGAATGTGAAGTTTCTTGCCAATGTGGTGTCTACCTTGGAGGCGAGCAGGATGCTGAGACAAGGTTGCGAAGCCTATCTAGCTTTTGTGATGAATCCTAGCTCTAAAGAGTTGAGGGTGCAAGATATCAGAGTTGTGAAGGAGTTTCCTGGTGTTTTTCCTGAGGAGTTGCCTGGTTTACCTCCTAACCGCGAGGTGGAGTTTGGAATTGAGCTGTATGAGAATACAACTCATGTGTCCATTACTCCCTATAGAAGGGCACCTAAGGAGCTGAAGGAGCTGAAGACGCAGTTGCAAGAGTTGCTTGACCGTGGGTTCATCCGGCCGAGTGTGTCACCTTGGGGAGCACCGGTCTTGTTTGTGAAGAAGAAGGATGGCACTATGAGAATGTGCATTGATTACCGTCAGCTGAACAAGTTGACTATCAAGAATCGGTATCCTTTGCCGAGGATTGATGATCTCTTTGATCAATTTCGGGGAGCTGCTGTGTTCTCTAAGATTGACTTGAGGTCAGGGTATTATCAGTTGAAGGTGAAGGATGTGGATGTGCCTAAGACAGCTTTCAGGACAAGGTATGGGCATTATGAGTTCCTTGTGATGCCGTTTGGGTTGACAAATGCTCCTGCTGCTTTCATGGACATGATGAATCGTGTGTTTCATGAATACCTGGACAAGTTTGTTGTGGTGTTCATTGATGATATCCTCGTGTACTCGCGTACTGAGGAGGAGCATGAAGAGCATTTGAGGATTGTTTTGCAAGCTTTGTTGGAGAATCAGCTTTATGCTAAGCTGAGTAAGTGCGAGTTCTGGTTAAGGGAGGTGGTGTTTCTTGGGCATGTGGTTTCAGCGGAGGGGATTCGTGTTGATCCTCAGAAGGTTGAGGCGGTGACGAATTGGAAAGTTCCTAAGTCTATTCATGAGGTCCGTAGTTTCCTTGGTTTGGCGGGATACTACCGAAGGTTTGTGGATGGTTTTTCCAAGATTGCTGCTCCTTTGACGAAGCTGTTGCAAAAGGATGTTAAGTATGAGTGGACGGAAGCGAGACAGCAGGCTTTTGAGAAGCTTAAGGCGGCTTTGACGCAAGCTCCTATCTTGATTCAGCCTGAATCAGGGAAAGAGTTTGTGGTTTACAGTGATGCATCCTATGTTGGTTTGGGGTGTGTGCTGATGCAGGAGGGTAAGGTGGTGGCTTATGCATCGCGGCAGTTGAAAGTGCATGAGCGCAATTACCCTACGCATGATATTGAGCTGGCTGCAGTGGTTTTTGCTCTGAAGATCTGGAGACATTATCTGTATGGTGAGAAGTGTACTGTGTACACAGATCACAAGAGTTTGAGGTATCTGATGTCTTAGAAGGAGTTGAATCTTAGGCAGCGGCGTTGGTTGGAGTTGCTCAAAGATTATGATCTGACGATTTAGTATCATCCTGGAAAAGCTAATGTTGTTGCGGATGCCTTGAGTAGGAAGGTAGCTGTTGAGCTGAGGGCTATGTTTGCTAGCTTGAGCATATCGCAAGATGGTGGTCTCGTTGCTGAGTTGCAAGTGAAACCCTCTTTGGTTCAGTTGATCAAGGATAAGCAGTTGTTGGATGATTCCTTGGTGTCTCATGTTCAGGATATCGCGGAGGGTAGACCTTCGGATTTCTGTTTCAATGATGATGGTGTGCTGTGTTTTGGGAGTCGGATAGTAGTGCCTGCTGATGCTGAGTTGAGGCGTGCTATTCTGACTGAAGGTCATAGTAGTCCTTTTGCTATGCACCCTGGTAGTACTAAGATGTACCGTGATCTTCGTGATGAGTACTATTGGGTGGGTTTGAAGAAGGATGTTGCGGAGTTTGTTAGCAAGTGTTTGGTGTGTCAGCGAGTTAAGGCTGAGCATCAGTTTCCTTCAGGGTTGTTGCAACCGTTGAAAATCCCTGAATGGAAGTGGGAGAGGGTTACCATGGATTTTGTATCTGGTTTACCTTTGTCTCCATCGAAGAAGAATTCGGTCTGGGTGATTGTGGATCGCCTGACGAAGTGTGCGCATTTCTTGCCTGTGCATACCACGTTTTCTTTGGATAGGTTGGCAGAGCTGTACATTGCTGAGATTGTCCGGCTGCATGGTGTGCCTAAGTCGATTGTGTCGGATAGGGATCCGAGGTTCACATCGCGGTTCTGGCAGTGTTTGCATCAAGCTCTGGGTACAAGGTTGCATTTCAGTACATCCTATCATCCTCAGTAGGATGGTCAGTCTGAGCGAGTTATCCAGATTTTGGAGGATATGTTGAGGTGCTGCGTGATTGAGTTCCAAGGTTCTTGGGAGAAGCATCTGCCTTTGGTTGAGTTTGCTTATAACAACAGTTATCAGGCAAGTATACAGATGGCACCTTATGAGGCTTTGTACGGGAGGAAGTGTAGGACTCCTCTTTGTTGGGCTGAGACTGGTCAAAAGTTGGTTTCAATGCCGGCTTTGTTAAAAGGGACCATAGAGAAGGTAAAGCTCATTTGTGAGCGGTTGAAGACTGCTTCTGATCGGCAGAAGTCTTACGCAGATTTGAAGCGTAAGGAGATAGAGTATGCGGTGGGTGACCGTGTGTTCTTGAAGGTTTCGCCTTGGAAGAAGGTGATGCGGTTTGGCCGAAAGGGTAAGTTGAGCCCTAGGTACATTGGACCATATGAGGTGGTTGAGCGTGTGGGTCCTGTTGCGTATCGGTTGAGGTTACCTCAGGAGTTGGAGAAGATTCATGATGTGTTCCATGTCTCTATGCTCCGGAGGTATAGATCTGATCCCTCACATGTGATGCCTGTGGAGGAAGTGGTTTTGAATCCGGATTTGACCTATGATGAGGAACCGGTGAAGGTTCTGGATTCGGATAGCAAGGTTCTTCGTGGCAAGACCATTGAGTTGGTGAAGGTGTTGTGGAAGCATCGCGGTGTTGAGGAAGCCACGTGGGAGCGGAAGGAAGACATGCTGGAGCAGTTTCCTTATCTCTTTCCTTCAGGTAAATTTCGAGGACGAAATTTCTTAAGGGGGGAGAGTTGTAACGCCCCGGTTTTGGGCTTAGAAGTTTTGGGCGTTGACCGGTTTGGTCAAAGTGCTGTTCGAATCTAAAGAGGTGAAATTAGGAAAGCCTAGTTCGGGTTGCATTAAAAATATGGAAAAATGTTCTAAAATCATCTTTTAATATAATTAAGTGAACTGTGAAATCAATTTTGAAAAATGGGTTTTGGAAGAGTGACATTTTGGCTAGTGACCAAAATGTAATTTTTGAAAGTTTTGTGACTGTTTTATAAAGAGTTGAAACTTTGAATCTTTAAGGAGCTATTATTCCAAAAGTGGTTTCTCCAGATTTTTCTAAGATAGTTTGAGATTTATTCTGATTTTAAAACATATCAAAAGTGGAGGGAAAGGCCATTTGGCTATTTTCTTAACTAACTTCTCTATTTTCTTTCTCTCATTTTCTCTCAATCCAAACACTTGTTTTCCAGAGAGTTGTTTCTGATTTTCTCACCTAAAATCCTCCTTTCAATATTCTTTTGATTCCTAATCAACATATCTTCAAAACCTCATCATTTGCTAGTTGATTCAACAAGGTTTTTGATTCCAAAAAGTGGAGAAACACAAGTTTGGAGGTAAGAACGTCCTTCTCCTCTAAACTATCAGTTCTTTACTGAAATTCCCAAGTTCTCAACTCTTAATTGAAGTTTTATTAAAGGATTTTAAGTGGTGAAATGGATCTTGGCTTATAATGCAAGATTTGGTGATTTTTGATGATTTTCGTTAGATATGATTAATCTGTGATTTGAGGTGTGTTTTTGATGTTAAATGAACTCTAAATTGATAAGGAAATGAGTTTTGATTAATGCAATCCCGGATAGGTTGTGTTTCCTAAGTTTAGCTTGTGATTCTTGGATGTTTTTGTGGTGATCTTGTGGATCTGATGTTGCTGGAGGTATAAGGATGTTTATAGGTTGTTTTTAGATGTTAAATGGTGTTAATGGATGTTAGGTTTTGCTGGTTTATGACTGGGCTTTGTTGAGAAGTGGTTTTGATGCCATTTCGGTTGTGTTTGGTGGCCGAAATTGGAGTGTGAATGAGAGCAGCGAGTTTGAGTGCTTTCATTGAAGCTTTTTGATGCATGATGATGCATTAAATCTCTGCTTTAATGTGTTTAATCAGGGGAGGCATCTTTGGATCCAAGAGTTGTTGATCCGGAAGCTTGGTTTGGTGCTTCAGCAAGAGGCGAAGTGGAATCGGTGAGTGAAATTGGGTTTTCGGCTTTGAAACCAATGTCTTGGGAGCTTAGTTTAAGTCTAAACAACTTTGCTAAGCTCGAGTGTAAGTTTTCGGAAATTCTCTCTAGTGGTGGCATTTGGAGCATGATTGGTTGGCCAATTGCATGTTTAAGTATGCATTTTTGGGCAATCTGTGCAGGGTGTTTCGGAACAGCACCTACCGTTTCGGAACGGGTGCCTTATTTGTGCCCAGGCGTCCGGAACGGGGGGGGCCGTTCCGAAACGGAAAGGCCACTGCCAGACCCTCGTTTCGGTACGCGTTGCGGAACGGCCCCGAGTTTCGAAACGGGCTATGCCTGTTTCGGAACGGGTGACCGTTGGGGGCTGACATTGGCAGTTATATGTTTTGGAATGTTTGCGTTTTGGTCCTGAAACTTGTTTGTGCAATTGTATGAGTTTGGGAAGTCCTTTTGAGCTGTAATTTTACAGAGAAGCATGAAACATGATTAATTTCAAGATGGTAACTTCAAATTGGGTTAAGTCCTTATAATTATCAGAATTTACAATTTGGTCCCTAAAGTTGTGTTTTGTTCAATTGGGTCCCTGTTAGATCTCTGATGTTTATGATCTTTGAGTATGTTGTTGTATGATCATATCTAAGGATTAATTTATATCTAGACAAGTTTTAAAAGAAAAAAAAAGGGTCGTTAATCAAGGTTGACTTTCGGGTTGACTTTGGTTTTCCCCGTGTGACTTTCTTAATTCGGGTCAACCGTCTAGGCCGGGTTAAGGGGGTTACAAATTGCAAGTGAAACCATCTTTGGTTCAGTTGATAAAGGATAAGCAGTTGTTGGATGATTCTTTGGTGCCACATGTTCAGGATATTGCTGAGGATAGACCATCAGATTTCTGTTTTAATGATGATGGAGTTCTATGTTTTGGGAGTCGGATAGTAGTGCCGAATGATGCGGAGTTGAGGCGTACTATTCTGACTGAATCTCATAGTAGTCCTTTTGCTATGCACACTGGTAGTACAAAGATTTATCGTGATCTGAAGGATGAGTACTATTGGGTGGGTTTGAAGAAAGATGTTGCGGATTACGTGGGTAAGTGCATGGTTTGTCAGCGGGTTAAGGCTGAGCATCAGTTTCCTTCAGGGTTGTTGAAACCGTTAAGGATTCCTGAGTGGAAGTGGGAAAGGATTACCATGGACTTTGTGTCTAGTTTGCCTTTGTCGTCATCGAAAAAGAATTCAGTGTGGGTGATTGTGGATCGCCTTACGAAGTGTGCGCATTTCTTACTTGTGCATACTATGTATACCTTGGATAAGCTTGCAGAGCTGTACATTGCTAAGATTGTGCGACTGCATGGTGTGCCGAGGTCTATAGTGTCGGATAGGGATCCGGGGTTTACATCGCGTTTCTGGGAGTGTTTGCATCAAACTTTGGGTACGCGGTTGAATTTCAGTACTTCTTATCATCCACAATCGGATGGACAGGCTGAGCGTGTTATCCAAGTGCTAGAAGATATGTTGAGGTGCTGCGTGATTGAGTTTCAAGGTTCTTGGGAAAAGTATTTGCCTTTGGTGGAGTTTGCTTATAACAACAGCTACCAGACAAGTATTCAAATGGCACCTTATGAAGCTTTTGTATGGGAGGAAGTGCAGAACTCCTCTTTGCTGGGCTGAAGCAGGTCAAAAGTTGGTTTCAATGCCGGCTTTGTTAAAGGGAACCACCGAGAAGGTGAAACTCATTTGTGAGCGATTGAAGGTAGCTTTTGATCGACAGAAGTAGAGTTGAATCCAGACTTGACCTATGATGAAGAACCAATTGAAATTCTGGATTCGGACAATAATGTTCTTCGGGGCATGACCATTGAATTGGTCATGGTATTGTGGAGGCATCGTGGTGTTGAGGAAGCCACGTAGGAAGGGAAGGATGACATGAAGAAGCAGTTTCCTTACCTTTTTCCTCCAGGTAAATTTCGAGGATGAAATTTCTTAAGAGGGGGAGAGTTGTAACACCCCAATTTTTGGGCTTGGAAGTTTAGGGTCTGAACTAGACCGGTCTGATATTCGGTTCGAATATAAAAGGAGATTGTAGGGAAAGCCTAGTTCGGGATGCTTTAAAAATATAGAAAAATATCTAAAAATCCTCTTTTAATATATATAAGAGAGTGGTGAAATCAATTTTACAAAATAAGGTTTGGAAATACTACATTTCGGTGTAGTGACTAAAATGCGATTTTTGAAAAGTTTAGTGGTGACTGTTTTGTAAGGATTGAAACTTTGAATCTTTATGGAGCTAATTTACCCAAAAATGTTTTCTCCAGATTTTTCCTTAATTTGGGTGATTTAATTAATGTTTTAATTAATTAAAAGAAAAGGGAAACTACTTTTAGATTCTCATAACTACCTTTTCTAAATTTTCTCTCATTTCTTTTTCTCTCAAAATCCCATCATCCAAACACATTTTCTCCAGCACAAATCACTTTGATCTTCACCTCATTTGATGAGATTTCCATCACTCATTGTTGCTTAATCAATCTAGCAACAAAACCTTTTGATTTTCACATTGAGTTTTCAAAGAATTTAGCCCAAATCAAGGAGAAATCACCATTTAGAGTTAAGGTTGTTCTTCTCCTCTAAATACTCAGTTCTTTACTGAAATTCCCAAGTTATCAATCCTTAATTTAAGTTTTATAAATGGTTTTAATGTTAGAAACTTGATTTTGGTTTAAAACTCAAGATTTGGAGAAAATCTTGAAGAATTTCGTTGAGTTTGATTGGGCTCTGTTTTGAGGTGGTTCTTTAATGTATTTTGGATATCAAATGATGTTAGAAATGAGGTTTTATCAATGCAATCCCGAATAGGTTGTGTTTCCTAAGTTTTTGCTCAAGAAAATGGTGGTTTTTTAGGTGTTTTTGGTGTTCTGTTATAGATGGAGGTATAAGGACGAGTTTAGGTTTATTTTGGATGATAATTGATGTTTAGAAATGGTTAAAAGTGATGGATCTTGGCTGGGTTAAGTTTTGGAAGAGTTTGGAGGTGTTTTCGGTTGTGTTTGGTAGCCGAAATGTTGGTTTTAGGTAGAGCAGCGGGTTTATGTGTGTTGGTTGAACATTTCAATGCATGATGATGCATTAATCCTCTACTTTGATGTGTTTAAAACAGCGGAGACATCTTCGGACACTTTTGGAGTTGATTAAGAGGCTTGATTGGCGTTTCGGCAAGCGTGCGAAACGTAATTGATGAGTGGAGTTGGGTTTCCAGCTCTGAAACGATTATTTGAAGGTTTTTGGAGCTTAGTTTAAGTCTAAACAACTTAGCTAAGCTCAAGAGTAAGTTTTTGGAAAAACTCTCTCGGATGTGCTATGAAGTGGCTTGATGCATTGGTTATAAATTGCATGTTTAAATTCTATTTTGAAAGCATGTTTTAGCATGGTTAATGCTAGTTTTGAAAGCCATGTGTTGAAGGATGCTCAAGGTAAGAGATCCTTGTTTTGGCATGTTGTTAAATTCGTAATGATGCATGGTGATGCATGGTGTTTAATGGCTTTGATTAATGCTTTAAAACAGTGAATTGATGATAGTATTTGATATATATTGGCAAGTGATGAATTAGTTTTAAAGCACTTGAATCAGATATAGTTAGCCGGCTATAGGATTGGGTGCATCGTAAGTAAAGTCGCCTTGGATGTGGAGGGGTTATGATTGTACCGTAAACTCTATCCAAGTATCCTAACGAGAGAGGTATGTGTCTCGTACTCTCGTTAGTGGGTTATACAACTATCGATGAGTGATGTTGAGGGGTTGTGATTGTACCGTTAAACTCCATCACGGGTGTTGAGGGGTTGTGATTGTACCGATAAACTCCACCTTGTAAGCCGGTAGTGTGTATGAAGCGTGTGGGACAACGCTTGTAATCCACGTATCCGATTGTGTTTTTGTGTTGTAAATGGTTATGAATTATCACTTGAAAGCCAATATGATATATTGAATGTAATGAAGCATGAGATGCTTGTAAAGTATGCAAGGTTGCATGAAAAGAGATGAGCATGTGTTTAAAAAGCTTTGTTGAAAGTGTTTTCTAAAATGCATTATTGTGTTGTTTACTTTAGAGCATGCCTCACTAAGCAATTGTGCTTACGCTCTCTCTCTTGTACCAATAATGCATATAATTGAAGTGTTTAAGGGCAACAAGAAAGCTAAGAGTGTCCAAGGGAAGCCAAGCTCATGTGTGGTGATGTTTTCATACACTATTGGTTTTGGTATTATGCCAATGGGAACCTAATATGTGTTTTGGGAGATGTGTTGAACTCCCTAAGTTGTGGCTTAATGCTTTTGATGTTTGAAATTGTAAATGGCCTTTAAATGCTTGTTTTGGAGTTTGGTTGATTGCTTGGTTTTGGTTAATAGGATGCATGCCTATAGACATGTGAAATTTCTTGTTTGAAGCTTTGAATGTGTTTAGGAGTACAAACATGTTCCATTTATGTATGATGACTTGTGGGTATGACTAGGAAGTCAATAGGTGGTGTTTGAATGGATTTTTGTATGAAAAACCAGCAAAATCTGCAGCTTCTGTGCAAACCGTATCGGAACACTTGCTGGCGTTTCGAAACGGGGGCCTGTAATGGCCTTCGTGTTTCGAAACGGCTGGAGACTGTTCCGAAACATTTTGGCTACTGATATGCCCTATTTCGGAACCAGTCTCAGAACTAACCTGTGTTTCGGAACGGTCAATGCCATTTCGAAACAGGTGACCGTTGGGCACTAATTTGAATGGTGTTAAAGGTTGCAAGCTTTACGTTTTAGTCCTGAAAGGTGAGTTTGCAATTGTATGAGTTTGAGATGTCCATTTAAGATGAATTTTGACAGGGAATCATGTAATGTGACTAATTTCATATTGGTAACCTTAAAATCAGTTTTGACCTTCTAATTTACAGAAATTGCAATTTGGCCCCTAAACTTGTGTTATGTTCAATTGAGTCCCTGTATGCTATCCAATCGCTGTGCCCTTTTCAAATAAGTCTTATGGGATCTCACTTAGGGTTAATGTGCAACTAGACAAGATTAAAAGGAAAAAAAGGTCGTTAATCAAGGTTGACTTTCGAGTTGACTTTGGTTTTCCCCGTGTAATCTTCGTAGTTCGGGTCAACCGTCTAGGCCGGGCTAAGGGGGTTACAGAAGGAAGCGTGGAGCAAAGGATCGAAAGACACTTCAATTGAGAAAGTAAGTTTCGGTTTAGACTATAAGCAATAAGGGCAATTGGGGATCCGTTGTGTTTTTGAGATTTGTGTAAACTCCTTAATTCAGCAAGTTTATAATGTTGTTTTTTACTTGTAAATGGTATTTGGTATTTGATTTGTGCTTTGCTATGGATTTTGGTATCTTGCTTGGTTTGTTTACTGGGTTGTATGCCTATAGTTTACCTTCAATGCAAATTGCCATAAGATGATGTTGATTATGCCACGGTTGATTGAGGTTTGATGTTTGAAAATGTTGTATATATGTTATAAACATGTTTATGTGGTTTGTATTGCATTAAATAGTGAAAAACCAACAAAATGTGACATTACGTGCCCAAGTTTATCAATACACCTATACCACTTTGCATATTTCCACCCTTCCTTGAGTTGCTGCCTCGGCAGAGGTCTAGGTTGATGGTCTGGGTTGGTGTGTTGGTGTTGGCACAACTCTTCATTCTTGCCTCTCCTCTTTGTTAGTTCTCGATTAGCTCTCTAGATGGTCCAATAGCTTCCTCCATCAATTTCCAGCTTTTCCTCTTCTACCCTCTCTGCTGCCTCGGCGGCATCTGCCTGGGCGGGTAGAATAGAAAAATTGCACTTGGGCAATATCTTTTATATAAAACAATCAAGTTCATCAAATAAGGCAGATTATCTAATCTATACAATTTTGTGTATTTTTACCTAATAAATGCATTGAGAAAAATGCTCCTCTCGAGTTTCATCATCTTCATCGTCTAGGATCATCCTCCTTCGAGCTACGACTTTGAAGCATTTTACCACCCTCGACGGCTGCTGGAGAGAAGGTGGACTTGGTTATGCTCTTTGCATGACTTCTTGTTCACCGTCGTCTTCGCTGTCTGGGAAGACTTCTTCGGTGGCAGGATGCATTCTTTTTGTTCCTGGGGAGAATGACAGTTCTAGTTTCCTTGTTACCGACCGAACTGTGTCTTCCCAAACCGAATCGTCTGACCATGACTTGAAGAAGGTTGATTCAGACGGAGGCGCTCTGGAGGATTGCCTTTTTTCATAGACTAGGGCGTCCGCTGTGTCAGCTCTTTCTTCAGACTCTGAACGTACCATCGTGGCTTTCGGGGCTGGAGAAGCTTAGGGCTCTGTGGGGCAGGAGAGGCGGAGGCAGTTGCATGGGTTTCCGAGGTAGGGGCGCGGCATACGTGTTTGGTGTGGCCGTAGCAAAGATCTCGGTTCGGAATTCTGGAAATTGGGTCGTCGAGAACTTCTCCTTGATGGTAGTGATGGTTGCGTTGTTGAAGTCCCAGATGTAGGCCATGAAGGTCAGATGGCGTCTTTCCATTCCGTCCCTCGTCGGCATAATTTTTCGGGGTGGCCGCTGTTATTTCCATTTTCCGAAGGATGATGTCCCTCGTCCACCCAGTTCTGTCCGACGTCAAGGTACCGGTTGGGACGGTCACAACGTGTGCCTTCTCGTACAATGTCGTGATGAGACTAGGGAAGTAGAGCTGGCCTTTTGTTTTCTGCCCACATTCATAAATTTCCTTAGTAATAATTGCACCCACATTGATATACCTTTTGTGTATGATAGAGTGGATGAGTGCCAAGCACGGCTTGTCGACGGTAGAATTTAGGGATGTGGGCAGCAACCTCTCTTCACAAAGGTGTTCAACAGTTTTGCCTCGGGCAGCAGATTCCGCCGATTGGCAGTGCCTCTATTTTTCCCACATTCCAGACTGTCCCTGGAATGCAAAGTTCTTCTTTCATGGCCTCATAACTTTCAGCCATGAGGGAGGCAAGGAACTCCGTGTGTTGATCTTATTAAACATGAAGGCCATAGAAGAAGTTGATCATGTCTTCATCGATCAACACTGGCCGCCCACCCTGGCGGGTCCTTGTGTTTCTTTGGATCAGTGTCATTCGTATGCATTTCCCAACATAACCACTTTCTGGGTTGCTGCAACATCTACTTTACCCTCTGTCAGGGCGGGTCCTTGTGTTTCTTTGGATCAGTGTCATTGCCAGGTTTCCCACCCTGGCGGTTGTTGCTGGAGTGCTCTTTTACTGAGCTAGGTTTGGTGCCTGCCGAGGCATGAATATCCTGGCATTCTTCTCTATCGTCGGCTATTTTCAAGGGCTGCAAGACATTCAGCTTAATTTCAAATCATCGACCCTCATAGTGAACTCCCCATTCTCCACGTCTATCAGAGTTCTGCTCGTGGCTAGGAACGGTCTACCAAGGATGATGGGTGTGTTGTCGTCTGCCTCACAGTTCAAAATTAGGAAATCAGCTAGAAAAATAAATTTATCTACTCTTACTAGGATATCTTCAATTTTTCCTTCCAGATGTACGTAAGAGTGGTCAGCTCACTAGAGCATGACAGTAGTGGGTCTAGCTTTCCCAATTCCCAATTTATAGAACAACGACTTGTGCATTACATTGATGCTTGCCCCAAGATCACATAAGGCTTTCCCTTCGTAATAGTTCCCAATGGTGTAAGGAATAAGGAAGTTGTCTGGGCCTCTCAGCTTGGGTGGCATTTTATTGTGCATCATGGCCATGAATTCTTCCTTCATGGCGATAGTTTTGAATTCCCCGATTCTTCTCCGTTTGGAAACCATGTCTTTCAGAAATTCAACATAGTTTGGCATTTGTTGTATGGCTTCCACCAAGGTTATGGTGATATGGACTTGCTTAAGAATTCCAGAGACTTTGAACTGATGGTCCTGTTTCTAGTGTTTCAATTGTTGGGGAACATGTGGGTGTGTACGTGCCTCACGTTTTTCGGAAGCATCAATCGTGTCTACCGCGGCAGAAGGTCATGGATCTGTCGAGGCGGGCTTGTCTGCTTCTGTTGGGGCAATTGAATTGATTGGCTGCTTACCGCTTTTGATATTGATGGCCTTGCACTGCTCGTAAGTGGGTTTCCTCGCTACTTCAGTGTCTCCGGGCAATCCTCTCATAGGTCTGGTGTTCAAGACTTGTGCAAATTGTCCCACTTGAGTTTCCAGTGACTTTAAACTTTGCCTCGTGATTTTGCATTCTCATCTTCGTCATGTTCATGAAAGCTTCAGTTTTCGTAACAAATAAATATGTGTTGAACATATAGGTACTTGTCTGAGTCATGAAGGCATTTAGAGTCTGCTCTAGAGAACTAGGTGCTACCTGTTTCTACTGCAGCGGATGCTGTCGCGACATAGTTTGCTGGAATCCTTGCATTTTGTTTCTCGTATTCAGGGCGTTGTTGTGGTTACTCCATGAAAAATTAGGGTGCCTCTTCTAGCCTGGATTGTAGGTGTTCGATGTAGGGTTGTTGTTTCTGTTGAAGTTCCCCCCAAAACAACTGGTTTTTGTTCCTTGTTGGCACTCGGATGAGTCATGGTCTCCACCACATTGGTCGCAAAAGGCATCAACGGCTTTAACCTGCTGGGTATTGTTCTTCCTTTGCATAGCTTCTACCATCTTTGTCAACTGACTGATTTGTGCTATGACTACATCTGATGCTCCTAGCTCATTTGATGTGGTCTACCACCTTATGCCGCCACGCCGGGCAATAGGGAACTGGTAGTCGTTTTTGGCCATCCTGTTCAAGATTTAAATTGCTTCGAACGACTCCTTATCGAGTAATGTACCATTGGCAGAGGAATCCAACATCATCCTCGTTGGTGTGTTTACACCATTGTAGAATATTGATACTTGTGTCCACTTTGGAAATCCATGGTAGGGTCATTTATTCAGTAGTTCCCAATATCTCTCTCATGCCTCGTACATCGTTTCATCATCTGCCTATCAAAAAATAGTAATATTAGTCCGTAATTTATTAGTTAAATTGACAGAATTAAATTGAGCTTAGAAATCTCGGTAAAGTTCTATACATGATTCAATGGACTATGATGGTAGACTATTGAACCAAGTTTTTGACCATTCCCTTAGTGAATAGGGAAATAATCTGAGTCGTAACTTGTCAGAGTGGATTTTTTGGATCCTGAAGGATTTGCAGATATCCAGAAAGGATTTCATGTGTTGGCGGGCGTCTTCAGTGGCGGATCCTCCAAAATGTCCAAGTGTATTCAGCATTTTAAACATGATTGGTTTGAGTTCAAAGTGGTTTGCTTCTATTTCTGGATCAATCACGCAAGAGTTCAACCTTCTGAGACCTCCTCCAAGTAGTCATGAACTAGCCGTCGAGCAGCAGAAATTTGCCTGGCATCGCCCGCCACGACATTGTCGATTCTGGGTTGTGGTGGATTCTGGTTCTGGATGTTCGCTTGGTCACCCATGGCTTCTCTATTTACTTGTCTAAATCTGCGTGCAGAACGTTTAGGCTCTGGATCGTAGTCTCGCAAGGGTGATTTCGGGTTCGCTCTAGTCATAAACTAACGAAAACCAGGGGGTTAAACAAAAAAATAAAAAATGTTGAAAAATAAAAACAAAAAGTTGTACACCAATCCCAGGCAACAGCGCCAAAAACTTGTTGTGTGCAAAAGTGATGCACAAATTGTGCGCAAGTATACACGATGCCAAGTTATAGTATTTAAAATATCGTCTCCACAGGGATTGTGACAACCTTCAGAATTCACTTTTCTGTACAAGATAAAAGTAAAAACACAAATATTGAGAGTTGGCTTGATTAAAACTAAGATTAAAGCAAATAAAATAAATTGAGAAATCAGAGTGAGAGAATGGGCATGTATTGGAATGCTTCGTAGTGTGGAGAGTGGATGCACTATCTCGGTACACTTTTGCATATCAACTTAACAACTTTTGGTAGCCGTCCACGAGTATGCCTCGGCAGAAGCCGACCTTGGCAGAGACCAATGTGACTGTCTGGGCAGTTAAGCGATGATTCAAGGTTCGGCGAGGCTCCCTTCAATGACTTTCTCTTATCCCTAAGCTTGAAGTACTATTGGTAAACACATCTTGGATAATACCTCCCGGCGTGAATCTAAGGATGAACACCGACTGATTATGAAGCCTCTCTTGGCCGCTGAACTTCCATCTTATCCCTAAGCTGAAGTAGCTTTATCTCATGGTTGGATAAAACTGTGTTTACTCGTTTCGTGAGTCCAACTCTCCCGATATTGAACAAATAGATTGATGATCTCTTCTCTCCCAATAAAGATTGCACACAATGAATAACCAAGAGTAAACAAACCTTGAACTTTATTACAAAATTGAAAACAAAACAAATACAAGAAAAACTCTCACAACTACTAGGCAACCAACCCTTAGCCCTAGGAAAGGTTTAGAACATAATGGAGATTGCGGCACATGGGTATTTTTCAACAAGAATGAGGGTTTTTCTCTAATTCAATTATGTGTTTCTCCTTCAAGTCGGTTTACATTTATAGGGGAGGAGCCTAGGACTAAGTCGTTTTAGGGTAAGAATCCTAGTTAGAATCTAATTACAACTCATTAAAAGCACAAATCCAACATTAAATCTTCCTAGATTTCTGTTTGACTTTTTCCACCTTAACTTTGACCATGGTGTTTCTTTGTCTGTTGGGCTCAAATGAAAGTGCAAGTGGTCTCCAAAAATCGGGCTTGATGAGCTCTTTCAGTCGCATACCACTTTGCATATTTCAACCCTTCCTTGAGTTGCTGCCTCGACGGCATACTGTTGTCTGCCTCGTAAGAGGTTTGGGTTGGTGTGCTGGGGTTGACACAACTCTTCATTTTGGGCCTCTCCTCTTTGTCAGTTCTCGATCAGCTCTCCAGATGGTTCGATATCTTCCTTCATCAATTTCCAGCTTCTCCTCATCTTCCCTTTTTGCTGCCTCGGCGGCATCTGCCTATGTGGGTACCTGCGCACAGAGAGAAAACACACATGGGCAGTATCTTTTATATAAAACAATTATGTTCATCAAATAAGGCAGGTTATCTAATCTATGCAGTTTTGTGTATGTTTTCCTAATAAATGCAACTAAACTATACTTAAGAACAATAATAATTGAGCTAAACTAGGGCATAAATATAGGACTTTTGCACACTTAACACAAACTTTGTGGGCTTATCGCACAACATTCAAGACCCCTTGGGAATGTCACCATTCAAGCTTGCCTATGGCAAAACATGTCATCTTCCTATTGAGCTAGAACACAAGGCATATTTTGCCATTGTAAAGTGCTCATTAGTCCTATATTTTATATGCATTCCATCTCATATTATTGTTGTTCTTAAGTACATTTTAGGCATATCTAGGTGCAGACATGCATTATTTACAATATTCTTTACTTTACCATGTTTATGTTGAATATCGTTAATTTGGAAAGGAAAAGGTGTTGTTTTAGTTTAGTTTGCATTTCAGGGCTAGAAGTTGTTAGGAGGAGGACAAACCAGAGGAGAGGATGCATAGGCAGTAGACTAGGGAGTTGTACTGATGCAGTTCCATACAGAGAGAGCCGCTGCCGAGAACTTGCTGCCGCCGGTAGCAAGCTGAGGAATTGGAAAATTGGAGTGCAGTCTGTATAGTAGAAAATCTTGATTCCAACGATGACATGCACTCAATTTTCTGATGCTTGGAGAAGCGGGCAGAATTAACGGAGTCCACATTTAACTCAAAGATGTCAGAATTAAAGGTTGCATTTAATGCAAAAGCTACTTTGAAGACTTCTACTCCAAGAAGGACTTGGCCTAGCTAACGCATATATATACTCGACATATGTTGTAATTGTATCCATCTTAGGTTTTCTTTTGGGCAGAGTCTAGGTTTTCTTACCGCCATTATGTTCTAACTTTTCTCTTGTGTTTGGGTTAAGTTGTAAACTAGTGTGAGATTAGTTGTTTAGGAATTAAGTTTGTATTTGCAATAAAACTTCAAGGTTTGCTTATTCCATGTTCTTCATAGTTTTCAATTAAGTTTGAAAGATTTGTTGTTAATTATCTATTTGTTCGGTGTCGAGAAAGTCGAACTCATGAAAGGGATAAGTTCGATCCTCATCCTAATCAGGTGTTGATCAATCCAGCCTAGACATAGGTTAGGGTTTAAGGCGGCTAAGAGAGGACGAACCAAGGCTGCTGTCTTTGCAAGATTCACGTCGTGACGTATATCATCTGCAGTGGGAAACAACAACATTCTGACCTAGACATAAGCGGGATCATTATCGAAGCGTTCTGCCTAGCCATGAAGTATTGCCGAGTTTGCGCGTCGAGCCATCCATCTGTTCCACTACCGATGCAGCGAAAGCGTCGAAGAAGCGCAAAGCAACTTAACCTATTCAACGCAGTTTCACACTACGGAGCAGCATAACCTGACACATTCCATCAACCTGGTCTTTTCTATTACTTATGTTTTATTCACTTTTGTTTATAAACTAAAATTTACTTGTGCATTTATTTTCTGTGCAGGAATTGCAACTCGAATAAGTTGTCCAGTCCTTATGGTAGACGATATCTTTTATACAATAACTTGACAAGAGTGTGCACTTGCACACATATTTAGAAAACACACAAACGCTCTATAAGTTTTTGGCGCCGTTGTCGGGGATTGGCAATAGAAAATTCGCTTTTATTTTTCTACACTTTTATTTTATTTGCATTTAATTTTAGTTTTTATTATTTTTATTCGAAAAAAAATTTACAAGAGAACTGAAGAAAGAAGCAAGAGAAGCCCTCGAGAAAGCCAAAGAAAAAGAAAAGGCAGAGGCAAAAATGGTTAACGGCCAAGACGACAACCCTGCCAAAGATGCCCGTTTCGGCAGGGATGGGCAGCAAGATTCGCCGCCCAGAGAGCAGCAACCCTCAGTTCTGCCCAGGCAGCCACAGTATTTGCGAACCACCAGAGTCTACTTGGAACACGACTTCAGGGGATTCGACCCAACTGTTGTGGAGCCTGAAATCGAAGTAGATCACTTTGAGTTACAGCCTGTGATGTTCAATATGATCAACACATTTGGGCAATTTGGAGGAACCGCCACAGAAGATGCTCGGCAGCACTTGAGCGGATTCCTATACATATGCAGAGCTTTCAAAATACATGGAGTCCATCAAGACGCGTTGAAGCTGATATTATTTCCCTGTTCACTAAGGGATAAGGCAAAACAATGGCTGAACAACCAACCGGCAGGATCATTCAATACTTGGACGGAGCTGTGTAAGGATTTCTTAGATCGCTTCAGTCCTTCAAACGTCACAAACAAGTTGAGAAACGAGATCACAGCCTTCTGCCAAGGGGATGACGAACCACTATATGAAGCTTGGGAGAGGTACCAACAGATGCTAAACAACTGCCCGCTTCAGGGTTTCCCATCCTAGACGCAAGTGTCGATGTTCTACAATGGAGTAAACCAACAGACACGAATGATGCTCGATGCCTTAGCCAATGGAATCATCCTGGATTGACCACCTGAGGAGGCACTACAGATTATGAACAGAATTGCTAAGAATGACTACAAGTTCCCTACAGCCCACCATGGCTGCATAAAGCGGCCAGCTGTTGTGAATGAAGGCTACTGAATCTGTTAATGCATGTCTGGATAAACTGACAGAGCAGGTGATGAGTGCAGCGAATCCGCCAACTTCATGGGAACCTATGAGAGGAATAGAAGGCCCAACACCAACGGTTCAAAGTTTATTTTTGCAATAAATTCATGGTTTGCTTATTTCATGTTCTTCACTGTTTTTAATTAAGTCGAGAGATCGATTGTGATCAATCCATTTGTTTGGCATCGACAGAGTCAAACTCATGAAAGAAGTAAGCACGATCTCATCAATACCAGGTGTTGATCAATCCAGCCTAAACATGGGTTAGGGTTTAAGGTGGCTAAAAGAGAGCGCACCAAAGGCTACTATTCGTTGCAAGATTCATGCCGATGGGTATTATCTATAGTGGGCAACAACAATATTCAGACTTAGACATAAGCTTAATCATTATTGAAGCGTTCTGTCGAGCCTTGAAGGTCTATCAAGTTTGCCACCGAGCCAATCGTTCGTTCCACCTGCCGAGGTAGTGAAAGCGTCGAAGCACCAATCTGCCATCTTCCGTCGAGGCAGGAAAGTCTGGCAGCACAATACAACTTAACCTATTCAACACAGTTTCACACTACAGAGCAGCATAACCTGACCCATTCTATCACCCTGATCTTTTCTACTATTTACTTATGTTTATTTATTTTTCTCTTAAAAAACTGAAATTTACTAGTGCATTTATTTTCTATGCAGAAATTAACATTCGAATTAGTTGTCCAATCCTCGTGGGAGATGATATCTTTTATATTATAACTTGACAAGAGTGTGCACTTGCGCTCGTATTTAGAGAACACCCAAACACTCTACACTAACCTGCAAAAAGGTGCCAAAAACAACATTCACACTAGCATAACACCACATCCTTACTTTTTATACAATGTATGATTTTGCGACCTAAATGCAACTGAATGTACTTAAAAGACAAGGAAGGGTATGTGAAATAAACATAAAAATTAGTATTTTTTGCGTGTCAACAGGGATATGATGTTCTCAATATTCATACGAATGAATGGTCCTTCTTCTACTACATTCCAAATGAGGTAGTCGTTGGATTTGATGAAGAGCTTTATCCTATTCTTCTAATAAGGATAGTTATCCCCATTGAAATAAGGAGGTTTAGTGATTGATTGAGACTCGTACAGATTGTTGCCAAAAGTAGTGACCATGGCTTGATTTTTTGTTGATTGAATCACCTTTGGATTGTCTCAAGAGGGTGTTAATCCTTCCAATGAGTGTGGCTCTGTAACAATTGTTTGGATGATCAATCGACGGTGTGTGGCCAAGAGGGGGTGAATTGGCAATTTAAAAAATGAAGGGAAGCAAATAGAAAGATGAAAATGAGATACAAGAGATTTATATTGGTTCAACATTCTAACAAGGTTTATATCCACTACCTCAGCTTCCCATTAAGGATTTTCACAAATTCACTAAGAATTTCTTCCCTTTTTCTAGACACAAGAGGAAACCTTTTACAAACTCAAAGCTTTTGAACCCAAAGCTTAGAAAATAACTCTCTTTTATAAGAAGAAGTTTTGCAAACTGAAAATCCTCGCCAAGGTAATGTGTTTGCCCAAATACAAGTTCACTCAAACTAAATACTTGGATAAAAATGATTACAAATATGACCACTCAAGTGGGTTACAAGAATTTGACTATAATAATCTCAAGATTGTTGGATTTGTTCTTGAATGCTTTAGACTTGTTAAATAGTTGTTGTTGTAGCTTTGGAGACTTGTTTATATACCCTCTCATTGATTTCTAATCGTTTGGATGGTTGGGATATTGATTATAGTCGTTAGGCTACATTTTTCCCACAATAAATGTTGTCTGCCAACCCTTGGTATCGATACGTAGGCTTTCGTACCGATACCTGCCAAAGAAGAAAAAGCCTTTGTACAAAGAGGTATCGATACACGGGAGGGAGTATCGGTTTGAAGATTGTATTTTTCAAAGTATCGGTACAGGTCGTACCATATTGATACTGGTTTTTACTCACTGAATTTGAGAAAGTTGAGAACAAAAAAATCAATAACTAATTTTTAAAGTTGTGATTCCAATAAACTGACAAGGAAAACGATCGAAAATTAATTGCAAAGATTACAAAATCTTAACACCCCCGTATCCATACGCTAAGGGTCGTACCAATACTCATAGGCAAAATTGGTTCCCAGGTTGAATGGCGTACCGATAAGGTTACACGTGTATCGGTACCCTATAGCCATTACATTTAAAATGAAATTCCAGAAGCTAAAGGCCTTATTTGTAACACCTATTTCCCAACCTGGTCGAGAACAGAGTCAGAGGATGCTACCTATGAACAGTACGATATTCGGTACGATAAAATTTCAATCAATAAACAACACATGATCAATGTTATATTGATAAAACAATACCGAATATACATCTTAGTCCAACTTACTCTTTATGAAACGATAATTTATCATTTAGGACCAATTCCTAGCTATTATAAGATTTAGGGACTAAACTATAAATCTGATAAATTAGATGTCCTTCGATGCAACTAATTACACCACAATGAAATTCAATACTTTAACAGCAAGTCTGTAATTTTTCATACTATTTGGAGTTCATTTACTCATCCAATTGAATCGTCATAAATTCGGTGACCAGTTAGTGAACATTGTAAACATTCAATTTATACCATTTAACCAACGTAACTAACCTTGTAGCGAAATACCTTGATGTCATTTAGATATGGGTGTACGATGGTCAACTTGAGTTGACTTTTCCCCTTTACCAGTATCGATACAGGTAAGCCATGTTTCGGTACGGGTTAACTTTCATTGACTTTAACTTTTAACATGTTCCGATACGGGTTAGGCCTGTATCGAAACAAGGAATTCCAGTGGCAAAATGTTCAAATATAGCTCCAAACCATATCGATACGCCCTGTTCCTTAGGTTCAATTATGCTTAACCGTATCGATATGCCATTACCTCGTATCGATACGGCATAAATTGTAATGACAGATTTTTGCTATGTTTTAATTGAATTGACCTACAAAATGGTGTTCAAATGAAACTATACTTTACACACAATATTTCAATGCTATAAGTTACTAGCATGCCAAATTTCATGATCATTTGAATATGTTTACTATGTTTTCACCTATGTGAGCCAAATATGCCATTTTTGCCAACTTTTAACCAAACCAAAAGTCATAATTAGGCCTTTAACATCTTTTCAACTTATATACATAATAAACATAACAATTTAGGCACAAAATACTAGTTCAACTAATTTGCCCTTTCCTAGGAGTTCATAATGTCAAAATACATTACTCTTGGCTTGTAGTGACTTGTCTTGCCTCGACTTTTTCGATCTTCCACAAAGGTCGATTCCTTAACCTAAAATGCATGAGAAGAGACACATTAGGCATACATTGCCTAGTGAGGTAGTCATATACAATGTAATATCAATGAGTGATGCATGTACATATTCTCATGCTTATAAATATCAATGTCATGTTTCAATATGCAATGTTTAATACATCAAATTCATTATTAACCTTTGGATTGAATCAAGATAGTGGATACGCAAATTCCTACGCCTCACCAAATCAATAAATGGTCTAGTCCCTCCGCCTCGCCAAAATGACCAATACCAAAACACATCCCTCCGCCTTGCTAAATCAATATAGGTCGTAACCTTAGGATCGTAGTCCACCTGTACACTGAGCTCATGAATTCTTTGGCATGTCAATTGTATCCAATGTTCGTTCAAATCCAAGGTTCCAATGACAATATCCATATTCAATATTTAATGATAATTCTGATGACCAATGTCTTCAATGTTATTATTAGTAACCATGTTTCAATATCAATATTCCATGATTCCAATGTTAATGCCAATGTTCGATTATTCATTTACAATATTTCAATATCAATAACGATGTTGATAACAATGCACAATGATGATGTCAATAACTATGTTCGGTGTTCATTACCAAACTTACTGATACATAACAATAGATCTGTTTAACAATCCAATGCAACTTCCTTAAAAGAAATGTTAGCTAAATGATCGAAATCAACAATAAGGGATTCGGGAAGGCTCCTCGCCTAATCCTGAGACTCCGACTACTCTCACCTTTATATTTGATGCTCTTACGACTCTCAGATGACAACACCCTTGTTTCTAGCTTTCGATGGAGATGGTGAAACCTCTCTCTCCACTTCTTAAGCTAGAAAATCAATAGGAGTATGTTACAAACTATATCACGATATCGTAATCAATATAACGATATCAATCTCATCATCTAAACTTAAAATAACTATTAGCTATCAAGATGTCCATGGATTATCAAACCCTAGGCTAAAATTAAGCTTGATACGTCCATGGAATTCAATGATTTTTTGAGGAATATAGCTTACCCAATCGATGGTAATAATTCGATATCAATAAAATGAAGGAAAAACAAAGCTTGCAGCTAGCTCCAATTGAGGTGCTTGCTTAGGTAGGAGACGATGAAGATGAAAAGTTTGAGAGGTGCTTGATTAGTTTAGAATCGGGTAAGTCTTTTCTATCTCCTTTCTTTGTTTATATATTCTTTAGGCAATTTAGCTTTCCTTCATATGAAGGAAAGCTCTCAAATTATCCCACGTAGGTGGGATTTTAATTAAGGAGGGGCTAATTGCAAGATTAGTCCCTCAACTCCTACTATACTATAGTTTTTCCCTCAAACTTGCAATTTCCTCAATTTAGTCACAGATTAGGTTTTAATATTATTCGATAGTGTCCAACGACAATAATTAAACTCATTTAGAGTCCAATATCAAATAATTAACAAGTCGATACAATATTTATACTTTATCGATGTGAGATTTTCGATCACCGGAACCCAATTCCGACTAGACCGGATTTTGGGGTGTTACAACTCTCCCCCCTTAAGAAAAATTTGTCCTCAAATTTCTACTTGAATCGAAGAGATGAGGATATTGTTGTTTCATGGTCTTCTTCAACAATATGGCTCCTCTAGAGCACTTTAACTAACGACACAGATTTGTTACGAAGACTTTTCACTTCTCTTTCCAGAATCTAAACCGGTTCTTCCTCGTAGGACAATTTTGGTTGAATTTCCACAGACTCAGGTTCCACAATGTGTGATTGATCGGAACGGTATTTCCGGAGCATCGATACATAGAAAACTTCGTGGATTTTACTCAATTCAGAGGGTAACGATAATAGATATGCCATGGGGCCAACTCTTTCAATGACTTCAAAGGGTCCAATGAATTGGGGACTCAATTTTCCTTTATTGCCAAACCTCAAAACTTTCTTCCACTGTGATATTTTAAAAAAGGCTTTTTCACCAACTTCATACTCAATATCTCTTCTTTTGAGATCGACATAGGCCTTCTGCCGGTCAAAGGCAGCTTTTAAGCGATCATGAATGATGGTAACTCGTTCTTTAGTTTTCCGTAGTAAGTTAGGGCCCAACATCTTGCCTTCACCAAGTTCAGACCAACACAAAGGAGTCCGACATCGTCTGCCATACAATGCCTCATACGGATTGAAGCTTGATAGCTATTATTGTAGGCAAACTCAATAAGGGGTAGGGATTTATCCCAAGTTCCACCAAAATCGATGATGCATGCTCGAAGCATATCTTCCAAAATCTGTATAGGAAGGTTCAATAACAATACATATTCCTAAGGGTTCAATGGAAGAGTCTTTCGATAATTACTTGAATTACCCTTTCTAATTGGTCTTTAGATTGAGGGTGAAAGGTTGTGCTAAGATTAACTCTGGTGCACAAAGCTCCTTGTAAGGTTCTCCAAAACCGAGATGCAAATCGAGGGTCTCGATCGGAGATAATAAACTTTGGTACTCCGCGGAGTCGGATCACTTCCTTGATATACAAATCAGCTAACCTAGGAAGACTGTAGTCCATTCTAACCGGTATAAAATGAGCTAACTTGGTGAAATGATCTACAATGACCCATATGGCATCATGTTTTGTGAAATTTAAAGGTAGACCACTAACAAAATCCATCGTGATCTTCTCCCACTTTCATTTCGGTGGATCGATAGGTTGCAACAGTCCTGCAGGAACACGATGTTCTGCTTTAACACGTTGGCACGTGAAGCACTTGGAAATGTAATAGACTATGACCTGCTTCATGCCCGGCCACCAATAGAGTTCACAAAGTTCCTTATACATCTTCACGAATCCGGGGTGGACAGAAAAAAAAAACTTGAATGAGCTTCTAAAAGGATGTCAATATGAAGAGATTCATCATTAGGTATGCAGATCCGGTCACGGAAACACAAGAGCCCTTTTAGGATTAATTCTAAAGTCGGGGTTATCCGATAACTTAGAGTCAATGGATTGAAGCTCATGTTCTTGCACTTGTAAAACCTTGATTCGTAAAACAATGGTATACTGAACTTGAAGTTCAGCTACAAGACAATGATGCTTGCGAAGCCAGAAGTGAGCATTCATTTCCCGAGGGGCTACAATGCAACGATATTGCAATGAGTCATTGTGCCATACAATACATATAATTCTATATTCACTATCAATACTTACCAGGCAAAGGTTTGTGGTTGAGTGCATCAGCTACAACGTTGGCCTTCCTCGGATGAGAATCGATGACAAGATTGTAATCCTTAAGGAGTTTCATCCACCTTCGTTGTCGAAGATTCAACTCTTTTTGGGTCAATAGGTACTTAAGGCTTTTATGATCAGTGAAGAGATAACATTTTTCTTCGTAGAGATAATGTCTCCAGATTTTTAATGGAAAGATAATTGCAGCCAATTCAAGGTCATATGTAGGGTAATTCATTTCGTGTGGCTTAAGTTGTCTCGAAGCATAAGAGATGATGTTTCCTTCTTGCATTAATACACATCCTAACCCAATATGCTATGCATCACTGTAAATTGTGTAGTCCTTTCTAGCTCGAGTTGGGTCAGGACTGGTGCATGGGTCAAGAATTTTTTCAATTGGCCGAAACTCCGTTGATCCTCAGACCAAACAAAAGGAGCTTCTTTTCTAAATAGCTTAGTCAAAAGAGTGACTATCATAGAGAACCCTTTTACGAAACTTCTATAATAGCCAACAAGCCCAAGGAAGCTTCTAATTTCACCAATATTCTTCGGCCGATGCCAATCTACGATAGCTTGGATTTTCTTCGAGTCCACCTGAATACCCGAAGCCGCACAACATGTCCAAGAAAAGCAACTTCGGTGAGCCAAAACTTACACTTCGAGAATTTCGCGTACAACTACTTCTCTTGTAAGGTTTTAAGCATGATACGAAGATGATCTTGGTGTTCTGCAACATTCTTGGAATAGATTAATATGTCGTCTATGAACACCACTGTAACCCCCTTAGCCTGGTCTAGACGGTTGACCCGAACTGATGTGATTACACGGGGAAAACCGAAGTCCACACGTTAAAGTCGACTCTGATTGATGACCCTTTTTTCTTTTTATCTTTTCTAGATGTAAATTAAATCCTATGTGATCAGCAAAGAGCACATCAATCGGAATTCGTTTAGGGGTTTATTACTCAAATTAAACAATTAGGGACCAAGACATAATTTTTGTAATATACGAGGGCTTTTCTGATTTTAAGGTTACCATTACTCAATTAGTAACATTTTATGCTTCACTGCCAATTTTCATCACAATCAGACCAACCAAACTCATCCAATTGCATACATGAAGTTTAGGGACTAAAATATAACATTTCGAAGCATTAAAAGATGCCTATAACTGATTCTAACGGTCGCGCATCGGTACGCCTTGGGGCCATATCGATATGCGGGGAGGTAGTGACCAAACTCGCAGAAAAGGTATCATTATGCTCACCCGCGTATCGATACGCCCTTCAAACATGGCCTACTCGTTTCGATACACTTCCCATCTGTATCGATACCCTGTACAAATAGGCACAAATTTGGCTTATGCTTATCGATATGCAAGCCCGAGTATCGATACGCATATCAGAAGTGTCCCAAAAACAGCCCCAAATACATGTCTAACATCAACAAATCATCACATAATCATATGGACATGTTTATAGCATCAACCCTAACATATAAGCATGCAATTCTAAGCACATGGCAAACATTTGACATAGCATCACAAGCATTGCAAGGCAAATCAAAGAGCATGCTCAAACCACAATCCATAAGCATACCAAAAGGCAAGATAAAGCTTCAATACCAATATAAAGGCCTTCTACAAACCAATTAGGACACATATAACTTGCATCAACATCAGGGAGTCCAAAAAACATCTCCCAAAACAAACCATTCAATCCCATTACCATATATCATTACTAAAGTAAAAGTATAACACCATACTTGAGCTTAACAGTCCTTGAATTCCTTTAAGCCTCCTTGCTGCCCAAAATGTCTCATTTATCTGCATTGATGGTAAAAGAGAGTGTAACCACAATAGCTTAGTGAAGCATACTCTAGAAACACCAACACAACAATGCAAGGTTTTAAAACTCTATCTTGAAATCCATTTCTAAAACCATGCTCTTTCTATCTCATGCTTGAAATCCATTTCAAAGCAAAACATCTTTTGAAAACCACATGTACCATCTATCTATCTCATGCATTCAACCAATGCAAATCTCATGGCAAAGCCACACATGCTTGATATACAAAAGCATTTCATAATCTCAAAATCTCATATGCATTTCTCATAGCATAAAATCATTTCAATCATTGGTACATGTGAATCAAAGTTCATTCTCATATATTGACATTTCATATTCTATCTTTACTCAGATATGCGAATAGCTTGACTCAAGGCCAAGTCCTACCCTGGTGGGATCCCGTCACCGGACTCTCATGGCGGTATCTATCTTCGCCACAAAGCTTGGGTGTTTCACCAAGACCTACCCCGATGACATCTCACATCATCGGACTCTCACTTTGGATCGGGATGGCACTACCCCCATTGCCCGACTCAAAAGAGCAAGTACGAATTTTTAGTCTCCCATGTTCATTACACACAAGAGCAGAGGATTAATGCATCATCATGCATTAAAATCACCAGCTACTCATTCTAACTCGCTGCTCTACTTAAAACTAGCATTTCGGTTAACCGAAATAACCGAAATCACTTCCAAACTTTCTCTAATCAAAGCCCAGCCAAGATCTATCAATTCTAACCTTTTCTAGACCTCAATCAACATAAAAAATCATCATAAACGCGACCTTATACCTCCAGCAATAGCATATCACCAAAAACTCCTAAAAACCACAAATCTAACATCTCAAACTTAGGAACCCAAGCCTATTCGGGATTTATTTGTTAAAACCTCATTCTCAACATCAAATAACATCCAAAATATGTTATAAATCAACCTCAAATCAGATCTTATCATAGAAATACGAAAATCACCAAGATCTCATCAAGAATCTTGAATTTGACAACTATTTCTTGTTTACAACATTAAAACAACTCAAAACCATTAACAAAGGATTGATAACTTGGGAATTTAAGTAAAGAAGTGATCATTAGAGGAGAAGAACGAAGCTTGCCTCTAATGGTTGATCTCTCCTTAATTTGGGCAAGTTTTCTTGAAAATCCAAAGCCAAATCAGTAGGATTTGATGAAACAAAGATGGGAAATCTTTTGGAAGATGAAATCTCAGCAAACAAGATGAAAGTCAGGGGTTCTTTGATGAGAGGAAAGTGTTTGGCTTATTGGAAGTTGAGAGAAAATGAAAAGAGAGAAAACTATCCTAAAGTTGGTTATGAAAAGTCAACTTTGATTTCCTTTTTAACTCCCTTTTATTTCTTTAATAAAATCATTAGTAAAAGCTCCCAAATTAAAGAGAAATCTGATGATGACAAATGGTAAAATTAGTTCCTTAAAGATTCGAAGTTTCAATCCTTTACAAAATAGTCACTAGCCAACTTTTGCAAAAACTGCATTTTGGTCACTATACCAAAATGTAATATTTCCAAAGCTTATTTTGTAAAATTGTTTTTACCATGATCATTTATATAATAAATGAGGATTTTTAGATATTTTACCATATTTTTAATACATCCCGAACCAGGTTTTCCCTAAACCAACCTCAAGGGTTCGAACCGTTCCCGACCGACCCGATTCAACGTCTAAAATATCTAGGACCAAAACCAGGGCGTTACAACCACTACGAATTAATCAAGATAGGGTCTAAAGACCCGATTCATCAAATCCATAAAAGTTTTCGGTGCGTTGGTTAACCCAAAGGGCATAACCAAGAATTCGTAGTGTCCATATCTTGTACGAAAGATTGTTTTAGGTACGTCACGTTCCTTTACTCTCATTTGATAGTAGCCCAGCCTTAAATCGATCTTGGAAAACACAGAGGCATCCTTTAGTTGATCGAATAGGTTGTCTATTCTAGGCAATGGATACTTGTTGTTAATGGTTACTTTGTTCAATTGTCGATAGTCAATACACAATCGCATAGAACCATCCTTCTTCTTTACAAAGAGAACCGGTACTCCCCAAGGCGAAGAGCTCGGTTGAATAAAACCTTTACTCAACAATTCTTGAATTTGAGCTTTCAACTCCTTTAATTCAACAGTTGCCATATGGTATGGTGCAATGGAAACTGGAGCAGTCCCAGACTGCACCTCAATACCAAACTCCACTTCACGGATTGGGGGTAATCTTAGAAGCTCATCAGGAAAGATATCAAGGAATTCACATACAATTTCAATGTTCCGAAATTGAGGTTCGTCTTTGTCTTCTAATGTCAAAGCACACTGTAGAGTGTTTATTGTTCTCTATTTATGAGCGTAAGTGCACACTCTTGCCACGTTATAGTATAAAAGATATCGTCTCCCACAGGGATTGAAGCAGCTACTATGAGTATTTTCCTACACAAGGAATTAGTAAATTGCACAATTAAATTTCTGAATAAGGGAAAACATAAAAGTAAAAACACAAATAATTTAAGATAGTGATAGGGAGAGATGAGGATGATAGATTGGGCCAGATAGTTGTAGCTTAGTAGTGTGTAGACTGTGTTGTGAAGCTTAAGTGTGTTTTGTGCTGCCACAATCTGCTGCCTCGGCGGGTAATGGCGGATTGAAGCGGCGGCAACTTTTTCTGCCACAGCGGAACTCTGCGCTTGCAACTTTCGCTATCTTGGTAGGTGAGATAGAGAGAAGTCTCGGCGGCAAGTCTGGCAGATACTCCAAGTTCGGCAGAGCAATTCTAAAGTGATCCTTCCTACCTCTAGGCAAGGATTCTGCCACCACGTGATGTAGGCAATACCTAGCAATCTCGGCGTAAACCTAACACAGGCAGTCGACATTTGGTTGCTCCTTTTAGCCGCTGAAATTCTAACTTATGTCTAAGCCGAATTAGTGAACACCTCGACATGATGATATCGTTCTTAATTCTTTCGTGAGTTTGACACTCTCGTGCCCGACAAATGGATTTCCTCAACTGGACTTTTGGGACTAATTGAAGAAGTGAAGAGCATGAATTAAGCAAACTTGAGAGTATTTTATTGAAAACACACTTAAACTATTACAACCGTTTCTCACAACTACTTTACATACAAAAACCTAAACTCTAAGAGAGAATTGGGTCACGACCTCCAATACCCCCACTTAATCTATCTATCTACCTCTCCGCTATGCCCCTATACCCTCACATACATGGGTATATATAGGGCTTGGCCTAAGTTTGAATCCTCCTTGGAGTAGAAGTCCTTAAAGTAACTTTACATTAAATGTTGACTCCTTTTTTACTTGAATGTGGACTCTTTGGACGTTGCCTTCTCCAGCAAGTAAAGATAAGTCACTTTAGTTATCTCTCTTCAATCAGCTCTTCAGGCCGCTACAGGCTTCAGAAAATTGCAAGACGGGGCTCATTGGACTCAGGAAATTGTCCTCTTTTAATAGCAACCCATCTTAACTAAGTCGGTTTAACTCCTGCCTGGGCAACAGTCGGTGGCAATGTTGCTGCGGTGACGTCCTTGGTGGCGCTTGGAACTACTTCAGTACAGCTCCTTTTGCTCCTTGTTCTCATGTCCTCTCCTCTTCTACACAGCTACAACACCTGAAAATAAAAACTAAACTAAAACAATATCTTTTCTTAACCAACCATAGAATATTCAATAAAAGCATGGTAAAAGAGCAAATACTGTTATTATGCATGCAATGCACCTAAATATGCCTAAATGAGCTTAAGAACAACAGTAATAAGGGCAGGAATATGTACAAATATAGAATTTATGGACACTCTACACACACAATGAAGGATTCCTCGCATTCATCAAAACAACGCTTTCCTTGCCAAGACCCCGAATGTACAACTTCCTCTTACAACAATCTACCCATGCTTGATGCTCACTAAGCCAATCTAAACCTAGGATGACATCGAACTCGTGAATCGGTAAAGCCAACAAATTGGCCGGGAAAGGAATCCCTTGGATCAATAAGGGGCAGTTCTTACATACTACCCTCACGGTGACACAATCTCCTAAAGGAGTAGTTACAGAGATTTTTGATGCTATTGGTTCAAAAGACATGCCATGTTTCTTGACTATTACAATGCTTATAAAAGAATGGGTAGAACGAGGATCAATCAATGCATACAAAGGGTACGAATATAACTCAATGGTACCTATAATGACATCAGGCTCGTCCTCCTCTTCCCTGCTCCTCACATGATACATTTGGGTAGAGGCTTTTGTGTCTTGCTTGTTGAATGGTTTCCTCGAACCACTCGATCTACCAAAAGTTCTCGATGATCCTTGCTTTGACCCCTTACCTCGAAAGGATTGAGCAAGAGAGGCAGCAGTAGTCGGGGTAGTTGTAGACTTGGTTGCATTCATGGGATAGTCAATAATGAAGTGACCTTGCTCTCCACAATAATAACAAGCTCCAGATTGCTTACGGTATTGACCTGCTGGATGCTTATTTTAGAAATAATTGCAAACTGGATGTTGGTTGCTCTGATTCGAACCTCCGGTGGTATCAATAGATGTTGCCTTAGCAAAGGATTAAGTGACGAATTGAGGCCTATCATATTTTCGGAACGAGAGGGCTGCAGATAAACATTCTACTTAGGGCCTTGATATTTTCCTTTCTTGTTCCATTTTGGAGGTCAAAAATCATCCATAAACCTCTTCTCAGATTTACCAGACCCACCAGCTCGTTGAGCTCTATGTGCAACTTCGGTGGACTTAACTTGGTTCACCAGGTCTTGAAAATCAACGATGCCCAATGCAGTAAACATAGGGCATAACTCTTTATTGAGCCCTGCGATGAACATTCTGTAACCCCCTTAACCCGGCCTAGAGGGTCGACCCGAATTAAGAAGATCACACGGGGAAAACCAAAGTCAACCCAAAAGTCAACCTTGATTAACGACCCTTTTTTTCTTTTTAATCTTGTCTAGATGCACGTTAACCCTAGATATGTTCACAAGATAATCATATTCAGACATCATAACAATTAGAGAACATTCAGGGACCCAATTGCACAAATTACAACTTAAGGGACCAAATTGTAAATTCTGATAATTATAATGACTTAACCCAAATTAAAGTTACCAACTTGAAATTAATCATCTTTCATGCTTCTTTGCCAAATTTCAGCTCAAACGGACATCTCAAACTCATACAATTGCAATAACAAGTTTCAGGACCAAAACGCAAACATTTCAGAACATTCAACCAACAATTTCAGTGCCCAACGGTCGAGTATTTCGGAACAGGGAAGGCCCGTTCCGAAACTGGTACTGAAACATGGCCTGGCAGAGGCCAAACCGTTCCGGAACAGTGCCTCCCGTTTCGGAACGCCAAGGCCATTTCAGGCCCCCATTCCGATACGGTAGCACCTGTTCCGAAACAGGCTGCCCAGATTGCAGAAAAATTGTTGGTTTATCATGCAATTGACTTAACAAACATGCTCCAAAAGCAACCAATTATACCAGCAAGTCATTCAACATACAAGGAACATAATTGTATCAACCAAACATCAACATGGCAACAATTATGAAAATCCCCAAATCTATAGGCATGCTTCCTACTTAGCAAACCATTCAAGCATCAAAATACCAAAACCATCTCATAAAGGCCAAATACAAGCTCCAACATTATTAACATCATTAAACCAACTTAGGGAGTCCAAAACATCTCCCAAAACAACAACATAGGTTCCCATTGCCAAATGCCAAAAGCTAATAGTGTTTAAGAAACCTTCACCATACTTGAGCTTAGTTCACCACTTGGATTCTTCACCACCTTACTGCCCTCAATGCACTTTAATGCTCTGCATTATTGGTTTAAGAAAAGAGACAGAGCGTAAGCAAAAGCTTAGTGAGGAATGCTCATTTAAAACCACACAATAATGCATTTACAAAACACATTTATAACCCTTAAATCCAATCATCATTTGTACATACTCATAAGCATTTAAAACAAGCAATACATGCTTCAAGTTCATAACATGTCATATTGGCAACAAGTGATTAATTCAACATAAGATCCACACATGGACTTTTAAACACCATTGTGATGTTACACTTTCCAAGGACCACACATGGACTTTTAAACACCATTGTGTCCTTAACCCCATAGACTTTTAAACACCATGGCAAGGACCACACAAGGACTTTTAAACACCTTTGTGTCCTTAACAAGAATCTCCCAAGGACTTTTAAACACCTTAGAGTTCTTAGATAACAAGGCTTACACAAGGAATTTTAACCACCTTGAACCTTAACCAAGAACCAACCATGGACTTTTAAACACCAAGTTGTTCTTAAATAAACAAGGCTTACACAAGGAATTTTAACCACCTTGAACCTTAACCAAGAACCAACCATGGACTTTTAAACACCATGTTGTTCTTAAATAAACAAGGCTCACACAAGGACTTTTAACCACCTTTGTGACCTTAACCATCACTTGCCAATGTGCATCATTACAACAATATTCCACTGTTTTAAAGCATTTAACAAAGCCATAAACATCATGCATTATTATGCATCAAAACCACATTTAACAATGTTCAAAAACAAGAATCACTTACCTTGAGCATTCTTCAATACATGGCTTATAAAATCAGCAACTAACATGCTAAAATATGCTTTCAAAACAGAATTTAAAACATGCAAACAACCACATTGCATACAACCAATCCATGGTTCATTATCAAGAGAGTTTTTCCGAAACTTACTCTTGAGCTTAGCTAAGTTGCTTAGACTTAAACTCAGCTCCCAAACCTTCAAAACATTGGTTTCAAAGCTGAAATCCAAAATCCACTCACCGATTCCGTTTCGCCTCTTGCCGAAACACCAATCAAGCTTCCGGATCAACACCACTAGGATCCAAAGATGACTCCCCTGTTTTAAACACATCAAAACAGTAGATTAATGCATCATCATGCATTAATATCCTCAATGAAAGCACCTAAACTCGCTGCTCTCAACCACACTCCATTTTCGGCTACCAAACACAACCGAAAATGCCTCCAAACAACTCCACAACACTACCCAGCCAAGATCCATCAAATCTAATCATCCTTAAACATCAATTAACATCCAAAAAGGATCTAATCAAACCCTTATACCTCCAGCTATAACAGATCATCAAGATCACTCCAAAAACAACCAAGAACACAAGCTAAACTTAGGAAATTCAACCTATCCGGGATTGCATTAATTAAACCTCAATTTCACATAAATTCAACATTCATTTAACATCAAATTGACAACTCAAAACACTGCCCAATCAGATCATACGAAATTTCATCAAAATCAATCCAATCTTGCATTTAAAAGCCAAAATCAAGAATACATCTATAAAACCTTTTATAAAACATAAATCAAGGATTGAGAACTTAGGAATTTCAGTAAAGAACTGAGAGTTCAGAGGAGAAGGACGTTCTTACCTCCAAACTTGAGTTTCTCCCTTTTTAGAACCAAAATCTTGAAAATCCAATTAGCAAAAGGTGAGGTTTTGTTGAAGAGACGATTAGAGATCAAAAGAGGATTATAATCTCATGTTCGGACATCAAAATCAGAAGGAAAAGCTCTGGAGAAAAGTGTTTGGTTTGAGAGAAAAGATGAGAGAAAATGGAAATGAAATTTTAGGAAGTTAGTTGGAAATGCCAAAATATCTTCCCTCCTTTTTAGTTTTATTTAAAAACCTTTAATTAATCATTTAATATCTTAGAAAAATCTGGAGAAACTCCCATTGGGTAAATAGCTCCTTTAAGATTCAAAGTTTCAATCCTTTTTAAAACAGTCTCACAATTTTCGAAATTTACATTTTGGTCACTAACCAAAATGTCACACTTCCAAACCTCATTTTGTAAAATTGATTTCACCAAACTCTTATATATAATAAAAGAGGATTTTAAGACATTTTTCCATATTTTTAATGCAACCCGAACTAGGTTTTCCTAAATTCACTCTTATATATTCGAACCGTGATCCGACCGAACCGGTCCGAATCCCAAAACTCCTAAGCCCAAAACCGGGGCGTTACAACTCCCCCCTTAAGAAATTTCGTCCTCGAAATTTACCTGAAGGAAAGAGATACGGGAACTGCTTCAGCATGTCATCCTTCTATTCCCACGTGGCTTCCTCAACACCACGGTGCTTCCACAACACCTTCACCAACTCAATGGTCTTGCCACGAAGAACCTTGCTATCTGAATCCAGAACCTTCACCGGTTCCTCATCATAGATCAAATCCGGATTCAATTCCACTTCTTCCACAGGCATCACATGCGAAGGATCTGATCTATACTTCCGGAGCATAGAAACATGAAACACATCATGAATCTTCTCCAACTCTTGAGGTAACCTCAACTTGTACGCAACAGGACCCACACGCTCAATCACCTCGTATGGTCCAATGTACCTAGGGCTCAACTTACCCTTACGGCCAAACCTCATCACCTTTTTCCAAGGCGAAACCTTCAAAAACACACGGTCACCCACCGTATACTCAATCTCCCTACGCTTCAAATCCGCGTAAGACTTTTGCCGATCAGAAGCTGCCTTCAAACGATCACAAATGAGCTTCACCTTCTCGGTGGTTCCTTTCAACAAAGCCGGCATCGAAACCAACTTCTGACCCGTTTCAGCCCAACACAAAGGAGTCCTACACTTCCTCCCGTACAAAGCCTCATAAGGTGCCATTTGAATACTTGCCTGATAACTATTGTTATAAGCAAACTCTACCAAAGGCAAATGTTTCTCCCAAGAGCCCTGAAACTCCATCACACAGCACCTCAACATATCCTCCAAAATCTGGATAACACGCTCGGACTGACCATCCGACTGAGGATGATAAGATGTACTGAAATTCAACCGTGAACCCAAAGCTTGATGCAAACACTGCCAGAACCGCGATGTAAACCTCGGATCCCTATCCGACACAATCGACTTTGGCACACCATGCAGCCGCACAATCTCAGCAATGTACAGCTCCGCAAGCTTATCCAAGGAGTACGTAGTATGCACAGGCAAGAAATGCGCACACTTCGTCAGGCGATCCACAATCACCCACACCGAATTCTTCTTCGTTGGTGACAAGGGTAAACCAGATACAAAATCCATGGTAATCCTTTCCCACTTCCATTCAGGGATTCTCAACGGTTGCAACAACCCTGAAGGAACCTGATGCTCAGCCTTTACTCACTGACACACCATGCACTTGCTTACAAACTCAGCAACATCCTTCTTCAAACCCACCCAATAGTACTCATCACGAAGATCTCGATACATCTTAGTACTACCTGGGTGCATAGCAAAAGGACTACTATGACCTTCAGTCAGAATAGCACGCCTCAACTCAACATCATTGGGCACTACTATCCGACTCCCAAAACACAACACACCATCATCATTAAAACAGAAATCCGAAGGCCTACCCTCCGCGATATCCTGAACATGAGATACCAAGGAATCATCCAGCAACTGCTTTTCCTTGATCAACTGAACCAAAGATGGTTTCACTTGCAACTCAGCCACAAGACCACCATCACGCGAAATACTCAAACTGGCAAACATAGCCCTCAACTCAACAGCTACCTTCCTACTCAAGGCATCCGCTACAACATCAGCTTTTCCAGGGTGATACTCAATCGTCAAATCATAATCCTTGAGCAACTCCACCCAACGTCGCTGCCTAAGATTCAACTCCTTCTGACACATCAGATACTTCAAACTCTTGTGATCCGTGTACACAGTACACTTCTCACCATACAGGTAATGTCTCCAGATTTTCAAAGCAAAAACCACCGCAGCCAACTCTATATCATGCGTAGGATAGTTGCGCTCATGCACCTTCAACTGCCGCGATGCATAAGCCACCACCTTACCCTCTTGCATCAACACACATCCTAAACCAACATAGGATGCATCGCTATACACCACAAACTCTTTCCCTGATTCAGGTTGAACCAAGATAGGAGCTTGCGTCAAAGCTGCCTTAAGCTTCTCAAAAGCCTGCTGTCTCGCTTCCGTCCACTCATACTTAACATCCTTCTGCAACAACTTCGTCAAAGGTGCAGCAATCTTAGAAAACCCATCCACAAACCTCCGGTAGTATCCCACCAAACCAAGAAAACTACGAACCTCATGAACAGACTTAGGAACCTTCCAATTCATCACCGCCTCAATCTTCTGAGGGTCAACACGAATTCCCTCGGCAGAAACCACATGCCCAAGAAACACCACTTCACTTAACCAGAACTCACACTTGCTCAGCTTAGCATAAAGCTGATTCTCCAACAAAGCTTGCAATACAATCCTCAAATGCTCTCCATGCTCCTCCTCAGTACGCGAGTACACAAGGATATCATCAATGAACACCACAACAAACTTATCCAGGTATTCATAAAACACACGATTCATCATGTCCATGAAAGCTGCAGGAGCATTTGTCAAACCAAACGGCATCACAAGGAACTCATAATGCCCATACCTTGTCCTGAAAGCTGTCTTAGGCACATCCACATCCTTTACCTTCAACTGGTAATACCCTGACCTCAAGTCAATCTTAGAGAACACAGCTGCTCCCCGAAATTGATCAAAGAGATCATCAATCCTCGGCAAAGGATACCGATTCTTGATAGTCAACTTGTTCAGCTGACGATAATCAATGCACATTCTCATAGTGCCATCCTTCTTCTTCACAAACAAGACCGGTGCACCCCAAGGTGACACACTTGGCCGAATGAACCCACGATCAAGCAACTCTTGCAACTGCATCTTCAGCTCCTTCAACTCTTTAGGTGCCATTCTATAAGGGGTAATGGACACATAAGTTGTATTCTCATACAGCTCAATCCCAAACTCCACCTCGCGATTAGGAGGTAAACCAGGCAACTCCTCAGGAAACACACCAGGAAACTCTCGCACAATCCTGATATCTTGCACACGCAACTCCTTAGAAATAGGGTTCATCACAAAAGCTAGATAAGCTTCACAACCCTGCCTCAGCATCCGGCTCGCCTCCAAAGAAGACACCACATTGGCAAGAAACTTCACATTCTCACCAACCACAACAACCTCATAATCATCCGCAAGCTTCAACGAAACTCGCTTATTCTCACAATCCACAACAGCTCGATGCTCAGCAAGCCAATCCATACCAAGGATTACATCAAAACCATAGAAAGGTAACTCCATAAGGTCAACATGAAAAACATGATCTTGCACGACCAAAGGACATCTTCTATAAAGCTTTCGAGTCACAACAGTCTCACCAAAAGAACTAGTGACACGCACACCAACATCCAAAGACTCAACAGGCAAACCAAGCAATTCAGCATGCTCACGCAATATGTATGAGTGCGTAGATCCAGAATCAATCAAGGAAAGTAATGACAATGATTGCAAAGTAAAAGTACCTGCGATCACATCCGCGTCATTCCTTCCCTCTCGCTGAGCATACACCCTGGCTTGGCCGCCACCCTCAGGCTGAATAGCCACAACATGAGCCACACCCCGACCACCTTCCTCTCTCCGTTGGAAGTTACCACGGCCGCGCCCACGACCTCTCTGTGGTGCAGCAACAACAGGAGCACGCACTTGGCCACCAGCCAATATAGGACACTCTCTCCTCATATGATCCTTAGATCCACAATTCCAGCACGCATTACCAGCTGCCACAACAAGAGCTTGCACCTCCCTCTCAGCACGAGGACAATCACGTTTCATATGGCCACGCGAACCACATGTCCAACAAGCACTCGGATCAACTCTAGCATTGCCTCCCCGAGCAGGCGCACCACCACCTCGCCTAGCTGAGGACTGATACTTCTGATCACGTCCCCTCTTGTTCTGTCCACCACCGGAACTATATTCAGCAGCTCGCTTACCAGCACTTGACCCAGCACTTCTAGCAGATAAACCCAAGTTCATCTCAATATCCTTTGCTCGGCCCACCAACACATCAAAATCATCATACTCGGTAGCCAGCACATACATCTTTACATCCGTCACTAAACCATAACGGAACCTTTCACACCTTTCCCACTCATCCGGAACAAGCTCAGGTGCGTATTGACTGAGTCGAACAAACTGTACTTCATACTCAGCCACAGTCATGCTCCCCTGGGTAAGAGACATGAACTCCCTCTTCTTTTCATCTAGGTACCTCACACCTAGATACCTTCTCTTGAACGCGTTCTGAAAGAACGTCCAAGTTACGTCAGCTTCCGCCATCCCAGCGATAGAGGTAGTCCACCAAGTGTAAGCATCATCTTGCAACAATGATACTACACAGCCCAGCTTTTGCAAATCAGTGCAACTCATCTGACCCAAGATTCTCTTGGTACCTTCTAACCAAGATTCCGAACCTTCAGCAGATAAACCCCTGAACTCAGTCCCTCCTAGACTGCGCAAACGCTCCAAGGGTAGTCTAACTCCAGCATCTCCCTGATGCCCAGCTCCTTGAGCTCCAGCTACTGCTGCTTGAAAAGCTCCAGCAATAGCTTGTATCAACACTTTCATGTCAGGAACAGCTTGCCCCTGACCAGCCTCAGGTCCAGCGACCCCAGCACCAGCTGCAGCTCCAGCTCCTTCACCCCCAGCACCACCACCACCAGGTGGAGGAGGTAAATCCACCGCACTCTCAACATTCTCATCATTCTCGTTCTCGTTCTGAGCCGTAGCTCGCACATTACTCCTCAACTCTCTACGAGGTGCCATACTCTAACAATGCAATCACAATGCAATTAAACAAAGTGTGGCCCAGCAAGGTAAGCAATCCAAGTACTCAAGCTCATTTTCAATTAAAAACAATATCATTTCATTAGCTTTGATTTGGCAATGGGTACCCACAACATGCTTCATCACAGCATACAACTCAATTGCAATATATTCGCAAATCACACATCATGCTTTCACTCAACAAGCATACAAAGCATACATACTTTAATCATTCACATAAACATTCCCACTTACTCGAAAACTCAGCTCTGATACCACCAAATGTAACCCCCTTAACCCGACCTAGACGGTCGGCCCGAATTAAGAAGATCACACGGGGAAAACCAAAGTCAACCCAAAAGTCAACCTTGATTAACGACCCTTTTTTTTCTTTTTAATCTTTTCTAGATGCACGTTAACCCTAGATATGTCCACAAGATAATCATATTCAGACATCATAACAATTAGAGAACATTCAGGGACCCAATTGCACAAATTACAACTTAAGGGACCAAATTGTAAATTCTGATAATTATAAGGACTTAACCCAAATTAAAGTTACCAACTTGAAATTAATCATCTTTCATGCTTCTTTGCCAAATTTTAGCTCAAACGGACATCTCAAACTCATACAATTGCAATAACAAGTTTCAGGACCAAAACGCAAACATTTCAGAACATTCAACCAACAATTTTAGTGCCCAACGGTCGAGTGTTTCGGAACAGGGAAGGCCCGTTCCGAAACGCGGGACCGTTCCGAAACTAGTACCGAAACATGGCCTGGCAGAGGCCAAACCGTTCCGGAACAGTGCCTCTCGTTTTGGAACGCCAAGGCCATTTCAGGCCCCCGTTCCGATACGGTAGCACCTGTTCCGAAACAGGCTGCCCAGATTGCAGAAAAATTGTTGGTTTATCATGCAATTGACTTAACAAACATGCTCCAAAAGCAACCAATTATACCAGCAAGTCATTCAACATACAAGGAACATAATTGTATCAACCAAACATCAACATGGCAACAATTATGAAAATCCCCAAATCTATAGGCATGCTTCCTACTTAGCAAACCATTCAAGCATCAAAATACCAAAACCATCTCATAAAGGCCAAATACAAGCTCCAACATTATTAACATCATTAAACCAACTTAGGGAGTCCAAAACATCTCCCAAAACAACAACATAGGTTCCCATTGCCAAATGCCAAAAGCTAATAGTGTTTAAGAAACCTTCACCATACTTGAGCTTAGTTCACCACTTGGATTCTTCAACACCTTACTGCCCTCAATGCACTTTAATGCTCTGCATTATTGGTTTAAGAAAAGAGAGAGAGCGTAAGCAAAAGCTTAGTGAGGAATGCTCATTTAAAACCACACAATAATGCATTTACAAAACACATTTATAACCCTTAAATCCAATCATCATTTGTACATACTCATAAGCATTTAAAACAAGCAATACATGCTTCAAGTTCATAACATGTCATATTGGCAACAAGTGATACATTCAACATAAGATCCACACATGGACTTTTAAACACCATTGTGATCTTACACTTTCCAAGGACCACACATGGACTTTTAAACAACATTGTGTCCTTAACCCCATGGACTTTTAAACAACATGGCAAGGACCACACAAGGACTTTTAAACACCTTTGTGTCCTTAACAAGAATCTCCCAAGGACTTTTAAACACCTTAGAGTTCTTAGATAACAAGGCTTACACAAGGAATTTTAACCACCTTAAACCTTAACCAAGAACCAACCATGGACTTTTAAACACCAAGTTGTTCTTAAATAAACAAGGCTTACACAAGGAATTTTAACCACCTTGAACCTTAACCAAGAACCAACCATGGACTTTTAAACACCATGTTGTTCTTAAATAAACAAGGCTCACACAAGGACTTTTAACCACCTTTGTGACCTTAACCATCACTTGCCAATGTGCATCATTACAACAATATTCCACTGTTTTAAAGCATTTAACAAAGCCATAAACATCATGCATTATTATGCATCAAAACCACATTTAACAATGTTCAAAAACAAGAATCTCTTACCTTGAGCATTCTTCAATACATGGCTTATAAAATCAGCAACTAACATGCTAAAATATGCTTTCAAAACAGAATTTAAAACATGCAAACAACCACATTGCATACAACCAATCCATGGTTCATTATCAAGAGAGTTTTTCCGAAACTTACTCTTGAGCTTAGCTAAGTTGCTTGGACTTAAACTAAGCTCCCAAACCTTCAAAACATTGGTTTCAAAGCTGAAATCCAAAATCCACTCACCGATTCCGTTTCGCCTCTTGCCGAAACACCAATCAAGCTTCCGGATCAACACCACTAGGATCCAAAGATGACTCCCCTGTTTTAAACACATCAAAACAGTAGATTAATGCATCATCATGCATTAATATCCTCAATGAAAGCACCTAAACCCGCTGCTCTCAACCACACTCCATTTTCGGCTACCAAACACAACCGAAAATGCCTCCAAACAACTCCACAACACTACCCAGCCAAGATCCATCAAATCTAATCATCCTTAAACATCAATTAACATCCAAAAAGGATCTAATCAAACCCTTATACCTCCAGCTATAACAGATCATCAAGATCACTCCAAAAACAACCAAGAACACAAGCTAAACTTAGGAAATTCAACCTATCCGGGATTGCATTAATTAAACCTCAATTTCACATAAATTCAACATTCATTTAACATCAAATTGACAACTCAAAACACTGCCCAATCAGATCATAGAAATTTCATCAAAATCAATCCAATCTTGCATTTAAAAGCCAAAATCAAGAATACATCTATAAAACCTTTTATAAAACATAAATCAAGGATTGAGAACTTAGGAATTTCAGTAAAGAACTGAGAGTTCAGAGGAGAAGGACGTTCTTACCTCCAAACTTGAGTTTCTCCCTTTTTAGAACCAAAATCTTGAAAATCCAATTAGCAAAAGGTGAGGTTTTGTTGAAGAGATGATTAGAGATCAAAAGAGGATTATAATCTCATGTTCGGACATCAAAATCAGAAGGAAAAGCTCTGGAGAAAAGTGTTTGGTTTGAGAGAAAAGATGAGAGAAAATGGAAATGAAATTTTAGGAAGTTAGTTGGAAATGCCAAAATATCTTCCCTCCTTTTTAGTTTTATTTAAAAACCTTTAATTAATCATTTAATATCTTAGAAAAATCTGGAGAAACTCCCATTGGGTAAATAGCTCCTTAAAGATTCAAAGTTTCAATCCTTTTTAAAACAGTCTCACAATTTTTGAAATTTACATTTTGGTCACTAACCAAAATGTCACACTTCCAAACCTCATTTTGTAAAATTGATTTCACCAAACTCTTATATATAATAAAAGAGGATTTTAAGACATTTTTCCATATTTTTAATGCAACCCGAACTAGGTTTTCCTAAATTCACTCTTATATATTCGAATCGCGATCCGACCGAACCGGTCCGAATCCCAAAACTCCTAAGCCCAAAACTGGGGCGTTACACATTCGGTATTTCTCTTCCTCCTTCTTGATATATTTAGCACCGTATCTACAGTACTTGAAAAAGTCATAGATGTACTGCTCGATCGGTCGACTGCCTTGCTTAAGGTGGAGAAATATACTTTGCCTTTCAACGAGATAAAACTCACTGATGTACTTCTTATGGAATTCTTTAAGGAAGAACTCTCAGGTTACAGTATCCTCGGAGACCATCAATGTAGTAGTCTCCCAACAATAGAGTGCCTCGTCAGCCAGCAACGTAAGGGCACACTCAAGTTTGTGCTCGTCCGAGCAGTGCAACTGCTTGTTCAGAATTCGGATGGTGTTGTCCAACCAATACTCAGTAATTTCAGTATTGTCATTATCCTTTCCGGTAAAAGTATAAGCTCGATACTAAGATAACTTATCAATAGGAGCTCGAGTATGTTGGACAGGAGGAGCGATGGATTGAACAACTTGCTCAGCCTTTATAGCAGTCATAAACTGCTTAAACATATCGGCCATATTTTTATAACATTCACATCCTGAGCAGTAGATGCTATAGGCACATCGTTCTGAACATGAGGGTCCTGTGGATTTGAAGGGTTTCCTCTTCTTATCTCCTCGCCATGAGTCGAGGAGCCGGTGGCAAGCTCGTCAATGTGAGCTTTGTTAGTTTCATACATATCTATATAAAAGATCGGATTAGTCGACAAGTCATAATATACACAATATATAACTTCTAGGTGCCAAAGTAACACAATAACAATGCAATAAACTTCGGTTTAGTCTTAGAATCGACTAAACTCTAGCTCTGATACCATAATTGTAACACCCCCTTCCCGGCCTGGTCGAGAACCGAGTCGGAAGGTGTTACCTATGAACAGTACGATATTCGGTACGATAAAATTTCAATCAATAAACAACATATGATCAATGTTATATTAATAAAACATTACCAAATATAAATCTTAGTCCAACTTACTCTTTATGAAACGATAATTAATCATTTAGGACCAATTCGTAGCTATTATAAGATTTGGGGACTAAATTATAAATTTGATAAATTAGAGGTCCTTCGATGCAATTGATTACACCATAATGAAATAAAATAATTTAACAGCAAGTCTATAAACTTTCATACTATTTGGAGTTCATTTACTCATCCAATTGAATCGTCCTAAATTTAGTGACCAATCAGTGAACATTGTAAACCTTCAATTTATGCTTTTTAACTAACTTAACTAACCATGTACCGAAAAACCTTGATGTCGTTTCAATACAGGTGTACGATGGTAAACCTGGGTTGACTTTGCCCCTTTACCCGTATCAATACAAGTAAGCCTTGTTTCGGTACTAGTTGACTTTCATTAACTTTGACTTTTTACATGTTTCGATACAGGTTAGGCCCGTATCGAAACAAATAATTCCAGTGGAAAAAGTTCTGATATAGCTCCAAACCGTATCGATACGCCCTTTTCCTTAGGTTCAATTATGCTTAATCAAACTGACCTACCAAATGGTGTTCAAATGCAACGAAACTTTACACATAATATTTCAATGCTATAAACTACTGGCATGCCAAATGTCATGATCATTCGAATACGTTTACTAGGTTTTCACCTATGAGAGCCAAATATGACATTTTTGCCAACTTTTAACCAAACCAAAAGTCATAATTAGGCCTTTAACATCTTTTCAACTTATATACATAATAGACATAACAAAATAGGCACAAAAGACTAGTTCAACTACTTTGCCACCTTCGTAGGAGTTCATAAAGTCGAAATACATTACTCTTGGCTCGTAGTGACTTGTCTTGCCTCGACTTTTTTGATCTTTCACAAAGGTCGACTCCTTAACTTGAAATGCATGAGAAGACACACATTAGGCATACATTGCCTAGTGAGGTAGTCATATACAATCTAACATCAATGAGTGATGTATGTACATATTCTCATGCTTATCAATATCAATGTCATGTTTCAATATGCAATGTTTAACACACCAAATTCATTATTAACCCTTGGATTGAATCAAGATGGTGGATACGCAAATTCCTACGCCTCGCCAAATCAATAAATGGTCTAGTCCCTCCGCCTCGCCAATATGACCAATACCAAAACACATCCCTCCACCTCGCCAAATCAATATAGGTTGTAGCCTTAGGATCGTAGCCCACCTGTACATTGAGCTCATGTATTCTATCGCATTCCAACTGTATCCAATGTTCGTTCAAATCCAAGGTTCCAATGACAATATCAATATTCAATATTTAATGATAATTTCGATGACCAATGTCTTTAATGTTATTATTAGTAACCATGTTTCAATATCAATATTCCATGATTTCAATGTCAATGCCAATGTCTGATGATTCATTTACAATATTTCAATAACAATAATGATGTCGATAACAATGCACGATGATGATGTCAATAACTATGTTTGGTGTTCATTACTAAACTTACTAATACTTACCAATAGATCTGTTTAACAATTTGATGCAACTTCCTTAAAAGAAATGTTAGCTAAATGATCAAAATCAACAATAATGGATTCGGGAAGGCTCCCCGCCTAATCTTGAGTCTCCAAATACACTCACCTTGATATTCGATGCTCTTACGGCTCTCGGATGACAACGCCCTTATTTCTAGGTTTCGATGGAGATGGCAAAACTTCTCTCACCACTTCTTGAGCTAGAAAATCAATAGGAATATGTTACAAACAATATCACGATATCGTAATCAATATAACGATATCAAAATCATCATCTAAACTTCAAATAACTATTAGCTATCAAGATGTCCTTGGATTATTGAAGCCTTTGTTAAAATTAAGCTTGATACGTCCATGGAATCCAATGATTGTTTGAGGAATATAGCTTACATAATCGATGGTAATAATTCGATATCAATAAAATGAAGAAAAACAAAGCTTGAAGCTAGCTCCAATGGAGGTGCTTGCTTAGGTAGGAGACGATGAAGATGAAAAGTTTGAGAGGTGCTTGCTTAGATTAAAATCGGGTAAGTCTTTTCTATCTCCTTTCTTTGTTGAAGGAAAACTCTCAAATTACCCCACGTAGGTGGGATTTTAATTAAGGAGGGGCTAATCGCAAGATTAGTCCCTCAACTCATACTATACTATGGTTTTGCCTTCAAACTTGCAATTTCCTCAATTTAGTCGTAGATTAGGTTTTGATATTATTCGACAGGGTCCAATGAAAATAATTTAACTCATTTAGAGTCCAATATCAAATAATTAACAAGCCGATACAATATTTAAACTTTATCGATGTGAGATTTTCGATCACCGGAACCCAATTTCAACTAGACTGGATTTTGGGGTTTTACAGTATCGATACGGCTAATGGCGTATCGATACACCTAGACCAATCTTGGCTATTTGAGAACAAAAACACTTAGAAAATATTCGGGGTTTAATTTTTTGACTTAGAAATTGTTTTATGTTCGAAACCTTGTCAATTTGTGAGACTTTTTGAATAATTAAAAATTTATTCAATTTTGCGAAATAGTCCTTGAAATTCCTTGTTATATCAAAATCGAATAAATGTTTTACACAAAGGGTATCACTTACTTTACTCATTTAAAGGTTGGGTTGATAACAATTTGAGTTGATAATATTTTAGGTAAAATTGAATCTTGGGTTGTTTCAAGTCGAGTTATATCAGATATTTACCACGTTATTTTAGAGTTCAGGTTCATATATAGTCAGGTGCAGGTCGTATTCAATTATCATATCATCGAGTTCAATTTAAGTAAGGGTTATTCTCAGCTCAGGTTCGGAACCAAACTAATTGGGTCCAACTCGAGTTCGGGTTAATATCAAATTGAACTTGAATCATCACCACCCCAGATCATAACCAATTTAAACTCAAGTAAATTTCAATTGAATTTTTAGATTGGATCAGTTTTACCCCTAATTTTATGTCTATTAGTTTAAAGTCCTTTCATTTGCTTATCGTTGGAAATCATTTCATACTCTTCATGTATGTAACCAATTCTTCACAAAGTGGGGCCATTCATATTCAATTCTTGTATTGTAGTTATCCAACTAATGTAAATCAAGTTTTCAGATATTTTTATTGGATAAACATATAAGATAAAAAGAAGAGTTAAATCTACCTTACGTACCCAAATTATGGTTTTGTCGATAAACTTTTGAACGTTTTAATTTTATCCTTAAACTATAAATTTCATTTAAAATTGGTCCTTAAATTTTTAAACATTTCAATTTCATCCTCAATTATGACTCTTATTCTAAATTGGTCCCCAAACTTTTGAACGTTTCAATTTCATCCACAAATTATGACCCTCATTGTAATTTGGTCCCTCAAACATTTGAATATTCTAATTTCTTCCCCAAATAATCATTATATACTAATAAAGTTTCATGTTAATAAAACACTTATAAAAATTGTTAGTTTCCATGTAAACATTGATGTGTATTTTGTGATAACATGATGTAGCATAAAGATGGTTTCAGAATGAAAATTGTAACATTTTGAAGTTTGGGGATGTTGTCTGCCATGTCATAACATCGTTAACTATTTAATGGCAGAGTGACTAATACAAGAGCAATTATGAAGTTCAGTGATTAAATAAGAGTGAGAAGAAAGTTCAGTGATAATTTTTATAATTTACCCTTAATTTATCTAAACAAACCTTGATTTCATGACATTGAAATCTTAATTCAACGGCAAATCTAAGGAAATATAGTGAAAAAATAAATAAATAGGAAAATGGTATATTCTGAGAATTATTTAGGGAAATAGGGTAATTTGTAGAGTATCGTGCAAAGTCACTCACAACTGAAATTGACTGGAAAAATTTTTATAATTCTCACGATACACCAATTTTTCTAATTTTAAAATTTTCCTTATTTCAACACGAAAATGACTTGCTTGTTAAGGTTAGCCAGGTGTTGGTGTCTCCTACATTACTACAATTGACCACTAAATGCATAAAAGATTAGAAACAAATAACACCCATCTATTTTCAAAACATAATGAAAGTAGATGAATACATGGAGGGACAAAGCCACATATGGATAATATCATTACAAAGCCGGAAAAGAAAATGAAGTCATGGATGCTAACAAGGAAACTACATTCTAAAGACAATCTTTGTAGTTAACTCTTCATCCACAAGTACGCCCGCCTTTTTTAAGGACAGATCATCATACCCCCGTCCACAGCCTAAAAGAAACAACTCGTACCGGTAATCAAATCCAGAAGGAGGATGTCAGCTAATAAGAAATATGATGTGTTAAAGCTCACACTTGTTTTGACTCAACGAAAAAAATTGAGTTATAAAATATGATTTTTCAATTCTATTTGACTGGAGCAATGCCACCCCTATCTAGCATTAGTAACGAATAGGGGTGTTTAAATCCTGGTACACGGGTCTTCGGGTACCCAAAGTACCGGGTAGTCCTATGGTCGGTCCGTGTCTTGATCCGGGTAAAAAAATCGGGTAAATACCAGATTATTTATGTCCGGGTAGTAAGGTCGGGTCGATCGGGTTGAGTATTTTTGAACACCCCTAGTAACAAGACCAATAAAGAACCAATACAACATCACCAACAAGAACATAACATAAAAACAAAAGGAAACAACGCTGGAGTCCCGAATGCACCGATGAATGAGACATTGTCGTCTCGTTGAAGGAGAGAAGTCTCACAAGTCCAATAATGTGGAGGACCCATGGGTAGCCTCAACTATTGCAAGGAGGAAGAAAAACATCACAAAAACAGTAAGAAATGAGCACAAGAGACTTTAACAAAAAACCCCTCTCACTTGACGGGGACGAGCTCTCCCACCGCCCACGTTTTTGTGGGTCACTTTGTTGCCTACGACTCTTTTGTTTTTCACCGGGGCCTTGGGTTTCATTGAATTGATGTTATCTTGTTCGTCAGAGTTTGAAAGGCATGGAAGTCGACGCTTCATACTAGACCTATAGTCTGGGGGCTTGCCCATAGTTCGTTGTTGAGCGTACAAAAGTTCTACTTTTTACCCCTTATTTAACCCATATTTCTGCTGAATTCAAGCATAATTCATTGCAATTAGGATATATTTCACATATACATCACAATTAGATAAAATGGCACATTTGCTACTGATTTTGGCTGCTTTTGCAGGTAACTGTCGTGGCAGACTCAGGACAACGAAGGAGCAGAGCTGGAACACAGGACTGGAGTTAAGAAGAAGGACATTGTCGTGGCCACAACCATGGCAGCCATGACGACAGCAATGGTGAAGGGAAAAGTGAAGTGGATCTTGACAGATAGAGGAATTCAAGCCGGTCTGTCGTGGGCCACTCCTATATTTTTCTGAGCCCTAGAGCAGAATGAAGGCCAAGCCTAAAGTTCAAGGAAGAAACCCAAAGCAAGAAAAGAGGACGAATTAAAGGCATATACTCTAAAGAATTAATCTTAATTAGAGTTGTACTTTAGTTTGAACTTGTATTCTTACCTTATTAGAAAACTTGAACCGAAGGCCTATATAAAGGCATGTAATTCGACCTAGGGAAGGATATCTCATTCTCTAGCCGTCTTCCCCAAAACCCTTGTCGTTTTCCCCTTCTCGTCATGTTCTAAACTTCCCCTAGGGCTAAGGGTTGATTTTGTAAATTAGTTGCAAGGATTGTACTTTTTAGGAATTTTCTGTTCAATAAAATACAACTTCAAGTTTGCTTATTCTGGTTTCAACATCTTGCAAAAGTATCGGGAGAGCATTGTGAGATTATCTATTTACTTAATATCGGGAGAATTAAGTATACGAAAGGAATAAGTGTGGGTTCTCCAGTTTATGGTTGAACTATCTCGGACCTAGGGATAGGACGAGGTTTAGTGGCTAAGGAAGAATTCAACAACATTGGTGTTCACCCTTTGATTCACACCGGGAGGTATCATCCGAGAAGTGTCATCAACAGTACTTGGACCTAGGGATAGGACAAGTCACAGCAGGGATTCTTTCCAACTTGAAGTACAGAGTTGTATGTTCGCTGCCGCGACAACAATAGACTGCTACCGCGACAGAGACGATAACAGAACAAAAGTTCTTATACAGTGCAACACATGCACTACCGAGCAGATCAATACCAGCCTATTTCTTAACCTTGAAAACTTCGTTATCTTATATTCAGTATTCTTCGATATTATTTCTCAATAAATTAAACTCTTTTCTTTCTCTCTTGTGCAGCAATCCAAGGATAAAGCTATTTCCAGTCCCTGTGGATTCGACATTCGATACTTTGAGTATCACTTTACTACTTGCGACGCGTAGACTTGCACTACATTGCGATAGGACTTTTGACACGCAACAAGTTTTTGGCGCCGTCGTCGGGGACTGGCAACATATCTTTACCCTTACTTTTACTGAACTTTCTTTTTAATTTTTCTATTTTTATTAGGACTGTTTACCATGTGCTTTTTACAAGGTTTTTCGTTTGCTTATGCGCAGATCAAGACGAGGCAAAGAACCTGAGTATAAACTAGATCCTGAAATCGAACGTTCGTGCAACCTCAGGAACTGAGTCCGCCTTTTAATAGCCAGAAACGATTATTTTGAGGAACAGTTAGAAGCAATGCATAACGGGGTAAACAACCCGAGGAATCCTGAAGATCCTCCCATAGATGAAGGGAATGGACGACCTGCTGCCGAGGCCGCACGTCGGTCCTGCCGTGATTACATGATCAATGATCATGTGGAACTGGAGACCACCCTGCCAGACGTGGAAGCTGAAAATTTCGAGCTGAAACCTGTGATGTTCAGCATGGTCAATTCCGCTGGCCAATTTAGTGGTGCTGCTACAGAGGATGCCCGAGAACATCTGAAAACGTTCCAAGAAATCTGTGGATCATTTAGATTACCAGGAGTAAATCCGGAGATCCTAAGGCTTCGGTTATTTCCTCATTCACTGAGGGACAGAGCGAAAACTTGGTGGAATAAACTAACGTCGGGTTCAATACGAACTTAGGCGGATCTAACTCGTGAATTTTTATCTCGTTTTAATCCTTCCCATTTATCTGAGCGATTACGTAATGAAATTGCTACTTTTCAACAGGAAGATGACGAGCCAATGCACGAGGCATGGGACATGTTTACCACTCTTCTAAAGAATTACCCGATGTACGGATTCCCCGTATGGAATCAAGTCATCAAATTCTACAATGCTGCCAACACACACACTCGGATGAGAATAGATTTAGCAGCGAATGGACTGTTGTTGGATAAAGATCCAGACGAAGCCATGGTAGTATTGAAAAATTTAGCAAAGAATGATGAGCAATTCCCTACAGCAAGGAGAGGTAAACGAGTGCTAGCTGTAAAAGACTATGAAGCCGACAATTCCTTAAAGACACAGGTTGCGTACCTCACAAAGGCAGTAGAAAATTTGCTAAAGAAAGATTCAAAACCTGTCTACTCTGCAGAAGAGGTATGTGAAACTTGCAGTGGGAATCACGGTTCGGAAGACTGCCCGTTACAGCTAGAGGAAGGGATGTATGTTGGAAATTACAACTAGCCGAGAAATTACGACTCCAACAATTACAATCCCAATTGGAGGAAAGATCCCAAGTTCTCCTGGAGTAACCCAAACAACGCACTTAATCCTCAAATGCAGAACACTCAAAACCAGGGGGCACCCAGAATCCTGACACGACAGCAACCGCAACAACAGCCGCAACACCAGCCGGTAGCCGCACCGAGTATACTGGAGCAGACATTTGCCACATTTATGTCACAGACAGGAGCTTACATGGCAAATATGGATCACTTTGTCAAGAAGACTAAGTCATTCATGGACAAAATAGAGATGAGAATGACTAACCATGAGGCTACACTGAAATCACTGGAGACAAAGATGGGCCAGGTTTCTCAGCATATTAAGCCGAGGCAAAACGAAGGATTCCCTAGTGATACTGAAGTCGCTAGAAAACCCACACATGAGCAGTGCAAAGCTATTACAACTAGGAGTGGGAAACAACTGCAAGGGTCGGAGATGAAAATCGTACCGATCGAGGAACCAGCCCTAGAAACACCTGCCGCGAACACTGCCCCGGCAGAAGAGGAGAAACATGCTGCCACCATACCTGTCACGGCAGCAGAAGGGACAGAGGAGCAAGAAAATAATGCTAAAGAACCTAAGCATCCTCAGATCTGAATACCATGTGAAGGACGTCTGGAAGATTACCGTCCTCCACCTCCTTTCCCACAGCGGTTACAAAAGCAGAAACAAGAATACCAGCTCAAAAAGATCTATGATATTTTTAAGCAGGTTCACATCAATATACCGTTGTTAGAGGCCATCAAGAAGATGCCCGGTTATACGAAATTTCTCAAGGACGCTATGTCGAAAAGATCCAAACTTGGGGAATTCGAAACGGTAAAAAGACAGAGGGATGCATGACTATCTTGCACAGGCATCCACCCCAGAAAAAGAAAGATCATGGGAGCTTCATCATACCGTGTATAATTGGTGACAAATTCGTGGGTAAAGCACTTTGTGATCTAGGTGCTAGTATAAATTTAATGCCAAAATTTGTGTTTCAGAAATTATCTATTAGACGAGCACGTCCCACGACAGTCATGTTGTAGCTGGCAGACCGCTCTTACGTATAACCAGAAGGGAAGATCGAAGATATTCTGGTAAGAGTGGATAAGTTCATTTTTCCTGCTGACTTTCTTGTTTTAGACTGTGAAGCAGATGAGAACGCACCAATCATCCCGGGGCGACCCTTCCTAGCCATAGGCAGATCATTGATTGATGTAGAGAAGGGAGAACTAACAATGAGAGTAAATGATCAAGAGATCAAGCTCAATGTTCTCCAGGCAATTAAACATGTTGATGCAAAAGAAGAATGCAAGGTCATCACTGAAGTAATCCTTGACCAACCCTGCATCAGGTCGAGCTGCCACGACATTAAATTTGGTCACTGCCACAGCAGCCATCTGGAAAACTGTCACGACAGCAACGATGATAGCAACTTCTCAGATTCAGACATATCTGACACTAAAGGTCATGAGGAGGTGAATTGGATAGGAAATCGTCTAGGTAAGTTATTCGAGCCCTTAAACTATACCTCGAATGAACACATAATCCAAAAGCCTTCAACTGTAGAACCACCTGTTTTAGACCTTAAGCCCCTGCCAGGGCAGCTTAAATATGTTTTTCTTGGTTTAAATGATACGTTGCCCGTAATCATCTCTCCCAAGTTAATGCAGAAACATGAACAACAGCTAATTGGGATGTTGCAGCAGCATAAAAAGGCTATTGGATGGACGATAGCTGATATCCAAGGCATCAGTCCGACATTATGTATGCATAAAATTCTCCTAGAGGATGATCATAAGCCTACCATTGATGCTCAGAGACACTTAAACGACGCTATGCGAGAAGTGGTTAGAAAAGAAATTATCAAATGGCTTGACGTTGGGATAATTTATGCCATCTCGGATAGTAAGTGGGCGAGCCCGGTGCAGTGTGTTCCTAAAAAGGGAGGAATAACCGTAGTGACCAATGAAGAGAATGAACTAATCCCAACCAGGACTGTGACCGGTTGGAGGGTTTGTATGGATTACTGGAAGCTTAACAAAGCTACCCAGAAAGACCATTTCCCCTACCTTTTATTGATCAAATGCTTGATAGATTAGCGGGGAAACCTTATTATTGTTTTCTTGATAGTTACTCAGGTTATAACCAGATAGCTATTGCACCGGAGGATCAAGAGAAAATGACCTTCACTTGCTCATACGGCACTTATGCTTTTCGGAGAATTCCATTTGGACTCTGCAATGCACCAGCAAACTTCTAGAGGTGTTCTTGGAAATTTTCATGGACGATTTTTCTGTCTTTGGAGACAGTTTTGAAGGCTGTTTAGGCAACCTACAGAAGGTGCTCGAAAGATGCGAGAAAGCGAACCTAGTCTTAAACTGGGAAAAATGTCACTTTATGGTGGATGAGGGGATAGTCCTAGGCCACAAGGTAAGCTGTCGCGGCATAGAGGTAGACAGAGCAAAGATAGAACTCATTGAAAAGCTACCGCCACCCACCACAGTCAAGGGAATTCGGAGTTTCTTAGGGCATGCTGGGTTTTATCGAAGATTTATTGCAAATTTTTCGAAGATTACCAAGTCTTTATGCCACTTATTAGAGCAGAATCGTCCCTTTGACTCCAATATTGAATGTACTGAGGCATTCAGAATCCTGAAAGAAAAGTTGGTAACAGCCCCGATTGTACAGCACCAGACTGGAGTTTGCCATTTGAAATTATGTGTGATGCCAGTGACTACGCTATAGGGGCAGCACTTGGGTAGAGGAAGGACAAGCTTTTCCACATAATTCATTACGCCAACAAAACACTAAACGATGCCCAAGTGAATTACACCACAACAGAAAAGAAACTGTTAGCAGTGGTGTTCTCAATTGACAAGTTTCGTTCGTACATACTTGGAATAAAGGTGGTGGTCCATACAGACCATTCAATACTGAAGTATCTGTTCACTAAAAAAGATGCAAAATCTAGTCTGATACGTTGGATTCTGCCGCTGCAAGAATTCGACATTGAAATCAGGGATAAAAAGGGGACAGAAAACTAAGTCGCAGACCACTTGTCAAGATTGGAGATGGGAAAGAGTCTACCGACAGACAAAACCAACATACTGGAGACCTTCCCTGACGAGCAGTTGTTTGCTGCCACAAGCACTACCGCGACAGCCATGGCGGCAGGTAAGTTTTCTGAACTTCCTTGGTACGCTGATTTTGTTAATTACATAGTTAACGGAGTACTACCTCCTGAACTTAATTACCAAGCAAGGAAGAGGTTCCAAAATGATGCAAAACATTATTATTGGGATGAACCTCTTCTTTTCAAACATTGTGCAGATCAAATTATCAGGAGATGTGTACCACAGGATGAGCAGGAAGTTGTGCTTCACCATTGCCATGCTTCCCCATATGGAGGACACTTAGGTGGAAACAAAACTACTGCCAAGGTGTTGCAATCTGGTTTTTATTGGCCCTCACTATTCAAGGATGCCCAAGCATTCTACAAAGGTTGTGATAAGTGCCAACGGACTGGGAACATCTCAAGAAGACATGAGATGCCACTGCAAAACATCTTAGAAGTCAAAATCTTCGATGTATGGGGGATTGATTTCATGGGACCATTCCCATCATCATGTGGGAACCTCTACATCCTACTGGCAGTGGATTATGTATCCAAATGGGTTGAAGCGATCTCCACACAGAAAAATGATGCCAAGACTGTTAAGAGATTTCCACACAAAAACATTTTCTCCAGGTTTGGCATACCTAAGGCGATCATTAGTGATGAAGGGAGACATTTCGATAATAGGGTAATTGTTGCTGCCTTAAGAAAATATGGCGTAAAGCACCGCATTGCAACAACATATCACCCTCAAACCAATGGACAGGCCGAAATATCCAACCGGGAAGTAAAGAACATTCTTGATTAGATGGTTAAACCTACTCGAAAAGATTGGTCTTTACACCTCAATGATGCACTCTGGGCCTATAAAACAACATTCAAGACACCATTGGGAATGTCACCTTACAGGCTTATATATGGGAAAACATGCCACTTACCTGTCGAGATAGAGCACAGAGCTTACTGGGCTATCAAGGCAGTAAACATGGACTTAGGAAAGGCAGGACAGAAGAGGCTACTTGACTTGAACGAAATTGAGGAAATTCGAGCAATGGCCTACGACAACGCAAAGATTTACAAAGACAAAACCAAGAGGTGGCACGACAAGAAGTTGCTGCCACGACAGTTCTGCCCAGGGCAGCTTGTGTTGTTGTTTAACTCTAGGTTGAAACTTTTCCCAGGAAAGCTTAAATCTAGATGGTCCGGCCCCTTCCAAGTTGTTCAGGTTTTTCCCCATGGTGCCATCACGATCAAATCCTTAAAAGACGAGGACCAATTCAAAGTCAACGGACAAAGACTAAAGCATTATTAGGGGACTGAAGCCCCAAGGATGTAGGAAGTGGTTACTTTATGAGATGCCCCTCAAGGCATCCCTAATTTAACTTAATTTTTTTATTATTATTATTTATGTATTTTATTTATTTATTAGGAATTAAGAATTATTTTATTTTTAGGAACTAAGGTTTTATTTTAATTATTTTTAGGAAATAAGGGAAACAAGGAGAGGAGAAGAAGTGAACCAGCCCACCATATCAACAACAGCCCAAAAAGACCAAAGGATGAGTTGTCGTCACAGCCTGTCATCAGCTGTTGCGGCAGACGCGGAAAATACATCATGTCACCACGCTGTCGTGGTAGACACGCAAACGCGTAACAGACGTGCAACAGACATGGAAACGCGTGACAGACCGTCAGAAACCGTGAAACAGCTGGCCCCGTCATTCGCGCCTGCCGTTACAGCTCTAACGGGCAGAAAACCATTCATCTATATAAACCTCCATTCACTTTTCATTTTTCACCTCACTTTTACTCTCTCAACTTGCTTCCTCCAGATCTCAAATTTCTCTCTATTTTCCACAACCTTGCAACCATGACTAGCAGACAAACTCGCAGAAGTGCTGACTCCAGCTCTGCCGCAGTAGTGAGTACTCCCAGCCATAGTGCCATCCCAAACCGTTTCGCCTCAACCAACTCTGCCGGCAGATATTACCACTCCTTCCAGAAGAGGGAGATGTGGGAAGAAAGGGGTTTTCTTTACACCGAGCCCACATGAGACCTAGGGCTTGAACATTTCATCGCAAAGAAGATCCATGCCCTAAAGTGGCAGTGGTTTGCTGCCCAGCCGGAAAAAATAAACGTCACGCTGGTCCGGGAATTTTATGCTGCTGTCGATAGTAAGGATACCACGACCGTGACGGTACGAGGTAAAGAACTTACTTTTGAGCCTTCCTACATCAACACCATCTACGGCCTCCATGTCAGTAGAAGGGAAGACGCCCACATGAGGTTCGTTGAGAGTCTGTCGCCGGCAGACTATGATGCTGTGATGGCAGAAGTAACGGAGGAGGGGACAGAGTGGAACACCGACCCAAAGAATCGGTGGACGGTAAAAAGAACTCAACTAACTCACAAGGCCAAACTATGGAACCACTTCGTAAAGAAGAGAATCATGCCATCCTCCCATAACAGTACGGTCAACCGACCCAGGTTAGCACTTGTCCATTCAATTCTTAAAGAAAGACCCATAAATGCCGGCCGGTACATAAGGGAGGGGATTTTGTAATGTGCCCTCCGACCATCGGGACCTCTTGTCTTCCCGTACCTCATCACCGAATTCTGCCAAGGCCATAACGTTCTAGAAACTGCCGAAGACTTCAAAGTCCGAGGGAAAAGATGGACGGAGCGTAACATCCTCAGCCTCATGGAGCTTAAAGCAGCCACACCACTCTTCTACTTCAACCCGTCTGCCACAGCAGAGGAGCCGGCAGACCCCAATCAGCCAGAACCTGCCGCAGTAGAGCCGCAGCAGCCCCTCCACAAGATGCCTCCACTCAAATTCTGGACAAACTCAAAAAGATGGAGGAAAGGTAGCTTGGTCTGATGAGCTTCGTAAGGGACTTCGCGGCAGCCACGATAACTTTTATTCATAACAATTTAAATTTTCCAAATGTATCGTTCCCTACCTTCCTAGAACAACACTTTGTTGCCCCCACACCTACTCTTACTCTTGCTGCCACACCGAGAACTCCATCTGCTGCCTCTACTCCTACTCCAGCCGCGACAGTTGAAGGCGGCAGCCACACTACCACTACCAGAGGCGAGAAGAGAAATGAGCCACTGCCAGAACTCAACGATGATTACTTCGAAGGATTCTCCTCTTCCTCCGTCTGGCAGGACTCTGACAGGGAGCCCTCTGTTGCTCGAAACCTTTCCAAGGAGTTCACTCCCATGAAAAGGTAGAAGCCCAACCAAACTGGTGAAGGACCATCCGGCCAGGGAAAGTCTGCCAGCAGCAGCAGTAGCAGCAGCAGCAACAGCTCTGAAGATGAGGTACAAGTGCTGGACAAGCTACCCCAAATCTCACCCACTCGTATCCAGCCGCCAAGGGAAGCCAAAAAGAAGACTGCCTCTGCCTCCCCTAGCACTCTTCCGGCACCCACAATGAAGGTCACTGCCTGCCGGAAACTACAGATTAGCAGCAGCAGCAGCGAAGATAGCTCCTCAAATTAAGTTCCATCTTATTTTTGTTGTTTTCCTGTTTTATTTATCTTGTGATGTATTTTGTCTTTTCTTTTGTTTTGTTTATCCATGTCATCATGCATTGAGGGCAATGCAACCCTCGAGTTTGGGGGTGGCATCCCTCTAGTAATGAAGTGTTTTTAGGTTTTAAAATTGTGTCTAAGTATTAGTTATTTTTAGTTTATTTTTGTCAAAAAAATATAATAATAATTTGGCTTAAGTCTTTGAACTGAACTTACCTGCCGCGACATACTCTGTCGTGGCAGTGCCTTTAGGATATTTTAGGAACAGTTTATAGCCTTATTATAGTTCTGATCTTTAAAACACCCTTTGTGACTCTTATGTTGTCTAGACTTCTACTGGTAAACTAGAATAGGAAAAGCTTAAACACTTGAGTAGCCCCTAGAGGTGCCTAACACTGGCTCTAGGAAAAAGAAGATAAGAAAATTTAGACTCAATACACCTAGAGGTGCCTAAAACCGACTCTAGGATGTTAGCTAGAGGTGCCTAAAACAGGCTCTAATCAGCTTTAAATAAGAAAAGAAAATCGAGTCTAAGAAAAACTAAAGGAGCCTAAGAATTGCCTCCAAGAAAATGAAAGTTGGCATAAAAATTCAAGTAAGTAGCTTGACTATTCTAGTAAATTAAAGGAGTCTAAGCACATATTTGTTCACAAAGCATGCACACACTACACGAGACCTATAACATGGTTCCGAATAAATCCAGAAATGTCCAACAAGGTGTGTTCATGATAGGGCATGTATGGTAGGTAATGAAAGGTTCACAAAATTAAGCCAAACAAAAAAAATTAATTTTTTAGTTAAGTCATATTTGCTTGAGGGCAAGTAAGAACTTGAGTTTGGGGGTGTGTTGAGTGTACAAAAGTTCTACTTTTTACCCCTTATTTAACCCATATTTCTGCTGCATTCAAGCATAATTCATTGCATTTAGGATATATTTCACATATACATCACAATTAGATAAAATGGCACAGTTGCTACTCATTTTGGCTGCTTTTGCAGGTAACTGCCGTGGCAAACTCAGGACAGCGAAGGAGCAGAGATGGAACACAGGACTGGAGTCAAGAAGAAGGACGCTGCCGTGGCAGCCATGACGACAGCAATGGTGAAGGGAAAAGTGAAGTGGATCTCGACAGAGAGAGGTATTCAAGCTGGTCTGTCGTGGGCCACTCCTATATTTTTCTGAGCCCTAGAGCAGAATGAAGGCCAAGCCCAAAGTTCAAGGAAGAAACCCAAAGCAAGAAAAGATGACGAATTAAAGGCATCTACTCTGAAGATTTAATCTTAATTAGAGTAATACTTTAGTTTGAACTTGTATTCTTACCTTATTAGAAAACTTGAACCCAAGGCCTATATAGAGGCATGCAATTCGACCTAGGGAAGGATATCTCATTCTCTAGCCGTCTTCCCCAAGACCCTTGTCATTTTCCCCCTTCTCATCATGTTCTAAACTTCCCCTAGGGCTAAGGCTTGATTTTGTAAAGTAGTTGCAATGATTGTACTTTTTAGGAATTTTCTGTTCAATAAAATACAACTTTAAGTTTGCTTATTCTAGTTTCAACATCTTGCAAGGGTATCGGGAGAGCATTGTGAGATTATCTATTTACTTAATATCGGGAGAGTTAAGTATACGAAAGGAATAAGTGCGGGTTCTCTAGTTCATGGTTGAACTATCTCGGACCTAGGGATAGGACGAGGTTAAGTGGCTAAGGAAGAATTCAACAACATTGGTGTTCACCCTTTGATTCACGTCGGGAGGTATCATCCGAGAAGTGTCATCAACAGTACTTGGACCTAGGGATAGGACAAGTCACAGCAGGGATTCTTGCCAAGCTTGAAGTACAGAGTTGTATGTTCGCTGCCGCGACAGGTGCTGCCGCGACAGAGACGATAACAGAACAGAAGTTCTTATACTGTGCAACACCTGCACTACCGAGCAGATCAATATCGACCTATTTCTTAACCCTAAAAACTTCGTTATCTTATATTTAGTATTCTTCGATATTATTTCTCAATAAATTAAACTCTTTTCTTTCTCTCTTGTGCATCAATCCAAGGATAAAGCTATTTCCAGTCCCTGTGGATTCGACATCCGATACTTTGAGTATCACTTTACTACTTGCGTCGTGTACACTTGCACTACATTGTGATAGGACTTTTGACACGCAACATCCACACTTAATTGGATGATTTCGTCTCAGTTGCTTCTCGCTTAGCTTCTGGTGCTAAAGGCATTTTCGTGTTTGGCCCTTTTACTACATGGCCTATGTTGTCACGGGCAATCATGCCGAAGTGGTTATTATGGTTGTATTGAGCTGTGGTGCTTTTTTTTCCTGGTTGTAACAGGGAAGCCTAATGTTTTGTAAATTGTACCTTTCATTTTCAATTCATGATGATGATGATGATGATGATGATGATGAAGGGATATTTACACCACAAGTTACTTAATTATAGGTTTAGTAACAAATAAGTCACTCTTCTTCTAAATGTAACAATTTAGTCACTCAATTAAAGGGTTGGAAACAAAAATGTCATTTTTCTTCTAAAAGTAATAATTCAGTCACTCTATTATAGGTTTAGGAACAAACATATCACTCAATTAAAATTTTGTGACAAACATGTCACTCTATCATTAAAATTGAAATAAGAGCTTGGTATAATAGAAAATTTTGGTCTCTAAAAACTTATGCATTCTATTAATTTGGTCCTAATTCAATAAATTTAACCCTCCATATTTAAAATTTCTATTAGTGAAGTGATTGTGTCTACTAGCAAGCGATATAAAGGTTATAATAAGTCTATTCCATCATTCTGTCAATTGTCTAGTGGTGAAGTGATATGTGTCGGTTGATTATCGAAATAATGAACGATATTATGATGTGTGGTAAGTGGTCAAAAGGTGTGTCAGGATGGTGCAATGTCGAAATTTTTAAATATAAAGGGCTAAGTTTATTGAATTGTTTTGAATTAAGAACAAATTAATAGAATGCATAAGTTTCTGAGACTAAACTTGTGTTGGGAGGCTCGAACGATCAACCGATTGGCCAAGAGGGGGTGAATTGGATATTTGCTTTAGTGGATGAAAGGCTATGAAATAAAAATTAGGACACAAAGATTTATAGTGGTTCTACTACCCAACCGCGTCTACCTCTACTACCTTAGCTATCCACACTAAGGATTTTCTACAAATTCACTAATTAATCTTTTCTTTTTCGAGGTCAAGGAGATAACCCTCACAAACCTAAACTTATACCCCAAAGTCTAGAAACACTCTCTTACAAAGAGAATACAAATTAGCAAACAAATGAAAAACCCCAGAAGGTAAATATGTTTGCAAAATTAAGCTCTCATCCAAAATCCTAAACACTTGAGCAAATATGACAATTTGACTCACTAGTGTTTTTCTACCATAAATATGACAATTTTAAGCTCTAGGACATTTTCTCTATAATTGAATGTTGGCAAGTTGTTTCTTATTGTTGCATGGCTGTTTGAAGGTCCCTTTTAAGTCCTCTAATGAGTTCTTGACTGTTACTAGATGTTGGGATGTTTTGGAGCCGTTGGAGACTTTAATTCCAACATTTAATGCAGTCTGGTGCATGGCGTATCAGTACACGAGCTTCGGGCATCGGTACTTGCCTCAAAATAAAAAGAGCCATTGAGTAATTTTACACTGAGTATCAGTACACGGTACATGCGTATTGGTACTAACCCTTCATTGAATTTTAGAGTTTTGGAAAACAAAGGGAGTTCTGAATATACTCTAAACTATTTGAAAATGCATGCTCAATCACCCTGCTGCAACTGCTGGTGCTCGAACCCGTAACTTCTAGGAACAATAATCGTTCTCTTAACCACTGAGACAAGTTGGTTCGTGCACACTTTAACTATTTTAAAAGTATTTAAACATGTCAAAAACCCTTTGAAAATATTTCAAGCATATTTTTCAAGTTTATGGGCTTTTGAAATATTTTTGCAAACTAGTTTAAGTCTAAAAATATTTTTCTTTAAGTTATATGAAAATCACATATCTGAACAACTTGTTATATACCAAATTCTTATTTCAATTTTAATAACAGAGTGACTTGTTTGTCACAAAATTTTAATTGAGTGATATGTTTGTTCCTAAATCTATAGTTGAGTGATTGAATTGTTAATTTTAAAAAGAAATTGACATATTTATTCACAAATCTATAATCGAATGACTGAATTGTTGCTTTTAGAAGAAGACTAAACCTATAACTAAGTGACAATTGGTGTATTTTGCCCTAAAAATCAAAGTTCACCTTATGGTACATCAATGGTAAACAACAAAGACCTAGAAAGACATCGTAACTTTGTCCTTTCGATTTCAAAACCCCCAAAACAAGATTGAAATCAAAGATAACCAGCAAGTTAAAACGAATATATAGAAATCTTATTTTTCTTTTCGGTGTTCCTATATATGTCTCACACTAAAAAAATATGTTTAAAATTGGAGATAAAGTTTGGGATTTAAGAAATTAAGAATAGAGTGTATTTTTTAGAGTTTTAAATTTATGATTTAAGATTTAAATTTTAAAATTATATTTTTAATATTTAACATAAAAAATGGTATGAAAAAGACGGGATTTTTGTCGAGTTAAAACAATCAAATTCTCAAAACTTTCCGCACGCGTTTACCATCTTATAACTATTTCTCATGTGGAAGCAACATTAAATTTACTGGAACGAAAACAATGTTACTCGGTTAAGTTTCTGTCCGTCTTTGACCATTTCTCTGCTTCCACCTTCCAAGATGTTTCCTCTTTCTCTTTTAAATTTCTTTTTCCTGTTAGAGAAATAATTGACAATTACCCAAAATGAAATTGCATTTCTAGGAAATCATCTCCTTGTCCATTTGTGATTTGACTTGTCCAACCTTTTTAGTTGAAATTTCCCACCTTCCTTAGAACTTAGAACCCAGACCCACTTCTAAAATCTTTCTTTTTCAACGTTTTGTACCCACTTTTTTCTTTCAATCTTCGTCACCCATATCTCAAAATCTCTTGAAAGAGTCTATTTTCTGATCAAAATTGGTTCCTATGACTTGATATACACCAAACACCCCCCCTATATTAATACCATTTCCTTCTGATCCAACCAACGCTTTTAAAGCATTGAAGAGATTTTAATAAGGAAGCCAACCATGAACAATCTGTTCTCCAGTTCTTTCTCTCGCTTCCGGAGCGAAGAAGCTTCCCCCGATCACCACCACGCAGTCCAGATGTCGGAATCGTCTTCCACCCGCGGTGTCAATCTCGACAAGTTCTTCGACGATGTCGAGTCCATCAAGGACGAGCTGAAGGAGCTCGAGCGGCTTAACGACGACCTCTCGTTATCTCACGAGCAGAGCAAGACTTTGCACAACGCGAAAGCCGTGAGGGATTTGAGAGCCAAGATGGATGGGGACGTAGCCATGGCGCTGAAAAAGGCCAAGCTCGTTAAGGTTAGGCTGGAAGCGCTTGATCGGTCCAACGCGGCTAACAGGAGCTTGCCTGGGTGTGGACCGGGATCTTCCTCTGACCGGACGAGGACTTCGGTTGTGAACGGGTTAAGAAAGAAGCTGAAGGACTCCATGGAAAGTTTCAATGAATTGAGAGAGAGGATCTCGTCTGAGTATAGAGAAACTGTTCAGAGAAGATATTTTACAGTTACCGGAGAAAACCCAGATGAGAAGACTCTTGATCTTTTGATTTCAACAGGTCAGGGATTCTTCTTTTTCATTCCATTAAGTTGATTATATTGTTTACAAGATTCTAACAGATTTCAAATAGTTAATTTGGTTAATTGATATGTTTTAATCGGTGATGATTATAAGATAAGTGATTACTGATTACTAGTGAAATAGTTATATGGGAATTTTGGGTGCAATCTAGAAATTTGTCAAACGTATATATATAGATTGAATTGAAACTTGCAAATCATAGATTATAAAACTTTCCCAATTGCTTAAAAGCTTTGCTGAATTCTTGTTCTAGAATTAGTATTATCATCATTACGTAAAAACGGAAGCATGGGGTGTTTGAGAAAGCTGTACTGTGTTTCTGGTGCAAGAGAAATATGAACAACATTTGGGAACTTGTTTTGTGTTAACATTTTGCAGGGGAGAGCGAGACATTCTTGCAGAAAGCTATTCAAGAACAAGGAAGAGGAAGAATTTTGGACACAATCAACGAGATTCAAGAAAGACATGATGCTGTGAAGGATTTGGAGAGGCATCTCAAGGAGTTGCACCAAGTTTTCTTGGACATGGCAGTGCTGGTTCAGGCTCAAGGTGAGCAATTGGATGACATTGAGAGCCAAGTGAACCGAGCTAATTCATTTGTGAGAGGCGGAACTGAGCGGCTGCAAACAGCTAGGAATTACCAGAAAAACACCCGGAAATGGACTTGTTATGCTATCATAATTTTGCTGGTCATCATCTTGTTTGTGGTGTTATTCACCGTGAGACCATGGGAAAACAATGGCGGCGGCGGTGGTGGCAGCAACAACAACAGTCCAACTCCAGCGACACCAGCAGCAACTCCGCCTCCACCTTAAAATGTTGCTTTGATTAGCCATCAATCAAAGTGTTAGCTATGCAGTATTATTGTTTGAGATTCTCTCGAGTTTTTACATTTTCCTCTCTTTCTTGGATTAGTTTTAATGAATCTATCGGATAGATAGAAACTTGATGAATTGAGACATTTGATTGAATTGGTTTGAGGCTTTGAGCTCCCCAGTTTCCATTACATGACATTTCTTGTTTAATGGGGAAGCAGGGGAGCTTACAGGGCTGCAGATTGGAGTAGGGAAAGAAATGCCATCATTTCTGATACCATTTTGATTTTTTATTCTTTCCTGTAACTAGCACTATGTTTCCTTTAGATTTTTCATGTTTTACTTGGTTGCTACATGTACTGTTTACATGTTCCAATAGGTATATAGATACCATGTTATTATTCTATTCTGGTTTATAAATAAAATTTAGTTTTTGGATGAATTTGAATATCCAGTTGAAACATTTTGCTGTACATTGGATCCGGATCCAAGATCCAACAATGGTGAGTAACCACTTGGCAGTACAATGGTGAAATAAATTATCTCATCCCTTTTAGGTTTTTATTTGTCTTTTGTTGGGAGGGGATTACATCTACGGTGTTTTAAAATTTCCTGAGTTGAATTCTTTATAAAAAAAAAATCATGAGTTATAAATATTCATATGTTTTTATTATTTTAAAATGGGTAATCTTTATATGTGGTCTCTTTTGTTTAAGTTTTATTTTATTTTGGTTACCCAAATTTAAAAAAGACTATTCTTGCCACTTATGTTTGAAAACGTTTCTGTTTTGGTAACTGTGCCGTTTATGTTTCATTTTGATCACCGATTTTAAAAATTTTAGTTTAAGTCACTTACATTATCGTTTTGTTCTATTTTAGTCACTCGACCATTAATCTCCGTTAATTTGATGGTGCGTCACATTAATAAAATGGATAGATTCTAATTTAATTCCTACACTTTTAAAATTTTATTTTTCATCATATTCAAACAAAAAAAATCTATAATCTCTTTGCCTCCCTCCACCAATAGGGCTTGTCAACTCTGAGTTCGACTGGAACTACGCAAACGCGTTGTTTGTCTTCAATTTTTAATGAATTTTTTTTCTTCGTTTTCTTCAATTTCTTGAAAGGAGTCTTAATATAATTCAATAACAAAGATCATAGATGGATTATAAAAGTTAAAAGGGCGGAATGGATAAATTATTAATCTTTACCTTTTATCATATAGAAAATCTGGATATTTCGAAAGATCTCCGAAAGTCTATTATTTTCCTTTTTAATCAAAGAAAATTTCAATGAAATTACAATTATCTAATTTAAATGGATAATTTCTTAACCGGACAAGATCATCTGATCGAAATCTTAATATAATTCAATAACAAAGATCATAGATGCATTATAAAAGTTAAAAGGGTCCGAATGAATAAATTATTAATCTTGCCCTTTTATCATATAGAAAATTTGGATATTTCAAAAGATCTTCGAAAATATATTATTTTCCTTTTTAATCAAAGAAAATTTCAATGAATTTACAATTATCTAATTTAAAAAATATTTTCAACTATTTTGACTACAACAACAGAGGAACAGATCATGTTAGTTGCAAGTCACAAATATCATACAAAATTTAAACTCTTAGGTGGCATATGCAAACAATAAAATGCAGTGAGCCTCATTTTAGTCCTAGAATCGAATAAACTGTAGTTCTGATATCAACAATTGTAACACCCGTACTCAGTTTAGAAGAAAAATCAGATCTAAAGTGTTAGCGGAATTCAAATCAAAGAATCGAACAATCAAATTAAATTGAAACCATTACAAACATGATTAAAATCAAAGCAAATCATTAATTATGAAAGACTATATTCTAAGCAAATCTGATTTTAGTTAACATAAACCAAGTTGTAAAATTCGGAGACTAATATAAGTTTTAAAAGTTGAATGACTAATTTGGAAATTTAAAAAATAATGCTTATTTACAATTAACAAACCAGATTCATAAGACTTAATTTAAGACCATTTGAGATACTAACTTAAATTTACAAGTTCTATGAATATTTTAAATCAATTTCCTAAGTTCACATATTTAAAAGAAAACTAAATAAAACTTCAATCTTTTTAAAGAAACATTGCCAAGATTTACGTTGCTAATTATTCTCCATCAAAATTATAATTTTTTAGCTTCAAAAGTTACCGAACACTGATTTTATTCTAGGAAAATTTTACAACGTGCAACGAACACCGATGAACACCACTAATGATGAACACCGATGAACACTATTAAATTAATTAATAAAGATTTAAAATTTTAAGGACCCATAATACAATTAAGAATTATTTTTAAAAAATCAATTAAATTATTTTTTATTTATATTAAAATTTTATTTTTTAATAAGGGTAAACTATATATTTAGTACCTCACCTATTTTCGTATTTCTATTGAACCATCATTATTTAAATATTATTTTAATTTGACCCTATTCTTTTTTTTAAAAATAATTTAACCCTTAACCATCAACCTAAAACCCTAAACTATTAAAACTTAAACCCTTAAACTCTTAAACCTATACCCTAAACCATATACCATTAAAAATAATTTCACCATCATCGATTCAATTCAATGAATTGTTGAATTCTCCTAAAAATTCAATTAAGTTATTTTTTATATATATCAAAATTAATTAAACTCGAATCTCTTGGAACTTTGCATAGCTAACGTAGATTATAGATCCGTAAAGCTTGAAACCATGTAGCCTCTCTGTATCACGTTTGTTGAAAATATTTTCCATAGGTTTCTATTGAGGGGTGGTTTTAATAGACCTAGATTGGGTGCTGTGCAATTGAATTTTACAAGTACATCTTGAGGTTTTTGATTCGATTGGTGAGGTCTAGAACTAAAGGAATGATGGGAGATGTGATTTGCAAGGAGATGAGAATGGTGGCAGAGTTGGTTTGTTGGTTGTGCCGGCACTGCTTTTCTTTTTTAAATCAGTTTAGCGGAAAAATCTTTCATTTTTACGCGTTGGAGTATCAAGGTGTTTAGTGATAAATTATTATGATGTCAATTTTTTATGATATAAGGCGGTTAAAGATGAAGAGAGAGTTTCTTTGTTTAGAAGCAGGTTTCTTTTCACTGAAGCAAAACGGGAAGAAAAAGTTCAATTTATTTTCAAGTAGCCTTCAATTGAATAACCACTCATCTTTTGTGCCCGTGGAAATTTTCAATTATATAAGTTTTATAGAATTAACACTATCATCTTATTTGAGATAAAGAAGATAGTAATAATTTTAGGAGATTCGAGTTTAATTAATTTTGATATATATATAAAATAATTTAATTGAATTTTTTTAGGAGAATTCAACAATTCATTGAATTGAATTGAATCGATGATGGTGAAATTATTTTTAATGGTATATGGTTTAGGGTTTAAGTTTTAATAGTTTAGGGTTTTAGGTTGATGGTTAAGGGTTAAATTATTTTTTATAAAGAATAGGGTCAAATTAAAATAATATTTAAATAACGAGGGTTCAATAGAAATACGAAAATAGGTGAGGTACTAAATATATACTTTACCCTTATTAAAAAATAAAATTTTAATATTTAGAAAAAATAATTTAATTGAATTTTTAAAAATATTTCTTAATTGTATTATGGGTCCTTAAAATTTTAAATCTTTATTAATTAATTTAATAGTGTTCATCGGTGTTCATCATTAGTGGTGTTCATCGGTATTCGTCGCACGTGGTAGACTCATCCTTTATTCTATATAAGTACCTCAACTTAAAAAGTTCTAACATAATAGATTTGATCCTAGTTTCTTTTTTTACTACAACATGAGCTTGACCAAATCTTTTATTGAAACCATCACCAAACTATTCATAAAATTAAACCAATGTTCTTCTCAAATAATGACACATACTAAATCACTCAAAATAATCAAAACATGACAGAGTTTTATATTTTTTTAAGCTTAACTGAAACCCCTATAGTCTTCTTACAAATCAACACAAACAACTCACCTTCTTTAAGGATAAAAAAACCATAACTGATTGTATCAAGACTTTAAAGGTTTTACACATCCAAATGAATCGAAGGTAATAGAAAACTATAACACGTATTCACATAAAGCATATTGCCACCACTAGGAGTTTAGATGAAATCTGAAAATGGTGACTTGCAGCTTCCGAAAGGCACGATCCAAAACCACTAAAAAATTTCACCTGAAATGTGTACAAATAACAGAGTAAGTCTATATAACTTAGTGATGTAGTTAAACTAGGTATGCAATATTGTTGAGCTCAGCTTCCTTAAAACATACAAGAATCGTAGACAAAAAGATTATGCTTATTCAAAGTCAGAATATTTCATAATTATTAAAATCTACTCTTACGAAACAAAACTATACCATAGACATGAAATTATGCTCGGTTGTCATTAAACAATAATTCTTAGACTTTGATTCATACTAATGGCTTTACAAACATATCATAATTCAAGAATATAACATGTAATTTAATTCAGATTCATAACCCATCGGTTAATTCCCAAAAACCTTAAACGTTAGATTCATTAGCTTTCTCATTTCCTTGAATTGCAAGCCGTAAAGACCATAATATCCTAAACCTGATTATAAACCACATCACAATAATAAAATGTTTAACAAAGTAGATCATATCAGAAGTAATATTATGCTTAAACAAGGGGAAATCATGAAAAATACAACAACATACTTAAGTAGGTTGAATCATGTTAAAAGACAATAGCATGTTTAAACAGTTTGAATCATATAAATTTCAATTTTACTTACTTAGCATTTTATTAGTAGATTTCTTTAATTCAACCACTCCCTTGGATTACAAACAACACTCAGACACACGAATCCCCAACCAAAACTATCGCCACAAAAACGAAAAATGGTTAACCCTCTTACTGTCGCTAATAAGGATCGTAATCCTTGTACCGTAGTCCCCCTACACACGAGCTCAGTAAATTCTATGGAATGTCAATTGTATCCTATGCTGACTCGAATCCAAGGTTCATCACTGGATTTATTTAGTTCAATCTTTAGTGAGCTTGATGCTCTATCATTCACAATAAAATCTTATCGTAACGGAGTGTGCCCATTCGAAATTCATCATATATCTTTTCGTATATCATAATATCATAAATTGAATTAGATTTTAACACAGTACTTCCATTCAAAATTCATCATACATATCCTAATAATATTTCAAAACTGAACACTATTGATCAAATTAGGTCGCAACAAAGTATCTCCATTCGAAATTCACTATACAAAGTGAGATTCCTTTTTATCAAAGCTTAGTAAGTTATCAATTAATCATAGCACAATGAAAATATTTAATTACACCATGGTAAGGTGATTCAGTTTAAACTATATTATACATATCAATCTTTTTTGAAATTAAATTATTAGTAGGGAAATTTGAATAGAATCTAGATCAAACAATTAAGTTTCAATTTACAAGTTCAGTGCACAATTGAGTGGAGCATATAAATGTTTTCAAAATAATTTGATCTTACTCATAACAACTACTTTACCATGGAATCAAATTTAGTACGAATTCATAAAATAAATTAATTTTAACCCCCTAAACTCGGCCTAGAAGAAATAAACCGAATTTAGAAAGCCATGTTTGAAAATTTTTCCCTCCAGTAACAAATTTTAGGTTCAAATATTACTTAAACAAAATTATTAATAAGTAATAATTAATATCATGAAATACAACAATTATTTACCAACAACAAACATTAGAACATATTCTGACTACTTAATGAAACATTTAAATTAAAAATCCGAAAATGCGTGCAGAAATATAATCCAAAAATTCAATGTCCAAAAGTCTGATTACATATTTGTCCCAAATCTTAAATAATAATCTAAAAGTTTAAATAAAATAATTCATACTGATATAATATCCTAGTAAAAAGCGGGACGCTCCAAGTACCGAATCGCCTAAGAGTCTGAGTATATCTGAAAGAGAATGACTATAAGGGTGCAAGCTAAAGAGCTTAGTGTGTCTCTAAAGTGCAAACAAACACAAAACCAAAACAATATTTTATTTTCTGATAATGTCTTTTGAAAACACATTCAATTCGATAAATCTGAATCATAATGATATGATGTCTGGTGCATGACTCAATGCCTAATCTCTAATACACTCCTCGAAGAGTAAGGTTCCCCATAACCTACTCTCTCCATTGTTACCATCCGAAGTGGAACTCAGCCCGAAGGGTGGAACCACTAATCCAAAGCGGAATTCATCCCGAAGGGTGAAACCACTGAACTTCCCCGAACAAATCTCAACCCATGTACACACAATGATGTAATGCTGATTTTTAAAAATCCGAGTCTCATCCGAAACTTGAATTGTTAAAAATTCAAGTTGCATAATTTTATAAATCTAATGTTTCACAACATGATAAATCTGAAGTTTCATAATTTTGGAAATTTGATATCTCATAGTTCTGTAAATCCAATTTTTCAGTTAAAACACAATATGACATGTTATGCATGATGTCTGAAAATGTCCACTCAATCACAACAGAACATGTACACAAAATGTATAGAAACATTTATTCCTAACACCGATAGAAAACAAATAAGTTTATAGCATAGAAAGAGACACATCTTTAGCAGGAAAAGGACTAATATCTAGAAGGATGTGAAGCACGCTCAGGTATAGCCGGAACAGAACCTACGAGATTAGAATTGTATATTATCGATTATTTCTATCACTAAGCCACCAACTATAAACACAGGACTAATCTGAAAAGCATACTCACGTTAAGATCTCGAAGAACATGTCCAATCGATCATAACAACTAGAGGTGAGACTCAACGGCCTCAAAGACGTAATCACCTGAACACAGGAATATTCTGGATCAAACCAATATTCATTTACTCAGGAATTACTACGTACAAATTAATTGTAAATAGTAAAGCATGACTTTCAGGTTCGAATTTGACAAAACAGACAATGGATTTGGAATTAGAACGTCGAAAAAGGTCAAGAGGAAGGTTGTCCGAAAAAGTCAACTCTGGTCAAAGTCAAAGTCAACACATTAAAGTCAACTCTGATAGTCAATAGTAATGTCATGGTCAAAGGTCAACAGTCATATTAGTCAAAGTTCAAATTGGTCAAACTATCGGGTCAAAGGGTCCAAGGTCAAAACTGGTCATCTATCGGTCAAAGTACACTCGGTTAAAGGGTCAACAAGTTAAACTTGTCAAAGAGTCAACGGTCTAATTCATATCATAGGTATAGTCTGATCATGGGTCTAATTCACTCAGTTTTGGGCTCTCACTCACAAATCGGGCTTCCCACTTGTCCCTCACGTCTGGCTTCAATATTGGGCTTACCTCAAACCCATACCATCATATTTGGGGCTAGGGTTTCCAGCACCCAAAAGCAGTGACAATGGCAGCCAAGGGACGCGGAGATGACGAACGGTGGCGGCACAATAACGCAAGGATGGTAGCAACGATGTAGTTTAACTGCAACGAAAATGTAATGCTTCATTAAAACACAACCACAACGGATGTTAACCACAAATGAAAGGCAACCGAGGCTTTCATACCTTGTACACGAAATGAAAAGGATGGTGGCGCGAGTAGATGTACGAACAGTAACATCACAAGACAATCGGCAACGGTACCAAAGAAACTACAATGACGACAAAAGGGGTTATCAAGGGTCGTCAACACCACGGCAAGGTCGATTCACGACCACTCTTGCATAAAACTCAATCCGAGCATCCAAACACAAGGAAAAACAAGGTTCTTAGCTTACCAACAACAAACAAGAAGGGTAAGGTGGTGATGAACAGTGGTGCAACATCCAACAATGAGGCTCTCAAACAGTGGAGGACGACAAAACAAGAACAGTGGGGACACGATCATGGATGGCGGCGCAAGGGAGAATCGAACGGTTTTGGATCGTTTTCGAGCAAACGACAATGAGGGAGGGCGAAAGGGTGGTTGAGTTGCGATCGGTCGAGGATGACAATGAAGATAAAGCTGGCGAGGAGTGAAATGAACACCAGTAAGGCTCTCGTCGGAGCTCGATCGAAAAACAAAGGGGAAGGGTGAGGGAGAGATATCGTGAGAGAGAGGGGGAAGAGAGCGGCTATAACTATCAAGTAAGGAAGCTGTAAAGGTCATTTAGGGCTGAAAAATTAAGTCAAATACCCTAAACAATGGGTAAATCACAAAAGAAGGGTCCAAAGATTTACCCACTTCACAAAAAGGTTCCCATAGTTTCAATTAATACAATTTAGTCACAAAATTCTGATTTAGCTCAATTTTCAATTAGGGTTTGATTCTAAAATGCCCAAATCTTACGGTTTTGAATTTGGGAATTTCAGAATTAGGGTTTTTCAAATTAAGGTAATTTTTGGGGTGTTACACCTCTCATTCCCTCAAAAGAAATTTTGGCCTCAAAATTTTCAAACTTAGCAATGGTGTAACCCCCTTAGCCCGGCCTAGACGGTTGACCCGAACTACGAAGATTACACAGGGAAAACCAAAGTCAACCCGAAAGTCAACATTGATTAACGACCCTTTTTTTCTTTTTAAACTTTTCTAAATGCACATTAATCCTAGGCATACTCTCGAGATAAGCATACTCACAAATCACAGCAATCGGAAAACAATAAGGGACTCAATTGCACAACATACGAATTTAGGGACCAAAATGTAAAATCTAGAAATTAAAAGGACTTTACTAATTTCTAAGATACCATTATGAAATTAGTTAGGTTATATGCTTCTCTCTCAAATTTCACCTTAAACGGACATCTCGAACTCAAGCAATTGCATATACAAAAATCAGGACTAAAATGTAAAGCTTGCAAACCTCAAAACCATTCAAATCAGTGCCCAACAGTCAAGTGTTTCGAAACGGGAATTGGCCGTTCAGAAACGCGGCTTGGCTGTAGCCAAAGTGTTTCGAAACACCTCTACCCGTTTCGAAACGCCCAGGCCAAAATAAGCACCTGTTTCGAAACAGGCAAGGGTGTTTCGAAACACCCTGCCCAGAAACAACAGAAAAGCCTGTTTTTACACATCTAATCACCATCAAACATACTCTAAATCAATCCTCAACATAACAACAACAGGCCAAGCATCATAAATACCAAATTGCATTAAAATCTAGATGCAAAGCAAACCTTAGGTGCACCAACTCTTTCAACACATCCAACACTTGATCAAGCTTTTAAAACAAGAAGCATAGTGCAACAACTTATGAATAAGAAGATTCAGATGTTGCAAAGCGATAAACAACAAGATTCAAACCACAAACCAAATATGGTCAACATACTCAAACTCGTTACACATCAATATAAAAGACTCTCCCCCCATTGCCTTTATTATCTATAGCTATTAACCGAGACATACTTCTCAAGTGGAGCTCTCCTTGAATCCCTTGCTTCTTGCTGTCCCAACTTCAATTATCTGCATTGATGGACACAAAGGAGCGTAAGCACATAATGCTTAGTGAGGGATGCTCAAAACCAAAACACCATCAATGCAGCAAATCATAAAACCTTCTTAAAAAGTAAATACAATTCAATAAACCAAAGCATTGTTTGAAAACCCCTTTTTAAAGCAACATGCTTCAAACCATGCGTTGCTCAACATGAAAACCAACCTTTAGCTTAGAAAAGCTAAACAACTCACCTCAAAACACATTCTTGCAAACTATCATTTAAACCCTTTTCATGCATGAACATCACATGCAAAGTTAAACACAAATTCCTTGGAAAGCACCTCCAATTCACAACATACTTTCCTCATTCTTGATGAACATCTCAAAACCATTAGCCCCTTCTAACTATCTCACGCATTAAACCAATGCAACACATGAACCACAAAAACAACACTTGCATTACATGCCTTCTAAAACAAGCCCTCACAAGACTTCAATGCATTTATGAGATTCTATGCACATATACACCATTCACATTAGCAAAATATACTAGTGCTCAAGCTTAACAAGCATCGCATGCATTCTTGCATCATTTACATATTTCCCTTGCACCTTGCATCATTTCCAAGCAACTCTTGCTTCATTACATTCAAACACATTATATTGGCATTCAAGCGACAATTCACAAACCATCACAACACAAGACACAATCGGATACGCGGATTACAAGCGTTGTCCCACACGCTTCATACACACTACCGAACAACACAAGGTGGAGTTTAACGGTACAATCACAACCCCTCAACATCACTCATCGGAAGTTGTATAACTCACTAGCGAGAGCCGGGACACACCACAAGGCATATACATGGGAGCTACCTCAACCATTGTAATCACCTTAACCAAGCTCACACACGGGAGCAACCCTCCACCGTTGTGACGCTTAACAAGGTCCACCCGCGAGAGCCATCCTCCATCGCGGTGACTCTCAACAAAGTCCACCCACGAGAGCCATCCTCCATCGCGGTGACTCTCAACAAAGTCCACCCACAAGAGCCATCCTCCATCATGGTGACACTAATTTCCTCAATCGCTAGGGTACTTGGATGGAGTTTACGGTACAATCACAACCCCTCAACATCCAAGGCGACTCAATTCACTGTGCACCCAATCCTATAGCCGGCTAACTATATCCGATTAAAGTAACCAAGAACCACTTACATCACTTGCCAATATAACCATTTTACCACATTAATCCACTGTTTTTACAAGCATAACCAAAATGCCAAATCCACAAGCATCACATGCTTAGAATCATATGCACACAACCCAAGCAAGTCAAGGATTACTTACCTCATGCATCTTTAACATAATGGCATTAATAACCGACAATAAACCATGTCCAAACATGCTTAAAACAGAAATTTAAACACAATCATCCCAAGTGCAATTAAAAACCAAAGCATAGCCCAAACCAAGAGAGAAATTCCATTTACTTACTCTTGAGCTTAGCTAAGTTGTTTAGACTTAAACTAAGCTCCCAAAGCCTCATCCAAAATGTTTCAAAGCTGGAAAACTCTTTACCACTCATCGATACACAAAACTACGCTAGCCGTCAAGCCTTCCAAGCATCCGAAACCTCCAACGCCACCTCTATTGCCTCCGAATCATTCTCCCCTGTTTTAAACACATAACAACAGAGGATTAATGCATCATCATGCATTAAAATCACCAGCAACACACCTAAACTCGCTGCTCTACACAAATCCAACATTTCGGCTACCAAACACAACCGAAATCACCTCCAAACTCTTCCAAAACTTAACCCAGCCAAGATCCATCACTTATAACCATTATTAAACATCAATGAACATCCAAAATGAACCCAAACTCGTCCTTATACCTCCAGCATTAACAAAACACCAAAATCACCCCAAAAACCACCATTTTCACAAGTAAAAACTTAGGAAAATCAACCTATTCGGGATTGCATTGATTAAACCTCCATTTCACATCATTTAAACATCCAAAATACATCAAAAAGACATCTCAAAACAGAGCCCAAACATCCAATACGAATTTCTTCAAAATTAAATCCAAAACTTGAATTTTAAGCCAAAAATCAAGATCACAACATTAAAACCTTTAATAAATCTCAATTTAAGGATTCAGAACTTGGGAATTTCAGTAAAGAACTGAGTATTTAGAGGAGAAGGATGTTCATACCTCTAAATGTGGATTTCTCCTTGTTTAGAGCCAAAATCCTTGAAAATTCATTAAGCAAATGGTGAGGATTTGATGTAGAAATGATTAGGAATCATTTGGAGATTGAAAACTCTTCTTTAGGTGTGAAAATCAAAAGGAAAGTTGCTGTGGAAATATGTTTGGCTGAGGAAATTTTGAGAGAAAATGAAATGGGAAAATTTTGGCAAAAGTTAGTTATGAAACCAAAATGTGACTTTTCCCTCTTTTCTTTTTATTAATTAAACATTAAATGAGTGTTTAAAAATCAAGAAAAATCTGGAGTAATCCTCCCTTGGGTAAATTAGCTCCTTAAAGATTCAAAGTTTCAATCCTTTTAAAACAGTCACGAACTTTTCAAAAATTACATTTTAGTCACTAACTCGAAATGTCATATTTCCAAACCTCATTTTGTAAAATTGATTTCACCACTCTTTTATATATATTAAAAGAGGATTTTTAGATATTTTTCCATATTTTTAATGCATCCCGAACTAGGCTTTCCCTAAAACCACCTTTTATATTCGAACCAAAAATCCGACCGTTCCGGTTCAAACCCAAAATTTCTAAGCCCAAAATTGGGGTGTTACAAATGGATTCCAAAACTAACCAACACAGACTTATACTTTCTCATTCTAAATCCATAATCTATCAAAACAAAGATACGAGTTGAATACATTAAAATGTATCTACAATGTCCTCAGATGCATTCTCGTACCATCACGAGCTCCGAACGCATACACTAAACATGGTCGTCTAATCTCGAATCTAGCTGATCTATTAATCTAAGCGGGCCTACCTCTACTAGCAGTACTAGAAGCGACTGACCTAAACTGCTCTCAACCTCCATGAGGTGCCTGGACTGATGCATGTGCCTGACTCTGCACGGATGAACCTATAGGTGAACGTGAACAATTTCTTAGGTAATGATCATGGAAACCACATCTAAAACACGCTCTTTTCTTCCATCTACACTCTCCATTACACTTGTTATTACAAAAATTACGTGCAAATATTAGGTGGGGAACTTTTGAACTACCCAGTTATCAGTCGAAATTGTCGAAGTTGTAGATCTCACATTTCAATAACTATGATAAACAACTCATCTCTAGTCTTTTTTTCCACACAAATTGACAAAAGTTGGTTGAAAATTTGTGTCCGGTTGCCTCCTGACTTGACCAGCATTCTGAAGTTCATCCTTTTTCATGAGTGCATCTATCCACTTAGCAGTCTTAGCTCGACCAAATAGCTCGATGAACACCTTATCATGATGTGTAGCAACTTCTTTCTGAAGCGGTAGACGTAGCCCATCAAAAACCAATCACACTGATCTTTCTTGGTTGTAGCAAAACTAGAAACATATGTGATCAACCTCAGAACTCTATCACATAGTCGTTAATTGTCATATTATTCTTTTCATATTCATAAAATCATCTTGATACTTCGTCAGGTACTGTGCTCCCATATATCAATCCTCATTATTATAAATCACATTCTAATTTTTCTATCTAGTCAGCATAAGGCGAAAGATCACTATTAGGAGCAACTGTACAACCTCAACCAAACGCAACACAAAAACTTCTATGTGGTGGCATTGTAACTATCTACCGAAGAAATTAGATTCAGATTTGGTACCGGAGTCTCAAAGTTAAAAAAATGTTGAAAGTAATTCTGTAAAAATCAAGTGAAACAGTAGCAAGTTTTTTTTTCTCTTAAAAAAATCCCATTTTCAAAAAATAATTCAAATTCATGCATAAGTCAAAACTGTTTTGAAAAAAAACTATTGTGAGCCTCACAGTCCGAATGTTGAACCTGGCTTTGATACCACTAAATGTAACCCCCCTAAACCCGACCTAGAAGAAATGGACCGAATTTAGGAAGTCACATTTGAAAACTTTCCCCTCAAGTAACAAATTTTACTAAAACAAAATTAATAATAAGTAATAGTCAATATCATGAAATACATAAATTATTTACGAAAATCAAACATTAAAACATATTCTAACTACTTAATAAAACATTTAAATTCATCCCGAAGGGTGAAACCACTGAACTTCCCCAAACAAATCCCAACCCATGTACACACAATGATGTGATGCTGATTTTTAAAAATCCGAGTCTCATCCGAAACTTGAATTGTTATAAATTCAAGTTGCATAATTTTATAAGTCCGATGTTTCACAATCTGATGAATTCGAAGTTTCATAATTTTGGAAATCTGATATCTTCTAGCTTTATAAATCTAATTTTTCAGTTAAAATACAATATGACATGTTATGCATGATGTCTGATAACTTCCACTCAATCACAACAAAATATGCACACAAAATGTATAGAAACATTTATTCATAACACCGATAGAAAACACATAAGTTTATAGCATAGGAAGAGACACATCTTTAGAGGGCAAAAGCTCTAATATCTAGAAGGTTGCGAATCACACTCAAGTCTAGCTGCAAAAGAACCTACGAGATAAGAATTCTATATTATTGATTATTTCTGTTATAAGCAACCAACTATAAACATAAGACTAATCTGAAAAGCTTACTCATGTGAAGATCTCGAAGAATATGTTTGATCGGTCAAAACAATTAGAGGCGACTCAACGACCTCGAAGACGTAATCACCTGAACACATGAATATTCCGAATCCAAGCAATATTCATTTACTCAGAAATTACTAAATACAAATTAGTTGTAAATAGTAAAACATGACTTTCAAGTTCGAATTTGACAAAACGGGCAAAGAATTTGGAATTAGGACATTGAAAAAGGCCAAGAGGAAGGTTGTCCGAAAATGTCAACTCTGGTAAACTTTGGTCAAAGTCAAAGTCAAAGTCAAAGTCAACTATGATAGTCAAAAGTCAATGCTGATGTCATGGTTAAAGGTCAATAGTCATATTAGTCAAAGGTCAAACTGGTCAAACTATCGGGTCAAAGGGTCCAAGGTCAAAACTGGTCATCTACCGGTCAAAGTCGACTAGGTCAAAGCGCTAACAAATCAAAGTTGTCAAAGAGTCAACAGTCACATTCGGTTCATATCATAGGTCCAGTCTGATCATGGGTCTGATTCACTTAGTTTTGGGCTTTCAATCACAAATCGGGCTTCCTACTTGTCCCTCACGTCTGGGCTTCAATATTGGGATTACCCCAAACCCAAACCCATACCATAAACACACACAACCCAACTCCCTTTAACCCTTTCATCAGATTTGGGACTAGGTTTTCCAGCACCCAAAACAATGACAATGGCAGCCAAGGGACGCAAAGATGACGAACGACGACAGCGAGGACGCGGTTTGACTGCAACTAAAATGTTATGCTTCATTAAAACACAACCACAATGGATGTTAACCACAAACGAAAGGCAACCAAGGCTTTCATACCCTGTATACGAAATGAGAAAGATGGTGGTACGAGTAGATGTACGAACAATGACGGCACAAGACAGTCGACAACGGCACCAAAGAATCTACAATGACGACAAAAGGGGTTATCAAGGGTCGTCAACACCACGACAAGGTTAATTCACGACCACTCTTGCATAAAAATCAATCTGGGCATCAAAACAAAAGGAAAAATAAGGTTCTTAGCTTATCAACAACAAACACAAAGGGTAAGGTGGAGATGAATGGTGGTGCAACAACCAACAATGAGGCTTTCGAACAAAAACTATTCGATATCTCAAATAGTGGACGATAGCAGCACAAGAACAGTGAGGACACGGCTGTGAATAGTGGCGCAAGGGAGAACCGAACGGTTTTGGATTGTTTCTGAGCAAACGGCAACGAGGGAGGGCGAAATGGTGGTTGAGTTGCGATCGGTCGAGGATGATGATGAAGATAAAGTCGACAAGGAGCGAAATGAACACCGGTAAGGCTCCCGTCGGAGCTCTATTGGAAAGCAAAGGGGAAGGGTGATGGAGAGATATCGTGAAAGAGAGGGGGAAGAGAGCGGCTACAGCTATCATGTAAGGAAGCTGTAAAGGTCATTTAAGGCTGAAAATGAAGTCAAATACCCTAAACAATGGGTAAATCGCAAATGAAGGGTCCAAAAATTTACCCGCTTCACAAAAAGGTTCCTATGTTTTCGATTGATACAATTTAGTCACAAAAATTCTGATTTAGCTCAATTTTCAATTAGGGTTTGATTCCAAAATGCCCAAATCTTAGGGTTTTGAATTTGAGAATTTCAAAATTAGGATTTTTCAAATTAGGATAATTTTTGTGGTGTTACATCAATTCACTTACATACATACCAAGTAATTCACTACACTTAGTTCTTAATCAATTTTCATTCTTTCTCCTCATCCCTTGCTATTCGAACTCACCCAAGGACCACTTAAGTTTTCAAAACCTATATCAATTACACAATTGCTAACACCCATACACAACTTAATTGCATATACAGCAGCCTGATGACTTCTAACCATTCGACTAAATACCAAAATTTTCCTCCCTACACTTCGAACTGACAAAAACAATCAACCAAGTTTAGATTTTACTCTTAATTCTAAAATAATCTCTATGAAACTTAAAATTTTAGCCTCCGATAAAAATCCAGAATTTCCAAATTGTATACACCTTATTCGATCAACCAAATTCCTTCTCTCTCTCTCAAATAGAGATTTTTGGGTGGAAGAAAACCTTAAAGATTATAGCTTATTTGAAGATAAAACACTCTATTTCCTCCCCATACCAACTCACCCGACATTCACCATTATCCACCAATTTCCTTTTATTTTTTATTTTTGAAAAAATTAGTCTTTTATCAACATTAAGCTACCTCATAATGTGACATTTGGAATCCACTGTATATGGTATATTAAACCATGCAAACTTGTATTTTTACCCTCCTTCCAATTGAGTACTCATTTAATTTCCAACCTTTCACAATTTTTTCCTTAGCCAAACAAGCATAATCCAAATCTTACAAGTTCACTTATGTTACCTTCTAACTTGATTTAATGGTCCTAAATACTTCTTTAGGTCTCCAAATAGGTGTTCAAAACTATTAAAATTAATGATAAATTCTAACCCGGTTTTAGGGGTGATACAATAAAAGCCTAATGCATTCATCCCCTATACATTTTCAGGGTATAGAAGCTTTATGGACATATCACGATTGTAAGTTTTAAGTCACTCCTCAAAGTCTATGTGTAATGTTTATACCTTCCTTAAAACTTCTAGAATGGTGGGATACTACATTTGTATAAGCTTAAGTTTAATTTAAGTTGTAAATATTTGTTTTATGAACTTTTAATTTATTAAGGGCCTTTAAGTAACCATTTTGATATAACTCTTTTATGTTAATGCTAGATATGCAATGCTTAATGTGTTCTACTTGTAAGAAATCATGCATGATGTAAGATTGCATTAAGTGGTTAAATGTATGAATGTGTAGTATTTGGCAATAATAATTGATTGAGAAAGTGTCATTGAAAATGAAGTTTATATGACTTTATGTTATTCTATACATGTTCAAATAGATATACAAATACCTTAGAAAGCATACATGATTTTGGTATTTTGTAATTCTAATATGATTGGATCGCGGAATGTTATTTATGGGAACATGAAAATGTCAATTGAGTGCTTGATGTTTGCTTGATTCATTACGTTTGTATAGATAATCTTTGGAGGTCGAATGCTATAGGTATAATTGACTAACTGAAGACTTTACATTTGGATTTTGTAAATTGCTATGCTATGACATCGATTAATGGAATATCTCTGAAACCCTAAAAATGGACGGTTAAGATTGAATAAAGAAAATGAAAACAGATTTAATGAATGTGGGCTAGATCTCTGAAAACCGAGATAGCCAAGGGTCGGGCCACCCTTTTCTTTTATATAGCCCAGTAGAGTCCAACAGATTCAATTATTCTAGAACTGATCTGTTAGACGAAGTAGGCCGGTTGGTTCAACAACCCAACTGCACACATCACCAGAACCTCAACAATCCAAACCACCTGAGGCCCACATTTCAAACATCCATTCTGCTCAACATTTCCCCTGCTTCCTCCCCCTTTTAATAAACTGAGCAAAGCTCACATAGCTCACATGCTGTTAAAACCAATCAGATGAACAACCACCTTATGACGAAAGTTATGAAAGTAAGCCTTGGATAACGGCTTCGTAAACCCGTCTACAACTTGAGCTTCAACGGGTACATAATTGACTTGAACCTTTCGTTCACCAACCTTTTCCCGAACGAAATGGACATCGAGTTCTACATGCTTAGACTTTGAGTGGAAGGCAGGATTAGCGGACGTTGCAATCGCACTTGTGTTATCACACCAAACCACTGGAGGGCCCATGAGAGAAACTTTCATGTCACTCAGCACAATTTGAACCCATAGCAACTCTGAAACCGTGTTAGCCACGCTTCGATACTCAGCTTCCGACGTAGAACGTGAGACGGACTTTTGCTTCCTCGATCTCCATGCTACCAGACAATTATCGACATATACACAATATCCAGTCGTAGACCGATGATCATCCGTGCTGCTACCCCAATCAGCATCGAAGAACACAACAATACTCGTGGGACCAATATCACAAGGTGTAAATGTCAAACCATAATCGAGAGTGCCAGCAAGGTAACGTATAATTTGCTTGACAGCAGCAAGGTGCTCTTCGCAAGGCTTATGCATGAACTGAGCCACCCGATGAACACTAAAAGACATGTCTGGCCGAGTGTGACACACGTACAACAGGGCACCAACAAGACTACGATAAGTGTAGGGGTTAGACACCGGGCTGCCAGCATTCAGAACAAGTTTGGTAGTCGAACACATAGGTGTGGGAGATGGTTTCGCTTGATCCATTTTAGCCTTTCTCAGTAACTCCAAAACATAGGTTTTCTGACTTAACACTAGAGACCCACACACTTTATGAGCAGTAATGCCAAGAAAAAAAGACAATTCACCAAGGTCTTTTAATGAAAACTGGGCATTAAGATGCTGAACAACACTTTCAACAACAGTAATTGAAGATCCAGTGAAAATAATGTCATCAACATATACTAAGACATACAAAGAAACAGTCGAAGAAGTACAAATGAACAAAGAGGTATCTGCAGCAGACTCTTTAAACCTGAAATCAAAAAGAGAATTACGCAACTTAGTGTACCAACTGCGAGGAGCTTGTCGCAGTCCGTACAGAGCCTTTTGAAGTAAACACACAAGAGTAGTTCCATCATCCGAGCTCTGTGTGAAACCAGGAGGTTGATGCATGTACACCTCCTCTTCGAGACCCCCATTGAGGAACGCATTGTTCACGTCCACTTGTCGCAGTACCCACTTGTTGCTCACAACAACAGACAACAGAATATTCAGAGTAAAGAACCTCACAACAGGGCTAAACGTGTCTCCAAAATCCCGATTAGGAACTTGTGAGAACCCCTTAGCCACCAGTCGAGCCTTGTAGCGCGACACAGAACCATCAGAGTTGTACTTGACCCTGAAAAGCCACTTGCAACCCACAACAGTTCGATCAGCAGGAAGTGCCACCAGTTTCCAGGTGTTGTTAGCCATAAGGGCATTATACTCAACCATCACTGCATCACGCCAAGCTGGGATCTCAAAGGCCTGCTCAACTGTGTCAGGCACAAAATCACTGACCTTGGTAGCCACGTATGACTTGGGTTTGAAGACACCAAGCTTACTTCGAGTAACCATAGGATGAGAATTAACCAAAGCCCCAGAATTACCTTCTTCACTAGAACCATGTATAGGTGCTGAATCAACGCTTGGTATACAAGATTGAGGATCAACATACAACAATTGTCCATCAGAGTTGACACACCCAACATCCATCGGAGTTGAGCTGGAAGTGGTGTCACTTACTGAGTTTGAAAGCTGTGGAGAACCAACTGGAACCTCCAGCACACCCTGACTATGTTCAGACCCAGCAGGAACAGAAGGGGAACGAGCAACAGATGCATCAGGAGATGAAGGAGGGTGTTCAGAACAAGGTGTAACACCTGCAGAGGGATGTGAAGATGCAACTACAGAAGGAGATGGTATAAAGGAAGGAGTTTCAGTGATGAGAGGGGAAGTAGAAGCAGAAGGTGACACAACAGGCAAAGGGGAAGATCGAAAAGCTTTATGTTGGGGTGCAGGGAGACTGTTGTGAGATTTGGAAGAAGGAAAAGAACTCTCATTGAAAACAACATGACGAGAAATGATGACTTTGCCTTGAGGAGTAAGACATTTATATCCCTTATGTTGCATACTGTAACCCAGAAAGATGCAAGACTGAGAACAAGGTTCAAGCTTATGATGTTGGAAGGGACGCAAATGTGGGAAACACTCACACCCAAACACTCTCAGAAGGGAGTAGTCAACACTACGTTGAAACAATTTTTCAAAGGGGCTAAGATTACCAAGAACACGAGTTGGAAGAAATTGATCAAATGAACAGCTGTGACCACAACATGAGACCAGAACTGAATAGACAAAGAGGCTTGACTAAGAAGTATTAGAGCCAATTCAATGATATGGAGATGCTTACGTTCAATCACGCCATTCTGCTCAGACGTGTGAGGACACGTGACCCTATGTCTTAACCCAAGCACAACAAGAATAGGAGACAAGCTACGATACTCCCCACCCCAATCACTCTGAACTTCTTTAATATTAACACCAAACTTATTATTAAACATTTTAGAGAACAGTTTGTAAGCATGAACAGCTTGTGTCTTATTTTTGAGTAAGTACAACCAAGTATGTCTAGTGTGAGCATCAACAAAAGAGACATAATACAAGTAACCTTCAGATTTAACATAAGCAGGACCCCACAAATCAGTAAAGACAAGCTGAAATGGCTCAGAATACACAGTAGTAGATGCATGAAATGGTTGTTTATGACTTTTACAAATGCAACAGGCAGGGCAAACAATACTTTTATTTACAGCTGAATCAACAGTCAAACTACAACTATGTAACACCTTATCTAAAGTAACTTGGACTGGATGCCCTAAACGGTGATGCCAGACATCATAACTATCTTGATTAAGCACAAACACATGAACTTCAGCATTATTGACAACAAAAGCAAACTTAACAACAGGTAAATTAGAAAAAAGGACATATAACTCATCAGATACAGTACCACAAAGCAGTTCTTCATGAGAGCCCTCATCACGAACAAGCCACTGATCAGCATGGAACTCAAAATAAACTCTGTTATCACTAGCACACTTCAAAACAGAGATTAGGTTTTTAGATATTTGAGGAACCAGAAGCAATTCACATAAATGAAGCATACGATTTTTAGCAGGTACAGAATTAGATCATACTTTGTGAATACGTAACCCCTTACTATCACCTACAACAAGTTTACCTGGTCCAGAGAAGTCATCACTTTGATGAACAGTAGAGGAGTTGGACGTTACATGGTGCGTGGCTCTAATGTCAACGAACCATTGACCAGCATTGCTAGTGCCACCAGGTGTACAATAAAGACACGACCCTCATGAGTTGGGCAAGATAGAGCCACTGGTTGGACTGGACGAGAGAGATGAACCATTTCCAGACTTGTTTCTGGTCATTGTACACACACTTGCAGACATAGCTCATTCAGCCTCATTGTTCTTGAACAAACTAGCAGATACACCTGGAAAACCCTGATCGAACCTCCGAAAACACCGATCGACAAGATGACCCATCTTTCCACACAACTGACATTGAAATCGAGGTCGATTGCGACCACGACCTCCACCAGGAGCCTTTTGCCGATACGGACGCTAAGAGGACCCACCAGTGGAAGAATCTGCACCAGTCTGAGTTGAACCACCAGAACCAGAATACCGAGCCACATTAGCACTCACCGGAAACGACTGTTCAGATTCAAACAATCCTTGTTGAGCCTCAGCATCAACCAGAATGGTTGTGACATTATCAAGGGACAGAACTTCACGACTCACCGTGATGACTGCCACGAACGGCTTGTACTCCGCCAGAAGACCACCGAGAATCGTTGCGATACGCTGCACCTTCGACACTGGACTACCACACGAAGCCAAGGCATCACAGATCTCCTTGACCTTGGAGATGTACGCACGCATCGAAAGCTCCGCTTTACGAATCGTCCGGAGCTTAAAGTGGAGACTCATCACCATCATAGTCGAACGGCTACTGAAAAACTCCACGACAATATACCAGATCTCCGCCGTGGACTATGCTCTGACGAAGTTAGACAGAAGGTGTAGACTCATTGTTGAGAGAAACCATGACGATAGCGCACTATCTTGCGCAAGGAAGTCCTCATACTTCTCATTCAAAACCTTAGTTCCGTCAGTCTGACGAACTTTAGCCGGCGGTGCCTTCGACGAACCAGTGAGGAAACCTTCGAGACGGTGGCTTCTCAACGTCAAGAGCACTTGCTATTTCCAGATGAGAAAATTCGTCTTATCAAGAAGGACATTCACACGTTTTCTGGCGAAAAACTTGGCTGATCGGGCAGAGGAATCATCGTCTCCATCACCGTCAACACGAACCATCACAGCGGATGCATAGAACCAAGGCCATCAACAACAAACCCTAGATCGTAAAAAACAAACGAGTTAGAGACTGAACCCGACGAATGATACCATAATAGAATATCTCTGAAACCCTAAAAATGGACGGTTAAGATTGAATAAAGAAAAGGAAAATAGATTTAATGAATGTGGGCTAGATCTCTGAAAATCGAGATAGCCAAGGGTCGGGCCACCCTTTTATTTTATATAGCCCAGTAGAGTCCAACAAATTCAACAACCCAATTGATCTGTTAGACCAAGTAGGCCGGTTGGTTCAACAACCAAACTGCATACATCACCAGAACCTCAACAACCCAAACCACCTGAGGCCCACATTTCAAACTTCCATTCTGCTCAACATCGATGAGTAATCATCCTATTTCTTATTAATCAAAGAGTGAATTTTTGATAGATATGTTAGGAGTAAACCAGACCATTCTAAATTATGTCTTGTTCAAATTGCAACATGTTATGCTATTTGCTGAAAAAACCATACCATGCTATATTGTATTAATATGAACTTGATTATGCTATGAATTAAGCTACGTTATGATTTTCGTTTATTACCAAGTCATGTAAGGCATCTTTCGATTGTTTTAATATTAAATTTGGATTTAAAATGACTAGAAGATTAAATGGGTTAAGGATTAACCAAGTTCTTGCTATCTTTTAATCGTATTTAGGTGGTTGAAAGCATGAATAAGTGTTATATAAGATTGTTACGTTACTTCCTTGGCTAATGGTTGTTATACAAGTATTTGAAGATGTTATAACTGAAGTGATAAAATTTGAAGAAAATTTTTTGTAAGCCCATGCAAAACTATTAAAAGTTATACAATTCAAACGTGTGATTCATGTTTTGACTCTCTTTTTTTGTATTTTGTTTTCAGTGATATCTTCGATCCCGGTTATCTTCCGACCTTGTAGAAGGTGTTATAGTTACTTTCTTTGAAGATGCCATAATCATATGTTAGCGCAATCGTTGATGACATAAGCATGTTGTTTTTATTGAATTCAAACTGGATCAGCTCTTCTAGCACATCTACATTATGACACTCTTCCTTGTCTTTCCATAAAACAAAATTGAACATACAAAAAGTAACCTAATCATTACCAACATGCATGGTCAGTTCTCCCTTAGACACATCAATAATTGCCTTTACAGTAGCTAGAAATGGTCGTCCCAAAATTATTGGAACTTCCTTGTTTGCCTCGTAGTCAAGTATAATGAAATTAGTGGGAAACACAAATTTATCAATGCAGACTAGAACATCTTTGATTTGTCCTTTAGGATGAGCTAAATATTTGTCGGTTAGTTGCAATGTCACTGTAGTGGGTTTCGTGTGCCCGATGCCTATTTTATGAAAAGTAAACAATGCCATTAGATTAATGTTGGCTCCTAAATCACACAGAGCCTTGCTGAAATAATGATCCAATTGAGAATGAAATAAAAAAACTTCTAGGATCCTTTATCTTTCTAGGCAAACTATTTGTGATAATTGCACTACACCCCTCTGAGAGTGCAATGGTCTCTATCTCATTCAACTTCTTCTTTCTGGACAAAATCTCTTTCATGAATTTTCCATAATTTGGAATTTGAGTAAGAACGTCCATCAAAGGAATTTGCACATTGAGTTGCTAAAAAATGATGAGGGATAGTTTAATTATCTATCATGTTCATTGTCATTAAATCGTTGAGGGAAGGGTGGAGATAAGATTGCTTCAGATTGCATTGACACTTAGGGTTGTGTCGACCACTTAATTGCAATGCTTGAGGTAAAGGAGTAACAACTTGTGATGTAACATCCTCTGTGCTATCATCAACCTCATCCACTATAACTTGGTCATTACGAGATGATTCACCTGTAACACCCCTATACTCGGCTTAGAATAAAGACCGAATAAGGTGGTGTTATCGCACAAGCACACCAAGAAAACAAGGAAGTTTTAATACTTCTTCACAAATTATGGAAATTTGAAATCAGGGTAATTTTTTTTAAACTTTCTTAACAAGATTAACAATTTCCTACTTACCACTTCAATTCTGTTCAAGAGACATGAAAATCCACCACGACCTCTAGAACCAAATACATTCTTAAGCATGAATCGATCAAAAAGTTCATAGCTAATCAATTTTAATCATTCTATCAGTGAACATTCACCATGTTACCCCCTTAGTCCGACCTAGACGCTTCACCCGAACTACGAAGATTACACGGGAAAAACCAAAGTCAACCCGAAAGTCAACCTTAATTAACGCCCCTTTTTTCTTTCTTTTTAATCTTTTATTGATGCACATTAAGCCTATGTGAATACTTAAGATTCATATTAGAGAAGGGCACAACGATCGGAAAACGTTTAGGGACTCAATTGCATGAATTACACTTTTAGGGACCAAAATGTAATTTTTAGAAAATAAAAGGACATTGCAGATTTTAAGATTACCAAATTGTAATTAGTCATGTTACATGCCTCTCTGTCAAATTTCAGAATAAATGGACTTTACAAACTCAAGCAATTGCATCCACAACATTCAGGACTAAAATGTAAAACATGAAAACTTAAAACAATTCAAATCAACATCCAACGGTCATCCGTTTCGAAACACCCACCATTCGTACCGAAACGCCCGTATCGAAACGGTGTTGACTGTTTCGGTACTCGGGTACGTTCCAAGACCGGTATCGAAACAAGCCTCTCCAGTAGCAAAAATGTTCCGAAACACCTTCAACCGTACCGAAACGCCATGGCCATTACATGTCCCCGTTTCGAAACAGTTAAGGGTGTTTCGATACACCCTGCCCTGTGACAGCAGAAATTGCTGGTTTTTCACCTCTTAACCCACTCAAACATGCCTTAAATTATACCACAACATACCAGCAACTCATTTTGACACTATAGATAATCTTTACGAACATTAAGCTAGAGCATGGCATCAAACACATAATCACTCAATCTATATGCATGCTTCTTAGCCACAAAACCAAACATAAACTTTCAAACCTCAAACCAAACCTTTGGGACCATTTACAACCCATAAAAGCCATTACAAATATGCCACAAACTTAGGGAGTTCAAAACACATCTCCCAAATACAACCTTGGTGTCCCATTGCCAAATATCAAAACTAAAGTGTATAAAAACATCACTATACATGAGCTTTGCACTTCCTTGGATGTTCTTAACCTTCTTGCTGCCCAAAACACCTCAATTATCTGCATTATTGGTAAAAGAGAGCGTAAGCACATTTGCTTAGTGAGGCAAGCTCAAAAGAAAACCAACACAACAATGCATCATTCAAAACACTTTCTCAAAAGCTTTTTCTACGACACGCTCATTCAATCTCATGCTTGAAAACCATTTCAAAGCAAAACTTTATTGAAAACACATGTACCTCAATTCTATCTCATGCATTTAAACCAATGCAAATCTCATGGCAAAGCCATACTCATGCTTGTGAAAACCAAAACATTTCATATACAAATCGGGGCGTTACAACTCTCCCTCTCTTAAGAAATTTCGTCCTCGAAATTTACATGGAGGAAAAAGGTAAGGAAATTGCTTCTTCATGTCTTCCTTCCTTTCCCACATGGCTTCCTCAACACCACAATGTCTCCACAACACTTTGACCAGCTCAATGGTCTTACTACGAAGAACCTTACTATCCGAATCCAAAATCTCAACAGGTTCCTCATCATAAGTCAAATCTGGATTCAACTCAACTTCCTCCAGAGGCATAACATGCGAAAGATCCGATTTATACCTCTGAAGTATGGATACATGAAACACATTATGTATCTTTTCTAACTCTTGAGGTAAACTCAGCTTATAAGCAACAAGACCCACACGTTCTATCACTTCGAATGGTCCAATGTATCTTGGGCTCAACTTGCCCTTCCGGCCAAACCTCATTATCTTTTCCAAGGTGAAACTTTCAGAAACACACGATCACCCATAGCAAATTCTATCTCCTTACACTTCAAATCCGCGTAAGACTTTTGCCAATCCGATGCTGTCTTCAATCGCTCACAAATGAGCTTCACCTTCTCGGTGGTTCCTTTCAACAAAGTCGGCAACGAAACCAACTTTTTTCCCGTTTTAGCCCAGCAAAGAGGAGTTCTGCACTTCCTCCCGTACAAAGCTTCATAAGGTGCCATTTGAATACTTTCCTGGTAACTGTTATTATAAGAAAACTCCACCAAAGGCAAGTGCTTCTCCCAAGAGCCTTGAAACTCAATAACACAACACCTCAACATATCCTCAAGCACTTGGATAACACGCTCCGACTGTACATCCGTTTGCGGATGATAAGAAGTACTGAAATTCAGCCGCGTACCCAAAGCTTGATGCAAACAATCCCAAAACCTTACGGTGAACCTCGGATCTCTATCTGACACTATAGATTTTGGTACGCCATGCAAACGTACAATCTCAGCAATGTACAACTCCGCAAGCTTATCCAAGGTATACGTAGTATGCACAGGAAAGAAATGCGCACACTTCATAAGGCGATCCATAATCACCCAAGCAGAATTCTTCTTTGATGGCGATAGAGGCAAACGAGACACAAAGTCTATGGTGATCCTCTCCCATTTCCATTCAGGAATCCTTAACGGCTGCAACAACCCTGAAGGAAACTGATGTTCAGCCTTAACCCGCTGACAAACCATACATTTGCTCACATACTCAGCGACATCTTTCTTCAATCCCACCCAATAGTACTCATCCTTCAGATCACGATACATATTTGTACTACCAGGGTGAATAGAAAACGTACTACTATGAGCTTCGGTCAAAATAGTGTGCCTCAACTCAACATCATTCGGCACCACTATCCGACTCCCAAAACATAAAACACCATCATCATTAAAACATAAATCTGATAGCCTATCTTCAGCAATATCCTGAACATGTGGCACCAAGGAATCATCCAACAACTGTTTATCCTTTATCAACTGGACCAAAGATGGTTCCACTTGCAATTCAGCAACAAGACCACCATCTCGCGATATGCTCAAGCTAGCAAACATCGCTCTTAACTCCACCGCCACTTTCCTGCTCAAAGCATCGGCCACAACATTGGTCTTTCTCGAATGATACTCGATCATTAGATCGTAATCCTTAAGCAACTCCACCCAGCGTCGTTGCCTAAGATTTAACTTGTAACACCCTAAAATCACCCCAGTTGGAACAGTAGAAAAATAACAAAGAAAATGTAAACATCATATAATTTAATTAAGATTGAAATGAAACCACATAAGCTATGTCCTATTAAAATACAACGAGATTAAAACAATATGTACGATCATATATAGACTTATAAGTAATAGAATTTAACATGTGATAACATTTATGTTACATATGTATTAGATAGTGGAAAATTAATATTGGATCAACTTTATAATATAAATTATAAAGATATGTTAGTGGGAATTAAATTATATACATGTATACTTTAAAATTATAATAGATTAATATTAGATTAAATTATATACTAATATACATGGCTGATAACTAATATGATTATATAAAATAAATATAATTAACATAGTGGGAAAACATTGTAATAAAGTCAGCCATGTGTCCTTGCAAGGACCATAATCGGGCAGCATTAGAAATTAGGAAGTAAACAAGTGTAAACCACTTCCTTCTCACATGCATCCATCTTCTTCATTCATTCTAACAACCGGAACTGAGTATAGAGTGAGAGAGGGAGCTGTGAACTGAAGATAGGTGCTGGAAAAATTAAGAACAATTGCATGCATGTTCATCTACTGTAGAAGTAAGTAACTTTGTGTTTAACCGATTCTATTTTGAGTTTTAGGGTTGTATTGTTGATTTGGTTGTGAATTGTTGCTGGAAATGTATTGCTAGATGTTTTATATTGATGATAGGTAGCTGGGTTCATGTTAGAATAGCTAAATTTCTGGAAAATTTAATATGAACATGAACTTAGATTGAATCTGCCCAGATTAGGGTTCATACATTGCCCTGTTTTGAACTTGAATTTCTAATGGGTTAGGGTTCGAATTAGGAAAACAATTGTAAATAAAAGTTGTAGAACTGAATGAGTACTATAAGAAAATGTTCTCTTGGGCATGAAAACGACATAGGAAGTGACTGGAAATTGAATTACAAAAAGACTACTCAGAATTGAATGAATCTGGAAACTGCTTAGGTTAAATTGTAATTTTGAAAATGTTTAGGGGTTTAATTGATGCCAATAAATTTTGGAAAATTTGTTAGAAACAGGGGAGGTATTTTAGGAATAAAAAAATAAATGGTTTAGCTTGAATTATATGTTAATTGATAGTTTAACTATCATTAGAACACATAGATGGTCAAAATGGACTAGTTTGTAAGGATTGATAATTTGAGGACTTACATGCCCTGTTTTTGTGGTTACTGGAGCACCATTATTATGTTAATATATGTATGTAAATTTGGTTAAAAGCTCAAGATTAATGGTGTAGTGAAACATAGGTTATGAATGCACTAAAGTCACAAATTAAGCATAGACAGATTAGGTTTCTGAAAATGCCCTATGTTCAAGTAATAAACTGTATTGATAGAAAAATGATAAAATTATGTGTCATACATGGTTGTAAAGGTGTGTTTATAAGCTTTCTAAAATGGTAAAGAACTCCTTATTTGGAGTTGTGAGTAAAAAGATATGGCCAGTTTAGTAGAGGTTACTCAAACTGCCAGTTTAGGGGGAAGATTCACTTGTCTAGGTGATTATGCTTAAGTAAATGAATTCATATGTTTGAATTAATTACTAATGGATATTGTATATGATATTTTATGTTTTAAGATCACATTGGTGAAGAATTTCAAGAAGATTCAAGGAGTGATCAAGCAAAGAGAAGGGGGAAAGGAATCATCATCAACGATAACAACTAAGCTTGGAAGTATTTGTGAGTGTAGCATTGCTTAAGTGTTAGGATTAGTATCCTAACCTTTATGTTTTTGATTATTAGATAACATGAATGAAGCATGTAATGAATGTAATAATGATTGGTAAAATTTAAAATGATAAGGAAGAAGGATTAAAGGCAAGAATATTGACCTAAGTGTGTATTGCTTGTTAGATAAGCATGCTTAGCATAAATATGATTAGTTGCTATGATGTGTTGATTGCTTGAGCTATGTGAAATGAGACTAAGTGATAAGCTTTGCTACTGATTTTTGATGATTATAAAATGAAAATGATCTCATGTGCTTGCAGGAATTTTAGGTTACCATGATGCTTGATTTATTATATGTGTATGCCTATTGAAGTGGTTAAATGCCTTTGAAATTATGAATGATTGGCAAGTGAATGCACTTGTTAATAAAGAAAGATAAGTAAAGTCCTTGGTTTGATTAGTGTCTATAGGTAGAAGGGCATGCCTTAGAGTCATTGAGCTCCTCTGATCTTTGTTACAGGATGGTGGTTAGTCACCTATAAACCTGATAAGGTGGTTAGTCACCTTGATAATTGAATGGTGGTAAGTCATCATTGATGCCTATGCATCCTCTGTTATAAGTTGAAATGAGAAATGGATACTTTGAGTATCTAATGTTATATGTTACATGAAGACTTGATTACCTAATTCATTTATCATCCAAGGCAAAACATGGTTAGAACAATGATATATGTTTAAATGAACAAGTTGGGTATTATCCCTTATGATATGGAATGAATATGTGTACGTGGTTGAGATTTAAAATGAACTATGTTGTGATGTGAAACTATGAAATGTTGCTGCCAAGATGACAATGAGATTACATGTTGTTTGTTGTCTAATTTAGCTTGTATTGTACATGTGCTTGCTGCCCAAATTGGCTTGAATTGTATATGTTGCTTGCTGTCCAATTTGTTATGAAATGTATATGTAGTTTTCTGCCCAAATTGGTGTATTTTAAATGAAATGGTTGCTGCCCAATAAGTCATAGTACATGTAAATGCTTGCTGCCCTTTTGGTTAGTACATGAAACTAGCTAAGTTAATTTGGTTTTGATAGAACTAGCTAGGTATTTCAATATGTGCTAAGCCTAGCTAAGTAACCTTAAAGATGGAATAAGACTTTAAAAGATTGAAACTAGTAAAGTTTAGGGCTGCCTCACTAAGTACATTATGCGTACTTATCACTCTCTTTGTTTCCTTCTTCCAAAATAACAGGTCCGTTGATATCCGAAAGCCATCCGTTTTGTTCCGAGAGCTTCGCAAACCAAGAACAAGTATGATATAATCTTGCTTAGTCTCCTAGTTGGTGGCATAGTCTAAGTTAGTTTGTCATGCATTATGGAACATGTAATTGTCAATTTTGGTTTGTATAAAACTAAGACATGTTATATTACGTAATGACTTGATGAATGTTTATGTAAATATGGATATGATGATATGAATGAACTATGTTTGAAGTTAACTAAGCTTGACATGAATTTGAGTATCATTTATATGGTTCATGCCCTTGATGGATTTGAATGGTTGAGTATGTATAAGTATGATATCTTTATTTGAATTAGGTAGGTTGCATCTAGAATTGTTGTTGGATGATTTGTATAGTTCGAATGGTAATAGAATATTAGAATAAAATGAATGCTGATTTCGAATACTATTTATTGTATATGATTTAGGTTGTTTGAAAGTTGTTATATGTATTTGTATGGTTGTGTTGTAATATGAACTAAGATATGTATATAGGTAATGTTTGATTGTCTTATGTATTCGAATAAGAAGCATTGGTATACTTGAATTAAATGTTCATGAGTTTGATTGAATACATGTTTGCTAGGTCTTATACATATGTTAGTTGATCATGTGTAAGGATTAGGCTTGTTAATATGCATTTGCAACATGTATATAGGATTCATGTTAGAAAAGTTTTAAATTGGCTCACCTATTTGTGTTTATGATCTTGTGATTGGATAAATGATTGTATGATTGTTTGTTTTGATGCTTGTTAAGTATGAATTGAATCTCATATAATTGTATGTTTGATATGTTGACATGTATGAATCTGTCCATCAACTGAATAGTAACATCGCTCACTCGTAACTGGGCGAGGGGTGTTACATAACTCTTTCTGAGACATCAAATACTTCAAACTTTTGTGATCCGTGTACACAATACACTTCTCACCATAGAGATAATGTCTTCAGATCTTTAGAGCAAAAACCACTACAGCCAACACAATGTCATGCGTAGGATAATTGCGCTCATGCACTTTCAAATGTCGCGATGCATAAGCCACCACCTTACCCTCTTGCATTAATACACACCCCAAACCAACATAGGATGCATCACTATACACCACAAACTCTTTCCCTGATTCAGGTTGAACCAAGATAGGAGCTTGCATCAAAGCTACTTTTAGCTTCTCAAAAGCTTGCTGTCTCGCTTCCGTCCACTCATACTTAACATCCTTTTGCAACAACTTCGTCAAAGGAGCAACAATCTTTGAAAATCCATCCACAAACCTCGGTAGTAACCTGCCAACCCAAGGAAACTACGGACTTCATGAACGGACTTAGGAGGCTTCCAATTCATCACCGCCTCAACCTTTTGGGGATCAACTTGAATCCCATCCGCCGAAACCACATGACCAAGGAAAACAACTTCCTTTAGCCAAAACTCACATTTGCTCAGCTTAGCATAAAGCTGATTTTCCAACAACGCTTGCAAAACAATCCTCAAATGACCTTCATGCTCCTCCTCAGTACGAGAGTACACAAGGATATCCTTGATGAACACCACAACGAACTTGTCCAAGAATTCATGGAATACCCTATTCATCATGTCCATGAAAGCAGCAGGAGCATTCGTCAAACCAAACGGCATCACAAGGAACTCATAGTGCCCATATCTTGTTCTAAAGGCTGTTTTCGGCACATCCACATCCTTCACCTTTAACTGATAGTACCTTGACCTCAAGTCAATCTTTGAAAACACAGCCTCTCCCCGAAACTGATAAAAAAGATCATCATTCCTCGGCAAAGGATACTTGTTCTTAACGGTCAACTTATTCAGCTGACGATAATCAATGCACATCCTCATCGTGCCATCTTTCATTTTCACAAACAAGACCGGTGCACCCCAAGGTGACACACTAGGCCGAATGAAGCCACGGTCAAGCAACTCCTGAAGTTGCATCTTCAACTCCTTCAACTCTTTGGGTGCCATGCGATAGAGAGAAATGGACACCAGAGTTGTGTTCTCACACAACTCAATTCCAAATTCAACATCTCGACTAGGCGGTAAACCAGGTAATTCCTTCGGAAACACTCCAGGGAACTCACACACGGTTCTTGTATCCTGAACGCGAACCTCCTTTGAACTAGGATTCAAAACAAATGCTAGGTAAGCCTCACATCCTTGCCACAACATCCGACTTGCTTCCAATGTAGACACCACATTAGCTAGAAACTTCACATTTTCTCTCACCACCACTACCTCTTAATCATCCGCAAGTTTCAATGAAACTTGCTTGCTTTCGAAATCCACAACGGCTCTATGCTCAACAAGCAATTCCATGCCAAGAATTACATCAAAACCATAGGATGGTAATTCCATAAGATCAACAAGAAACACATGATCTTGCACCTTTAAGGGGCACCTCTTATACAAATTTCTTGTTACAACCATCTCACCAAAGGAACTAGTCACATGCATACCAATAGCCAAAGACTCAACAGGCAAACCAAACATTTCAGCATGTTCACGCAATATGTACGAGTGTGTAGATCCAAAATCAATCAAAGAAAGTAATGACAAGGATTGCAAAGTAAAGGTACCTGCGATCCCGTTCGTGTCATTCCTTCCCTCACGATGGGCATACACTCTAGCATGTCCGCCACCGTCAGGTTGGACAGCCACCACATGTGCCACATTCCTTCCACCCTCATCTCTACGCTGGAAATTACCACGACCGCGCCCACGACCTCTCTGTGGCTCAACCGCTCTCACTGGAGCCTGACCCTCTCTCAAAGGTTGAGGACAATCTTTCTTCATATGCCCCCGGTTACCACAGTTCCAGCATGTACCAAGGTTACCCCAACACTAACCAGCGTGTCTCCTACCACACCGGTTACACACATGAGTCCTCAAGAAAGCATTCGGTCATTGTTGACCTCTTCCAGGGTTTCCACCCCCGCATCTAGCATCAAAATGCGGCTTTCTATCCTTGTTGCGTGTAAAATAGTCTATCGCAATTGTAGTGCAAGTCTACACGACGCAAGTAGTAAAGTGATACGAAGTATCGGATATCGTCTCCACAGGGATTGGGCTAATGACTTTCACCTTGTTTACTGCACGAAAGTAAAGAAAATAATTAAGAGTTGTCACGAGAATAATAAGGTAAAAACGTAAAATAAAGGATTGAGAAATCAAGATAGAGAGAATGGGCTGGTATTGAGTTGCTCAGTAGTGCAGGTATTGAATTGCTTAGGATCTCCAGTTCTGTCGTCGCGCCTGTCGCCGACAGCACCTGTCGCGACAGCTGTCCGTTGGCTGTCGCGGCAGCAAACACCAATTCCGTACTTCAAGCTTGGCAAGAATCCCAGATCTGCCTTGCCCTATCCCTAGGCACAAGTCTGTCGATGATCACGTCTTTGATGATACCTCCCGGCGTGAATCGAAGGATGAACACCGATGTGTATGAATTCTTCCTTAGCCACTTAACCTCGCCCTATCCCTAGGCACGAGATGGTTCAACTATAAACTAGAGAACACGCTTTTATCTCTTTCGTATACTTAACTCTCCCGATGCTAAGTAAATGGATAACCTCACAATGCTCTCCCGATGCTCTTGCAAGATATTAGAACCAAGATAAAAGAACTTGAAGTTTATTTTATTGAACTTGAAAAAATCCTAAAACAAAGCAACCCTTGCAACTACTTTACAAAACAACCCGTAGCCCTAGGGGGAAATTAGAACATGTCGGTGACGGGTGGACGACAGGGGGTTTTTGGTTTCGGTTATGGGGTAATCGTTATGCCCTAGGTTTAATCTATGCCCTTATATAAGCTTTGGGCTCAAGTTATCTAAGGTAACAAGGATTACAATTTTAATTAAAAGTAAAATTCTAATAAAGACTAAATCTCTAAAGTCTCCTACTTTCCAGCCGCATCCTTGTTTCTAGGAATTTCTTCTCCTTGAGCTTTGGCTTGACATATCTTTTGATCCGGGGCTTGGAAAAATATTTGGCTTTCACACGACAGACGAGCAGATTTTTCTCTATCTATCGAGGTCCACTTTACTTTTCCTCTTCATAAGGTTGCTGTCACCTTGCTGTCACGACAGGTCCGTGACAGGTTCGTCTGCTTCGACTGCTCGTCCAGTTCAGCTTTCCTGCTTATCTGCCCTGCGCCTGCCTTCAACATCTACTATGGCAGATACCTGCAAAAATAGCCATCTTTTAGTAGAATCCGTGCCTTTAGTCCATTTGTGATGTTTTACTGAAACTAACCTAAATGCAATGCAATGATGCTTGAATGCAGCAGAAATATGGGTTAAAAAGGGTGTAAATAATAGAACTTTTACACACTCAACAATCCTTATGCCTCTTGTTGTGATCTCTACCATAATCGCATTCTGCAGCTCGCTTCCCCCGAGCTAGATCGTCTTGCTCGACTCGCCAAACCAAGATTCATCTCAATGTCCTTGGCTCTAGTGACCAATACATCGAAATCAGTATAATCGGCTGCGAGCATATAGGTTTTCACGTCCACCACCAGCCCATAACGGAACCGTTCACATCTTTCTCTCTCATTAGGAATTAGCTCAAGTGCATATTGGCTAAGGCGAACAAGCTGAATCTCATATTCAGCCACAGACATGCTCCCTTGCATAAGAGACATAAACTCCCTCTTTTTCTCGTCGAGGTAACGAACTACCAAATATTTCCGCTTGAACGCATTAAAAAAGAATGTCCAAGTCACTTCATCATCCTCCATTCCCGCAATAGTGGTCGTCCACCACGTATATGCATCACCATGCTGTAGTGACACAATGCATCCCGGCTTCTGAACATTATTGCAGTTCAGTTGTCCAAGAATCCTCTTGGTGCTCTCCAACCAAGACTCAGAACCTTCCGGTGTCAAACCTCTAAACTCAGTCCCTCCTAGACTGTAGAGATGCTGCAACAGTAATCTCACATTAGCAACATCCTGTGGTGTAGCTCCATGAGCTCCAACTACTGCTACCGGAAAAGCTCCAGCAATAGCTTGTATCAACATGGTCATATCAAGAGCAACCTCCCCCTGAACCCCCTCGGGTCCAGCAACCCTAGAACCAACTCCAGCAGCACCAACGACAGCTCCACCACCACCAGGTGGTCCACCAGGGGGAGGAGGAGGTAGATCCTCAACATTCTCTACATTCTCATTCTCAACATAGAACATGTATTGATTCTTAGCTCTCTACGTGGCCCCATAATAAAAAACAATGCACTGACAAAATACAACAAACTCAATTAGGCACCTCTAGAAGTTTTTCTCTGGTTATCTGCCTAGAGCCGGTGGTAGGCACCTCTAGGTTTCCTGAGATTCTAGTCTCTTTTCTACTCTAAGTGCTAAGCTTTCCTATTCTAGTTTGGCTAACAGAAATCTAAGCAGTATAACAGTCACAAAAGTGTTTAAATTTTCAGAACTATAGAAAGGCTCTAAACTTCTCCTTAATCTGTCCTAAAGATGCTGCCACTACAGAGATGTCAAGACAGGTAAGTTAATTTCACAGTTTTAAGCCAACAGTTTAATCTTTTCTGTGTTTTTTTTTAAAGAAATTTAAAATAAAAGACACAACAAATAATAAAAAGATGTACTTAAGACTCTATTAATGATGGAGGGTTGCCACCCCCAAACTCGAGGGTTGCATTGCCCTCAATGCAAAATGACATGAATAATAAAGAAAAAGTACATCACAAAATATAAAGGCAGGCAACAATCAGAGGAAAATAAAACTTAAATTTTCAGTCGCTGCCCTCGCTGCTGCTGCTGATTCGGATCTGCCGGCAGCGTCTGCGCTGTGGGGGAGGCTGGACAGGTTCAGAGACAGGTTCAGGGACAGGTTGCTCCACAGGCTGAACATCGGAACTGCTGCCGCTGTCCCAACTGCTGGTGGTAGTGGTACTAGCCTTAGGCAGCCTTTTCTTGTCTGCCACATGTTTAATCCTCTTGACCCTGGTAAAGTCACTCTCCAAATTCCTCCGGATAAGAGGGCTGTCATTAGTGGCAGGTCTCTTGGTTCCTCGAGGGGAAGTGTCTGCCGGTTGGTCGCCTTCTGCCGTCGGGGCAGGTGATTTGGTGGAAGCGGTCGAGTGGGACGGGGAGGCAGGTGGTGTGGGCGTGTGGATATGTGTGTGGACAGGAGTGGGGATATGGAAATAATGGGCAGGAAAAGTAGGGAATTGAACATCGGGAAAATTTAGAGATTGGGTAATAAAATTTACCGTGGAGTTTGTGAAGTCCCGAATAAATGTCATCAATCCCAATTGGCGTTCCTCTACCCGTTGTAAAGCAGCTAGGATGAGGGCAGACTGGTCTGTAGGAGGGGCGTTGGTTTCAGCATCAGGGGCAGGCTCGGTGGCAGGGTCGGTGGGTGGTTCCTCTGATGATTCTGCGGGTGAGCCAGCAGGGTTGAAGGAGGAGACAGGTGTAGCCGCGATCAGCTCCATGAGGCTGTTGATGTTATTGTCTGTCCACCCTCTGCCCTTCCTGATTTTGTCGGAGGGGTCCTCAGGCACCGCAGCACATCGGCAGAGGGACGTTATGGTGAACGGCAGGCAGAGGCATGAGTCAGAGCGGAAGGCACAGTCCAGGATGCTATCCCTCATATATCTGCCCACATTAATGGCCCTGTTGTGCATAATGGAGTGAATCAGGGCAAGCCGCTGTCGGTTGACTGTCGTGTGGTGGGACGAGGGCAGGATACGCTTTTTGATGAAAGCGTTCCAAAGTTTGGCTTCCGGGCGGAGCTGTCCCCTGTTGACGGAGTGGGGGTTCTTTTTGCTGGTTGTCCATGATGTACCGGCCTCTGTCAACTCCACCATGATGGCATCGTAAGTGGCAGCGTCGAGGGAGTCGATGAATTCCTGGTGAGCATCATCACCGGGGCCAAAGAAAAGGCCAAACATGTGATTGATGCTGTCGGCCGTGAAAGGTACTTGCACTCCTCGAACAGTGACAGATGTCGCCGTCCTGCTGTCTATGGCTGCGTAGAATTCGCGGACTAAGGTGTCGTTAAGCTCGGCCGGTTGTTCAGCAAAAGACTCCCATAGTTGATCCTTGATGGCCTTGAAAATGAACGGCCGGAGTCCTATGTTGGGCATCTGTCGGATGTACACGAAGCCACGTTCCTCCCATAACTCTTTGTTGGCAAAGGGGGATGCTGCTGCGGAAGAAGAGGCGGCAGCAGAGCTACGGCGGGTTTGTCTCGACGACATATTGGTTGCAAGGGCTGTGTGAAAAAAAGAAAAGAGAGAGCAAATAAAACTAGAGGAGAAAAATAACAAGAGAACAAAATCAGAAGTGATGAAAATGAAAGTGGGAAGGGGTTTATATAGCGGTCGAGTAGCTGCCCATTTAATGCCGCAACGGCAGGCGTGAAGAACGGGGCGGCATATTGGATGTAGCGTGACTGACGTGTCTGACACGCATTTGTGCGTCTGCTGTGCGTCTGCCGCACGCTTCGGCGTCTGCAGCGCCAAACTGTTGACAGCCTGTCAAGTCCGTCTGCGCCGGCAGCTGAAACGACAGGTTATCATAAATGGGCTTTATTTGGCTGATGGTTGGGCGGTGGGCTTGGGCCACTTCTTCTTTCCTTCTTGACTCCTTTATTTCCTAAAAACTGAAATTAGAAAAAAAAAACAAAACATTATTCGAATAAAATAAACCTAATTCCTAATAAATAATAATAAAAATAAAAATAAAACTTAGGTTAAATTAGGGGTGCCTTGTGGGGCATCTCCTAAAGTAACCACTTCCTGAATTCCTGGGGCTTCAGTCCCCTGATAATGCTTGAGTCGTTGTCCATTGACTTTGAATTGGTGCCCGTCTTTTAATGATTGAATTGTGATGGCACCATGGGGAAAAACTTGAACTACTTGAAACGGGCCAGACCATCTAGACTTTAGCTTTCCTGGGAAGAGTTTAAGTCTAGAATTAAATAACAACACAAGCTGCCCTGGGCAGAACTGTCGTGGCAGCAGTTTCTTGTCGTGCCACTTTTTAGTCTTTTCCTTGTAAATCCTTGCGTTGTCGTAGGCCATTGTCCGTAATTCTTCAATCTCGTTTAAATCTAATAACCTTTTCTGGCCGGCCTTGTCCAAGTCCATATTTACTGCCTTGATTGCCCAATATGCTTTGTGTTCGATCTCGACAGGCAAGTGACAGGTTTTCCCATAAATCAGTCGGAATGGAGACATTCCCAATGGAGTCTTGAAAGCTGTCCGGTATGCCCATAATGCATCATTCAGAAGTAAAGACCAATCTTTCCTAGTTGGTTTAACCATCTTTTCAAGGATGTTCTTCACTTCCCTATTGGATATCTCAGCCTGTCCATTGGTCTGTGGGTGGTATGCTGTCGCGATCCTGTGCTTGACACCATATTTCTTCAAGGCAGCAGCAATTACCCTATTATCAAAATGTCTCCCCTCATCACTGATAATCGCCCTAGGGATGCCAAATCTAGAAAAAATGTTTTTATGTAAAAACTTTTGGACCGTCTTGGCATCATTCTTTTGAGTTGCGATTGCTTCAACCCACTTGGAGACATAGTCCACTGCTAGGAGGATATAAAGATTTCCACACGAAGATGGAAAAGGTCCCATAAAATCAATCCCCCAAACATCAAAGATCTCTACTTCTAGAATATTCTGCAGTGGCATCTCATTTCTCCTCGAGATGTTACCTGTCCGCTGGCACCTGTCACAGCTTTTGTAAAATTCCTGTGCATCTTTATAAAGTGTCGGCCAGTAGAACCCTGACTGCAGCACCTTGGCAGCAGTTTTATTGCCTCCTAAGTGACCTCTATTTTGTGACGCATGACAGTGATGGAGAATGTCTTCTTGTTCTTCTTGTGGTACACACCTTCTTATAACCTGATCTGCGCACATTTTGAAAAGAAGAGGTTCGTCCCAATAATAATGTTTAACATCATTTTGGAACCTCTTCCTTGCTTGATAATTAAGATCAGTAGGTAATATTTCGCTAACTATATAGTTAACGAAATCAGCATACCAGGGAAGGTTAGAAGACTTACCTGCCGCCATGGCTGTCGCGACAGCGACAGCGGCAGCAAAGAGCTGCTCATCTGGGAAGGTCTCCAGTATGTGTGTCTCATCTAACGGTAGACTCTGTCCCGTCTCCAACCTCGACAAGTGGTCTGCCACTTGATTTTCTGTCCCCTTTTTGTCTTTGATCTCAAGGTCGAATTCTTGTAATAGCAAGATCCATCGTATCAGCCTAGGCTTCGCATCCTTCTTTGCAAACAAGTACCTGAGGGCAGAATGGTCGGTGTGTATTATTACCTTCGTTCCAAGTATGTAAGAACGAAACTTGTCGATGGAGAACACCACAGCTAACAGCTCCTTTTCTGTGGTGGTATAGTTCACTTGGGCTTCATTTAATGTTTTGCTAGCATAATATATGACGTGAAACAGCCTGTCTCTGCGCTGCCCAAGTGCTGCCCCGACAGCATAGTCACTAGCATCACACATGATCTCGAATGGTTGTGTCCAGTCTGGTGGCTGTACTATGGGGGCTGTCACTAACTTTTCCTTCAGAACCTTGAATGCTTCAGTACATTCCTCATTAAAGTTAAAGGGTCGGTTCTGCTCTAGGAGATGGCATAGCGGTTTGGTGATCTTTGAAAAATTTGCAATAAATCTTCTGTAAAAACCGGCATGCCCTAAAAACTCCTAATGCCCTTGACTGTGGTTGGCGGCGGCAGCTTCTCTATGACTTCAATTTTTGCCCTGTCGACCTCTATCCCACGGCAGCTAATCTTATGGCCTAGAACTATCCCTTCATCTACCATAAAATGGCATTTTTCCCAATTGAGAACAAGGTTAGTTTTTTCACATCTTTCAAGTACCTTTTGGAGGTTGCTGAGGCAGCTCTCAAAATCGTCTCCAAAGACGGAAAAATCATCCATGAAAATCTCAAGGAAATCCTCTACCATGTCGGAGAATATTGCCATCATGCACCTTTGGAAGGTGGCAGGTGCGTTACAAAGGCCGAACGACATCCTCCTAAATGCATATGTTCCGTAGGGACATGTGAAAGTCGTTTTCTCTTGATCCTCCGATGCAATAGCAATTTGGTTATAACCTGAATAACCATCAAGAAAACAATAATAAGATTTACCCGCTAATCTATCAAGCATTTGATCAATAAAGGGTAAAGGGAAGTGGTCCTTTCGGGTAGCTTTGTTAAGCTTCCGATAGTCCATACAAACCCTCCAACCGGTCACAGTCCTGGTTGGGATTAGTTCATTGTTTTTGTTGGTTATCACGGTCATGCCTCCTTTCTTGGGAACACATTGCACCGGGCTAACCCATTTGCTGTCGGAGATGGCGTAAATAATACCAGCATCTAACCATTTAATGATCTCCTTACGCACTACCTCCTTCATCGCATGGTTTAGCCGCCTTTGAGCATCTATAGTCGGCTTATGATCTTCCTCAAGAAGGATTTTGTGCATGCATAACGCCGGACTAATGCCCTGAATGTCTGCTATCGTCCATCCAATCGCCTTTTTGTGCTGCCTTAGCATGTCGATCAGCTGTCGTTCCTGTTCCTGCGGCAGCTTAGCAGAGATGATTACGGGCAGTGTGTCATCACAACCAAGATAAGCATATTTAAGCTGCCCTGGCAGGGGCTTGAGTTCTAAGACAGGTGGTTCAACAGTAGAGGGCTTTTGGATTAAATGGTTATCCGAAGTGTAATTCAAGGGTTCGAATAACTTACCTGGACGATGGTCTAACCAGTTTACCTCCTCATGACCTTCAGTATCAGATGTATCGGATTCAGAGGAGTTGCTGTCGTCGGTGCTGTCGTTATCGCTGTCGTGACAGGTCTGTAAATGGCTGTCGCAGTAGTGACCAAATTTTTTATCATGGCAGCCCGACCTGATGCAGGGGTAATCAAAGGTCACCTCAATGATGGCCTTGCATTCCTCGTCCAAATCAGCTCGTTTCATTGATTGGAGAACATTCAACTTAATCTCTTGATCGTTTACTCGCATGGTGAGTTCTCCTCTCTCCACATCAATCAGTGATCTTCCCGTGGCTAAAAAGGGTCGCCCAAGGATGACTGGTGCGTTCTCATCTGCCTCGCAATCTAAAATAAGAAAGTCAGCAGGAAAAATAAACTTATCCACTCTTACCAAAATGTCTTCAATCTTTCCCTCTGGATGAACGTAAGAGCGGTCGGCTAGCTGTAGGGTAACTGTCGTGGGCCGCGCCTTCCCAATACCTAATTTCTGAAAAACAGATTTGGGCATTAGATTAACACTAGCTCCAAGATCACAAAGTGCCTTACCCACAAATTTGTCACCGATTACACAAGGTATGAGGAAGCTCCCTGGATCCTTCTTCTTCTGGGGTGGCTGCCGATGAAGAATACTCATGCAACCATCTGCCATCCTTACCGTTTCAAACTCCCCAAGTTTATATTTCTTTGACATGACATCCTTGAGAAATTTAGCATAACCGGGCATCTCCCTAACGGCATCTAACAGCGGAATATTAATCTGAACCTGCTTAAAAATATCATAAATCTTTTTAAGTTGAGATTCTTGCTTAGCTTGCTTTATCCGTTGAGGAAAGGGTGGTGGGGGACGGTAATCAGCAACACGTCCTTCCCACTGCATACGAATCTGAGGACGATGTTCTTCATTTTTCTCCTCTGTCGCTTCTGCTGTCGTGACAGGCTCATCGGCAGCAGTCTGTTTATCACCTGTCGGGGCAGCTTACTCGGCAGGTTTATCTAAGGCAGGTTCCTTTTCTGTTTCAGCTTTTTCCGGTCCAGGTAACTTTTTCCCACTCCTAGTAGTAATCACCTTACATTGCTCATGTGGGGGCGGTCTAGCATTTTCAGTATTGCTAGGGAAACCTCCATTCTGCCTCGGCTTAATGTGCTGGGACACCTGACCCATTTGTGTCTCTAGAGATTTCAAGGTAGCCTCATGATTTGTCATCCTCATCTTGGTTTCATCCATAAAGTTTTCCGTCTTCTTGACAAACTGATTAATATTGTCCATATACGTACCAGTCTGAGACATAAAAGTGGCCAGAGTCTGCTCCAATACACTACTCGTGGCAGGTGGTGGCTGCTGTTGCTGTTGCGGCGACAGGTTCTGCGGCAGGTTTTGCGGCTGCTGTTGCTGTCGCGTCAACAATCTAGGACCCCCTGATTCTGATTATGCACTTGCGGATTCAGAGCATTGTTAGGGTTACTCCAAGAAAATTTGGGATCTTTCCTCCAATTAGGATTGTGGTTGTTGGAATTGTAGTTTGGCTTGTAATTTCCAACATATTTTCCCTCTTCTATATTTATAGGGCATTCATCCCTACTATGAATTCCCTCACAAGTAGTACAAACTTCCTCGACAGCAAATCCTCGTAAGTCCTCTTCATTCAATAAGTGTTTCATGGCTTTAGTAAGGAATGCTACCTGTGATTTCATAGTGCTGTCGGCCTCATAGTCCTTGACAGCAAGTACCCGTTTACCCCCTCTTCTAGCTGTCGGAAACTGTTCTTCATTCTTAGCTAAATTTTTCAGAACTTGCAGCGCCTCGTCTGGATCTTTATCCAATAGTAATCCATTTGCTGCAGAATCAATTCGGATGCGAGTTTGTAGATTGGCAGCATTATAGAACTTTGTAACCTGATTCCAGACGGGGAATCCATGCATAGGGCAGTTTCGAAGAAGAGTAGTAAACCTGTCCCAGGCCTCGTGCATTGGCTCGTCATCTTCCTGTTGAAAAGTAGCAATTTCATTACGTAATCGCTCAGATAAATGCGAAGGATTAAAACGAGATAAGAATTCACGAGTTAAATCTGCCCAAGTCATAATAGAACCCGGTGTTAGTTTATTACACCAAGTTTTAGCTCTGTCCCTCAAGGAGTGAGGGAATAACCGAAGCCTCAGTATCTCCGGACTAACTCCTGGCAGTCTAAACGAACCACAGATCTCCTGGAACGTTTTGAGATGCTCCCTAGCATCTTCTGTCGCAGAACCACTAAACTGTCCGACGTTGTTGATCATACTAAACATGACAGGTTTAAGCTCGAAGTTATCAACATCAATATCCGGCAGCGTGGTCTCCAGCTCTACATGATCATTCAGCATGTAGTCACGACATGACCGTCGTCCACCTGCTGCGGGCGGATCGGCGACAGGTGGGTTATTATTGCCAAGGGGTGGTATGAATCCACCAGCAGGTTGGTTATGGGCCATCTTCTCTAGCTGTTCTTCGAGATATTCGTTTCTGTCTAAAAGTCGGCGAAGTTGTTTCTTGAGATTGAAGGAACGTTCGATCTCCGGATCTAATTTATACTCAGGATCTTCACCTCTTTTGGATCTGCGCATAAACAAGAAAACCTCGTGAAAAGCAAGAGTTGAAGACACAAAAGAAAAATTAAAGAAAAGAAAAAAATAATAATAAAAACGAAAATAAGAATAAAAGTAAAAAGTGCAATAAAAGAAAGATGTAGTTATGTTGCCAATCCCCAGCAACGGCGCCAAAAACTTGTTGCGTGTAAAATAGTCTATCGCAATTGTAGTGCAAGTGTACACGACGCAAGTAGTAAAGTGATACGAAGTATCGGATATCGTCTCCACATGGATTGGGCTAATGACTTTCACCTTGTTTACTGCACGAAAGTAAAGAAAATAATTAAGAGTTCTCACGAGAATAATAAGGTAAAAACGTAAAATAAAGGATTGAGAAATCAAGATAGAGAGAATGGGCTGGTATTGATTTGCTCAGTAGTGCAGGTATTGAATTGCTTAGGATCTCCAGTTCTGTCGTCGCGCCTGTCGCCGACAGCACCTGTCGCGGCAGCTGTCCGTTGGCTGTCGCGGCAGCAAACACCAACTCCGTACTTCAAGCTTGGCAAGAATCCCAGATCTGCCTTGCCCTATCCCTAGGCACAAGTCTGTCGATGATCACGTCTTTGATGATACCTCCCGGCGTGAATCGAAGGATGAACACCGATGTGTATGAATTCTTCCTTAGCCACTTAACCTCGCCCTATCCCTAGGCACGAGATGGTTCAACTATAAACTAGAGAACGCGCTTTTATCTCTTTCGTATACTTAACTCTCCCGATGCTAAGTAAATGGATAACCTCACAATGCTCTCCCGATGCTCTTGCAAGATATTAGAACCAAGATAAAAGAACTTGAAGTTTATTTTATTGAACTTGAAAAAATCCTAAAACAAAGCAACCCTTGCAACTACTTTACAAAACAACCCGTAGCCCTAGGGGGAAATTAGAACATGTCGGTGACGGGTGGACGACAGGGGGTTTTTGGTTTCGGTTATGGGGTAATCGTTATGCCCTAGGTTTAATCTATGCCCTTATATAAGCTTTGGGCTCAAGTTATCTAAGGTAACAAGGATTACAACTTTAATTAAAAGTAAAATTCTAATAAAGACTAAATCTCTAAAGTCTCCTACTTTCCAGCCGCATCCTTGTTTCTAGGAATTTCTTCTCCTTGAGCTTTGGCTTGACATATCTTTTGATCCGGGGCTTGGAAAAATATTTGGCTTTCACACGACAGACGAGCAGATTTTTCTCTATCTATCGAGGTCCACTTTACTTTTCCTCTTCATAAGGTTGCGGTCACCTTGCTGTCACGACAGGTCTGTGACAGGTTCGTCTGCTTCGACTGCTCGTCCAGTTCAGCTTTCCTGCTTATCTGCCCTGCGCCTGCCTTCAACATCTACTATGGCAGATACCTGCAAAAATAGCCATCTTTTAGTAGAATCCGTGCCTTTAGTCCATTTGTGATGTTTTACTGAAACTAACCTAAATGCAATGCAATGATGCTTGAATGCAGCAGAAATATGGGTTAAAAAGGGTGTAAATAATAGAACTTTTACACACTCAACAATCCTTATGCCTCTTGTTGTGATCTCTACCATAATCGCATTCTGCAGCTCGCTTCCCCCGAGCTAGATCGTCTTGCTCGACTCGCCAAACCAAGATTCATCTCAATGTCCTTGGCTCTAGTGACCAATACATCGAAATCAGTATAATCGGCTGCGAGCATATAGGTTTTCACGTCCACCACCAGCCCATAACGGAACCGTTCACATCTTTCTCTCTCATTAGGAATTAGCTCAAGTGCATATTGGCTAAGGCGAACAAGCTGAATCTCATATTCAGCCACAGACATGCTCCCTTGCATAAGAGACATAAACTCCCTCTTTTTCTCGTCGAGGTAACGAACTACCAAATATTTCCGCTTGAACGCATTAAAAAAGAATGTCCAAGTCACTTCATCATCCTCCATTCCCGCAATAGTGGTCGTCCACCACGTATATGCATCACCATGCTGTAGTGACACAATGCATCCCGGCTTCTGAACATTATTGCAGTTCAGTTGTCCAAGAATCCTCTTGGTGCTCTCCAACCAAGACTCAGAACCTTCCGGTGTCAAACCTCTAAACTCAGTCCCTCCTAGACTGTAGAGATGCTGCAACGGTAATCTCACATTAGCAACATCCTGTGGTGTAGCTCCATGAGCTCCAACTACTGCTACCGGAAAAGCTCCAGCAATAGCTTGTATCAACATGGTCATATCAAGAGCAACCTCCCCCTGAACCCCCTCGGGTCCAGCAACCCTAGAACCAACTCCAGCAGCACCAACGACAGCTCCACCACCACCAGGTCGTCCACCAGGGGGAGGAGGAGGTAGATCCTCAACATTCTCTACATTCTCATTCTCAACATAGAACATGTATTGATTCTTAGCTCTCTACGTGGCCCCATAATAAAAAACAATGCACTGACAAAATACAACAAACTCAATTAGGCATAATAAGGTAAGTAATCCAAGTACTCAAGCTCATTTTTGAAAACAATTCTTCTCATTAGTACTGATATGGCAATGGGATCCCCAACTATACCCCAAATACATCATAGCATCACAAATTCATCTTTGTTGAATCATACACCATCACTCAAATATCATACTTTCACCGAAAAGTCACTAACATTCATAACTGCACACAATAACCACTTACCAAGCCCCAATTATTTGTTAACCTGGCTCTGATATCAACAAATGTTACACCCTTAGCCCGGCCTAGACGCTTGACCTGAACTACGAAGATTACACGGGGAAAACCAAAGTCAACCCAAAAGTCAACCTTGATTAATGACCCTTTTTTCTTTTTTTATCTTTTCTAGATGCACATTAAGCCTATGTGAATACTTAAGATTCGTATTAGAGAAGGGCACATCGATCGAAAAACATTTAGGGACTCAATTGCATGAATTACACTTTTAGGGACTAAAATGTAATTTTTAGAAAATAAACGGACATTGTAGATTTTAAGATTACCAAATTGTAATTAGTCATGTTAGACGCCTCTCTGTCAAATTTCAGCTTAAATGGACTTTCCAAACTCAAGAAATTGCATCCACAACATTCAGGACTAAAATGTAAAACATGAAAACTTAAAACAATTAAAATCAACATCCAATGGTCATCCGTTTCGGAACACCCACCCTTCGTACCGAAACGCCCGTATCGAAATGGTGTTGACCGTTTCAGTACTCGGGTGCGTTCCGAGACCGCTATCGAAACATGCCTCTCCAGTAGCCAAAATGTTCCGAAACACCTTCAACCGTACCGAAACGCCATGGCCATTACAAGTCCTCGTTTCAAAATAGTTAAGGGTGTTTCGATACACCCTGCCCTGTGACAGCAGAAATTGCTGGTTTTTCACCTCTTAACCCACTCAAACATGCCTCAAATTGTACCACAACATACCAACAAGTCATTTTGACACAAGAGATCATCTTTACGAACCTTAAGCTAGAGCATGGCATCAAACACATAATCACTCAATCTATATGCATGCTTCCTAGCCACAAAACCAAACATAAACTTTCAAACCTCAAACCAAACCTTTGGGACCATTTACAACCCATAAAAGCCATCACAAACATGCCACAAACTTAGGGAGTTCAAAACACATCTCCCAAATACAACCTTGGTGTCCCATTGCCAAATATCAAAACTAAAGTGTATAAAAACATCGCCATACATGAGCTTTGCACTTCCTTGGATGTTCTTAACCTTCTTGCTGCCCAAAACACCTCAATTATCTGCATTATTGGTACAAGAGAGCGTAAGCACATTTGCTTAGTGAGGCAAGCTCAAAAGAAAATCAACACAACAATGCATTATTCAAAACACTTTCTTAAAAGCTTTTTCTGCAACATGCTCATTCTATCTCATGCTTGAAAATCATTTCAAAGCAAAACTTTATTGAAAACACATGTACCTCAATTCTATCTCATGCATTTAAACCAATGCAAATCTCATGGAAAAGCCATACTCGTGCTTGTGAAAACCAAATCATTTCATATACAAATCTCATATGCATTTCTCATAGCATAAATCATCTCATCAATAGGTACATGTGAATCAAAAGCATTTTCATACATTATATTGGCATTTCACATCACCGTACTCACTTGTCTAGTAACATAATTTCTGGTGGAATCTCACATCTCCGTACTCACATGGCGGAATCTCTCATCGTCACAAAGCTTGGGTATTTCACCAAGTCCTACCCGATAAAATGCCTATCATCGGTCTCTCCCTTCGGATTGAATCCAAAGAGCACGTACGAATTTTTAGTTTATAGTGCACTCTCATCCTATTGATCGATCAATTATATCCGGTAAGTATCTCATCTTCAATGCCAATATATTATGTCAAAACATCATCTCACCTACTGTTTTTAATGTAACATTTCTCAAAGCTTTCACATCTCATTCAAAATCATAACATTTGCCATGCTTTAAAACAAAAGCTCAAAACTCAACAATGCAACATGTTATTTCATGAATCTTTTCAAGCATCATCTCATGCTATAAATCATGCATAAAAACAGTAGGAATTTATCTATCTCAAACCATGAGCATGTAAAAGCATTTTAGGGCAACCACCACATATATGAGAGCAATCTAACCAGTACTTACTTCCAGACATAGAAAGGTGTTTCAAACCTTTCCTAAATCCCCATACCTTGTTTCTTTGTCCCTCAAGGACTTCTAAAACCATTCACACTCACCGATTACGTTTCGCTTGCTCGTCGAAACGCTATCTAAGCTCCCAGATCAACACCAAAGGCGTCTGAAGATGTCTCCCCTGTTTATAACACATAAGAGCAGAGGATTAATGCATCATCATGCATTGAAATCATCAGCCACACACCTAAACTCGCTGCTCTACTCAAGAACCTCATTTTGGCCACCAAAAACAACCGAAATCATCTCCAAAACTCTCCCAAAACAAAGCCTAGCCAAGATCTATCACTTCTAATCATTTCTAAACATCAATTAACATAAAAAACCACCACAAACTCGTCCTTATACCTCCAGCTATAACAGAACACCAAAACCACACCAAAAACAGCCATTCTAGCATACAAAACTTATGAATCCAAGCCTATTCGGGATTTGTTTGATAAAACCTCATTTATAACATCAATTACCATCCAAAATACATTAGAAAACAACCTCAAAACAGAGCCTAACCAACAACCACGAAAATCATCAAGATCTCTCCCCAAAACCTTGAGTTTTAATATAATTTATTATTTCTAACATCAAAGCAACTCAAAAAATATTAACAAAGGATTGATAACTTGGGAATTTCAGTAAAGAAATGATCAATAGAGAAGAAGGACGAAGCTTACCACTAATGGCTGATTTCGCCTTGATTTGGGCGTTTTCTTGAAAATCCAATGGGAAAACAAGAGGATTTCGTGAGGAAAAGATTAGGATTCAAAAGGAGATTGAAATCTCATCAAAAGGAATGAAAATCAGAGGCTAAATGATGGAGGAAATGTGTTTGGCTGAAAAGAAATTGAGAGAAAATGAAATGAGAGAAAATTGAAGTAAGGTAGTTATGAAAAGTCAAAGATAGTTTTCCTTTAATCAATCTTTATTTCCTTAAATTAAAACATTATTAAAATCACCCAAAATAAGGATAAATCTGATTAAAAACATTTTGGTAAAATTAGCTCCTTAAAGATTCAAAGTTTCAATCCTTTACAAAACAATCACTATTTAACTTTTGCAAAAACTGCAATTTGGTCACTACACCGAAATGTAGTATTTCCAAACCTTATTTTGTAAAATTGTTTGCACCATAGTCATTCACATAATAAATGAGGATTTTTAGATATTTTCCATATTTTTAAAGCATCCCGAACTAGGTGTTCCCTAAGTCTCCCTTTAAGATTTGAACCGTTCTCGACCGGCCCGATTCGAACTCTAAAACACCTAGGCCCAAAATCGGGGCGTTACACACCATTTTATCACTCAAGTTTCACACATGTTAAAATGCCTTATCCGATCATTAAGTCATAGAATTTACAAACTTAATTCTAAATCATATGCTCATTTCTTTATGCATCCAACAAATTAATGACCTTAAATAGCTTACAAGGAAAATAGCATTCCAAGAATCATTCTAGACATTCCTATCATAGGGAAAAGATTATGCTTCTCATATGGATCCAATTCTACTCTATTATCTTACATTAAATCAAACAAGAACACGCATCAAATATAAGTAATTATGGAGGCCTTTTACACACCATATTGAAGTTTAAATAAAATTTTCAACTGAAACCAAAAAATTGACCAATGCAAAATACTTATTAAACATCTATGTGCCACCACTCTAGGAGTTCTAATGATATAGTTCTAAAACATCTATTTGAGCCCTTTGTGATCTCCTCCAAGCTCTAAAATAACGAAGTAATATCGAACCTGAAATGCAATGAAAGAATTGCGTAAGTACACTTAGTGAGGTAACTTCAGCAAAAGAAACATGATTCATTTAACTTAATTTCCATAACTCTAAAAGGCATGTTCATGTACTTCTAGGCTCATTTCAAAGTTATCCAAATCAAACTACATAAGCAAATCAATGGTTATGCCCGTATTTATGGTGATTAAACTAATTGTAGGAATAAGATTGCCCAAAACATCCATTCCAAACGTGGAATTTTTACTTCATTTGTCTTTCGAACAAGCATAAAATTTTCATCTAAGTTTATATATGTTTAATATTCAATCAACACATAACTCATGTATCTTCATTTAACCTTCAATTAGTGCTTAATACACTATGGCTCACTTGCTAATTGCTTATTAAGACTCAAATATATTCATTTGGCAGCTAACTAACCATAAAACATTACTCATTTCTAATTAATTTGATTTAACTAACGTTTACCCTTTACTAGGAATTCGAACGTTGCATAGCACTTTCATGTCCAGTTAGAAATCAAATAACACTTACACGAAGTCACTTATAATTTAACTAACATAAACCTTATACAAGATCACTGAATGTTTGACTAAGCCAAGCATTCCTTACTCACTTAGCATTCGATTATACTCAACCCATTTAATCTTTTATAGCATTTAGCCGAAGATAACCTCAGGATATTCACATAATATATAGACAAACAATATATTTCTTGCTCATGCAAAGCATGATATTAATTCATAGTTTAAGTTATGACCTCTTAATATCTATTTCAAGTGACTCATTCAAGACTATGTCTTTACTTATAACTCCTCAAACATTTTACAATATAGCACAAAATTGAAGGGTAAACAAAAAAATACATTATAATCAAGACTATCTCAATTACAATTCTATAATCGTATGTGAACCTGTAGAACTAGTGTTTTGATATAATAATTGAAAAATGTTTTGGACTAATTTGAAAAAAATTTAAAACTTGGTTTTAAGTCCAAACAACTTGAAAATATGTTTGAGGTATTTAAAAAGGGTTTTGGCAAATTTTTATTCATTTTAAATAGCCAAACTTGACTTTTCAAGCTGCCTGTACGGATACGGTCCAACTCGTATCGATACCTTTTTGCCTAATTTGGTCACTGCCAAAACCCGTATCGAAACATACTTGGTCGTTTAGATACGGTAAGGGATCGTATCGATACGCCTAGTAAGCGTACCGATCCCATTTTAACAACCCCAACGGTCATATTTCCCAACGGTCTTTTAAACTGCAGGACCGTACCGATACGCTAGGTAAGCGTATCGATATGCATCAGCTGAAGTGCACAACGACTACTTCCTTATCGAGACCGTATTGATACAGTTGGAAGGGTATCGATACGCCAAGCTGCAGAACTGCATTTATGGTAGGAAATAAAGTCCACAATGGCTCCAATTCAACCACAGCGGCTAGTACAAACTCATTAAGGAGTATCAAAGGGACCTCCAAGCATCAAGTAATAGTTAATGCTTCAATTGTCAATCAACAAATGATCAAGAATTGTCTTTGTACTTAAATTGTCATTTCTTTGTATAGACAAACACTAGTGAGCCAAAATTGTTAAATTTGCTCAAGTGTTTTTAGGTTTTGGGTGAGAGCTAAATTGTGCAAACAAACACCTATTAGAGGGATTTGTGTTTGCTTATCTTTTCTATTGTAAAGAGGGTTTGATCAAGGCTATGGGTAGAAAGCTTGATCGGTGTATAAGAGTTTCCTCCTAAGCCTAGAAAAGGCGACGAATCAATAGTGGATTGATTGGAAATCCTTAGATGGAAGCTAAGGTAGTGGATGTAGACCTTGGTTAGAAGGTTGAACCACTATAATTCTTTGTGTCATTAATCTTTTAAGCTTCCACACCACATTCACCAAAATTCCACTTCTCCACCACTTGGCGAACAAGAACGGTTGAAGGAATCGAGCCCCCTAAATCTCAACAATTGGTATAAGAGCTTGGCTCAATCGAAGAGGATTAACATCATATTGGGAAGATCCAGCAATCTCGATCAACATTTCAAACAACCGGCTCAATGGCGCAATCCATCGACAAACCGCCCTTCTTCGATGGAACCCACTATGCCAATTGGAAGACAAAGATGAAGTTCTTCATAAAGTCAAGGGACTACAAACTATGGGACATAGTAGAAGATGGTTCGTTCGTGCCTCAACGAAGCAAAACGGAATGGAGTGCCGAAGATCGCAAGAAGATGGAGCTTAATTGCAAAGCCTTGCACATCCTCTTTTGTGCATTTGGCCCAACCATCTATGAGAAGATGTCTTCTTGTGAGAGTGCCAAGGAGGTATGGGACAAGCTTGAAGTCACATACGAGGGAACCAACGACGTTAAGGAGACCAAGATTGGGCTCCTCACCTTATAGTATGAGAACTTCAAGATGGATCCGGAAGAAAACATCGAGAAGATGTTTGATAGGTTCTCCACTATCACCAAAGGTCTCAAAGGCTATGAAGAAGCCATCCCGGAGGAGAAGCTTGTCCGAAAGCTCATCTACTCACTTCCCAAGTCTTGGGACTTAAAGATGACTGCCATCATCGAAGCCAAGAATTTAAAGACCTTAAAGCTTGATGAACTCATGGGGTCACTTCTCACTCATCAAATCATAAAGAAGAACAAAGAAGAGGAGAAGAAGAGGGAAGAAATTAGAGCTATGGGGGAGAAGAAGCTCAAAGGGCTTGGCATCAACACTAATGCCATTTCTCTAAAATCCTCCACATGCCATCATGTTGATTCAAGTGAAGAGGAGGATGATGAAGAATAAATAGTTCATCTCTTCAAGAAGTGTGCCACGTTCATGAAGAAAGCTTTGAGAGAGCTTGAACGAGAATCTATGAATAAGAAGAGGGCAAGCACTTCAAGCCATAAGAAGAAGGCATATGTGGCTACTTGGAGTGACGAGGACTCCACCGACGATGAACAAGCCAACCTTTGCCTTATGGCCATCGAAGAAGATTCAAGGGTAACTTCTAATTCATCTACTTCATGTTCTTACTCTTTTGATGAATTACAAGATGCCTATGATGATTTGATTTTAGAGTTTAAAAATCACATTTTGAAAAACAATAAAATGATTTCAAAGTTGAAAATTCAAAATGATTTGATTTCTAAAACCAGACTTGAACTTGAAGCAAAACTCGAAGAGTTTGAACAAAAATGTTTTGATTTACAAAATTTGCTTCATAAAGTTCAAGAAGAAAAAGATTTGATTTCCAAAGAGCTTGAAAAGAAAAATAATTTCGGAAAATCAAACTTTTATGTAAGACAATCTAGTGCCCCTAGATTTGTAAAAGGAAAATGTTTTAGAAGTGTTTGGGTCCCAAGAGGTCTAACCACTTCAACTAAAAAGGATGAAATTGAAAAATGGATTCCTAAGGGGACAAGATTTTGTGCTACTAACGTTTATGGATCCAAAGCAATTTGGATACCAAAATATGTATGATTGTCTTGATTAAGTGTGATGAAGATGTTCAACAAGCCCAATCATTGAGGGGGATCTCCATGCGCACAAGAAAGACACTTGAAGAAGGAAGGCTTCACATCCTCCCTTAGGTTCAAGTGTGGAAAAATCTAGTTGCTTTATTTGTTTAATTTGATTTATTGTTTACTTCAACTAGATTATGATCATATATTTTGGACTAACATTTTAATGATGCTTTGAGTAAGGGGAGCCATTTCAAAACCAAAAAATCTTATTTGTCATTTTTTACCTCTATTGTTATTTTGAACTTAAAAGTGTTTAAATTCTTTTTGATATAACAAAAAGGGGAGAAATGTGGTTTGAAAAATTGAATTTTCAAATGAATAAGGGGGAGCTTTAATTGATTTCAAATCTTAATCTCTTATTTACAATTTTAAACTTAAAGGGGGAGAATCCCAAACAAATTTTCAAGTTGGTTTTATTATATCAAAAAGGGGAAGATTGTAGAACTAGTGTTTTGATATAATAATTGAAAAATGTTTTGGACTAATTTGAAAAGAATTTAAAACTTGGTTTTAAGTCCAAACAACTTGAATATATGTTTGAGGTATTTAAAAAGGTTTTTCGAAATGTTTTTATTGATTTTAAATAGCCAAACTTGACTTTTCAAGCTGCCCGTACCGATACGGTCCAACCCGTATCGATACCTTTTTGCCCACTTTGGTCACTGCCAAAACCCGTGTCGAAACATGCTTGGCCTTTTCGATACGGTGAGGGATCATATTGATATGCCTAGTAAGCATACCGATCTCATTTTAAAAAACCCCAACTGTCATATTTCCCAATGGTCTTTTAAACTGCATGACCGTACCGATACGCTAGGTAAGCGTATCGATACGCATCAGCTGAAGTGCACAACGACAACTTCCTTATCGAGACCGTATCGATACGGTTGGAAGGGTATCGATACGCCAAGCTGCAGAACTGTATTTATGGTAGGAAATAAAGTCCACAACGGCTCCAATTCAACCCTAGCGGCTAGTAACGGCTACAAACTCATTAAGGAGTATCAAAGGGACCTCCATGCATTAAGTAATGGTTAATGCTTCAATTGTCAATCAAAAAATGATCAAGAATTGTCTTTGTACTTAAATTGTCATTTCTTTGTATAGACAAACACTAGTGAGCCAAAATTGTTAAATCTGCTCTAGGGTTTTTAGGTTTTTGGTGAGAGCTAAATTGTTCAAACAAACACCTATTAGAGGGATTTGTGTTTGCTTATATTTTCTCTTGTAAAGTGGGTTTGATCAAGGCTTTGGGTAGAAAGCTTGACCGGTGTATAAGGGTTTCCTCTTAAGCATAGAAAAGGGGACAAATCAATAGTGGATTGATTGGAAATCCTTAGTAGGAAGCTAAGGTAGTGGATGTAGACCTTTGTTAGAAGGTTGAACCACTATAATTCTTTATGTCATTAATCTTTTAAGCTTCCACACCACATTCACCCAAATTCCACTTCTCCACCACTTGGTGAACAAGAACGGTTGAAGGAATCGAGCCCCCTAAATCTCAACAGAACCTCATGTTCACCCAAGTTCAACCTTTGCTGTAGCAAGTAAATATGACTTATTATGCAAGGTATCTCCTTCTTCTTAGACTTAACTATTAGTCCAAAACTTCTCATTAATATATAATTATAAAAAAGATATTTGTTACTTAAATCATCCATTTCAACATTTCATGAAAGTTATTTCATAACACATGTGTTATATGACATAGTATCTCATTACTTTGAATTACTTAATTCATAAGATATCAAGGGCATATAATGCCTATCTCATAAGTTACAAGAATTATACTTTATCAGAATTAAAATTTTCTCATTTAATTACATAGATAAACATTTAGACAAACCATCATTTTCTTTAGTTCTATACTATTCGAATGGTTCCAATCACTAACAACAATCAATTATGGTCTATTAAGAAGTAATTAGTATCATGTCTAACTAAGCTTCTATGTGAGAGATCAACCATAGTAGTTATGGCTCCTTTATACTAATCATAGCAGATTAAGATTCTCAAGTCATTTATTTACTTCCATGCTTTCTTTTATTTCAGCCTTGAGACTCAAGTAACAACCTAGATACACGAATCCTTTAAATTCAATATCAAACGAGGGTACACCAAGTACCGAAACAAGGGTACACAAAGTACCAATTTAGCCATCACCAAACAAGGATACTAGTAGTACCAATAGATCATTTGATCTTTATCGACATGGGACGAAAGTCAAGGATCGTAGTCCAAACTAGCGAGCTCGATGGACTCTATGGCATGCCAACTATACCTACGACTGACTCGTGACCAAGGCCTTTCACGTTTACACGCACACACGCGTGCGCACACACACACATACACACACACACACACACAGATATATATATATATATATATATTAACAACATTTCGATCATAGCTTCTTATTGATATCGTATCTCCTTACATATTACCTTTCAAAGTAAGTATTATTCACCTATTGTGAACTTTACATTCAAGATGAGCACTGCTCATATTATTATCAACAAGGCCACCAAGGCTTAATATTTTTAATCAATCATGTAATGGATCTTGAAATTCCATTTATTATTTTTACAAAACAAGTATCATTCATTTCTTCTTTACTAGTTTATTCGGATGAGCGCTATGAATAACCATAGGTTCTTTTAAATTGTATCATTTGATCTAACATATATGCTTTATTGCAATTCACACAAAACAATCACTTTTAACTTTCAAGACTAGCAAGAATATCATAACATTCATGCTTATTAATTTGACATCAAGACGTTTATTATAGGTAACAAGTCTCTTTCAAATTATAATCGAATCTATGGTTCAAGCACCAACAATACTATCAACTTACTCATTTTATCACAAGGTACTTTTTCACAAAAGTACTTACCTCGGATCCCAAGCTTAATTACATGTTGTAACATAAATTATCTAACAATACAAGTAAATTAAAACAATTAAAGGTACTCGGGATGGATTACTCCTATCCCGAGACTTAAACTACTCTCACCTCATTTCTCGAAGTTACAGAATACCTGAGTCCACAACTCTTTATTCTCTAGTTCGATCCTATTGAGATGTTTGTTTTGATATAGTAATTAAAAAATAGTTTTGGACTAAATTGAAAAGATTTCAAAATTGTTTTTAAGTCCAAACAACTTGAAATTATGTTTGATGAGTTTTCAAAAGGTTTTGGTAGTGTTTGAAATGTTTTAAAGTAGCCAAACCAAAGATTTTAGCTTGATCGTACCGATACGAGCATACCCGTATCGATACACCTTAAGGGTTTAAGCTACATGTTTTGATTATGCCAAGACCCGTATCGATACAAACATAGGTCGTATCAATACGGAGGTCAAGCGTTTCGATACGCCTACGTGTCAAGCCTAACGAATATTTGAAAACCTCCTCAACGGCTAGTTCCCTGCAGCTTAACAAACATCCTTACCGATACAGTACAAGGCGTACCGATACGAGCATACCGAAACAAGCAGTCTTTTTGATACGGGTTGCTGCATAAAGCGTAACAGCTAGTTTCTGAAGAAGGCCGTATCGATACAACTACCCGCGTATCGATATAGACAACTCCAGAACTGCATTTATTGTGAGAAATAAAGGCCCAACGGCTTCAATTCAATCTCAACGTTTTCCAAAAGCTAGCAACTCAATTGGGAGTACAAAAGGGACCTCAAAGCATCTATGGAAGACTAATGATCCCCAAGTCAACAACATTATGATGCAAAATTGTCTCAGTGCTTAAATTTCTATTCCTTGTATAAACATACACTTGTGAGCTCAAATTGTCAATATATGCTCAAGTGTTCTAGGATTTGGGTGAGTGCTTTAGTGTGCAAACATCAACCTTTGTAGAGAGATTTTGTTTGCTTAGAATTCTCTTGTTTAAGAGTGTTCCCAAAGCTCGAGTTGTGAGCTTTGGATGCTAGACTTGGTGAGTGAGTATAGGTTGTAAATGGTTGCCTCCTTAGCCTAGAAAAGAGGAAGAATTCTTAGTGAATTGTTGAAATCTTTGGTGGGGAGCCTAGTAGTGGATGTAGGCTTTGGTTAGAAAGTCGAACCACTCTAAATCGTAAGTCAATTTTGTCTATCTTTTGCTTCCACCAAAACACCCAAAATTACATCTTTTCCACCACTTGACAAGCAGTCATCGAACCCAACAATTGGTAACAGATCGAGGCTGAATTGAAGAGGATTAACATACTATTGAGACGACTCTAGAAGCTCGATACACCAATTCAATCACCCGATTAAATGGCGCAATCCATCGACAAGCCACCTTTCTTTGACGAGACCAACTATGCTTATTGTAAGACAAGAATGATGTTCCTCATCAAGGCCAAAGATTACAAGCTTCGGGAAATTGTTGAAGATTGTCCATACGTACCACAAAGATGCATGGCGGAATGGAATACGGATGATCACAAGAAGATGGAGCTAAATTGCAAGGCTTTGCACATTCTTTGTTATGCATTTAGCTCCAACATCTATGAGAAGATGTCTTCTTGTGAAGATGCAAATGAGGTATGGGACAAGCTTGAAGTCACATACGAAGGAACCAACGAAGTAAATGAGACCAAGATCGGTCTTCTCAACATCAAGTATGAGAACTTCAAGATGGAACCAGATGAAGACATCACGAAGATGTTCGATAGATTCTCCACCATAAAAAATGGACTCAAAGGCTTTGGAGAAATCATTCTGGAAGACAAGCTTGTCCAAAAGCTTCTCTATTCTCTTCCCGAGTCATGGGACTCAAAGAAGACCGCCATCATCGAAGCCAAGAATCTCAAGACTTTAAAGCTAGATGAACTCTCTGGGTCTCTTCTCACTCATGAAATCACGAAGAAAGGAAAAAAAGAGGAGAATAATAAGGAAGAGATAAAGAAGATGGGGAAGAAGAAAATCATGGAGCTAGGCATTAACACAATTGACATTGCTCTCAATTACTCCACATGCCTACATGTAGTTTCAAGTGAGGAGGAAAGTGAAGAAGAAGAGATGGCCTATCTCTTCGAGAAGTTTGCCCGAATCATGAAAAGAAAAATGAATGAATCCAAGCATGAATTGAGGAAGAAGAAGAGGGAAAGCTCTTCATTGTTGGGTCACGTCGGCACGCCCTGTGGCGCAGCGGAAAAATTAATACGACGTAATCCAGCCAGGATCCATGTACAAGAACGAATCCGGGGTGAAAAAGATGAAGAGTTACCTTTAAAATCTCTGGAAACTAGAAAACTGACAGTTTGTCGGAATAACCACGTCAAGTAAAAGCAGAATCGTCACAGGTTCGCAACGACCTCTACGGAGTCTACCCGAACAAAACGAACAAAGTTTCCGCCTCCCTAACACTAAGGGATAAATTTCGACAGGTTTGAACACCTTCCAGGGAGAAGTCGAAATCCCTCCAAGGATTCCTGAGGGAGTCTGAAATCGACCATGGGTTCTACCGGGATTTGGATTCGAACTAGGAAATCGCCAGAAATTTGCCAGGGGCAAGAGGAACACCAGAAAAATATCGAACAGCTTCTCATAAGAAATCTGGGACTTGTCGAAAATTCCAGAGGAGAATTCCCAGGGATATATTGAAATTTGCAAGGAGGAATATGGATGATTTGGTTGCTAGCTCTTGTCCCTTTAAATAGTATTCAGAGACTTAATTCTAGTTGAATTCCTCAAATCCAAGTTTAACCAAAATTCATAGAATCTAATTCTACTTGAAATTGGTTTATATTAAATATACATTATATTTAATAATATTAAATGAAATATATATATTTAATTATGTAGAATCTTATTCTACATAAAACATGGATTTAAATATACATTATATTTAATCCAAATATATATATTTTTATTATATAGAATCTCATTCTATCTTTACTTGGATTTAAATATATTTAAATATATATTTTTAATTATGTGGAATCTAATTCTACATAAACTTGGAATATAAATATACATTATATAAATTCCAAATATATATATATATAAATTTCTAGAATCTTATTCTACAATATTTAAGTCTCTAAATATTTTCCATACTCTAAATAATATTTGATAAATACAATATTTATACAATATTATTCCCATTTAAGGGAGTTGCCGATTTCCCTTATCTCATAGGGGATTTTCGGCAACCTCCCTAAAATAGGGAGTATGATTTCCAATTTTTTTTGTTCGTTTCATTCGAAGGGTGTGACCCTTGTAGGTTCATGCAACGTTAGCAGCAAAATTAGAATTGTTCTAATTTTACAAACAATGAGCGGCATCTAGCAATACATCATTGCTACCTAAGTTGCATGAAGTCATGGTTTGACTTTCCTAATTCCTGAATAAACTTCCTTTATGTATTTCATCCTTTTGTCCTTTATATATTAGATGAACACAAGTCACGGGTTACTCACACTTGCGTTGTCCATCAAGTGTTTCTTGAAGTCTTGAGTAGATTATGATAAACAAATCTCTATGATATCTCATATCATAATATTCGAGCATGGCCATGCATTTTCTAATCTCACTCAATCAAGTGGGCGAAGATATTTCTCCCATTATGTAGGAGGGACAAATTCTTTCTTGATCAACCATATTTCACTACATAGGTCATCACGTATCCAATCATCAGTCTTTATAATGTAGTCAGTTACGACACACGTTTGACTATGTCAAAATACGTAAATCTTTATGTTGAAATCATGTTGATCTCAAGTCTGAGGATTATACATATGTTTATCATGAGCAATGTTGTGACTGTCACATAATTACCCAAGAAACATGCTCATAGAGGGTCGATCCAGTATGTTGTTCTCTAACAAATACTTATGTGTTGATTTTGACATCTCTATGTCAATGACAACACTTGTTATCAACCAACCACATATTAGTCTTTGTATATTATCACTGTCTATACCTGTAATAATATTCGACTAAGGATCCTATTTAATAATAATCGTATTATTGTATGGACATTATTTTCCAATGTTAGATTGATGCACAGAAACATACCAAATGATAATAACGACAATGCCATTACTTGATAAATCTAGTAAAATAGTATGTCTATTCAATCATCATATGATTGGTCTTTGGGCATATTCCAACAATCTTCCACTAGCACTAAGACCAATCATTCTCGTATCTAATACGATATGGCTTAGTGTAACTGACATGCTTATGCTGTGTCAAAAGCTTTGTTAGGGAGTTGACAAAGTTATCAACTTTGTGCGTATGTTGCATACTTTCACATCTCCAAGATGTAAGCACTTTTGAATATGTTTGGATTTATTGATGAGATCTGGGTTTTATTTGCTTACGCAAAGGTTCCATCATAACAGAGTTATGTAACATCTAATATGCTGGGAATAACCCTTAGTTCAGAAGTGAACCCTTTAGATCCAAACATCCTTCTTTATTGCTATATCGATTGTAATACATTCAGCCTATGTTGTAGAGTTAAATAATGTCTCATGTTGCTAACTCGCAGCATCTTTTATTAATGCAAAACGGATTGCGATCTTTAGTTCCTTTTGATGAGTATGTCATCTACAGACAATACTTAGGAAAGTAACAATGCTCCCACTAGCTCTTTTGAAAACAAGACTCCCATTTGTTTCTAGATAAACCAAACCTTTTGATTGTATCTTCTGAAACGAATATCCCAACTTCGAGAAGCTTGCCTTAGTCTACGAATAGACCTTTGTAGCTTACATACCTTCCAAGTGTTTACTGGAGTGACAAAACCTTCTGGATATGTCATGTACACATCTGTTTCAAGTTTTCCCTTAGGAAAGTGGTTTTGACACTCCTTTATTTTAGTCCATAATCATCGTATGTAACTACTTGCAAGTGAGATTAAGATGGATTAAACATAGCTACAAGGAGGATGCTTTATCATAGTCTATACTATGAAGTTTGTCGAAAACTTTTAGCGACGAATCATCCTTTGTATGTTTTATCAGCCATGTATGTTTTTCCTTTTTGAAAAACTCATCCATACCTCTTAGGTTTTACCCTTTTAGGTAACCAAAGTCTATACTTGGTTTTAGACATGGATTCCATCTCATATCTCATGGCTCTTAGCCATTTCTCGAATTTTGGGCTCACCATTGCTTTCTGATAAGACCTAGTTTTTATCTTGATCCGAAAAGAAGAGTTTTTCCATGTACGGATAGTGAGAAATCCATATTTCTCAAGTATATGGTATTCTCTTAAGGATCAACACAATGGTTGTGTTTTGTTCCAATGTTCCTTGAGAGGTAATCTTTTTTGAGAGGTAATCGCCAGGAATTTGCCAGGGGGCAAGAGGAACACCAGAAAAATATCGAACAGCTTCTCAGAAGAAATCTGGGACTTGTCGAAAATTCCAGAAGGGAATTCCTAGGGATATGTCGAAATTTGCAAGGAGGAATAGGGATGATTTGGTTGCTAGCCCTTGTCCCTTTAAATAGTATTCAAAGACTTGATTCTAGTTGAATTCCTTAATCCAAGTTCAACCAAAATTCATAGAATCTAATTCTACTTGAAATTGGTTTATATTAAATATACATTATATTTAATAATATTAGATGAAATATATATATTTAATTATGTAGAATCTTATTCTACATAAAACATGGATTTAAATATACATTATATTTAATCCATATATATATATATTTATTATATAGAATCTCATTCATTCTTTACATGGATTTAAATATATATTTTTAATTATGTGAAATCTAATTCTACATAAACTTGGAATTAAATATACATTATATAAATTCCAAATATATATTTAAATTTCTAGAATCTTATTCTATAATATTTAAGTCTCTAAATATTTTCCATACTCTAAATAATATCTGATAAATACAATATTTATCCAATATTATTCCCATTTAAGGGAGTTGTCGATTTCCCCTATCCCATAGGGGATTTTCGGCAACCTCCCTAAAATAGGGAGTATGGTTTCCAATTTTTGTTCGTTTCATTCGAAGGGTGTGACCCTTGTAGGTTCATGCAACGTTAGCAACAAAATTAGAACTGTTCTAATTTTACAAACAATGAGTGGCATCTAGCAATACATCACTGCTACCTAAGTTGCATGAAGTCATTGTTTGACTTTCCTAATTCCTGAATAAACTTCCTTTATGTATTTCATCCTTTTGTCCTTTATATCTTAGATGAACACAAGTCATGTGTTAGTCACACTTGCGTTGTCCATCTAGTGTTTCTTGATGTCTTGAGTAGATATATGATAAACGAATCTCTATGATATCTCATATCATAATATTCGAGCATGGCCATGCATTTTCTAATCTCACTCAATCAAGTGGCCGAAGATATTTCTCCCATTATGTAGGAGGGACAAATCCTTTCTTGATCAACCATATTTCACTACATAGGTCATCACATATCCAATCATCAGTCTTTGTAATGTAGTCAGTTACGACACACGTTTGACTATGTCAAAATACGTAAATCTTTATGTTGAAATTATGTTGATCTCAAGTCTGAGGATTATACATATGTTTATCATGAGCAATGTTGTGACTGTCACATAATTACCCAAGAAACATGCTCATAGCGGGTCAATCCAGTATGTTGTTCTCTAACAAATACTTATGTATTGATTTTGACATCTCTATGTCAATGACAACACTTGTTATCAATCAACCACATATTAGTCTTTATATATTATCACTGTCCATACCCGTAATAATATTCGACTAAGGATCCTATTTAACAATAATCGTATTATTGTATGGACATTATTATCCAATGGTTAGTTTGATGCACAGAAACATACCAAATGATAATAACGGAAATGCCATTACTTAATAAATCTAGTAAAATAGTATGTCTATTCAATCATCATATGATTGGTCTTTGGGCATACTCCAACATTCATGCCATAAGAAGAAGGCATATGTGGCTACTTGGAGTGATGATGACTCCACCGATAATGAACAAGCCAACCTTTGTCTCATGACCATCCAAGAAGATTGAAGGGTAACTTCTAATTCATCCACTTCAACTTCTTATTCTTTTGATGAATTACAAGATGCATATGATGATTTGGTTTTAGAGTTTAAAAATCACATTTTGAAAAACAAGAAAGTGGTTTCAAATTTGAAAATTCAAAATGATTTGATTTCTAAAACCAAAATTGAACTTGAAGCAAAAATCAACGAGTTTGAAAAAAAATGTGTTGATTTACAAAATTTGATTCATAAAGTTTAAGAAGATTTGATTTCCAAAGAACTTGAAAAGAATTTTTTTTTGGAAAATCGTTTTTTTATCAAAGATAGTCTAGTGCCTCTAGATTTGTAAATGGAAAATGTTTTAGAAGTGTTTTAGCCCCAAAAAGAGTAATCACTTCAACTAAAAAGGATGAAATTGCAAAATGGATTCCTAAGGGGACAAAATTTTGTACTACTAACGTTTATTGATCCAAAGAAAATTGGATACCAAATATTACTTGTTTGTCTTGTTTATAGGTTTGATGGAGAATGATCAATAAAGCACAACATTAAGGGGGAGCTCCATACACACAAGGATGATCACTTGAAGAAGGAAGACTTCACATCCTCCCTTTGGTTCAAGTGGTAAAATTAATTTAGTTGATTTTTTTTTATATATTTACTTTAGTTCAACTAGATAATAATATTTGTTGGACTAACCATTTGATGATGCTTTGAGTAAGGGGGAGCCATTTTTAAACAAAATTCTTATTTTTGTCCAATTCTTTTTACTCTCCACTGTTATGGACTTCAAAGTTTTTCAAACTTTGTATGAACCATTTTTGATATAACAAAAAGGGGGAGGAATGTTTTGAAAAATTAAATTTTCAAGTGAATAAGAGGGAGCTTTAATTACATTCAAATCTTTATTCTCTTATTCAAAATTTCTTTTACTAAGGGGGATAATCCCAAACACAAGTTTTCAAATTGGTTTTATTATATTAAAAAGGGAGAGATTGTTGAGATGTTTGTTTTGATATAATAATTGAAAAATAGTTTCAGACTAAATTGAAAAGATTTCAAAAATGTTTTAAAGTCCAAACAACTTAAAATTATGTTTGAGGAGTTTTCAAAAGGTTTTGGTAGTGTTTGAAATGTTTTCAAGTAGCCAAACCAAAGATTTCAGCTCAATCGTACCTATACAGATATACCCGTATCAATACACCTTAAGGATTTAAGCTACAAGTTTTGATTCTACCAAAACACTTATCGATACACCTTAAATGTTTAAGCTACATGTTTTGATTCTGCCAAAACACGTACTGATACAGGCATAAGCCGTATCGATACAGAGGTCAAGCGTTTCTATACGCCCTCCAGCGTTTCGATGCACCTACGTGTCAAGCCTAACGACTATTTGAAAAACAACCAATGGCTAGTTCCCTGCAGCTTATCAAACATCTGTACCGATACAGTACAAGGCATACCAATACGAGTGTACCGAAACAAGCAGAGTCGTTTCGATACAGGTTGCTGCACAAAGCGTAATGGCTAGTTTCTGAAGAAGGTCGTACTAATATGAATGCCCGCGTATCGATACAGACAGCTCTAGAACTGCATTTATTGCGAAAAATAAAGGCCTCAACGGCTCCAATTCAATCTCAAAGGTCTCCAACAGCTAGCAACTCAATTGGGAGTGCAAAAGGGACCTCCAAGCATCTATGGAAGACTAATGATCCTCAAGTCCAGAACATTATGATTCAAAAGTGTCTTAGTACATAAATTTCCAATCCTTGTATAGACAAACACTTGTAATGTGAAATTGCCAATGTATTCTCAAGTGTTCTTGGATTTGGGTGAGTGCTTTAGTGTGCAAACATCAACCTTTGTAGAGGGATTTTGTTTGCTTAGAATTCTCTTGTTTAAGAGTGTACCCAAAGCTCGAGTTGTGAGCTTTGGATGCTAGACTTGGTGAGTTAGTCTAGGTTGTAAATGGTTGCCTCCTTAGCCTAGAAAATGGGAAGAATTCTTAGTGAATTGTTGAAATCCTTGGTGGGGAGCCTAGGTAGTGGATGTAGGTTTTGGTTAGAAAGTCGAACCACTCTAAATCGCGTGTCGATTTTTTCTATCTTTTTCTTCCACCACAAACACACAAAATTACATCTTCTCCACCACTTGGCAAGCAATTCGGTTGTGTTCATCGAGCCCAATAGATCCTTTTTCCTTATCATAGAGCGTACATCTAACAAATAACAATGCATCGATATCAATTCAACCATTATTGCTTTAGATTAAGTGAAACAATCCAATTTTTCTCATGGAGTTACATACATATACATAAAACAACCCTTATACTCACATTTACCCATGCATAGGCATACAAAATAGTCCAATTTACTTCCCTATATACTTTTTTATCCTCAAAACAGTTCACTCATGTTTTCCAATAAGCAAAACAGCCTCTAAAGATTTCTTGTTTACTCAAAACAGTCTACTTTGCAATGACACACAAATCACCCTTTAAAATTACTTATACATTCATTTATGTTTTCACAACAGCCCAACCATAATCATATATATATATATAGCAGGGTAATTTTTTTATTCTTGTACATAACAGCCCAAACATTCTTATAGATTTCTACCTAATTAAAACATTCCATATTAGGTGCAATTAGGTACAAACAGAGCCCTTCATAAATCTATACTTTTATACTCTCAAAACTATTCAACCTATGCTTAGGTGTTAACAAAATAATTCAATTTCGAATTCTCACACAAAAGTACACTAAACTGTCTAGCTCCCCTGTTTCTAAACAGACACATATCCGAACAACTTTAGATTTTCATATTTAATCAATTTTATCCAGCTAAAGATGAACATACCAGTATGTATCAAAACAATCCATCGAACTCATGCTTGTACACATAAAATTCAAAGCAGCACAATAAGATTTCTAATAAAGTAACCATGTTACAAGATTATTTATACAATACCAAAATCATTCTCTCTATGAATACTCGATTTCTTGGCTTAAATTCTAATTAATCCAGCCATAATGCCATACATTATCAACCCATTCTTCGAATCCATGTAACAAATGACCAATTTCCACCAATTACTACTTGAATTAACAAACAAACAATATCACATCATTGGCATGTTATTTGAAACCACTAAGAGCTTCATAGCATATATCTTGCACACAACACATTTCATGATATACTTGCAAACAATTACTTAAATTAAAGCTAAATTATAAAGAAAGGGATGTATACTCACTTTCTTACTCATGCACACATTAACTATGGTTCAGGGTATTCAATTTGTTGAGCTCAAAACCTCGACCTTCCATGGTTATTTCTTGTTTTTCTCTCAAAATAGAGGTTCGACTCTTTTAGAATGAAATGGAAGGGGCATTGAACACCATGCCAAGGACCGATCCCTTAAACATTTGTCCATCTCTTTCATGGACAAGTGTTATGGCCCCTAGTTTCTTTTAAATTTAACATGCATGACTCCACTTTGATATAACATATGGTTCAATCCTTATAATATAGTTACTCTTTCTTTCATTATCTTCAATTTGGTCCTTGGTTCCCTAATTAAATTTAGATTTAAAAAAATAAAACTATTCATTCTCTCACGCAAATTGGCAACATCCTATTAGGCCAATTTCGGGATGTTAAAATTCTCCCTCGTAAAAAAAATCCGTCCTCAAATTTTTCTTTGTGACGAACAAATAAGAATATTGATCCTTTATAGCAGCCTCAAATTCTTATTATAGGAAGTCAAAAGACTTAAACAATCAAATCCTTGTTCGAAGTATAAATAATGTATTTAAAATTTGTCACCAAGATCACCAAATATTTACCAAAGCAATGTCAAACAAACCATTTGACCTATTCAATTGTTTACTTTATCATGTCCTAAATATATCCAAATAACACGTATCGGATAACTTAAAACATACACATGACTCCACAACAAATACTAAATCAAACATTACACAGCTAAAGATAATCTTTACTTTCATTTTACAACATCTAGAATACAAGATTATTCCTTGTCAACCATTGATAGCATGCAAGTCATGGCATAGACTTCAAGAAAGAATTTTATTACTTCGCTAACTTAACAATAAAAAAATAACTACTCAAACTTATCGAGTACCATGACTTAACTAACAAGCAACCACAACATAATGAGCCCATTGCAAGAAACTATTTGTCCTATTATCATGATAATTCTCTTTCAAGAATTACAGATAGATTAGTGAGGAAAAAAAGAAACAAAATTCCTCTAGTGAGCAAGGATTAGCGTGAACATACTCTATTTATCACTATTCCATCTCCATTACCAGTGGAGTCATCCGAGATCTCATCATCCCGGCCAAGATGTCCCAGACATCTTGATGTCTTATTAACACATAAAAGAACTTTTAGCAAACTCATACCACAATTACTTTTCATTGTTGATTACAAATATGTATCGAATAGGCTTGTATAAATCATAGATCACACGTGCTTATCAAAATTAAACTCCTAGGTGGCATATATTATCAATGACAATGCAATGAGTTCCAATTTAGTCAGAGAATCGACTAAACCTAAGCTCTGATGTCAATTGTAACACCCCTATACTCGGCTTAGAAGAAAGACCAAGTAAGGTGGTGTTATCGAAAAAGCACACCAAGAAAACAAGGAAGTTTTAGTACTTCTTCACAAATTTTTGAAATTTGAAACCAGGGTATTTTTTTTTAAACTTACTTAACAAGATTAACAATTCCCTATTTACCACTTCAATTTTGTTCAAGAGACATGAAAATCCAACACGACCTCTAGAACCAAATAAATTCTTAAGCATGAATCGATCAAAAAGTTCATAGCTAATCGACTTTAATCATTCTATTAATGAACATTCACCATTTTATCATTGGAAGTTTCATACATGTTAAAAGGTTTTATCCGATCATTAAGTCATAGAATTTACTAACTTAATTCTAAATCTTATGCTCATGTCTTTATGCATCCAACAAATTAATGTCCTTAATCAGCTTACAAGGAAATTAGCATTCCAAGTATCATTCTAGACATTCCTATCATAGGCAAAAGATTATGCTTCTCATATGGATCTACTTCTACTCTATTATCTTATATTAAATCAAACAAGAACACACATCAAACCTAAGTTATAATGGAGGCCTTTTACACAACATATTGAAGTTTAAATAATTTTTCAACTGAAACCAAGAAATTGACCAATGCAAAATACTTATTAAACATCTATGTGCCACCACTCTTGGAGTTCTAATGATATAGTTCTAAAACATCTATTTGAGCCCCTTGTGATCTCATCCAAACTCTAAAATAACGAAGTAATATCAAACCTGAAATGCAATGAAAGAATTGCGTAAGTACACATAGTGAGGTAACTTCAGCAAAAGAAACATGATTCATTTACATTATTTTCCATAACTCTAAAAGGCATGTTCATGTACTTCTAGGCTCCTTCAAAAGTTATCCAAATCAAACTACATAAGCAAATCAATGGTTATGCCCGTATTTATGGTGATTAAACTAATTGTAGGAATAAGATTGCCCAAAACATCCATTCCAAACGTGGAATTTTTACTTCATTTGTCTTTCGAACAAGCATAAAATTTTCATCTAAGTTTATATATGTTTAATATTCAATCAACACATAACTCATGTATCTTCACTTAACCTTCAATTAGTACTTAATACAATATAGCTCACTTGTTAATTGGTTATTAAGACTCAAATATATTCATTTGACAGCTAACTAACCATAAAATATTACTGTTTTCTAATTCATTTGATTTAACTAACCTTTACCCTTTACTAGGAATTCAAACGTTGCATAGCACTTTCATGGCCAGTTAGAAATCAAATAACACTTACACGAATTCACTTATAATGTAACTAACATAAACCTTATACAAGATCAATTAATGTTTGACTAATCCAAGCATTCCTTACTCACTTAGCTTTCAATTATACTTAATCCATTTAATCTCTTATAGCATTTAGCCGAACATAACCTCGGCATATTCACATAATATATAGACAAACAATATATTTCTTGCTCATACAAAGCATAATATTAATTCATGGTCTAACATATGACCTCTTAGTATCTATTTCAAGTGACTCATTCAAGACTATGTCTTTACATATAACTCCTCAAACATTTTACACTATAGCACAAAATTGAAGGGTAAACAAATAATACATTATAATCCAGTATATACAACAATTCAATGAATATTATCCAAGACTATCTCAATTAGAATTACATAATCGTATGTGAACCTCATGTTCACCCATGTTCAAACTTTGCTGTAGCAAGTAACTGTGAGTTATTATGCATGGTATCTCGTTCTTCTTAGACTTAACTATTAGTCCAAAACTTCTCATTAATATATAATTATAAGACATGATATTTGTTACTTAAATCATCCATTTCAACATTTCATGAAATTAATTTTATAACATAGGTGTCATATGACATAGTATCTCATTACATTGAATTACTTAATTCATAAGATATCAAGGGAATATAATGTCTATCTCATAAATTACAAATATTATACTTTATTGGAAATAAAATTTTATCATTTAATTACATAGATAAACATTCAAGCAAACTATTCTTTTCTTTAGTTCTATACTATTCGAATGGTTATAATCACTAACAACAATCAATTATGGTATATTACGAAGTAATTAGTATCATGTCTAACTAAGCTTCTATGTGAGAGATCAACCATAGTAGTTATGGCTCATTTATACTAATCATAGCAGATTAAGATTCTCAAGTGATTTATTTGCTTCCATGCTGTAACACCCCAATCTCAGCCTAGTTGAGAACCGAGTCAGGAAGCGCTACCTATGAACAGTACGATGATCAGTGCGATAAAATTTTAATCCATAGACAACATATAATCAATGTTATATTAATAAAATATTTCCGAATATACATTGTAGTCCAATTTATCCATTATGAAACAATAATAAATCAATTAGGACCAATTCTTAGCTATTACAAAATTTAGGGACTAAACTGTAAATCCGATAATTCAAGTGACCAATCTGTGAACAATTTAAACTTTTATTCTATGTCTTTTAACCAACTTCACTAACCCTGTATCGAAACACTCTGATGTCGTTTCGGTACGGGTGTACGATGGTTAGCCTGAGTTGATTTTGCCTATACCCCGTATCGATACAGGTAAGCCATGTTTCAGTACAGGTTGACTTTCGTTGACTTTGACTATTGACTCGTTCTGATACATGTTAGGCCCGTATCGAAATGAGGAATTACAATGGCAAAACTTACAGATACATCTTCAAACCGTACCGATACGCCTTGTTTCTTAGGTTCATTGATGCTTAACTGTATCTACGCCATTACCCCGTATCGATACGGTCTGACCTGTAAAGATAGATTTTTACTGGTTTTTAATCGAATTAACCTATCTAACGATGTTCAAATGCAATAAAACTTTCCACACAACATTTCAATGCTATAAACTACTAGCATGTCAAATTTCATGATCATTCGAATATGTTTACTAGGTTTTCACCTGGGTGAGCCATATATGTCATTTTTGCTAACTTTTAACAACACCAAAAGTCATTTTTAGGCCTTTAACAACATTTCAACTTATACACAATATGAGCATACCAAAATGGGCACAAAAGACTAGTTCAACTACTTTGCCACCTTCATAGGAGTTCATAAGGTCAAAATACATAACTCTTGGCTTGTAGTGACTTGTCTTGCCTCGACTTTTCCGATCTTCCACAAAGGTCGATTCCTTAACCTGAAATGTATGAGATGAGACTCATTAGGCATACATTGCCTAGTGAGGTAGTCATATACAATGTAAATATCAATGAGTGATACATGTACATATACTCATGCTTATCAATATTAATGTCATGCTCCATTATGCAAAGTTTAACATATCAAGTTCATTATTAACTATTGGATTGAATCAAGATAATGGATACGTGAATTCATACGCCTCGCCAAATCAATAAATGGTCTAGTCCCTCCGCTTCGTGAAATCAATATAGGCCGTAGTCCACCCGTACTGTAACACCCAAAATTTGGGCCTAGATGTTTTAGAGTTTGAATCGGACCGGTCGGGAACAATTCAAATCTTAAAGGGAGGTTTAGGGAACACTTAGATCGAGATGCTTTAAAAATATGGAAAAATATCTAAAAATCCTCATTTATTATATGAATGATTATGGTGAAATCAATTTTAAAAAATAAGGTTTGGAAATACTACATTTCGGTGCAGTGACCAAATCACAGTTTTTGCAAAAGTTGAATAGTGACTGTTTTGTAAAGGATTGAAACTTTGAATCTTTAAGGAGCTAATTTTACCAAAATGTTTTTAATCAAATTTCTTCTTAATTTGGGTGATTTTATTAATGTTTTAATTAAAGGAAAGTAAAGATTAATTAAAAGGAAACTACCTTTGACTTTTCATAACTACCTTTCATCAATTTTCTCTCATTTCATTTTCTCTCAATTTCTTTTGAGCTAAACACATTCCTCCAACAATTATCCTTTGATTTTCATTCCTTTTGATGAGATTTCAATCTCCTTTTGATTCCTAATCTTTTCCTTATCAAAACCTCTTGTTTTTACATTGGATTTTCAAGAAAACTTGCCCAATTCAAGGAGGAATCAGCCATTAGAGGTAAGCTTCGTCCTTCTCCTCTAATGATCAGTTCTTTACTGAAATTCCCAAGTTATCAATCCTTTGTTAATGATTTTTGAGTTGCTTTAATGTTAGAAACAAGAAATTGTATTAAAACTCAAGGTTTTTGAAGAGATCTTGGTGATTTTCGTGGTTGATGGTTAGGCTCTGTTTTGAGGTTGTTTTCTGATGTATTTTGGATGTTAATTGATGTTATAAATGAGGTTTTATCAAACAAATCCTGAATAGGCTTAGATTCCGAAGTTTTGTATGTTAGAATGATGGTTTTGGGGTGGTTTTTGTGTTCTGTCATAGCTGGAAGTATAAGGACGATTTTGTGGTGATTTTTGATGTTGAATGATGTCTAGAAATGATTAGAAGTGGTAGATTTTGTCTGGGCTTTGTTTTGGAAGAGTTTGGAGATGATTTCGGTTGTGTTTGGTAGCTGAAATATGGTTTGTGGGTAGAGCAACGAGTTTAGGTGTGTGGCTGATGATTTAAATGCATGATGATGCATTAATCCTTTGCTCTTATGTGTTATAAACAGGGGAGACATCTTCAGACGCCTTTGGTGTTGATCCGGGTGCTTAGATAGTGTTTCGGCGAGCAAGCGAAACGTAATCGGTGAGTGCGAATGGTTTAGAAGTCCTTGAGGGACAAGAAACAAGGTTTGGGGATTTGAGAAAGGTTTGAAACATCTTCCTAAGTCCGGAAGTAAGTATTGGCTAGATTGCTCTCTTAAATGTGGTGGTTGCCCTAAAATGCTTTTGCATACTCATGGTTGAGATAGATAAATTCCTACTGTTTTTATGCATGATTTGTAGCATGGGATGATCTTTGAAATGATTTCATGAAATGACATGTTGCATGGTTGAGATTTGAGCTTTTGTTTTAAAGCATGGCAATTGTTATGGTTTTGAAATGAGATGAGAATGATTTGAGAAATGTTACATGAAAAACAGTAGGTTGAGATGATGTTTTGACATAATATATTGGCATAGATGTTGAGATACTTACCGGATATAATTGATCGATCAATAGGATGAGAGTGCACTATAAACTAAAAATTCATACGTGCTCTTTGGTTTAATCCAAAGGGAGAGAACCGATGATGGGCATTCCATCGGGTAAGACTTGGTGAAATATCCAAGCTTTGTGGCGATGAGAGATTTCGCCATGTGAGTACGGTGATGTGAGATTCCATCAGAAATTATGTTACTAGACAAGTGAGTACGGTGATGTGAGATTCCACCGGAAGCGTCTAGTGGTTAGAGAATGTTGTCCGCATATTCGAGTAATAATGAGATGTGAAATGCCATTATAATTTATGAAAATGCTTTTTATTCACATGTACCTTTGATGAGATGGTTTATGCTATGAGAAATGCATATGAGATTTGTATATGAAATGCTTTGGTTTTACAAGCACGAGTATGGCTTTTCCATGAGATTTGCATTGGTTTAAATGCATGAGATAGAATTGAGGTACATGTGTTTTCAGTGAGAAGTTGCTTTGAAGGGTTTTCAAGCATGAGATAAATTGAGCATGTTGTAGAAAAAGGCTTTTGAGAAAGTGTTTTGAATAATGCATTATTGTGTTGGTTTTTCTTTAGAGCATGCCTCACTAAGCAATTGTGCTTACGCTCTCTTTTACCAATAATGCAGATAATTGAGGTGTTTTTGGGCAGCGAGAAGGTTAAGAACATGCAAGGAAGTGCAAAGGTCATGTATGGTGATGTTTTTATACATTTTAGTCTTGATATATGGCAATGGGAAACCAAGGTTGTATTTGGGAGATGTGTTTGAACTCCCTAAGTTTGTGGCATGTTTGTGATGGCATTTATGGGTTGTAAATGGTCCTATATGTTTGGTTTGAGGTATCAAAATGAGTTACTGGCAAAATGAGTTACTGGTATGATTTGATTCTCATTGAAGTATGTTTGAATGGTTTGAAAGGTCAAAAACCAACATTTTCTACAGTCACTGGCAAAGTGTATCGAAACACCCTCACATGTTCCGAAATGGGGGCCTATAATGGCCATGGTGGTTCGGAATGGATGAAGCTGTTTCAAAATAGTTTGGCTACTGGTGAAGCCTGTTTCGATACCGGTCTCGGAAAATACCCGAGTACCGAAATGGTCAACACTGTTTCAATACGGGCGTTTCGGTACGAAGGGTGGGCGTTCCGATACAGTTGACCGTTGGATGTTGTTTTGAATTGTTTTAAGTTTCAATGCTTTACATTTTAGTCCTGAATGTTGTGGTTAAAGTTGCTTGAGCTTGGGATGTCTTTTTAAGCTGAAACTTGACAGAGAAGCATGTAACATGATTAAGGGTCTGTTTGTTTCACTGAAAACTGTTTCCAGAAAATGAATTCTGGAAAATGAACTACAGTTGTTGGAAAACTAATTGCAGAAACCATTTTCCGGTGTTTGGATGATGTTGTACAATTCATTTTACACTGTCTGGTAGAGTTTCCTGAAAATTTCATGAACAATCCACAAACAAGCATCGGTAATGGTAAAAACAAGTTCCAACCAAAACATAGTTTAATGTTTAGGTTAGTGTTTAGGGTTTAGGGTTTAGGATAGCATTTATGGTTTTTGGTTTAGAGCAATATTTAGTGTTTATGGTAGCATTTAGGGATTAATAGTTAAGGTATAGATTTAAGGTTTAGATCAGTGTTTATGGTTTAGGGTTTATGGTTTATGTTAGTGTTTAAAGTTTAGGTTTAGGTTGGTGGTTAGGGTTTAGGATTTAAGGTTTTATGGTAACATTTAGTGTTTAGGGTTTATTAATTAGGGTTTAGGGTAACATTTAGAGTCTATGGTTAGTGTTTAGGGTTTATCATTTACGGGTTAGGGTTTATGTTAGTGTTTAGCTTTTAGTGTTTAGGGATTAGGTTATCATTTAGAGTTTAAGGTTTATGTTAGTGCTTAGTGTTTAAGGTTTAGTATTTACGTTAGCATTTAGGGTTTAGGGGTTATTGTTTATTGTTTAGGGTTTATGTTAGTGTTTAAGGTTTAACATTTAAAGTTTAGGGTTTATGTCAAGGTTTAATGTTTAGGTTAGTGTTTAGGTTTTAGGGTTTATTGTTTATATTAGTATTTAGGGATTATAGTTGATGTTAGTGTTTATTGTTTATGGTTTAGTGTTTATGTGAGATTAAGGTTTTATGGGTTAATGTTTAGGGTAAGGGTTTATGTTAGTGTTTGGGGTTTACTATATATAGTTTAACATTTAGGGTTTAAGGTTTATGTTAGTGTTTATGTTAGCATTTAGTGTTTATGGTTTAACATTTAGGGTTTAAGGTTTTGTTTTAGAGTTTATGGTTTATAATATAGCATTTAGGGTTTTGTGTTTATAGATTAGTGTATATGATTTAGGGTAATGTTAGTGTTTATGGTTTAACATTTATGGTTTAGGGTTTTGTTTTAAGGTTTAAGGTTTATGTTTATGATATAGCATTTAGGGTTTTGTGTTTATGGATTAATGTTTATGGTTATGGTTATGTTAGTGTTTAGGGTTTAGTATTTAGTGTTTAGGGTGTAGCCTATATGGTTTAGGGTTTAGCATTTAGTTTTTAGGGTTTAAGGTAGGGTTTAGGATTTATCATATATGTTTTAAGGTTTATGGTTTAGGATTTAAGTTCTCATTTAGGGTTTAAGGTTTATGTTAGGGTTTAGGGTTTGTCGCTAGTGTTTAGTGTTTATGTTAATATTTAGGGTTTAGGGTTTGTTGTTAGTATTTAGTGTTTATGTTAATATTTAAGGTTTAAGGGGCTGTGTTCAGGGTTAGGGTTTTAATGTTTAATATTTAACATGCATTATTTAATGTTTGGGGTTTGGGGTTTGGGGTTTAAGTTCTCATTTAGGGTTTAAGGTTTATGTTAGTGTTTAATGTTTAGAGTTTGCCGTTAGTGTTTATGTTAATATTTATGTAACGCCCCAATTTTGGGCTTAGGAGTTTTGGGATTCGGACCGGTTCGGTCGGATCGCGGTTCGAATATATAAGAGTGAATTTAGGAAAACCTAGTTCGGGTTGCATTAAAAATATGGAAAAATGTCTTAAAATTCTCTTTTATTATATATAAGAGTTTGGTGAAATTAATTTTACAAAATGAGGTTTGGAAGTGTGACATTTTGGTTAGTGACCAAAATGTAATTTTCGAAAACTGTGAGACTGTTTTAAAAAGGATTGAAACTTTGAATCTTTAAGGAGCTATTTACCCAATGGGAGTTTCTCCAGATTTTTCTAAAATATTAAAGGTTTAATAAATGGATTTTAAATAAAAGAAAAGGGAGGGAAGATATTTTCCTAAATTTCCAACTAACTTTCCACATTTTCCATTTTCATTTTCTCTCATCTTTTCTCTCAAACCAAACACATTTCTCCAGAGCTTTTCCCTCTGATTTTGTCATCTAAATATCTCATTTCAATTCTCTTTGATCTTCAATCATCTCTTCAACAAAACCTTTGCATTTGCTAAGTGGATTTTCAAGAATTTGGTTCCAAAAAGGGAGAAAACTCAAGTTTGGAGGTAAGAACGTCCTTCTCCTCTAAACTCTCAGTTCTTTACTGAAATTCCTAAGTTCTCAATCCTTGATTTATGTTTTATAAAAGGTTTTATAGATGTGTTCTTGATTTTGGCTTTTAAATGCAAGATTTGATTGATTTTGATGAAATTTCGTATGATTTGATTGGGCAGTGTTTTGAGGTGTCAATTTGATGTTAGATGAATGTTAAATTGATGTGAAATTGAGGTTTAATTAATGCAATCCCGGATAGGTTGAATTTCCTAAGTTTAGCTTGTGTTCTTGGTTGTTTTTGGAGTGATCTTGATGACCTGTTATAGCTGGAGGTATAGTGACGTGGTAGGATCCTTTTTGGATGTAAATTGATGTTGAAGGATGTTTAGATTTGATGGATCTTGGCTGGGTAGTGTTTGTGGAGTTGATTGGATGCATTTTCGGTTGTGTTTGGAAGCCGAAAATGGAGTGTGGATGAGAGCAGCGGGTTTAGGTGCTTTCATTGAGGATATTAATGCATGATGATGCATTAATCTACTGTTTTGATGTGTTTAAAACAGGGGAGTCATCTTTGGATCCTAGTGGTGTTGATCCGGAAGCTTGATTGGTGTTTCGGCAAGAGGCGAAACGGAATCGGTGAGTGGATTGTGGATTTCAGCTATGAAACCAATGTTTTGAAGGTTTGGGAGCTTAGTTTAAGTCTAAGCAACTTAGCTAAGCTCAAGAGTAAGTTTTCGGAAAAACTCTCTTGATGATGAACCATGGATTGGTTGTATGCAATGTGGTTTGTTGCATGTTTTAAATCCTGTTTTGAAAGCATATTTAGCATGTTTATTTGCTGAGATTGTAAGCCATGTGTTGAAGGATGCTCAAGGTAAGAGATCCTTGTTTTTGAACATTGTTTTAATGTGGTTTGATGCTTAAAGATGCATGATGTTTATGGCTTTGTTAAATGCTTTAAAACAGTGGAATATTGTTGTTAATGATGCATATTGGCAAGTGATGGTTAAGGTCACAAAGGTGGTTAAAAGTCCTTGTGTGAGCCTTGTTTATTTAAGAACAACATGGTGTTTAAAAGTCCATGGTTGGTTCTTGGTTAAGATCACAAAGGTGTTTAAAAGTCCTTGTGTGGATCTTGTGTATTTTAAGAACAACATGGTGTTTAAAAGTCCATGGTTGGTTCTTGGTTAAGGTTCAAGGTGGTTAAAATTCCTTGTGTAAGCCTTGTTATTTAAGAACACCAAGGTGTTTAAAAGTCCTTGGGTGATTCTTGTTAAGGACACAAAGGTGTTTAAAAGTCCTTGTGTGGTCCTTGTCATGGTGTTTAAAAGTCCATGGATGATTCTTGTTAAGGACACAATGGTGTTTAAAAGTCCATGTGTGGTCCTTGGAAAATTGTAAGATCACAATGGTGTTTAAAAGTCCATGTGTGGATCTTATGTTGATTGTATCACTTGTGGCCGATATGACATGTTATGATCTTGAAGCATGGTTTGCTTGTTTTAAATGCTTATGAGCATGTATATTGTGGTTTTGAACAATGGTTTATAAAGGTGTTTTATATATGCATTGTTGTGTGGTTTTAACGAGCATTCCTCACTAAGCTTTTGCTTACGCTCTCTCTTTTCTTAAACCAATAATGCAGAGCATTAAAGTGCATTGAGGACAGCAAGGTGGACAAGAATCCAAGTGGTGAACAAAGCTCATGTATGGTGAAGGTTTCTTAAACACTATTAGCTTATGGGCATTTGGCAATGAGGGACCTATGTTGTTGTTTTGGGAGATATTTTGGACTCCCTAAGTTGGTATTATGTTGTTAATGTCGTTGGAACTTGTATTTGGCCATTATGTGTTTGGATTGATGTTTTGATGCTTGTATGGATTGCTAAGTAGGATGCATGCCTATAGAATTGGGGATTTTCATAATTGATGCCATGTTGATGAATGGTTGATGCAATTATGTTCTTTGTATGTTGAATGACTTGCTGGTAAAGTATGGTTGCTTTTAGAGCATGTTTGATAGGCCAATTTTGTGATAAACCAGCAATTTTTCTGCGATCTGGGCAGCCTGTTTCAGAACAGGTGCTACCGTATCGGAACAAGGGCCTGAAATGGCCTGGGCGTTCCGAAACGGAAGCAACCGTTCCGGAACGGATATGCCACTGCCAGGCACTGTTTCGGAACCAGTTGCGGAACGGTCCCGCGTTTCGGAACGGGTCTTCCCTGTTTCGAAACACTCGACCGTTGGGCACTGAAATTGTTGGTTAAATGTTTTGCATTGTTTGTGTTTTGGTCCTGAATCTTGTTTATGCAATTAAATGAGTTTGTAATGTCCGTTTGAGCTGAAATTTGACAGACAAGCATGAAATATGACTAATTTCATATTGGTAACTTAAAAGTGAGTTAAGTCTTTGTAATTTCCAGAATTTACTTTTTGGTCCCTAAGTTTGGGTTTTGTTCAATTAAGTCCCTGAACGTTTTCCGTTTGCGCTGATCTTTGAGTATGATGTTTGTATGAACATAACTAGGGTTAATGTGCATCTAGATAAGTTTAAAAAAAGGGTCGTTAATCAAGGTTGACTTTTGGGTTGACTTTGGTTTTCCCCGTGTAAACTTCTTAATTCGGTTCAACCGTCTGGGCCGGGTTAAGGGGGTTACATTTGGTGGTATCAGAGCTGAGTTCTCGAGTAATTGGGAATGGTTGTGTGTGTGATTAAAGTATGTATGCTTTGTATGCTTGTTGTGTGAATTGTAAGTATGTTACAATTGCAGTGTATGCTGTGGTAAAGCATGTTGTGGGTACCCATTGCCAAATCAAAGCTAATGAAATGATATTGTTTTTAATTGAAAATGAGCTTGAGTACTTGGATTGCTTACCTTGCTGGGCCTGACTATGTTTATTTGCATTGTGATTGCATTGTTAGAGTATGGCACCCCGTAGAGAGTTAAGGAGTAATGTGCGAGCTACGGCTCAGAATGAGAACGAGAATGATGAGAATGTTGAGAGTGCGGTGGATTTACCTCCTCCACCTGGTGGTGGTGGTGGTGCTGAGGGTGAAGGAGCTGGAGCTGTAGCTGGTGCTGGGGTCGCTGGACCTGAGGCTGGTCAGGGGCAAGCTGTTCCTGACATGACAGTGTTGATACAAGCTATTACTGGAGCTTTTCAAGCAGCAGTAGCTGGAGCTCAAGGAGCTGTGCATCAGGGAGATGCTGGAGTTAGATTACCTTTGGAACGTTTGCGCAGTCTAGGAGGGACTGAGTTCAGAGGGTTGTCTGCTGAAGGTTCGGAGTCTTGGTTAGAGGGTACCAAGAGAATCTTGGGTCAGATGAGTTGCACTGATGTGCAGAAGTTGGGCTGTGTTGTATCCTTGCTACAGGATGATGCTTACACATGGTGGACAACCACTATCGCTGGGATGGCTGAAGCTGACGTAACTTGGACGTTCTTTCAGAACGCGTTCAAGAGAAGGTATCTAGGTGTGAGGTACCTAGATGAGAAGAAAAGGGAGTTCATGTCTCTTACCCAGGGGAGCATGTCAGTTGCTAAGTATGAAGTACAGTTTGTTCGACTCAGTCAATACGCACTTGAGCTTGTTCCGGATGAGTGAGCGAGGTGTGAAAGGTTCCGTTATGGTTTGGTGACGGATGTAAAGATGTATGTGCTGGCTACTGAGTATGATGATTTTGATGTGCTGGTGGGCCGAGCAAAGGATATTGAGATGAACTTGGGTTTATCTTCTAAAAGTGCTGGTTCTGGTGCTGGGAAGCGAGCTGCTGAATATAGTTCCGGTGGTGGACGGAACAAGAGGGGACGTGATCAGAAGTATCAGTCCTCAGCTAAGCGAGGTGGTGGTGCGCCTGCTCGGGGAGGCAACGCTAGAGTTGATCCGAGTGCTTGTTGGACATGTGGTTCGCGTGGCCATATGAAACGTGATTGTCCTCGTGCTTAGAGGGAGGTGCAAGCTCCTGTTGTGGCAGCTGGTAATGCGTGTTGGAATTGTGGATCTACGGATCACATGAGGAGAGAGTGCCCTATGTTGGTTGGTGGCCAAGTGCGTGCTCCTGTTGTTGCTGCACCACAGAGAGGTCGTGGGCGCGGCCTTGGTAACTTCCAGCGGAGAGAGGAAGGTGGTCGGGGTGTGGCTCATGTTGTGGCTATTCAGCCTGAGAGTGGCGGCCAAGCCAGGGTGTATGCTCAGCGAGAGGGAAGGAATGACGCGGATGTGATCGCAGGTACTTTTACTTTGCAATCCTTGTCATTACTTTCCTTGATTGATTCTGGATCTACGCACTCATACATATTGCGTGAGCATGCTGAATTGCTTGGTTTACTTGTTGAGTCTTTGGATGTTGGTGTGCGTGTCACTAGTTCTTTTGGTGAGACTGTTGTGACTTGAAAGCTTTATGGAAGATGTCCTTTGGTCGTGCAAGATCATGTTTTTCATGTTGACCTTATGGAGTTACCTTTCTATGGTTTTGATGTAATCCTTGGTATGGATTGGCTTGCTGAGCATCATGCTGTTGTGGATTGTGAGAATAAGCGAGTTTCGTTGAAGCTTGCGGATGATTATGAGGTTGTTGTGGTTGGTGAGAATGTGAAGTTTCTTGCCAATGTGGTGTCTTCTTTGGAGGCGAGCCGGATGCTGAGGCAGGGTTGTGAAGCTTACCTAGCTTTTGTGATGAATCCTAGTTCTAAGGAGTTGCGTGTGCAAGATATCAGGATTGTGCGAGAGTTTCCTAGTGTGTTTCCTGAGGAGTTGCCTGGTTTACCTCCTAATCGCGAGGTGGAGTTTGGGATTGAGCTGTATGAGAATACAACTCCTGTGTCCATTACCCCTTATCGAATGGCACCTAAGGAGCTGAAAGAGCTGAAGACGTAGTTGCAAGAGTTGCTTGATCGTGGTTTCATTCGGCCGAGTGTGTCACCTTGGGGTGCACCGGTCTTGTTTGTGAAGAAGAAGGATGGCACTATGAGAATGTGCATTGATTATCGTCAGTTGAACAAGTTGACTATCAAGAATCGGTATCCTTTGCCGAGGATTGATGATCTCTTTGATCAAATTCGGGGAGCAGCTGTGTTCTCTAAGATTGACTTGAGGTCAGGGTATTACCAGTTGAAGGTGAAGGATGTTGATGTGCCAAAGACAGCTTTCAGGACAAGGTATGGGCATTATGAGTTCCTTGTGATGCCGTTTGGTTTGACAAATGCTCCTGCAGCTTTCATGGACATGATGAATCGTGTGTTTCATGAGTACCTGGATAAGTTTGTTGTGGTATTTATTGATGATATCCTCGTGTACTCGCGTACTGAGGAGGAGCATGAGGAGCATTTGAGGATTGTATTGCAAGCTTTATTGGAGAATCAGCTTTATGCTAAGCTGAGCAAGTGTGAGTTCTGGTTAAGTGAAGTGGTGTTTCTTGGGCATGTGGTTTCTGCCGAAGGGATTCGTGTCGATCCTCAGAAGATTGAGGCGGTGATGAATTGGAAGGTTCCTAAGTCTGTTCAGGGGGTTCGTAGTTTCCTTGGTTTGGCAGGATACTACCGGAGGTTTGTGGATGGGTTTTCTAAGATTGCTGCACCTTTGACGAAGTTGTTGCAGAAAGATGTTAAGTATGAGTGGACGGAAGCGAGACAACAGGCTTTTGAGAAGCTTAAGGCAGCTTTGACGCAAGCTCCTATCTTGGTTCAACCTGAATCAGGGAAAGAGTTTGTGGTGTATAGCGATGCGTCCTATGTTGGTTTGGGATGTGTGTTGATGCAAGAGCGTAAGGTGGTGGCTTATGCATCGCGGCAGCTGAAGGTGCATGAGCGCAACTATCCTACGCATGATATAGAGTTGGCTGCGGTGGTTTTTGCTTTGAAAATCTAGAGACATTACCTGTATGGTGAGAAGTGTACTGTGTACATGGATCACAAGAGTTTGAAGTATCTGATGTCTCAGAAGGAGTTGAATCTTAGGCAGCGACGTTGGGTGGAGTTGCTCAAGGATTATGATTTGACGATTGAGTATCACCCTGGGAAAGCTAATGTTGTAGCGGATGCCTTGAGTAGGAAGGTAGCTGTTAAGTTGAGGGCTATGTTTGCCAGTTTGAGTATTTCGCGTGATGGTGGTCTTGTGGCTGAGTTGCAAGTGAAACCATCTTTGGTTCAGTTGATCAAGGAAAAGCAGTTGCTGGATGATTCCTTGGTATCTCATGTTCAGGATATTGCGGAGGGTAGGCCTTCGGATTTCTGTTTTAATGTTGATGGTGTGTTGTGTTTTGGGAGTCGGATAGTAGTGCCCAATGATGCTGAGTTGAGGCGTGCTATTCTGACTGAAAGTCATAGTAGTCCTTTTGCTATGCACCCAGGTAGTACTAAGATGTATCGAGATCTTCGTGATGAGTACTATTGGGTGGGTTTGAAGAAGGATGTTGCTGAGTTTGTGAGCAAGTGCATGGTGTGTCAACGAGTAAAGCTGAGCATCAGGTTCCTTCAGGGTTGTTGCAACCGTTGAGAATCCCTGAATGGAAGTGGGAAAGGATTACCATGGATTTTGTATCTGGTTTACCCTTGTCACCAACGAAGAAGAATTCGGTGTGGGTGATTGTAGATCGCCTGACGAAGTGTGCGCATTTCTTGCCTGTGCATACTACGTACTCCTTGGATAAGCTTGCGGAGCTGTACATTGCTGAGATTGTGCGGCTGCATGGTGTGCCAAAGTCGATTGTGTCGGATAGGGATCCGAGGTTTACATCGCGGTTCTGGCAGTGTTTGCATCAAGCTTTGGGTACACGGTTGAATTTCAGTACATCTTATCATCCTCAGTCGGATGGTCAGTCCGAGCGTGTTATCCAGATTTTGGAGGATATGTTGAGGTGCTGCGTGATTGAGTTTCAGGGCTCTTGGGAGAAACATTTGCCTTTGGTGGAGTTTGCCTATAACAATAGTTATCAGGCGAGCATTCAAATGGCACCTTATGAGGCTTTGTACGGGAGGAGGTGTAGGACTCCTTTGTGTTGGGCTGAAACGGGTCAGAAGTTGGTTTCGATGCCGGCTTTGTTGAAAGGAACCACCGAGAAGGTGAAGCTCATTTGTGAGCGTTTGAAGGCAGCTTCTGATCGGCAAAAGTCTTACGCGGATTTGAAGCGTAAGGAGATTGAGTATACGGTGGGTGACCGTGTGTTTTTGAAGGTTTCGCCTTGGAAAAAGGTGATGAGGTTTGGCCGTAAGGGTAAGTTAAGCCCTAGATACATTGGACCGTACGAGGTGGTTGAGCGTGTGGGTCCTGTTGCGTACAAGTTGAGGTTACCTCAAGAGTTGGAGAAGATTCATGATGTGTTTCATGTTTCTATGCTTCGGAAGTATAGATCGGATCCTTCGCATGTGATGCCTGTGGAAGAAGTGGAATTGAATCTGGATTTGACCTATGATGAGGAACCGGTGAGGATTCTGGATTCGGATAGTAAGGTTCTTCGTGGCAAGACCATTGAGCTGGTAAAGGTGTTGTGGAAACATCGTGGTGTTGAGGAAGCCACGTGGGAACAGAAGGATGACATGCTGAAGCAGTTCCCGTATCTCTTTCCTTCAGGTAAATTTCGAGGACGAAATTTCTTAAGGGGGGGGGGAGAGTTGTAACGCCCCAATTTTGGGCTTAGGAGTTTTGGGATTCGGACCGGTTCGGTCGGATCGCGGTTCGAATATATAAGAGTGAATTTAGGAAAACCTAGTTCGGGTTGCATTAAAAATATGGAAAAATGTCTTAAAATTCTCTTTTATTATATATAAGAGTTTGGTGAAATTAATTTTACAAAATGAGGTTTGGAAGTGTGACATTTTGGTTAGTGACCAAAATGTAATTTTCGAAAACTGTGAGACTGTTTTAAAAAGGATTGAAACTTTGAATCTTTAAGGAGCTATTTACCCAATGGGAGTTTCTCCAGATTTTTCTAAAATATTAAAGGTTTAATAAATGGATTTTAAATAAAAGAAAAGGGAGGGAAGATATTTTCCTAAATTTCCAGCTAACTTTCCACATTTTCCATTTTCATTTTCTCTCATCTTTTCTCTCAAACCAAACACATTTCTCCAGAGCTTTTCCCTCTGATTTTTTCATCTAAATATCTCATTTCAATTCTCTTTGATCTTCAATCATCTCTTCAACAAAACCTTTGCATTTGCTAAGTGGATTTTCAAGAATTTGGTTCCAAAAAGGGAGAAAACTCAAGTTTGGAGGTAAGAACGTCCTTCTCCTCTAAACTCTCAGTTCTTTACTGAAATTCCTAAGTTCTCAATCCTTGATTTATGTTTTATAAAAGGTTTTATAGATGTGTTCTTGATTTTGGCTTTTAAATGCAAGATTTGATTGATTTTGATGAAATTTCGTATGATTTGATTGGGCAGTGTTTTGAGGTGTCAATTTGATGTTAGATGAATGTTAAATTGATGTGAAATTGAGGTTTAATTAATGCAATCCCGGATAGGTTGAATTTCCTAAGTTTAGCTTGTGTTCTTGGTTGTTTTTGGAGTGATCTTGATGATCTGTTATAGCTGGAGGTATAGGGACGTGGTAGGATCCTTTTTGGATGTAAATTGATGTTGAAGGATGTTTATATTTGATGGATCTTGGCTGGGTAGTGTTTGTGGAGTTGATTGGATGCATTTTCGGTTGTGTTTGGTAGCCGAAAATGGAGTGTGGATGAGAGCAGCGGGTTTAGGTGCTTTCATTGAGGATATTAATGCATGATGATGCATTAATATACTGTTTTGATGTGTTTAAAACAGGGGAGTCATCTTTGGATCCTAGTGGTGTTGATCCGGAAGCTTGATTGGTGTTTCGGTAAGAGGCGAAACGGAATCGGTGAGTGGATTGTGGATTTCAGCTATGAAACCAATGTTTTGAAGGTTTGGGAGCTTAGTTTAAGTCTAAGCAACTTAGCTAAGCTCAAGAGTAAGTTTTCGGAAAAACTCTCTTGATGATGAACCATGGATTGGTTGTATGCAATGTGGTTTGTTGCATGTTTTAAATCCTGTTTTGAAAGCATATTTAGCATGTTTATTTGTTGAGATTGTAAGCCATGTGTTGAAGGATGCTCAAGGTAAAAGATCCTTGTTTTTGAACATTGTTTTAATGTGGTTTGATGCTTAAAGATGCATGATGTTTATGGCTTTGTTAAATGCTTTAAAACAGTGGAATATTGTTGTTAATGATGCATATTGGCAAGTGATGGTTAAGGTCACAAAGGTGGTTAAAAGTCCTTGTGTGAGCCTTGTTTATTTAAGAACAACATGGTGTTTAAAAGTCCATGGTTGGTTCTTGGTTAAGATCACAAAGGTGTTTAAAAGTCCTTGTGTGGATCTTGTGTATTTTAAGAACAACATGGTGTTTAAAAGTCCATGGTTGGTTCTTGGTTAAGGTTCAAGGTGGTTAAAATTCCTTGTGTAAGCCTTGTTATTTAAGAACACCAAGGTGTTTAAAAGTCCTTGGGTGATTCTTGTTAAGGACACAAAGGTGTTTAAAAGTCCTTGTGTGGTCCTTGTCATGGTGTTTAAAAGTCCATGGATGATTCTTGTTAAGGACACAATGGTGTTTAAAAGTCCATGTGTGGTCCTTGGAAAATTGTAAGATCACAATGGTGTTTAAAAGTCCATGTGTGGATCTTATGTTGATTGTATCACTTGTGGCCGATATGACATGTTATGATCTTGAAGCATGGTTTGCTTGTTTTAAATGCTTATGAGCATGTATATTGTGGTTTTGAACAATGGTTTATAAAGGTGTTTTATATATGCATTGTTGTGTGGTTTTAACGAGCATTCCTCACTAAGCTTTTTCTTACGCTCTCTCTTTTCTTAAACCAATAATGCAGAGCATTAAAGTGCATTGAGGACAGCAAGGTGGACAAGAATCCAAGTGGTGAACAAAGCTCATGTATGGTGAAGGTTTCTTAAACACTATTAGCTTATGGGCATTTGGCAATGGGGGACCTATGTTGTTGTTTTGGGAGATGTTTTGGACTCCCTAAGTTGGTATTATGTTGTTAATGTCGTTGGAACTTGTATTTGGCCATTATGTGTTTGGATTGATGTTTTGATGCTTGTATGGATTGCTAAGTAGGATGCATGCCTATAGAATTGGGGATTTTCATAATTGATGCCATGTTGATGAATGGTTGATGCAATTATGTTCTTTGTATGTTGAATGACTTGCTGGTAAAGTATGGTTGCTTTTACAGCATGTTTGATAGGCCAATTGTGTTATAAACCAGCAATTTTTCTGCGATCTGGGCAGTCTGTTTCGGAACAGGTGCTACCGTATCGGAACAAGGGCCTGAAATGGCCTGGGCGTTCCGAAACGGAAGCAACCGTTCCGGAATGGATATGCCACTGCCAGGCACTGTTTCGGAACCAGTTGCGGAACGGTCCCGCGTTTCGGAACGGGTCTTCCCTGTTTCGAAACACTCGACCGTTGGGCACTGAAATTGTTGGTTAAATGTTTTGCATTGTTTGCGTTTTGGTCCTGAATCTTGTTTATGCAATTAAATGAGTTTGTGATGTCCGTTTGAGCTGAAATTTGACAGACAAGCATGAAATATGACTAATTTCATATTGGTAACTTAAAAGTATGATCTTTGAGTATGATGTTTGTATGAACATAACTAGGGTTAACGTGCATCTAGATAAGTTTAAAAAAAAGGGTCGTTAATTAAGGTTGACTTTCGGGTTGACTTTGGTTTTCCCCGTGTAAACTTCTTAATTCGGTTCAACCGTCTGGGCCGGGTTAAGGGGGTTACAATTTAGGGTTTAGGGTTTGCGTTAGTGTTTATGTTAACATTTAAGGTTTATGGGTTTGTGTTTTTAATGTTTAGGGTTTAATATTTATCGTTTAATGTTTGGGGTTTAGGATATAATGTTTAGGGTGTAAGGTTTATGTTAGTATTTAGGGTTTAAGATTTAAGGTTTATGGTTTAGTTTAGTATTTGTAGAGAGAATGTGAGGAAGGAAAGCGACTTACCAAAAATCAATGCGTAAGTCATTTTACACTAAAACAAGGTCTGTTTTCCATTGACTGTAGTTGATTTTCCTTTGACTTTTTCATTTTCCATGAACCAAACAGCGGAAAGTTATGAAAACGTTTTCAGGAAAACCAATTACAGTGAAACAAACAGACCCTAATTTCATATTGGTAAACCTAAAATCAACAAAGTCCTTATAATTTCCAAAAATTACATTTTGGTCCCTAAACGTGTAATTTTTGCAATTGAGTCCCTAAATGTTTTCCGATCGCTGTACCTTTCTCTTCCATGATTCATGAGTATTCACAAAGGCTTAATGTGCATCTAGACAAGAATAAAATAAAAAAGGTCGTTAATCAAGGTTGACTTTGGTTTTCCCCGTGTAATCTTCGTAGTTCGGGTCAAGCGTCTAGGCCGGGCTAAGGGGGTTACATTTGTTGGTATCAGAGCCAGGTTATCGAATAATTGGGGCTTGGTATGTGGTTATAGTGTGCGGTTATGTATGATTGTGTCTTTTCAGTGAAAGTTTGAGGTATGAACATTGATGTGTGATTCAATTAAGGTGAATTTGTGATGCTATGCTATGTTTGGAGTATAGTTGGGGATCCCATTGCCATATCATTACTAATGAGAAGAAATGGTTTCAAAAATGAGCTTGAGTACTTGGATTACTTACCTTATTATGCCTAATTGTGTTTATTGTATTTTTGTCAGTGCATTGTTTTTATTATGGGGCCACGTAGAGAGCTGAGAATCAATACTAGATCTTAAGAGAAGAATAAGAACGTGGAGAATGCTGAGGATTTACCTCCTCCTCCCCTTGGTGGACCACCTGGTGGTGGTGGAGCTGAGGCTGATGCTGCTGGAGTTGGTGCTGGGGTTGATGGGCCCGAGGGTGTTCAGGGGCAAGCTGCTCCTGATATGACCATGTTGATACAAGCTATTGCTGGAGCTTTCCATGCAACAATAGCTGGAGCTCATGGAGCTGCACCACAGGATGGTGCTAATGTGAGATTGCCGTTGGAGTGTCTCTGCAGTCTGGGTGGGAATGAGTTTAGAGGTTTGACACCTGAAGGTTCTGAATCTTGGTTGGAGAGAACCAAGTGGATTCTTGGTCAGTTGAACTGCAACAATGTGCAGAAACTGGGATGCGTTGTGTCACTACTGCATGGTGATGCTTACACGTGGTGGACGACCACTATCTCCGAAATAGAGGATGATGAGGTGACTTGGACATTCTTCTTGAATGCGTTCAAGCGGAAATATCTGGGAGTTCGCTACCTCGACGAGAAGAAGAGGGAGTTTATTTCTCTTATGCAAGGGAACATGTGTGTGGCTGAATATGAGATTCAGTTTGTTTGCCTTAGCTAGTATGCACCTGAGCTAATTCCTAGCGAGAGGGAAAGGTGCAAACGGTTCCGTTATGGGCAGTAGCGGATGTAAAGACCTATATGCTTGCAGCTGATTACACTGATTTTGATGTCTTGGTCACTAGAGCTAAGGACATTGAATTGAATCTTGGTTTGGCGAGTCGAGTGGGTGGATCTAGCTCGGGAAAGCGAGATGCAGAACGCGATTATGATAGAGATCGCAACAAGAGGCATAAGGATAGAAAGCCACACTATGATGCTAGACGTGGGGGTTGTAACCCTGGTAGAGGTCAGCAAGGACCTAATGCCTTCTTGAGGACTCCTGAGTGTAACTGGTGTGGTAGGAGACACGCTGGTGAGTGTTGGGGTACCCTTGGGACATGTTGGAATCGTGGAAACCGAGGGCATATGAAGAAAGATTGTCCTCAGCCGCTGAGAGAGGGACATGCTCTGGTGAGAGCAGTTTAGCCATAGAGAGGTCATGGGCGCGGCCGTGGTAATTTTCAGCGTAGGGATGATGGTGGAAGGAACGTGGCGCATGTTGTGGCAGTCCAACCTAAGGGTGGTGGTCAGGCTCGAGTGTATGCCCATCGTGAGGGAAGGAATGACACAGACGTGATCGCATGTACCTTTACTTTGCAATCCTTGTCATTACTTTCTTTGATTGATTCTGGATCTACACACTCGTACATATTGCGTGAACATGCTCAAATGCTTGGTTTGCCTATTGAGTCTTTGGGTGTTGGTATGCGTGTGACTAGTTCCTTTGGTGAGACGGTTGTAACAAGAAAGTTGTATAGGAGATGTCCCTTAAAGGTGCAAGATCATGTTTTTCTTGTTGATCTTATGGAATTGCAATTTTATGGTTTCGAAGTAATCCTCGACATGGATTGGCTTGTTGAGCATAGAGCTGTTGTGGATTTCGAATGTAAGCGAGTTTCATTGAAACTTGCGGATGATTATGAGGTGGTGGTGGTGGGAGAAAATGTGAAGTTTCTAGCTAATGTGGTGTCGACGTTGGAAGGAAGCCGGATGTTGTGGCAAAGTTGTGAAGCTTACATGGCCTTTGTTACGAATCCTAGTTCAAAGGAGGTGCGCGTTCAGGATATAAGGACCGTGTGTGAATTCCCTGGAGTGTTTTCGGAGGAATTACCTGGTTTGCCGCCTAGTCGAGAGGTTGAGTTTGGAATTGAGTTGAAGATGCAACTTCAGGAGTTGCTTGACCGTGGCTTCATTCGGCCTAGTGTGTCACCTTGGGGTGCACCGGTCTTGTTTGTGAAAAAGAAGGATGGCACGATGAGAATGTGCATCGATTATCGTCAGCTGAATAAGTTGACCGTCAAGAAAAAGTATCCTTTGCCGAGGATTGATGATCTTTTTGATCAGTTTCGAGGAGCGGCTATGTTTTCAAAGATTGATCTGAGGTCAGGGTAGTATCAGTTAAAGGTGAAAGATGTGGATGTGCCGAAAACAACCTTTAGAACGAGGTATGGGTATTATGAGATCCTTGTGATGCCGTTTGGGTTGACGAATGTTCCTGCCGCTTTCATTGATATGATGAATATGGTGTTCCATGAATTCTTGGACAAGTTTGTTGTGGTGTTTATCGATGATATCCTTGTGTACTCTCGTTCTAAGGAGGAACATGAAGGTCATTTGAGAATTGTTTTGCAAGCGCTGTTGAAAAATCAGCTTTATGCTAAGCTAAGCAAATGTGAGTTTTGGCTAAAGGAAGTTGTTTTCCTTGGTCATGTGGTTTCGGCTGAAGGGATTCGAGTTGATCCCCAGAAGGTTGACGCGGTGATGAATTGGAAGCCTCCTAAGTCTGTTCATGAAGTCCGTAGTTTTCTTGGGTTGGCAGGATACTACTGGAGGTTTGTGGATGGATTTTCTAAGATTGCTGCCCCTTTGACGAAGTTGTTGCAAAAGGATGTTAAGTATGAATTGACGGAAGCGAGACAACAATCTTTCGAGAAGTTAAAAGAAGCTTTGACGCAAGCTCCTATCTTGGTTCAACCTGAATCAGGGAAAGAGTTTGTGGTGTATAGTGACACATCCTATGTTGGTTTGGGGTGTGTGTTAATGCAAGAGGGTAAGGTGGTGGCTTACGCATAACGACAGTTGAAAGTGCATGAGCACAATTATCCTACGCATGATATTGAGTTGGCTGCGGTGGTTTTTGCTCTAAATATCTGGAGACATTATCTTTGTGGTGATAAGTGTACTGTGTACACGGATCACAAGAGTTTGAAGTATTTGATGTCTCAGAAAGTGTTAAATCTTAGGCAACGACGATGGGTGGAGTTGCTTAAGGATTATGATCTAACGATTGAGTATCATCCAGGGAAGGGCAATGTTGTGGCCGATGCTTTGAATAGGAAAGTGGCGGTGGAGTTAAGGGCGATGTTTGCTAGCTTGAGCATATCGCGAGATGGTGGTCTTGTTGCTGAATTGCAAGTGAAACCATCTCTAGTCCAGTTGATAAAGGATAAGCAGCTGTTGGATGATTCCTTGGTGCCACATGTTCAGGATATTGCTGAGGATAGACCATCGGACTTTTGTTTTAATGATGATGGTGTTCTATGTTTTGGGAGTCGGATAATGGTGCCGAATGATGTTAAGTTGAGGCGTAGTATTCTGACCGAAGCTCATAGTAGGCCATTTGCTATGCACCCTGGTAGTACAAAGATGTACCGTGATCTGAAGGATGAGTACTATTGGGTGGGTTTGAAGAAAGATGTCGCTGAGTATGTGAGCAAGTGTATGGTTTGTCAGCGGGTTAAGGCTGAGCATCAGATTCCTTCGGGGTTGTTGCAGCCGTTGAGGATCCCTGAATGGAAATGGGAGAGGATCACCATGGACTTTGTGTCTGGTTTGCCTCTAACGCCATCAAAGAAGAATTCTATTTGGGTGATTGTGGATCGCCTTACGAAGTGTGCGCGTTTCTTACCTGTGCATACTACGTACACCTTGGATAAGCTTACAGAGTTGTACATTGCTGAGATTGTACGTTTGCATGGCATACCAAAATCTATAGTGTTAGATAGAGATCTGAGGTTCACTGCAATGTTTTGGGAGTGTTTACATCAAGCATTGGGTACGCGGCTGAATTTCAGTACTTCTTATCATCCACAGGCAGATGGACAGGCGGATGGACAGTCGGAGCGTGTTATTCAAGTGCTTGAGGATATGTTGAGGAGACGTGTTATTAAGTTTCAAGGCTCTTGGGAGAGGAACTTGCCTTTGGTGGAGTTTGCTTATAATAATAGTTACCATACTAGTATTCAAATAGCACCTTATGAAGCTTTGTACGGGAGAAAGTGTAGAACTCCTCTTTGCTGGGCTGAAACGGGACAAAAGTTGGTCTCGATGCCGGCTTTGTTGAAAGGAACCACCGAGGTGAAGCTCATTTGTGAGCGGTTGAAGGAAGCATCGGATCGGCAAAAGTCTTACGCGGATTTGAAGCGTAAGGAGATAGAATTTGCGGTGGGTGATCGTGTGTTCTTGAAAGTTTCACCTTGGAAGAAGGTGATGATGTTTGTCCGGAAGAGCAAGCTGAGCCCGAGATACATTGGACCATACAAGGTGATAGAACGTGTGGGTCCTGTTTCTTATAAGCTGAGGCTACCACAAGAGTTAGAAAAGATACATAATGTGTTTCATGTATCCATGCTTCGGAGGTATAGATCGGATCCTTCGCATGTTATGCCTGTGGAGGAAGTTGAGTTGAATCCAGATTTGACATATGATGATGAACCTGTTGAGATTTTGGGTTCGGACAGTAAGGTTCTCCGTGGTAAGACCATTGAGCTGGTTAAGGTGTTGTGGAGACATCGTGGTGTTGAGGAAGCCACGTGGGAAAGAAAGGAAGACATGAAGAAGCAATTTCCTTACCTTTTTCCTCTAGGTAAATTTCGAGGACAAAATTTCTTAAGAGGGGGAGATTTGTAACACCCCAAATATGGGCCTAGATGTTTTAGAGTTCGAATCGGACCGGTCGGGAACGGTTCGAATCTTAAAGGGAGGTTTAGGGAACGCCTAGTTCGGGATGCTTTAAAATATGGAAAAATATCTAAAAATCCTCATTTATTATATGAATGATTATGGTGAAATCAATTTTACCAAATAAGGTATGGAAATACTACATTTCAGTGTAGTGACCAAATCGTAGTTTTTGCAAAAGTTAAATAGTGACTATTTTGTAAAGGATTGAAACTTTGAATCTTTAAGGAGCTAATTTTACCAAAATGTTTTTAATCAGATTTCTTCTTAATTTGGGTGATTTTATTAATGTTTTAATTAAAGGAAAATAAAGATTAATTAAAAGGAAACTACCTTTGACTTTTCATAACTACCTTTCATCAATTTTCTCTCATTTCATTTTCTCTCAATTTCTTTTGAGCCAAACACATTTCCTCCAGCAATTATCCTTTGATTTTCATTACGTTTGACGAGATTTCAATCTCCTTTTGTTTCCTAATCTTTTCCTCATCAAAACCTCTTGTTTTTACATTGGGTTTTCAAGAAAACTTGCCTAATTCAAGGAGGAATCAGCCATTAGAGGTAAGCTTCGTCCCTCTCCTCTAATGATCAGTTCTTTACTGAAATTCCCAAGTTATCAATCCCTTGTTAATGATTTTTGAGTTGCTTTAATGTTAGAAACAAGAATTTGTATTAAAACTCAAGGTTTTTGAAGAGATCTTGGTGATTTTTGTGTTTGATGGTTAGGCTCTGTTTTGAGGTTGTTTTCTAGTGTATTTTGGATGTTAATTGATGTTATAAATGAGGTTTTATCAAACAAATCTCGAATAGGTTTGGATTCCTAAGTTTTGTATGCTAGAATGATTGTTTTGGGGTGGTTTTGGTGTTCTGTCATAGCTGGAGATATAAGGACGAGTTTGTGGTGATTTTTGATGTTGTATGATGTTTAGAAATGAATAGAAGTTGTAGATTTTGGCTGGGCTTTGTTTTGGAAGAGTTTGGAGATGATTTCGGTTGTGTTTGGTAGCCGAAATGTGGTTTGTTGGTAGAGCAGCGAGTTTAGGTGTGTGGCTGATGATTTCAATGCATGATGATGCATTAATCCATTGCTCTTATGTGTTATAAACAGGGGAGACATCTTTGGACGCCTTTGGTGTTGATCCGGGAGCTTAGATAGCGTTTCGGCGAGCAAGCGAAACGTAATCAGTGAGTGCGAATGGTTTAGAAGTCCTTGAGGGACAAGAAACAAGGTTTGGGGATTTGGGAAAGGTTTGAAACACCTTCCTAACTTCGGAAGTAAGTATTGGCTAGATTGCTCTCTTAAATGTGGTGGTTGCCCTAAAATTATTTTGCATGCTCATGGTTGAGATAGATAAATTCCTATTGTTTTTATGCATGATTTGTAGCATGAGATGATGCTTGAAATGATTTCATGGAATAACATGTTGCATGGTTGAGATTTGAGCTTTTGTTTTAAAGCATGGCAAATGTTATGGTTTTGAAATGAGATGAGAATGATTTGAGAAATGTTGCATGAAAAACAGTAGGTGAGATGATGTTTTGACATAATATATTGGCATAGATGTTGAGACACTTATCGAATATAATTGATCGATCAATAGGATGAGAGTGCACTATAAACTAAAAATTCGTGCGTGCTCTTTGGTTTAATCCAAAGGGAGAGAACCGATGATGGGCATTTCATCGGGTAGGACTTAGTGAAATATCCAAGCATTGTGGCGATGAGAGATTCCGCCGTGTGAGTACGGTGATGTGAGATTCCACCAGAAATTATGTTACTAGACAAGTGAGTACGACGATGTGAGATTCCACCGGAAGCGTCTAGTGGTTAGAGAATGTTGTCCGTATATCCGAGTAATAATGAGATGTGAAATGCCAATATAATATATGAAAATGCTTTTGATTCACATGTACCTTTGATGAGATGGTTTATGCTATGAGAAATGCACATGAGATTTGTATATGAAATGCTTTGGTTTTACAAGCATGAGAATAGTTTTGCCAGGAGATTTGCATTGGTTTAAATGCATGAGATAGAATTGAGGTACATGTGTTTTCAATGAGAAGTTGCTTTGAATGGTTTTCAAGCATGAGATACATTGAGCATGTTCTAGAAAAAGGCTTTTGAGAAAGTGTTTTGAATAATGCATTATTGTGTTGGTTTTTCTTTAGAGCATGCCTCACTAAGCAATTGTGCTTATGCTCTCTTTTACCAATAATGCAGCTAATTGAGGTGTTTTTGGGCAACGAGAAGGTTAAGAACATCCAAGGAAGTGCAAAGATCATGTATGGTGATGTTTTTATACACTTTAGTCTTGATATATGGCAATAGGAAACCAATGTTGTATTTGGGAGATGTGTTTGAACTCCCTACGTTTGTGGCATGTTTGTGATGGCATTTATGGGTTGTAAATGGTCCTATATTTTTGGTTTGAGTTTTGGTTGCTTACTTTGGTTTTGAGACTAGGGAGCATGCCTTTAGATTGTGTGTTTCTGTGATTGATGCCGCGTTCTAGCTTAAAGACCTTAAATATGTTCCTTAGTATCAAAATGAGTTGCTGATATGATTTGATGCTCATTGAAGTTTGTTTGAATGGTTTGGAAGGTCAAAAACCAGCATTTTCTGGTGACACTGGGCAAAGTGTATCGAAACACCCTCACTTGTTCCGAAACGGGGGCCTGTAATGGCCATGGTGGTTCGGAATGAATAAAGCTGTTTCGGAACAGTTTGGCTTCTGGTGAAGCTTGTTTCGATACCGGTCTCGGAACATACCCGAGTACCAAAATGGTTAACACCGTTTTGATACGGGCGTTTCGGTACGAAGGGTGGGCGTTCCGATACAGTTGACCGTTGGATGTTGTTTTGTATTGTTTTAAGTTTTCATGCTTTACATTTTAGTCCTGAATGTTGTGGTTGCAATTGCTTGAGCTTGAGATGTCTTTTTAAACTGAAACTTGACAGAGAAGCATGTAACATGATTAATTTCATATTGGTAAACCTAAAATCAGCAAAGTCCTTATAATTTCCAAAAATTACATTTTGGTCCCTAAACGTGTAATTTGTTCAATTGAGTCCCTAAATGTTTTCCGATCGCTGTGCCTTTCTCTTCCATGATTCGTGACTATTCACATAGGCTTATAATGCATCTATAAAAGAATAAAATAAAAAAGGGTCATTAATCAAGGTTGACTTTGGTTTTCCCCGTGTAATCATCGTAGTTCAGGTCAAGCGTCTAGGCCGGGCTTAGGGGGTTACACGTACACTGAGCTAATGAATTCTATGGCATGCCAGTTGTATCCAATGTCCATCCAAATCCATGGTTTCAATAACAATATCCATATTCAATATTCAATGATAATTCCAATGACTAATGTCTTTAATGTTATTATTATTAACTATGTTTCAATATCAATATTTCACGATTTCAATGTCAATGTAAATGTCCGATAAATCATTTACAATGTTTTAATAACATTAGCTATGTCGATAACTATGTCCGATGTTCATTACCAATCTTACCGGTACTTACCAATAGATCCATTTAACAATCCACTGCAACTTCTTTAAAAGAAATGTTAGCTATATGATCGAAATCAACAATAATGGATTTGGGAAGACCCCTCGCCTAATCCCGAGACTCCGACTACACTGACCTTGACATCTGATGCTCTTATGGCTCTCGAATGACAACGCCCTTGTTTCTAGCTTTCGATGGAGATGGCGAAACCTCTCTCTCCACTTCTTGAGCTAGAAAATCAATAGGAGTATGTTAAAACAACATCATGATATCGTAGTCAATATGACAATATCAAAATCAACATCTAAACTTAAAATAACTATTAGCTATCAAGATGTCCATGGATTAACAAACACTAACTTATGACCAAGCTTGATATATCCATGGAATCCAAAGATTGTTTGAGGAATGTAGCTTACCCAATCGATGGCAACGATTCGTTATCAATAAATCAAAGAAAAAACAAAACTTAAGTTTCCCTCTAATGGAGGTGTGTGCTTAGAGGAAGATGATGAAGACGAAAGAGAGGTGGTTGCTTTCTTAAGTCTCCGGTAAGACTTCAATGTAGCTATTCAATAGCTATTAATTTGAGTAGCTTTCCTTCCAATGAAGGAAGCTCTCCCGGTGATTCTACGTATGGAAATTATAAAGGAGGGGGGCTAATCGTAAGTTTAGTCCTCCAACTCTTAATTCTCTATAGTTTTGCCCTCGAACTTTCCAATAATTATAATTTAGTCACTAAAAAGCTTTTTAATGGATTAAATAAGACCCGTACTCGATAGTTTAGATCAATTAGAGTCCAATATCAAAAAAATTAACAAGATGATACAATATTTAGACTTTATCGATGTGAGATTTCCGATCACTGGAACCTAATTCTAACTAGACCGGATTTTGGGGTGTTACAACTCTCCCCCTTAAGAAAAATTCGTCCTCGAATTTTACCTGAACCGAAGAGATGATGATATTGTTGCTTCATGGTCTCTTCAAGTTCCCAGGTAGCTTCTTCAACAGTATGACTTCTCTAGAGCACTTTAACTAATGGTACTTCTTCGTAGGACAAAATTGGTTGAATTTCTACGGATTCAGGTTCGACGATGTGCGAAGGATCAGAACGATACTTCTAAAGCATCGATACATGGAAGACGTCATGGATTTTACTCAATTATGAGGGTAACGATAATCGATACGCCACTGGGCCAAACTCTTTTGATGACTTCAAAGGGTCCAATAAATCGGGGGCTTAATTTTCAATTTTTATTGAACCTCAGAGCTTTCTTCCATGGTGATACTTTAAGAAAGGCTTTTTCGCCAACTTCATATTCAATGTCTCTTCGTTTGAGGTCGGTATAGGCCTTATTTCAGTCAAAGGTAGCTTTCAAGCGATTATGAATGATTGTAACCCATTATTCAGTTTCCCGAAGTAAGTTAGGGTCCAATGTTTTGCCTTCTCCAAGTTCAGACCAACAAAATGGAGTTCAGCATCGTCTGCCATACAATGCCTTATACGGAGCCATTTGGATTGAAGCCTAGTAGCTGTTATTGTAGGCAAACTCAACAAGGGGTAGGGATTTCTCCCAAGTTCCAGCAAAGTCGATGATACATGCTTGAAGCATATCTTCCAAGATTTGTATAGGAAGGTTAAATAACAATACAAATTTCCAAGGGTTCAATGGAATAGTTTTTTGATAGTTACCTGGATTACCCTTTCTGACTGGCCGTCAGATTGCGGGTGAAAGGCAATACTAAGATTAACGCTGGTACCCAGAGCCACTTGTAAGGTTCTCTATAACTGAGATGCAAAATGAGGATCTCGATCGGAGATAATGGACTTGGGTACTCCATAAAGTCGGATCACTTCCTTGATGTATATGTCAACTAATTTAGCAAAACTGTAGTCTATTCTAACTGGAATGAAATGAGCTGACTTGGTGAAACAATCTACAATAACCCATATGACATCATGTTTTGCGAGAGTTAAAGGTAGACCACTAACAAAATCCGTAGTGATCTTCTCCCAATTCCATTGCGGTGGATCAATGTTTTGCAACAATCCGGTAGGAACACAATGTTCTACTTTAACACGTTGGCACGTGAGACACTTAGATATGCTATCAATTATGGCCTGCTTCATGCCCGACCACCAATAGAGTTCATGAAGGTCCTAATACATCTTCACAGACCCGGGGTGAACAGAAAAAGAACTTGAATGAGCTTCAGAGAGAATATCAATACAGAGGGATTAATCATTAGGTACATAGACTCGATCATGGAAACACAAGAGCCCTTTAGAATTAATTCTGAAGTTAGGGTTATATGATAACTTAGAGATAATAGATTGGAGCTTAGGAAATTTCTCTTGCAATACCTTGATTCGTGAAATGATGGTAGACTAAACTTGAAGTTCATCTACAAGACAACGATGCTTCTGAAGTCAGAAGTGAGCACTAATTGCCCAAGGGGCTACAAGATAGCGACATTACAACGAGTCAATGTGCCATACAATACATATAACTCTATATTCACTGTCAATACTTACAAGGCAAAGCTTTGCAGCTACAACATTGGCTTTGCCTGGATGATAATTGATGACAAGGTCGTAATATTTAAAAAGTTCCACCGACCTTCATTATCAAAGATTTAATTCTATTTGGGACAAAAGGTACTTAAGGCTTTTATGGTCGATGAAGAGGTAACATTTTTCTCCGTAGAGATAATGTCTCCAGATTTTCAATGCAAAGACAACTGCAACTGTTTGCACGTGTGGTATACTATAAATGATACGCAAATATGGTGCAAGTATACACGTCGAACAAGTAATACAATGATAAGTGAGTATCGTCTCCACAGAGATTGGAGGTGTTTCAAGTTGAGTTTGAGCACACAAGTCACGTAATATAAATAGAGTATGCTGTGGCAAATCAAGACAAAATGATAATTACTGTAGCAAATAAAGATAAAAGAAGCACGCTGAAATCAGTAGACTTAACATGTCCTCTTACGTATGCAAAACTCACTTGGGAATGATTGGTTGGGTTGTTTGGTTAACCTAAGATTTAGCTCTCAGTTAGGGCTTACCTCTCTAGCTTACTCTATGCTCGACATGATTTACTAAGTTTGCTCCTCAACTATCTCTAGCAAGAAAACTGGGAGTAGGAAATACTACAACAATACCTCTCAGCATAAACTCCAACACTCCCCCTACCCATAAAGTTCTATCCTTTCTAGCCGTTGAAACCCATCACTTATCTCTAAGGTGGATTAGAGCTGTGCCTCTCAGCAACCAACTCCATTGTCTATGAAGGTTAAAGATAGCTCTCTCGACCATTAACTTCAACTCACACCTAAGGAAAGGCCAACTCTCAAAGGCTCTTACAACCCTAAGTAGTTAACAACATAGACAAAGCATAGAAAGAAACAAGAGATAAATAAACATGCATCGAAGAAACTAAAATATAAATCATCCAAACAACCCAAGCCACCTAAAATCAGTTCATGGCTGGGCAATAAACATCCAAAGTATCTTCGTTTTTACAACCCATTTCCGAGATATAAAAGAAATGCAAAAGCAACAAAAAAGGAAGAAGAAACTCCCGATCCGTGATGGACTGCAACGCCACAAACCACCCTAGGCCTGATGCGTCTCTCAAGGTCAGCAAGGTCAAACCCTTGGAGCTTTAACGGTGGAGGACACCAAGTGGAGGAAGAAGAAGAAAGGAAAAAAACTGCATTTGCTTTCTGTCACTAGCCTTTTGTCACTTGTTTCGTACTCTCCCTTTAATGAGGGTTTCATGTCCTTTATATAGTGGGAGCTCCTAGGGTTTTGTGCCCTAATATTCTTTAAAGTCTTGGGAATATTCCCTATCCGTGTAGGGCATAATCAGACAAAAAGGGGGCCCGCACATGTGGGCTCTTAGAATGTGCGCGTTACTTTCTCCTTTTCTTCACCCATAATTGTTGTCCAAATTGATGTAGCATTTTTCTTCCTTGTCCAGCTTCACACCTGCTTCAACCTACACATCACAACACCATCACATACCCTTAAAGCAACATCTAATCTATTGAAATCACGCCAAACCACCAACAAGCAAAGATGTATGCAACTATATGCTCTAAATGCACCTATATGATATGAAATGACATTGATAACAAACAAATACCTAAGTAAAAAGGTGTAAACTATTAGCATTTTGGCAAGTTATCACACCCCAAAACTTAAGCTATTGCTTTTCCTCAAGCAATGAATTGAGAGAAACAGAGAAAATGTTGTGACAAAAATTTAGCTCAAGGTAGATGCTATGGCAAAATTTCAGCCCTAAAAAAAGGAAGGCTTTAATACTTAAGACATAATTGGGATTTTAAGAATGATTCCCTAGGGTATGATCCTTTGTTAGTGTGTGTTTGATTGCATAAAACTTAAGCTTAACTGAGCTAGAAAGATTTCTTAATAGAACTAAATTTCATCCTAATGTTTGAACTATTTTAGCACAAAGTTTTACTCCCACAAGTGAATTATTTTTTAGAGGGGTGTCATCTCATCACATCTACCATCCCTCACTCTAGATGAGCAGGGATCATATCTCTCATCCCCGAGCTATTAAGTAGAGTCATCCCGTTACAACTTTCATTCACTCATTTGATGTTGCTGCCATTTATTTAAGCTTGATTTCCAGGAAATGCAACACAAAGCAGAGTGTCCCTCTAAAAATATGAAGAAGCATTTATTCACAATTTGATATGTTCAATAATCACAAGGGAGATTAACTAAGCCTTTACTGCTTCATTTTTCTTTATATGAGATCATTAAATTCAATTTTTCAAGGATAAGCATAAGTTCTAAAAAAATTCTCTAACAATCTTAAACCTAAGGAGCATACAATCATGTAACAATACAAAAATCAAGCATCAAATCGCAGAGTTAATTCTACCTATCTCAATAGTCAAACATGTCGATCCATAGCCATAAATAAATTGTTCATCATCGGGCATCATTAATTTATTCATACAACTATCATAGAACTAAACAAAATGCCATAGCATAATTTTTGTTTCTGCCTACTGATGCAATGCAAATGACTAACAAAAGGGCACTAACACCCCCAAACATAAAGACTGCAGTGTCCTCAATGCAACAAAAATAAAATGAAATGTAACTAATATAAATGCAATACAAGATGAAGAAGTACCTTACTTCTTGGTGGTGGCAGACTTGGTGGCTTTATGCTTGATGATGGAGGACTTGAATGAGGTGATAGAAGGGTCAACCTCGTCATACTCTGGTGGAGGGGTCGGTTCTGGCTCAGATGGAGTACCTTGATTGGTGGAGCTGGTGTCTGATTCGTTCTACTCAACCTGTGTGCTCTAAACTCTGCCAGCAATGCATTTGCTTCGTGTTCTTGCTGACAGAGCAGTGCTTGGGGTTTGTGCAGATGATTGTGCTGGGATAGAGTGTGCAGGCTCATCATCTTCTGACTTAACTGTGACAGGGTTGACATGATCAATGGACGGCTCTTTTGCTGGGGCAACTTTTGCAGGTTTTGTTGTTCTCTTTCTATTCTTGGATGTGGGGCTTGTTGTAGCATCTGTCTCATGGTTCTGTGAGGAAGGCAGGGTCTAAGTAGGGCTCTTCCTGGAGACTGGTGTCTTCTGGGCAGTGGGGGGGGGGGGTTCCTTCGCATGTGCCTTCAAAGATTCCGGGAAGGCTGGGAAGTCGATGCTGATGTGCAGTAGGATTTCCTTGAAATATTTGTTCATGACATCATATCTCTCCTTGACATACCCATAGAAAGCAGTCTAGTCCTCGCACATTTTGTCCATGGCCTCTCGGAGACGATTGGCGGAGGCAACCAATACAGGAATTCTTGTTGCATCAAATGTTTTCGCTCCTCCAGCCAGTGTCTCTGCTGGAGCATCCTCATCAAATTCTTTGATAGAGTGGACCATTTCTGGTGTGATAGGACCTTTTCCCGAGTACTTTGCATTAGCAATGGGTTCTTCAAATACTCTTTTTTCGCGACATAGGGCTATGATGAGGTTTGGGAAGATTAGCGAACTAGACTTCCTCTTCAAGCATGCGTATAGCTCGTCCACAATAATTTTTCCCACATCAATGGACTGACCATTTAGAATGGAATGAAGGAGGAGGAGCCTTGGAATGTTCACTGTTGTCGTGTGAGAAGTTGGCATGAGTCTTTTCTTGACAAATGGATCCAAAGCTTGGCCTCCAGCTTCAAAGCATAAGTCTTCCAACACTTTCTTAAAAGTTTGCGGGTCAGCATTTTTGGTGAAAGGTGTGTGGTGGTCTTCTGAGTTCTTAAGGCCAAAGAACTTGTTGATCTTGGTTGTAGTGAATTTGATTTGGTCTCCACGCATATACACGCCGAATTGTGTAGGGCTGATGAAATGGGCATAAAACTCCTTAACAATCGGTATGCAAAAGTTGTCTTGGTGGGGAATGAAAGTGGCCTATCTGTGGTTTGCGATGACATCTATGAAATCCTTATCGAACCCTGGTTCCCCTTCAGTTAGAAACTTGAACCCTTGTTTTGGTAGCAACTTCAAGTCTTGAAGACTTTTGAAGCGCTCATTTTCCATTGTCGTCTAAAAACTTCTTTATAAGCACGGGCTTGGGTTGGCTACTGCCATACGCTCCTTCAACGCGCTTGCAACGCACTATTGTTAAGCAAAAAGAGAGTGAATATGGGTGAGATGGGAGGATATATTTTGGTTAGGGTTTTTAAGTTTTTGGCTTGTTGGAGAAGATGAAGGTGAAGGATTTTTTTTGTTTTCCTTGTGTCGATATGATGAGGGAGAGAGTTAGTGGGAGTTGATGATGAGGGTGATGGGAGTTAAGGGGAGGTAACTGACATGATGTGAAAGAGAGAGAGTGTTGGGGGTGTTTGGGCGGCGTGTATGTAAGATAAGGACAAAGGGTTATTAATTGAAAAGGTGAAAAGGAAGAAAGAGAAAATACCTATGTAATAATTGGTAGGGTTTTCTTCAAATGAAAAGGTGGAAGGGTTAATTAATTCCCCCTCTTTTTGCCCTTTTTGAGTCGGCTTCATCTCATGATGGAAAATCTTAATTTTCCATTCCTTATATCCTTATAAAAATAAAAGCCTGATACACCGTTGCACCCTGACCTGCCACCTGCTTCCCTGGAGCTGCTTAGATGAAAACAAACAAACCTGACCTTAAAGCGAAAGGTCAAAAGGGATTAAAGCCTAGAGTACGAAATAAAAATAAAGTTTAAACTACATTATTTATGAACATAAAAACAAAAAAATGTTGTAGCAAAATAGAAAAGAAAAGTGGGGGTGGTTCAAACTCTTAGGCATCATGGAGGATGAAAGATGACTTATCGCACAGGACTGGGGATCCATTGTAAAGCTTTAGACGTTGTCCATTGACCTTGAATATTGTATCATCATCAAGCTTCTTTATGTCCACCGCACCATGTGCATAGACCTTGTGGACTAGGAAAGGACCCGACCATCGTGACTTCAGTTTGCTTGGGAAAAGCTTAAATTTGGAGTTATAGAGGAGCACTTGTTGCCCTTCTGAGAAATGTTGCGGCAAAAGATGTTTGTCGTGCCACTTTTGTGTTTTCTCCTTGTATAAGTGTGCATTCTCATAGGCTTGCAATCTGAATTCTTCCATTTCATTCAACTCTAAAAGCCTTCTTTCTCCAGCTAGTTGTGCATCCATGTTGAGCTTCTTAATGGCCCAATAGGCCTTGTGCTCGAGTTCAATGGGTAAATGACAAGCTTTCCCACAAACTAGCTTGAATGGTGACATTCCCAAAGGTGTCTTATAAGTTGTACGGTAAGCCCAAAGAGCTTCATCAAGCTTATGAGACCAATCCTTCCTTTTTGGGTTGACCACTTTCTCAAGTATCTCCATGATTTCTCTATTTGAGACTTCAGCTTGACCGTTAGTCTGAGGATGAAATGTTGTAGCAATCCTATGCCTCACACCATACCTCTATAATGCTTTAGCAATCAACTTGTTGTCAAAGTGAGTTCCTTCATCACTGATAATTGCTCTTGGTGTCCCAAATCATGTGAAGATTTTCATGTGAAGGAACTTCATGGCGGTCTTGGAGTCAATCCTTGGAGTAGCAACTACTTCAACCCATTTAGATACGTAGTCCACAGCCAAAAGAATGTATAAGTCTCCATAAGATGAGGGAAATGGTCCCATGAAGTCTATTCCCCATACATCAAAAAGTTCAACCTCCAAGATTCCTTGCAATGGCATTTCATGCCTCCTTGAAATGTTACCCGTCCTCTGAAAAAGATTACATGATTGACAAAATGCTTGCGCATCCTTGAAAAGAGTACGCCAATAGAATCCTGATTGTAGGACCTTTGTAGCAGTCCTAGTTTCTCGAAAATGTCTGCCACAAGGAAATGAATGACAATGGAAAAGTATCTCCTTGTGCTCTTCTTTGGGGACACACCGTCTAATGATATGGTCAGCGCCTTGCTTGAACAAATATGGTTCGTCCCAAAAGTAGGATCTTGCGTCATGCCTGAATTTTCTTTGTCCCTGTCTATTCAAATCAGGAGGCAAAATACCACTAACGAGAAAGTTAACAATATCAACATACCAAGGAATTGTTGCAGCATATAATATTTTCTCATAAGGGAATTCCTCCATAATTTCCATTTCATCGTGTTTGTATTTACTGTTTTCTAGCCTAGAAAGATGGTCGGCTACTTGGTTTTCACACCCTTTTGTATCCCTAACTTCCAAATGGAATTCTTGCAAGAGTAGTATCCACCTAATAAGTCTAGGTTTAGCATCCTTTTTGGTCACTAAGTATTTAATAGCCGAGTGATCAGTGTGAACAATAACATTAGTGCCTATTAGATATGACCTAAACTTATCAAAGGAAAATACAATAGCCAACAATTCTTTTTCAGTTGTTGTGTAGTTAATTTGTGAATCATTCAATGTGCGACTAGCATTAATAAATAACATGAAAGGGTTTACCTCCGCATTGTCCAAGAGCTGCTCCTATTGCGTAGTCACTTGCGTCACACATCAACTCAAAAGGTGAGCTCCAATCAGGTGGAACAACAATAGGTGCTGAGGTAAGTTTCTCCTCCAGCTTTTCAAAAGCGTTGAGGCATTTTTCATCAAATATGAAGGGCTGATTTTGCTATAGAAAATCACACAGTGGCTTGGAGATCTTGGAGAAGTCCTTGATGAACCTTCTATAGAAGCCAACATGGCCCAAGAAACTCCTGATGCTCATCATATTGGTGGGAGAAGGTAGCTTCTCAATTACCTCAATCTTTTCTCTATCCACCTCGATGCCATTCTTCGATACCTTGTGACCCAAAATCGTTCCTTCGGTCACCATAAAATGACATTTTTCTCAATTGAGCACCAAATCGGCTTCTTCACATTGCTTTAGCACTTTGGCCAAATTTCCCAAGCATGAATCAAAATCATCCTTTGAGAGTGAAAAATCGTCCATGAAGACTTCCAAGAATTCCTCAACCATATCTGAGAAAATAGCCAGCATACACCTCTGAAAAGTTGCTGGAGCATTTCAGAGTCCAAAGGGCATTCTTCTGAAAGCATAGGTACCATACGAACATGTGAATATCGTCTTTTATTGGTCCTCAGGTGCTATAGAAATTTGATTGTACCCTGAGTATCCGTCAAGGAAACAATAGAATTCTTTGTCCGCCAGTCTATCTTGCATTAGATCAATGAATGAGAGAGGGAAATGGACCTTCTTGGTAGCTTCGTTGAGCTTCTTATAGTCCATGCAAATTCTCCATCATGTTTCAGTTCTTGTTGGAAATAATTCATTCTCATCGTTACTCACCACAGTGATGCCTCCTTTCTTTGGCACACATTGGACTGGACTAACCCATGAGTTGTTTTGAAGAAAAATGCACGGTGAAAAATGCACCTGAGGCATCACCGTGCAAATTTTCCTTTCTCCTTATGCTTGACTGCTAGGCGAATGATAAGGTGGACAGGTTTATCCCCTTTAAGTCAGCCATAGTCCAACCTTAAGCTCTTTTATGTTGCGATAGCATATTTATTAATCTAGACTCTTATTTAGGTGTAAGACTAGATGACATTATCATACACAAAGTTTTATTGCTACCCAAATAAGCATATTTAAGATGAGATGGCAAGGGCTTTAACTCTAATGTTGGAGCATGCTCAAGTGAAGTCTTAGGAGGAATAAATTCTGAAAAATCAAGAGGTTCAAAGTGCGTATTTGGTTTGGCTTCGAGTAAGCTCGATTGCTCCACCTCTTCTGAAAATTCCGCAAGTTCCTCATACTTGATCTCGTAGTCCTCCTTGTTTTCTTCCTCTAGAATCTGCTCATACTCATCCATTTCTAGGAAATTGCTGCAGCGAAAATCTGCAGTCTCCCTTTCTGCTATAGCATTCTTGTATTGACACTCTTCATATTCATCCATGCAATTGAGAGTGTTGAAGACATTGATGGTCACCTTTTTATCAGCCACCCTCATAGTAAACTCACCCTTTTCACAGTTTATCAGAATTCTACCGGTTGCTAGAAATGGCCGCCCCAAAATAATGGGTGCCTTATCATCCGCCTCGCAATCAAGCATAAGGAAGTCGACTGGAAAGATGAACATGTCCACCTTTACCACTACATCTTCTATTTTTCCTTCTGGGCTTACATGAGATCGGTCGGCCAATTGTAAGCTAACTTTAGCTGGCCTTACATCCTCTATGCCGAGCTTCATGAAGACTGACTTTGGCATGATATTTACACTAGATCCAAGGTCACACAAGGCTTTTCCCACATAGTTATCGCCTATTGAAGACATTATAATGAAGCTGCCTGGATCATGTCTCTTAGATGGCAATTTGATCCACAAAGAATAGAATTTAGTTGTTGTAGAACCTGTCGCATACCACTCAATCTTTCTTTTCTTGGTGACGATGTCCTTGAGAAATTTAGCGTAAGTTGGCATCTGATCAATGGCTTCTAAGAACGGGACCTTAATATGCAGCTAGTCTAGAACATCCACGAATTTCCTAAACTGTAGATTCTCATTTTGTTTCTTCAGTCTTTGAGGAAAGGGAACTGGGGTCTAACTTCTTCCTCTATCGATGCAAGTTTCTCTTTTGCTGTAGCCTTTTCCCTCTCGTCGATTGTTTCATTCACTAAATCCCCATCTTTCTCCTTCTCACAGGATGTTTCAACTTGCATTTCTGGTTCCTCTTGCACTTCCTTAGTTATAGTCTTCTTTCTTGTTCCCCTCAAACTTATCTTCAGTGTTAAGTTGGGTACCACTCCAAAATGTGATTGCACTGCATTGCTCTTTGCCATGCTTCTTAGTGACTTCAGTATCACTTGGCAGATTTCCTTGGGGTCACACATGTAATGCTTGAGCAATTTTACCCACTTGGGTTTCCAAAGATCGCAAGGATGACCTATGAATTTGTAGCAAAGTTCCTTGATTCTTAATGGTCATGGAGTAATCTTGGAACAATGTATTAGTAGATGCCATAAATTCCTTAGTAGATGTCGTGAAATCCTTGAGTGTAGCTTCCAACGAATTGCTGTTGGATGAAGATGCAAAACCCTTGTTGTTTTACCACAACATATTCTGCTGTGGTCCGTGTGATTCTGCCAGATTCTGTTGCTGATTTGAATTCCCATAGTTGATGTTCCATTGATTTCCCCAAAAGAGGTTAGGATGCTGACGCCATCCACCATTTTAGGTGTTTGAGTAGGGATTGTTATTCCGATTAGAATTCCCTACATAGTTGGCAGATTCTTGATTGTCCGGGCACTCGCTCAAGTGGTGGTTCCCATTGCAACGAAGGCAAGTTGATGCCACTTTTACTTCCTTCACCTCATTAGACTTTTGGAAATTCTTTCGCATGGTCGTGATAATAGTTAATTGGGATGCTACTGAGGCATCCATATCCGTGTACATGAAACTTGAGTTTTCATCCCCATTCCAAGTCTTGATGAGGGAAATTGATAATCATTGTTGGATGTTCTATCAAGGATATCGAAAGCTTCATCGGGTGACTTGTCTCGCAATGTCCCATTTGCTGAGGCATCTAGCATCATTCTGGTAGGAGCGTTAACACCATTGTAGAATATAACCTCTTGTGTCCAATCATGAAAACCATGATTAGTGCACTTGAAAATAATCAAATTTGTCCCAACACTCATATTGATTCGTCATCATACTGGCGAAAGGATGTGTTATCATTCCTCAAATGAGTGTTCCTATTTGGTGGATTATACCGCAACAAAAAGCTCTTGCACAAATCTGTCCATGTCTCCAATGATCCAGCTGGCATACCACTCAACCATTCTTGTGCTCGGTCACACAAAGAATAAGGAAAGAGTTTGAGTTTCAACGCATCTTCGTGCACCCTTTGTTGACGGAAAGAGTCACCCACTTCTAAGAAAGCACGAACGTGTTGTCTAGCATCTTCATGAGGCGAGCATCCAAATTGACCGATTGAGTTCAACATGTTGAACATTACAGGTTTAAGCTCCAAGTGGGCTTCCTGAATTTCAGGAGCTACAATCCCTGGATTAAGATCATCCAAGACAGGGTTTAGGTGATCTCTAATAGCTCTGGGTCTTGCTGGCGCATTTTCTCCGTGGTTTCCAATTGCTGCAGCAGGATCCCCTTGATGCTGAGCTCCGTTCATGATTCTAACTGCTTCTTGTATACGTCTCCGTTGACAAAATAGATGATCGATTTCAGAAATGTAAGGTAGTATAGGCTCTCGATGTCTCTTTTGGGGCATACGATAGCATAATACCTAAAAAGACATACAAAAACAATTTAAGAATATATATACAAAAGAAAAAAAAATAAACTAGTGCAAATACTAAACCTAAAACAACCAATTGCCAATCCCCGACAACGGTGCCAAAAACTTGTTTGCGCATGTGGTGTACTATAAATGATACACAAATATGGTGCAAGTATACACATCGAACAAGTAATAAAGTGATAAGTGAGTATCGTCTCCACAGGGATTTGAGGTTTTTTTAAGTTGAGTTTGAGCACACAAGTGACGAAATTTAAATAGAGAATGTTGTGGCAAATCAAGACAGAAGGATAACTGCTGTAGCAAATAAAGATAAAAGAAGCAAGCTGAAATTAGTAGACTTAACAGGTCCTCTTACGTATGCGAAACTCACATGGGAATGACTGGTTGGGTTGTTTGGTTAATCTAGGCTTTAGCTCTCAACTAGGGCTTACTTCTCTAGCTTACTCTATGCCTGGCAGGTTTTACTAAGGTTGCTCCTCAACTATCTCTAGCGAGGAAACTATGACTAGGAAATACTACAACAGTACCTCTTAGCGTAAACTCTAACACTCCCCCTACCCATAAAGTTGTAACGCCCCGGTTTTGGGCTTAGGAGTTTTGGGATTCGGACCGGTTCGGTCGGATCGCGGTTCGAATATATAAGAGTGAATTTAGGAAAACCTAGTTCGGGTTGCATTAAAAATATGAAAAAAATGTCTTAAAATCCTCTTTTATTATATATAAGAGTTTGGTGAAATCAATTTTACAAAATGAGGTTTGGAAGTGTGACATTTTGGTTAGTGACCAAAATGTAAATTTCGAAAATTGTGAGACTGTTTTAAAAAGGATTGAAACTTTGAATCTTTAAGGAGCTATTTACCCAATGGGAGTTTCTCCAGATTTTTCTAAGATATTAAATGATTAATTAAAGGTTTTTAAATAAAACTAAAAAGGAGGGAAGATATTTTGGCATTTCCAACTAACTTCCTAAAATTTTATTTCCATTTTCTCTCATCTTTTCTCTCAAACCAAACACTTTTCTCCAGAGCTTTTCCTTCTGATTTTGATGTCCAAACATGAGATTATAATCCTCTTTGGATCTCTAATCATCTCTTCAACAAAACCTCACCTTTTGCTAATTGGATTTTCAAGATTTTGGTTCTAAAAAGGGAGAAACTCAAGTTTGGAGGTAAGAACGTCCTTCTCCTCTGAACTCTCAGTTCTTTACTGGAATTCCTAAGTTCTCAATCCTTGATTTATGTTTTATAAAAGGTTTTATAGATGTATTCTTGATTTTGGCTTTTAAATGCAAGATTGGATTGATTTTGATGAAATTTCGTATGATCTGATTGGGCAGTGTTTTGAGTTGTCAATTTGATGTTAAATGAATGTTGAATTGATGTGAAATTGAGGTTTAATTAATGCAATCCCGGATAGGTTGAATTTCCTAAGTTTAGCTTGTGTTCTTGGTTGTTTTTGGAGTGATCTTGATGATCTGTTATAGCTGGAGGTATAAGGGTTTGATTAGATCCTTTTTGGATGTTAATTGATGTTTAAGGATGATTAGATTTGATTGATCTTGGCTGGGTAGTGTTGTGGAGTTGTTTGGAGGCATTTTCGGTTGTGTTTGGTAGCCGAAAATGGAGTGTGGTTGAGAGCAGCGGGTTTAGGTGCTTTCATTGAGGATATTAATGCATGATGATGCATTAATCTACTGTTTTGATGTGTTTAAAACAGGGGAGTTATCTTTGGATCCTAGTGGTGTTGATCCGGAAGCTTGATTGGTGTTTCGGCAAGAGGCGAAACGGAATCGGTGAGTGGATTTTGGATTTCAGCTTTGAAACCAATGTTTTGAATGTTTGGGAGCTTAGTTTAAGTCTAAGCAACTTAGCTAAGCTCAAGAGTAAGTTTCGGAAAAACTCTCTTGATAATGAACCATGGATTGGTTGTATGCAATGTGGTTGTTTGCATGTTTTAAATTCTGTTTTGAAAGCATATTTTAGCATGTTAGTTGCTGATTTTATAAGCCATGTATTGAAGAATGCTCAAGCTAAGAGATTCTTGTTTTTGAACATTGTTAAATGTGGTTTTGATGCATAATAATGCATGATGTTTATGGCTTTGTTAAATGCTTTAAAACAGTGGAATATTGTTGTAATGATGCACATTGGCAAGTGATGGTTAAGGTCACAAAGGTGGTTAAAAGTCCTTGTGTGAGCCTTGTTTATTTAAGAACAACATGGTGTTTAAAAGTCCATGGTTGGTTCTTGATTAAGGTTCAAGGTGGTTAAAATTCCTTGTGTAAGCCTTGTTTATTTAAGAACAACTTGGTGTTTAAAAGTCCATGGTTGGTTCTTGGTTAAGGTTCAAGGTGGTTAAAATTCCTTGTGTAAGCCTTGTTATCTAAGAACTCTAAGGTGTTTAAAAGTCCTTGGGAGATTCTTGTTAAGGACACAAAGGTGTTTAAAAGTCCTTGTGTGGTCCTTGCCATGGTGTTTAAAAGTCCATGGGGGTTAAGGACACAATGGTGTTTAAAAGTCCATGTGTGGTCCTTGGAAAGTGTAAGATCACAATGGTGTTTAAAAGTCCATGTGTGGATCTTATGTTGAATGTATCACTTGTTGCCAATATGACATGTTATGAACTTGAAGCATGTATTGCTTGTTTTAAATGCTTATGAGTATGTACAAATGATGATTGGATTTAAGGGTTATAAATGTGTTTTGTAAATGCATTATTGTGTGGTTTTAAATGAGCATTCCTCACTAAGCTTTTGCTTACGCTCTCTCTCTTTTCTTAAACCAATAATGCAGAGCATTAAAGTGCATTGAGGGCAGTAAGGTGGTGAAGAATCCAAGTGGTGAACTAAGCTCAAGTATGGTGAAGGTTTCTTAAACACTATTAGCTTTTGGCATTTGGCAATGGGAACCTATGTTGTTGTTTTGGGAGATGTTTTGGACTCCCTAAGTTGGTTTAATGATGTTAATAATGTTGGAGTTTGTATTTGGCCTTTATGAGATGGTTTTGGTATTTTGATGCTTGAATGGTTTGCTAAGTAGGAAGCATGCCTATAGATTTGGGGATTTTTATAATTGTTGCCATGTTGATGTTTGGTTGATACAATTATGTTCCTTGTATGTTGAATGACTTGCTGGTATAATTTGGTTGCTTTTGGAGCATGTTTGTTAAGTCAATTGCATGATAAACCAGCAAATTTTTCTGCAATCTGGGCAGCCTGTTTCGGAACAGGTGCTACCGTATCAGAACGGGGGCCTGAAATGGCCTTGGCGTTCCGAAACGGGAGGCACTGTTCCGGAACGGTTTGGCCTCTGCCAGGCCATGTTTCGGTACCAGTTTCGGAATGGTCCCGCGTTTCGGAACGGGCCTTCCCTGTTCCGAAACACTCGACCGTTGGGCACTGAAATTGTTGGTTGAATGTTCTGAAATGTTTGCGTTTTGGTCCTGAAACTTGTTATTGCAATTGTATGAGTTTGAGATGTCCGTTTGAGCTGAAATTTGGCAAAGAAGCATGAAAGATGATTAATTTCAAGTTGGTAACTTTAATTTGGGTTAAGTCCTTATAATTATCAGAATTTACAATTTGGTCCCTTAAGTTGTAATTTGTGCAATTGGGTCCCTGAATGTTCTCTAATTGTTATGATGTCTGAATATGATTATCTTGTGAACATATCTAGGGTTAACGTGCATCTAGACAAGATTAAAAAGAAAAAAAAAGGGTCGTTAATCAAGGTTGACTTTCGGGTTGACTTTAGTTTTCCCCGTGTGATCTTCTTAATTCGGGTCGACCGTCTAGGCCGGGTTAAGGGGGTTACATTTGGTGGTATCAGAGCTGAGTTTTCGAGTAAGTGGGAATGTTTATGTGAATGATTAAAGTATGTATGCTTTGTATGCTTGTTGAGTGAAAGCATGATGTGTGATTTGCGAATATATTGCAATTGAGTTGTATGCTGTGATGAAGCATGTTGTGGGTACCCATTGCCAAATCAAAGCTAATGAAATGATATTGTTTTTAATTGAAAATGAGCTTGAGTACTTGGATTGCTTACCTTGCTGGGCCTGACTTTGTTTAATTGCATTGTGATTGCATTGTTAGAGTATGGCACCTCGTAGAGAGTTAAGGAGTAATGTGCGAGCTACGGCTCAGAACGAGAACGAGAATGATGAGAATGTTGAGAGTGCGGTGGATTTACCTCCTCCACCTGGTGGTGGTGGTGCTGGGGGTGAAGGAGCTGGAGCTGGAGCTGCAGCTGGTGCTGGGGTCGCTGGACCTGAGGCTGGTCAGGGGCAAGCTGTTCCTGACATGACAGTGTTGATACAACCTATTGCTGGAGCTTTTCAAGCAGCAGTAGCTGGAGCTCAAGGAGCTGGGCATCAGGGAGATGCTGGAGTTAGACTACCCTTGGAGCGTTTGCGCAGTCTAGGAGGGACTGAGTTCAGGGGTTTGTCTGCTGAAGGTTCGGAATCTTGGTTAGAAGGTACCAAGAGAATCTTGGGTCAGATGAGTTGCACTAATGTGCAAAAGCTGGGCTGTGTAGTATCATTGTTGCAAGATGATGCTTACACTTGGTGGACTACCTCTATCGCTGGGATGGCGGAAGCTGACGTAACTTGGACGTTCTTTCAGAACGCGTTCAAGAGAAGGTATCTAGGTGTGAGGTACCTAGATGAAAAGAAGAGGGAGTTCATGTCTCTTACCCAGGGGAGCATGACTGTGGCTGAGTATGAAGTACAGTTTGTTCGACTCAGTCAATACGCACCTGAGCTTGTTCAGGATGAGCGGGAAAGGTGTGAAAGGTTCCGTTATGGTTTAGTGACGGATGTAAAGATGTATGTGCTGGCTACCGAGTATGATGATTTTGATGTGTTGGTGGGCCGAGCAAAGGATATTGAGATGAACTTGGGTTTATCTGCTAGAAGTGCTGGGTCAAGTGCTGGTAAGCGAGCTGCTGAATATAGTTCCGGTGGTGGACGGAACAAGAGGGGACGTGATCAGAAGTATCAGTCCTCAGCTAGGCGAGGTGGTGGAGCGCCTGCTCGGGGAGGCAATGCTAGAGTTGATCCGAGTGCTTGTTGGACATGTGGTTCGCGTGGCCATATGAAACGTGATTTTCCTCGTGCTGAGAGGGAGGTGCAAGCTCCTGTTGTGGCAGCTGGTAATGCGTGCTGGAATTGTGGATCTAAGGATCATATGAGGAGAGAGTGTCCTATGTTGGCTGGTGGCCAAGTGCGTGCTCCTGTTGTTGCTGCACCACAGAGAGGTCGTGGGCGCGGCCGTGGTAACTTCCAGCGGAGAGAGGAAGGTGGTCGGGGTGTGGCTCATGTTGTGGCTATCCAGCCTGAGGGTGGCGGCCAAGCCAGGGTGTATGCTCAGCGAGAGGGAAGGAATGACGCGGATGTGATCGCAGGTACTTTTACTTTGCAATCCTTGTCATTACTTTCCTTGATTGATTCTGGATCTACACACTCATACATATTGCGTGAGCATGCTGAATTGCTTGGTTTGCCTGTTGAGTCTTTGGATGTTGGTGTGCGTGTCACTAGTTCTTTTGGTGAGACTGTTGTGACTCGAAAGCTTTATAGAAGATGTCCTTTGGTCGTGCAAGATCATGGTTTTCATGTTGACCTTATGGAGTTACCTTTCTATGGTTTTGATGTAATCCTTGGTATGGATTGGCTTGCTGAGCATCGAGCTGTTGTGGATTGTGAGAATAAGCGAGTTTCGTTGAAGCTTGCGGATGATTATGAGGTTGTTGTGGTTGGTGAGAATATGAAGTTTCTTGCCAATGTGATGTCTTCTTTGGAGGCGAGCCGGATGCTGAGGCAGGGTTGTGAAGCTTATCTAGCTTTTGTGATGAACCCTAGTTCTAAGGAGTTGCGTGTGCAAGATATCAGGATTGTGCGAGAGTTTCCTGGTGTGTTTCCTGAGGAGTTGCCTGGTTTACCTCCTAATCGCGAGGTGGAGTTTGGGATTGAGCTGTATGAGAATACAACTCCTGTGTCCATTACCCCTTATAGAATGGCACCTAAAGAGTTGAAGGAGCTGAAGACGCAGTTGCAAGAGTTGCTTGATCGTGGGTTCATTCGGCCAAGTGTGTCACATTGGGGTGCACCAGTCTTGTTTGTGAAGAAGAAGGATGGCACTATGAGAATGTGCATTGATTATCGTCAGCTGAACAAGTTGACTATCAAGAATCGGTATCCTTTGCCGAGGATTGATGATCTCTTTGATCAAATGCTCCTGCAGCTCTCATGGACATGATGAATCGTGTGTTTCATGAATACCTGGATAAGTTTGTTGTGGTGTTCATTGATGATATCCTTGTGTACTCGCGTACTGAGGAGGAGCATGAAGAGCATTTGAGGATTGTATTGCAAGCTTTGTTGGAGAATCAGCTTTATGCTAAGCTGAGAAAGTGTGAGTTCTGGTTAAGTGAAGTGGTGTTTCTTGGACATGTGGTTTCTGCTGAGGGAATTCGTGTTGACCCTCAGAAGATTGAGGCGGTGATGAATTGGAAGGTTCCTAAGTATGTTCATGAGGTTCGTAGTTTCCTTGGTTTGGCGGGATACTACCGGAGGTTTGTGGATGGGTTTTCTAAGATTGCTGCACCTTTGACGAAGTTGTTGCAGAAGGATGTTAAGTATGAGTGGACGGAAGCGAGACAGCAGGCTTTTGAGAAGCTTAGGGCAGCTTTGACGCAAGCTCCTATCTTGGTTCAACCTGAATCAGGGAAAGAGTTTGTGGTGTATAGCGATGCGTCCTATGTTGGTTTAGGATGTGTGTTGATGCAAGAGGGTAAGGTGGTGGCTTATGCATCGCGGCAGTTGAAGGTGCATGAGCGCAACTATCCTACGCATGATATAGAGTTGGCTGCGGTGGTTTTTGCTTTGAAAATCTGGAGACATTACCTGTATGGTGAGAAGTGTACTGTGTACATGGATCACAAGAGTTTGAAGTATCTGATGTCTCAGAAGGAGTTGAATCTTAGGCAGCGACGTTGGGTGGAGTTGCTCAAGGATTATGATTTAACGATTAAGTATCACCCTGGAAAAGCTAATGTTGTAGCGGATGCCTTGAGTAGGAAGGTAGCTGTTGAGTTGAGAGCTATGTTTGCCAGTTTGAGTATTTCGCGTGATGGTGGTCTTGTGGCTGAGTTACAAGTGAAACCATCTTTGGTTCAGTTGATCAAGGAAAAGCAGTTGCTGGATGATTCTTTGGTATCTCATGTTCAGGATATCGCGGAGGGTAGGCCTTCGGATTTATGTTTTAATGATGATGGTGTGTTGTGTTTTGGGAGTCGGATAGTAGTGCCCAATGATGTTGAGTTGAGGCGTGCTATTCTGACTGAAGGTCATAGTAGTCCTTTTGCTATGCACCCAGGTAGTACTAAGATGTATCGAGATCTTCGTGATGAGTACTATTGGGTGGGTTTGAAGAAGGATGTTGCTGAGTTTGTAAGCAAGTGCATGGTGTGTCAGCGAGTAAAGGCTGAGCATCAGGTTCCTTCAGGGTTGTTGCAACCGTTGAGAATCCCTGAATGGAAGTGGGAAAGGATTACCATGGATTTTGTATCTGGTTTACCCTTGTCACCAACAAAGAAGAATTCGGTATGGGTGATTGTTGATCGCCTGACGAAGTGTGCGCATTTCTTGCCTGTGCATACTACGTACTCCTTGGATAAGCTTGCGGAGCTGTACATTGCTGAGATTGTGCGGATGCATGGTGTGCCAAAGTCGATTGTGTCGGATAGGGATCCGAGGTTTACATCGCGGTTCTGGCAGTGTTTGCATCAAGCTTTGGGTACACGGTTGAGTTTCAGTACATCTTATCATCCTCAGTCGGATGGTCAGTCCGAGCGTGTTATCTAGATTTTGGAGGATATGTTGAGGTGCTGTGTGATTGAGTTTCAGGGCTCTTGGGAGAAACATTTGCCTTTGGTAGAGTTTGCTTATAACAATAGTTATCAGGCAAGTATTCAAATGGCACCTTATGAGGCTTTGTACGGGAGGAAGTGTAGGACTCCTTTGTGTTGGGCTGAAACGGGTCAGAAGTTGGTTTCGATGCCGGCTTTGTTGAAAGGAACCACCGAGAAGGTGAAGCTCATTTGTGAGCGTTTGAAGGCAGCTTCTGATCGGCAAAAGTCTTACGCGGATTTGAAGCGTAGGGAGATTGAGTATACGGTGGGTGACCGTGTGTTTTTGAAGGTTTCGCCTTGGAAAAAGGTGATGAGGTTTGGCCGTAAGGGTAAGTTGAGCCCTAGGTACATTGGACCATACGAGGTGATTGAGCGTGTGGGTCCTGTTGCGTACAAGTTGAGGTTACCTCAAGAGTTGGAGAAGATTCATGATGTGTTTCATGTTTCTATGCTCCAGAAGTATAGATCAGATCCTTCGCATGTGATGCCTGTGGAAGAAGTGGAATTGAATCCGGATTTGACCTATGATGAGGAACCGGTGAAGGTTCTGGATTCGGATAGCAAGGTTCTTCGTGGCAAGACCATTGAGTTGGTGAAGGTGTTGTGGAAGCACCGTGGTGTTGAGGAAGCCACGTGGGAACGGAAGGATGACATGCTGAAGCAGTTCCCGTATCTCTTTCCTTCAGGTAAATTTCGAGGACAAAATTTCTTAAGGGGGGGGGGAGTTGTAACGCCCCGGTTTTGGGCTTAGGAGTTTTGGGATTCGGACCGGTTCGGTCGGATCGCGGTTCGAATATATAAGAGTGAATTTAGGAAAACCTAGTTCGGGTTGCATTAAAAATATGGAAAAATGTCTTGAAATCCTCTTTTATTATATATAAGAGTTTGGTGAAATCAATTTTACAAAATGAGGTTTGGAAGTGTGACATTTTGGTTAGTGACCAAAATGTAAATTTCAAAAATTGTGAGACTGTTTTAAAAAGGATTGAAACTTTGAATCTTTAAGGAGCTATTTACCCAATGGGAGTTTCTCCAGATTTTTCTAAGATATTAAATGATTAATTAAAGTTTTTTAAATAAAACTAAAAAGGAGGGAAGATATTTTGGCATTTCCAACTAACTTCCTAAAATTTCATTTCCATTTTCTCTCATCTTTTCTCTCAAACCAAACACTTTTCTCCAAAGCTTTTCCTTCTGATTTTGATGTCCAAACATGAGATTATAATCCTCCTTTGATCTCTAATCATCTCTTTTTTTTGATAAGAATTGGGGACCTCGTTAAAAACCCCCTTCATATCGATCCAATGACGAGCATTGAATCAATAGCGGAAGGAGGAAAAGAGTGTCCCTATATAAATTTTATTAATAACCAACCAGCTACATATCCAAAAGACTTCTCTTACAACCAAACAAGAAGGAAAAAACACAAACTAAATGACCATTAAACCAGAACCAACCCAACTAACCAATGCCCCTTTTGGCTAGACTATCAGCCTCTAAATTACTTAGCCTACTTACAACTCGAAAACAGCATTGCCTCAGCATACCTAAATCCACAATTTCCTTCACCATCTCTTTAAATATCGAGGGGAAACAAGCCTGATTGTCGATCCATTTTACAAGGGAGCTACAGTCACTCTCTAGAATCAACCGAAAATTGACACACCTTCTATCGGCTACAACCATAGACAATCCACATTTTGCTGCCAGTAATTCTGCAAGAACAGGGGGACCCAATCCGATTGGTTTTGAGAAAGAAAAAATTACCATACCTTTGTCATTTCTTACCAAACCGCCAATACCACCCACTTTTAACTTCAGATTCATGGCACCATCTATGTTTAGCTTCAGAAAACCAGATGGAGGAGGGCTCCACACTGCTGGAACGGCACTACACAGGTTATACGCTCCCAAATCTGCCGAAGGGGGGTGGAGAACTATGTCTTCGATTGAGGAAGAAGAATCTCGGAACCGAGCTTTAAACCACGAAGCAATTCGGAACTTGATTAGAAACAGCAATTGAATAGAGTCCAACTTACAGTTATTGAATACAATCTCATTGCGCAGGAGCCATACAGACCAAATCACTGCGGCTGGAACAAAATTCCAGATTGATACACGTGATTTATATGGCCTATTTTCCCACCACATTAGCAGCAGATCAGCAACAGATTGCGGCATAACAAGAACACAGCCCCAAAACGAAAAAATGGTTGTCCAAATTCTCCAAACCACATCACAATGTAAAAATAAATGATTAATTGCTTCCGATGCTGCTTGACACAAAGGACACGAATTATCAACGCCCACGTTAATCCCTCGTACAACCAACAGCTCTTTGACCTGGACTCTATTCCAAATTACCCGCCAAAGAAAAAACTCCACTCTCGGTGGAGCCAAGCCATTCCAAACCAAAGTTTTCCAGTCAAACTTCATACCATTCGATGAGGAAAATAATTTAACGCAGGATTTGACAGAATATATACCTTCACCCGTAGCTTTCCACAACAGACAATCTTGCACAATTCCGACAGATTTAACTGAAGACAGCACCGAAATGAGAGCATCCCATTGCGCTAACTCCCAATCAAAAAGGTAGCGTCTAAGCTAAATATTCCAAGACCATACTCCATTATTGTTTAATCCATAGTCACTAACTTTACCAGACTTGTTCGAAGCTAATGCAAAAATCCTAGGAAATTTAGTTTGTAGCGGAGCTTGTAGGATCCACACATCGGACCAGAATGTAACCCCCTTAACCCGGCCCAGACGGTTGAACCGAATTAAGAAGATCACACGGGGAAAACCAAAGTCAACCCGAAAGTCAACCTTGATTAACGACCCATTTTTTTTCTATTTAATCTTGTCTAGATGCTCATTAACCCTAAATATGATCACGCAAACATCATGCTCAAAGATCACAACCATCAGAGATCATTCAGGGACCCAATTGCACAAATTACAACTTTAGGGACCAAACTGTAAATTCTGAAAATTTCAGGGACTTAACCCGATTAAAAGTTACCAATTTGAAATTAGTCATGTTTCATGCTTCACTGCCAAATTTCAGCTCAAACGGACATCCCGAACTCATACAATTGCAAAAACATGTTTTAGGACCAAAACGCAAACATTTCGAAACACATAACCGCTAATGTCAGCCCCCAACGGTCAGGTGTTCCGAAACAGGGAGAACCTGTTTCGAAACGCGGGGCCGTTCCGCAACGTGTTCCGAAACGGGGACTGGAAGTAGCATATCCGTTTCGAAACGGTTCCTCCCGTTTCGAAATGCCCTGGCCATAACAGGCCCCTGTTCCGAAACGGTAACGATCGTTCCAAAACGACCTGCCCAGATTGCAGCAACCTTGCTGGTTAAACATACTTTTGACCCACCAAACATGCTCCAAAAGCCACCAAATCACACCAGCAAGTCATTCAACATATAGGGAACATAAATGCATCAAAACTAGATACAAAACCACCCATAGGTGCACAAACTCATTAAACACATTCAAGTCTCAATCATGCTTTTAAACAAGAAGCATAGCAATACAACTTAAGCATAGGGAGATTCAAACGTTGCAACATTAATCCACATGATTCAAAACCATAACCCAAACTTGTCCAACATACACAATCTCCTTTAACAACAACATAAAAGATTCTACCCCCATTGCCTTTATTAACTATAGCTATTAACCGAGACATACATCACTAATGGAGTCCTCCTTGAATCCCTTGCTTCTCGCTGTCCAAACTTCAAATATCTGCATTGATGGACAAAAAGGAGCGTAAGCACATAATGCTTAGTGAGGAATGCTCAAAACCAAAACACCATCAATGCAGCGAATCATAAACCACTTTTAAAAGCAAACTCGATTCGACAAACCAAAGCAATATTTGAAAACCCTTTTTCAACAACATGCTTTAAAATCATGCCTTGCACAAACATGAAAACCAAACCCTTAGCGTAGAAGAGCTAAGAAAACCCTTTCAAAGCACAACCTGCAAAATCAACAATTTAACCAATCCAAGCATAAACATCACATGCAAGGTTAAATTCAAAACTTTGGAAAACACTTCCACTTTACATCTTACCATTCTCGTACTTGAATGTCATTTCAAAGCAAGAAACCCTTTTTAAACCATTTACTCAAACAATCCAACACATGCATTAAACAAATGCAACATATGAACCACATCATTAACAATTGCATCACATGCCCTTTTAAAACAAGTCTCCACAAGACTTCAATGCACTAAAGAGATTTCATGCACACATGCACCATTCTCAATAGATAATCAACACTTGTTCAAACCAACAAGTCAACATGCATTCATAATACATTTTACACTTTTCATGCAACCATGCATCATTTCAAGCATCTCATGCTTCATTATATTCAAGAACATCATATTGGCCTCCAAGTGATAACCAAATCCACTTTTCAACTCAACACCCGATCGGATACGCGGATCACAAGCGTTGTCCCCACGCTTCATACACCCTACCAATCCAAGGTCCCCAAATGGACTTTTAAACACCATTTGACCTTACCATTCACAAGGTTCCCATGTATGGACTTTTAAACACCATACAACCTTAACTTTAACAAGGTTCCCATGTATGGACTTTTAAACACCATACAACCTTAACTTTCACAAGGTTCCCATGTATGGACTTTTAACCACCATACAACCTTAACTTTCACAAGGTTCCCATGTATGGACTTTTAACCACCATACAACCTTAACATCACCGATTGGTAGTTGTATAACATCACTAACGAGATCCGGGACACCCTACACAAGATCCACACATGGACTTTACACCACCATTGTGATCTTACCAAGCACAAGGTCCTCAAATGGAATTTTAACCACCATTATTACCTTTGCTTAACCAAGGTCCTCGAATGGGATCCCATCAACCATTATGACCTTAACCATCTCGTTAGGAAACTTGGATGGAGTTTACCGGTTCACTCTCAACCACTCCACATCCAAGGCGACTTTATTCACGGTGCACCCAATCCTATAGCCGGCTAACTATATCCGATCAAAGAACCAAGAACCACTTACATCACTAGCCAATATAACCATCTTACCGCATTAATCCATTAGTTCACAAGCATAATCAAAATGCAATAACCGCCACGAACTTTAACCAAGAACCAACCATGGACTTTTAAACACCATGTTGTTCTTAAATACACAAGGCTCACACAAGGACTTTTAACCACCTTTGTGACCTCAACAACCACTTGCCAATATGCATCATTAACAACGTTAATCCACTGTTTTAAAGCATTACACAAAGCCATTTAACAACATGCAACACTATGCATCAATCCCACAATTTCAATGTACAAAACCAAGGATCTCTTACCTTGAGCATCCTTCACATATGGCTTTCAAAACCAGCATTAAACCATGCTAAAATATGCTTTCAAAACAGAATCTAAAACATGCAAAACATATGCATTGCAACCATCAATCACAATTGCTTTGAAAAGCCAATTCACAACACAACCAAGAGCGAAAATCCATTTACTTACTCTTGAGCTTAGCAAAGTTGTTTAGACTTAAACTAAGCTCCCAAAACCTTCAAACCTTGGTTTAAAAGCTGAAAACCCAACTTCACTCACCGATACACAAAACAAGGCTAGCCAACAAGCCTTCCAAGCATCCGAAACCTTCAACACCACCTCTAGTGCTCACAGATCTTCCTCCCCTGTTTCAAGCACCTAACATCAGAGGATTAATGCATCATAATGCACTAAAAACTCCAGAAACACAATTAAACTCGCTGCTCATCACAAAATCATCAATTCGGCTACCAAAAACAACCGAAATCACCACCAAACACTTTCGAAACTTAACCCAGCCAAGATCCATCACTTCTAACCATTTTTAAACATCAATTAACATCCAAAATGATCTCAAACTCGTCCTTATACCTCCAGCTATAACAGATCACCAAGATCACTCCAAAAACAACCAAAAACTCAAGCAAAACTTAGGAAATTCAACCTATTCGGGATTGCATTGATTAAGCCTCAATTTCTAATCAAATTAACATTCAATTAACATCAATTTAACACCTCAACACACTGCCCAAACAGATCATACGAAAATTTCACCAAAATCAAGCAAATCTTGCATTTTAAAGCCAAAATCAAGATTCCAATTGTAAAACCTTTAATAAATCATAAATCAAGGATTGAAAACTTGGGAATTTCAGTAAAGAACTGAGAGTTTAGAGGAGAAGGACGTTCTTACCTCCAAACTTGAGTTTCTCCCTTTTAGAATCAAGTTTTCATGAAAATCCACTTAGCAAATGGTGAGGTTTTGTTGTAGAGATGATTAGCAATCAATAGGTAATTGAAAAGATGAATTTAGGTGACAAAATCAGAGAGAAAAGCTCTGGAGAGAGATGTTTGGCTTGAGAGAAAATGAGAGAAAATAGTTGAGAGAAAAGTTAGTTAAAACTAAAATATCTTCCCTCCACTTTGTTTATATTAAAAACCTTTTAATTAATCATTTAATATATTTAGAAAATCTGGAGAAACTCCCATTGGGTAAATAGCTCCTTAAAGATTCAAAGTTTCAATCCTTTTTAAAACAGTCTCACAGTTTTCAAAAATTACATTTTGGTCACTAGCCAAAATGTCACCCTTCCGAACCTCATTTTGCAAAATTGATTTCACAGTTCACTTATATATATTAAAAGAGGATTTTAGAACATTTTTCCATATTTTTAATGCAACCCGAACTAGGCTTTCCTAATTCCACCTTTATATATTCGAACCGCAACCCGACCGGTCCGGTCCAAACCCAAAACTTCCAAGCCCAAAACCGGGGCGTTACACAGAACATGATCGACTTACCATCCCCCACTTGAAGGCCAAAGTTTTTACGGATTAGTTCCCCAAAATTATCTACATTATGGAAGGAATTGGAAATAGCCCTCCAAATCCAAGATGATAATCGATGGTTTTGCATATCGGGAATAATTAAAGAGGACTCCCAATTCAGTTTCCCACAAAGGATTCGCTTCCACTCACTATCTCTGTTATTAGAGAATTGCCAAATCCATTTCCCAAGGAGAGCACGATTATGCACTTCCAAATCACGAATTCCTAAACCGCCATCTTCAATAGGTTTACACACTGCTTGCTAGTTTACCCAATGTAACTTTTTCCGAGTAGATGTGTCTCCCCAAAGGAAGCCAGCCATGATACTGATCAGTTTCTTATTAACCTCAGCAGGTAGTTTAAAAATAGATAAGTAATAAGTAGGTAAAGAGGATAACACCGATTTTATCAATACCAATCTACCACTAAACGAAAGATTTTTACCTTTCCAACCTGCTAGGACCTTGTAGAATTTATCAATAACAGGCTCCCATAATGCGAGAGAATTTCGCTTGGGACCTAAAGGAAGGCCAAGATAATCTGAAGGAAAAGATCCCTTTGAGCAACCGACTTTCAGAGCCCAATCACCAAGAACCTGATCATCCACATTAATGCCGAATAATCTACATTTCCCAAGGTTTAATTGAAGCCCAGAAGCAACTTCGAACACTCTAAGAATACGCTTAATGTTCAACACTTCTCTCAACGATCCCCCACAAAAGACCATAAGGTCATCGGCAAATTGTAAGTGCGAAAGAGGCTGAGCCGTAGTTTCCTTTCCAATGTTAAAACCAGTAAAAAGACCCGAGCAAACTGCCTTATCAAACATCAAGTGTAGAGCCTCCCCAACTAAATTGAACAATACTGGGGAAAGCGAGCAGCCTTGCCTCAACCCTCTGGGAATATTAAAGCAAGGAGTAGGAGCGCCATTCACCAAAATCGATATAGATGCGGATGAAATGCACTTAAAGATCCAATCACACCACCGAATACCAAACCCCATTTCTTGCATAACACGGATGAGAAATGCCCAGTCCACGGAGTCATAAGCGTGTCTGAAATCTATCTTAAACACAGCACCCTTTCGACCACTCTTCGACATAAAGTCGATTCCTTCATTTGCTATCTATGAACAGTCAAGGATTTGTCTCCCCGATATGAATGCAAACTGAGATTTGCTGACCACAGAATCCATGCAAAGTTTAAGTCTACGAGACAGAATTTTGGACAAGATTTTATAGATACCTCCAACCAAACTGCTAATCATCTCTTCAACAAAACCTCACCTTTTGCTAATTGGATTTTCAAGATTTTGGTTCTAAAAAGGGAGAAACTCAAGTTTGGAGGTAAGAACGTCCTTCTCCTCTGAACTCTCAGTTCTTTACTGAAATTCCTAAGTTCTCAATCCTTGATTTATGTTTTATAAAAGGTTTTATAGATGTATTCTTGATTTTGGCTTTTAAATGCAAGATTGGATTGATTTTGATGAAATTTCGTATGATCTGATTGGGCAGTGTTTTGAGTTGTCAATTTGATGTTAAATGAATGTTGAATTGATGTGAAATTGAGGTTTAATTAATGCAATCTCGGATAGGTTGAATTTCCTAAGTTTAGCTTGTGTTCTTGGTTGTTTTTGGAGTGATCTTGATGATCTGTTATAGCTGGAGGTATAAGGGTTTGATTAGATCATTTTTGGATGTTAATTGATGTTTAAGGATGATTAGATTTGATGGATCTTGGCTGGGTAGTGTTGTGGAGTTGTTTGGAGGCATTTTCGGTTGTGTTTGGTAGCCGAAAATGGAGTGTGGTTGAGAGCAGCGGGTTTAGGTGCTTTCATTGAGGATATTAATGCATGATGATGCATTAATCTACTGTTTTGATGTGTTTAAAACAGGGGAGTCATCTTTGGATCCTAGTGGTGTTGATCCGGAAGCTTGATTGGTGTTTCGGCAAGAGGCGAAACGGAATCGGTGAGTGGATTTTGGATTTCAGCTTTGAAACAAATGTTTTGAAGGTTTGGGAGCTTAGTTTAAGTCTAAGCAACTTAGCTAAGCTCAAGAGTAAGTTTCGGAAAAACTCTCTTGATAATGAACCATGGATTGGTTGTATGCAATGTGGTTGTTTGCATGTTTTAAATTCTGTTTTGAAAGCATATTTTAGCATGTTAGTTGCTGATTTTATAAGCCATGTATTGAAGAATGCTCAAGGTAAGAGATTCTTGTTTTTGAACATTGTTAAATGTGGTTTTGATGCATAATAATGCATGATGTTTATGTCTTTGTTAAATGCTTTAAAACAGTGGAATATTGTTGTAATGATGCACATTGGCAAGTGATGGTTAAGGTCACAAAGGTGGTTAAAAGTCCTTGTGTGAGCCTTGTTTATTTAAGAACAACATGGTGTTTAAAAGTCCATGGTTGGTTCTTGGTTAAGGTTCAAGGTGGTTAAAATTCCTTGTGTAAGCCTTGTTTATTTAAGAACAACTTGGTGTTTAAAAGTCCATGGTTGGTTGTTGGTTAAGGTTCAAGGTGGTTAAAATTCCTTGTGTAAGCCTTGTTATCTAAGAACTCTAAGGTGTTTAAAAGTCCTTGGGAGATTCTTGTTAAGGACACAAAGGTGTTTAAAAGTCCTTGTGTGGTCCTTGCCATGGTGTTTAAAAGTCCATGGGGTTAAGGACACAATGGTGTTTAAAAGTCCATGTGTGGTCCTTGGAAAGTGTAAGATCACAATGGTGTTTAAAAGTCCATGTGTGGATCTTATGTTGAATGTATCACTTGTTGCCAATATGACATGTTATGAACTTGAAGCATGTATTGCTTGTTTTAAATGCTTATGAGTATGTACAAATGATGATTGGATTTAAGGGTTATAAATGTGTTTTGTAAATGCATTATTGTGTGGTTTTAAATGAGCATTCCTCACTAAGCTTTTGCTTACGCTCTCTCTCTTTTCTTAAACCAATAATGCAGAGCATTAAAGTGCATTGAGGGCAGTAAGGTGGTGAAGAATCCAAGTGGTGAACTAAGCTCAAGTATGGTGAAGGTTTCTTAAACACTATTAGCTTTTGGCATTTGGCAATGGGAACCTATGTTGTTGTTTTGGGAGATGTTTTGGACTCCCTAAGTTGGTTTAATGATGTTAATAATGTTGGAGCTTGTATTTGGCCTTTATGAGATGGTTTTGGTATTTTGATGCTTGAATGGTTTGCTAAGTAGGAAGCATGCCTATAGATTTGGGGATTTTCATAATTGTTGCCATGTTGATGTTTGGTTGATACAATTATGTTCCTTGTATGTTGAATGACTTGCTGGTATAATTTGGTTGCTTTTGGAGCATGTTTGTTAAGTCAATTGCATGATAAACCATCAAATTTTTCTGCAATCTGGGCAGCCTGTTTCGGAACAGGTGCTACCGTATCGGAACGGGGGCCTGAAATGGCCTTGGCGTTCCAAAACGTAAGGCACTGTTCCGGAACGGTTTGGCCTCTGCCAGGCCATGTTTCGGTACCAGTTTCGGAATGGTCCCGCGTTTCGGAACGGGCCTTCCCTGTTCCGAAACACTCGACCGTTGGGCACTGAAAATTGTTGGTTGAATGTTCTGAAATGTTTGCGTTTTGGTCCTGAAACTTGTTATTGCAATTGTATGAGTTTGAGATGTCCGTTTGAGCTGAAATTTGGCAAAGAAGCATGAAAGATGATTAATTTCAAGTTGGTAACTTTAATTTGGGTTAAGTCCTTGTAATTATCAGAATTTACAATTTGGTTCCTTAAGTTGTAATTTGTGCAATTGGGTCCCTGAATGTTCTCTAATTGTTATGATGTCTGAATATGATTATCTTGTGAACATATCTAGGGTTAACGTGCATCTAGACAAGATTAAAAAGAAAAAAAGGGTCGTTAATCAAGGTTGACTTTCGGGTTGACTTTGGTTTTCCCCGTGTGATCTTCTTAATTCGGGTCGACCGTCTAGGCCGGGTTAAGGGGGTTACAAAAGTATAGAAAGAAAAAAGAGATAAATAAACATGCATTGAAGAAACTAAAACATAAATCATCCAAACAACCCAAGCCACCTAAAATCAGTTCATGGCTGGGCAATAAACCTCCAAAGTATCTTCATTTGTACAACTCATTTCCAAGATATAAAAGAAATGCTAAAGCAACAGAAAAGGAAGAAGAAACTCTCGATCCGTGATGGACTGCAATGCCACGAACCACCCTAGGCTTGCTGCCTCTCTCAAGGTCAGCAATGTCAAATCCTTGGAGCATCAATGATGGAGGACACCAAGTGTAGGAAGAAGAATAAAGGACAAGAGACGCCTTTGCTTTCTCTCCCAAGTATTTTGTCACCTGTTTCGCGCTCTCCCTTTAATGAGGGTCTCATGTCATTTATATAGTGGGGCTTCTAGGGTTTTGTGCCCTAATATTCTTCGGAGTCTTGGGAATATTCCCTATGCATGTGGGGCACAATCAAACAAAAAGGGGGCTCGCACATGTGGGCTCTTAGAATGTGCGTGTTACTTTGTCAGTTTATGGGCCCAGAATTGCTGTAGCATTTTTCTCCCTTATCCAACTTCACACTTGCTTCAACCTGCACATCACAACACCAGCACATACCCTTCAAGCAGCATCTAATCTTGTAAAATTACGCCAAACCACCAACAAGCAAAGATGTATGCAACTATATGCTCTAAATGCACCTATATGCTATGAAATGCACTTGATAAAAAACAAATACCAAAGTAAAAAGGTGTAAAATATAAGCATTTTGGCAAGTTATCATCAAGCATGATTAAGTTTCATATCATGCATATTTCAATCAATCAAGTTTTCATTTAGCCATTCTTCCCTTTAAGATTACCAAGTATAATTTAGGTTCATTTTATGGCAAGTATATAATAAAAACATAAGCAATATATATTTGTAACACCCCTCGCCCGGGTTAGGAGCGAGGAGCGTTACTGAGACAAGAAACGAGACTTATTCAAGATTCATTACAAGTTTTAGCTTATAAGATTACAATATTGGGGCCCATTAATTTTTTTTCCTTTAACTTGATTATCAAGGAACATTTTAAACATTACCAAATAGGTTTAGAAATCCATTTTAACTTACCTCATTCATTAACCATAACATTCTAGTCCATTCAAAACTGTTAGAACTAAGTTCACTAATCTTATGACCTATTTGCACAGCATTTCACCATTACAATTCAATGAACTATCACATATTAACCATTTAGATTAGTCTAGACTTATAGGACAAAAAATGAATCAAACCAATTATCTAGATCATCCAATACCTTTCGAGTAGAGATAGGTTCCCTAGACTTACCTAGATTCAACTCAACTAGTTCAAAACCTTACAACATTAACATCATTCGAAAACATTAGCTTAGATAAATATCAAGATCTTTCATTTATTTAGCAAGACTATAACCACAATATAATCAAGAACCATAGCTTAAACACACTTATATACATTCCAAGTACCATTAAGTTCATTCATTAAGTGTCATTCGAGGACTCAAAACTTTACAACCCATTTCATCAAGATCTCACATACATTTTATATACAACTAAAAATGCATGAACTAGATAGTCTAGACTCCAAACTAAGCCACCAACTAAGAGGGTAACAAAAAGAGATACAAGCCATACTTTATCTTCACTTCTTTAATGCCTCGGTTCTAGAAAGAGAAGCTTTGATCACTTTAGGACCTGAGGTTTGTGAAGAAGGTAAAACGAGATTGATAAGTACTTAAAGTACTTAGTGAGGTAGTTCTAAGCTATAAGGTTGTCAAGTTTTTGTATCTTTTAAGTCAAGCAACACCTAACTAGGCTTTTATTTCATTTTAATTACGACCTAGTTAAGTCTAGATGAATCCATTCAAATAGTACCACAAGCAAGACAAGTTCATCTACTCAATTCAAGCATTATCATCACCAAGCATATATGAAATAAAATCACAGGTATCTAGCATACACCTCAAGCAATCTCAATCTTACCATTCGAATGATAGTCCATTTTACCAAGTTGATATCAAGTTAAATCAATTTTAGGTGATCAAGGTCTCAATCCATTTTACATTGGTCATTACTTTCAAGGTCATTATCCAAGAATCATGTTCGCGTTCGTGCAGTACTATAAATGATACTCAAATGGTGAAAGTATACACGTCGAACGAGTAATAAAGTGATGAGTGAGTATCGTCTCCACAGGGATTTGAGGTGAACACACTTTTCGTTTCCAAATTGCTATAGTAACAAAATTGTAATGTGAGTATGCCGAGGCAGAATGAAGGATGGGAAAAAATGATATGCGAAACAAGCAAACAAAGAAGAGATACTCAAATGGCAGATAGGTCGTTTCTCGAATACAAAGCTCTCTATGGAATGGCTGGCTAGCTCCTGAAGGATAATCCTCTGAAGTCTCCTAACACTACTAACAAATCCTAGTTCTCTCCTATATGCTCGGCGGGAATTACTAAGGCTGCTTCTAAATTATCTCTAGCAAGAAGACTGGGAGACTAAAATGCTACATCAGTACCTCTCGACGTAAACACTAAACACTCTACTCTCCTAATCTCTATCCCTCTTAGCCGTTTAAACCTATCACTTATCTCTAAGGCAGGTTGGAGTCCTTCCTCTTGGTGGTTACTCCATTGTTTATGGGATCTAAGGATAGCTCTCTCGTTCACTCCCCCAAGCTAATGCTAAAGCAATGACCCTCTCTCAAAGGTTATCACGCACTACTATAGCTGTCACTATTAGCTAAGGCTTGCTCCCTCGATCACTACCCCCATCTGTACCTAGGGAACGACCATCACCCGAAGGTATCATAAGGAATGGCATGTCTCTCGAGGCACTAACATCCCTAATCTCTTATAACTTTGGGTTGTTCCTAAAGAAAGGCCAACTCTCGAAGGCTCTTAAGGTAGGGCCTATCTCTCAAAGCACTGACAACCCTAAGCTCTTAAAACTTTAGGAAGTTAAGCACACCATAAACAAAGCATATATCAAGAAAGAACAAAAAACATTAACATGAAATTAAGAAAATCAACATAGTATTAACCAACAGAACCCAAACCATCTAAAACAGTTCATGGCTGGGCGATAATCAAACCTATCATCGTCATATAGCCCTCCAGATAAATAAATGCTATAGCAAAAAGGAAAGATAAACTCCCAGTTCGCCGGTGGACTGCCATGACCGCCTTAGGCTCACCGCCTCGGAAGAGGGCGGTGAGGCCACGCCTCGAGCTTTCAAATGAAGGACACCAAGTCTGGTCAACGATGAAGTGCTCCTCCCCTCTGTTGTGCTTCCTCTTGCACACTTTCTCTTTTTCTCTTCACCTTCCGCTCTCTTTTCTTTTTGAAAAGATGAAGCCTTTATATAGTGGGGGGTCTTTTAGGGTTTTGCTGCCTTGGTATCTCGTTGAGGATCCCAAAGATTATTCTCCGACAAGCTCTATCCACTAGGGGACAAAGAGGACGGTCTGTAGATGGAGTGCGGCTGCTCCATAAAGTTGTCTGACAGTGTCAGACGTCCTTCTCTGCACCTCACGTCTTTGCAACTACTTTACAGAATCAACCCTTAGCCCTAAGGGGAGTTTAGAACATGATGAAGAGGGGAAAACGACATGGGTTTTTGGGGAAGACGAAAAGGAATGAGATATCCTTCCCTAGGTCGAATTACATGCCTTTATATAGACCTTGGGTCCAAGTTTTCTAATATGGAAAGAATACAAGTTTAAACTAAAGTACAACTCTATTAAAGATTAAATCTTCTGAGTAGATGCCTTTAATTCGTCCTCTTTTCTTGATTTGGGTTTCTCCCTTGAACTTTGGGCTTGGCCTTCATTCGCCTCAGGGTTTAGAAAAATATAGGAGTGGTCCACGATAGACCGACTTGAAATCCTCTATCTGTCGAGCTCCACTTCACTCTTCCACCTCACCAATGCTGTCGTCATGGCTACCACGACAGCGTTTTCTCCTCGACTCCAGTCCTGTGATCCAGCTCTGCTCCTTTGCTGCCCTGAGTCTCCCACAGTAGATACCTGCAAAAGTGACCAAAATCAGTAGCAACTGTGCCATTTTATCTAATTGTGATGTATATGAAGAAATCAATCCTAAATGCAATGTAATATGCTTGAATGCAACATAAATATGGGTAAATGAGGGGTAAAATATAGAACTTTTATACACTCAACACACCCTCAAACTCAAGTTCTTGCTTGCCCTCAAGCAAATATGACCTAAATAAAAATAAAAACTTTTTGGTTTGGCTTAATTCAGTGAACTTTTCATTACCTACCACACATTCCCTATCACGAGCTATACCTTGTCGGGCCTTTTTAGATTTATTCGAAATCATGCTATAGTTCTTGTGCAGTGTGTGCAGGTTTTGAAAACAAATATGTGCCTAGACTCCTTTAGTTTACCAAAATAGTTATGTAACACCCCTCGCCCGGGAATGCGAGTGAGGAGCGTTACATTTGCAGCGTATTATTATTCGGATTCATATTATACATATTCATGACATACATAAGCAATTCCAATTATCATAACATACTTGACATACAAGTTTCTTTATGAAACATACTTTAGATTTATACTACATATACATGCGGAAGCTTACTCTAACCTTCAACCAAAACTGTAAACATACATATATGTGGGCTAACAAAAACCTTAACTATTACATACAAGCGATCATGTTACAATCATAACAATTACATACATGTACTAACACAACAAGATAATCATTTAATCATGCTTATACATTCAACAACCATTACATAATCATGTTACCAAACCAATTTCTTAATATACCCTATTCGAATCATACATATAAACAAGGCTCATTCCATAGGTACATTCTAACTAAGCATAGCAATACATTTTAATCTTCATTTTATATCATACGTCTAGATGCATATTACAATCCTATAGTTCATGTCTCATTAACACAATCAATTTTCCAAGATCACATAATCATACAAGCACACTTTAAATCTCATAGCAATCATCATATCAAACTTAAAGTTAACAAACATCACTTATATACCTGCCAACATAAAGTTATTACAAAACAAGCTTATGCTTACATATATATACAAAACCAAACCAAGTCTTAAACATAGCAATTACATGACAAGCATCCAAAATACATGTATCATATGCATGTGAAACTTATATACATCTATGCCACCAACTATAATAACCAAAAGAGTCATACTTGTGCTTGGACTTCAAGGTCAGCTCTCTAAGACAATCGACTAGCTTTCGGGACTAGTACCTGAAATTTTTTGGAAGAAGGGAACAGAAGAGTGATAAGTACAAGGTATGTACTTAGTGAGGCAGCCCTAAACTTTACTAATTTCTATCTTTTAGAGCATTATTCAATCTTTAAGGTTACCTAACTAGGCTTTAATCAAAAGTTCACCTAGCTAGTCCATCATGCATAAGAAGATTTAGCTAATCTTGTAACCATTTCAAGTAACCATTAATGCAACATAAACAACATACGTTTATGTTCATTCATACAGCAAGTATCAATCAAAACATTTTCATATACAACAACAAGCATCATTTAAAAGCATTAGCATATACAAGGCAATTAGGCATATCAATTTCATTTCAATGGTACTTATCATTTAAGTACTTATCTTTCAAGTCATATAACTTTTAAATATGTTGCCTTGGATGATTAATGAACAAGGTAATCGAGTCTACGTGTGACATATGACTTTGAATACCCAAAGGTATTAATGCTTTGTAACCAACTTGTGACATGTAATCAGAGGATGCCATAACATCAAGGTGACTTACCACCTTAAGGTATATTGGTGACTAACCACCATCCTTTAACAATAATCAGAGGAGCTCAATGACTCTAAGGCATTCCCTTCTACCTATAGACACTAATCAAACCAAGGTCTTATCTTAACTTATATGTTTAACAAAACCAATAGCTTGTTATTCAACAATTCACCAAACATGTAACAATATCGATCTTTATTTCAGAGCAATCATTCAATTAATGATAACATAAAAAATCAGCAAGCACATATTATCATTTTCATCATGTAAACATCAAAATACAGTAGCTAAACTCATCATATAAGTTCATGTCATATGGTTTATTCAATCATTCACTCAATGTAACATATCTAGGCCAAAGTAAGCTTATCTAATTAGCATAGTCAACATATCATAAGTCTTTCCTTTAATCCTTCTTCCTTAGCATTTTAGTTTTTACCAAACATTATTAGGTTCATTTCATGCTTCCTTCATGTTATCTAATAATAAAAAATAACAAGGTTAGGATACTAATCCTAACACTTTAAACAAAACTACATTCACAATACTCCAAGCTAGTTTGTCTCCTTAATGATGATGCCTCTCCCTTTCTTCTTGGTTTGATCACCTCTTGATTCCTCTAATATCTCTTCACCAATATGCTCTTGAATCATATTAAAACATATATAACATCCATTAGTATATACCTTAGCACAAAAATCCAACCAAATCAAGCAAACAACAATAAACACACAAGCTGTCCTTAACATGGCAGTTTTGAGCATTGTCCACTAATATGTCCATAACTTTTTATTACCTAATCCAAATAAGGCATATCATACTATTATGGAAAGCTTATAAACACACCTTTAAAACCATGTATGGCTCATATTTCTAGCATTTCCCAGTTAATACAGTTTTACATTTGAAAACAGGACAATTTCAGGGCCTAATCTGTCCAGGCTTAACTTAGTGACTTTAGTGCATTTAAATCCTATATTTCACAATTCATTTGATTCTAAGCTATTAACTACATTAACCTACATGTATTAATATAACAATGAAAATCTAACATATTTAAAAATAGAGCATTCAAGTCCTCAATTTATCAATTTCCACAAAACAGTCCCCTTTAATCCTTTAATAATCCTACATGTGATCTAAATGCATTTAACCTACCAATTGAGACTTAATTCAAGCTTGGCCATTTAATTTTTATTCATTCCATGACTCCCCTGTTTCTAGCAAAAATTTCCAGAATTTTATTGGCATTATTTAAACCCCTATATTTTTCGAATTTTGCAATTTAACCCAGCAGATTCCAGATTCATCCAGTTTCAGTCTAGTAAATTCTAATAACAATTCAGAGATCTATACTTAACATTTTTTAGCAAATCATACCTCTATTCCATGTAACATTTTGTCCTCTACAACTTTGTATAAGAACACTTTTCCCAGAAATGACTCTAACATGCTCAATTTTCCAGATTTCCGAAAGGTGTCTATAATTAAAAATTCTGGGCAGATTCATTATTCAAGCTTCATGCATGTAAATTTTCTAGCATTTTAAGCAACCTAATGTAACATACAACCTATCAACACATCAATAATCATTCTCAAATCAAATTCACAGCACAAACAATTCAAGAAACACATCAATTCATCAAGAACATTCAAACAAAAACATGAGCAGAATTTTAGCTAGAACACTTACATGAGTCTAAGATGAACATGCATGCAATTCTTCTTATTTTTCCAGCAAGTTAGATCCTTCAAAACTCAACTCTCTCTCTCTCGTTTCTATTTTCCATTTTGGTGGTTGAGAATGATGAAGCAAAGGGATAACATGTGTTATCCAAGGCTGACGGCTTTCCTAATTACAAGGACACATGGTTTAACTTATCACCATGCGTCTCCACTACCTACTTTAATTATAATATTTTTTTTAATTTGGTTTATAAGATGGCAGCCACTAATTCTCCATTATAATAATATATTTTATACCATTAATTATACTAATGTTAATTACTCATTATCTTAGGATTATATATATATATATATTCATTACATTTAACATTCCCACCTAATACACATATGTATACATTAATTCATTAAAATTTTCCTTTAACTTATAATCTACGTTACCATATTAATTTACATGTCACTTATACTTATAATTATACATTTTAGTACTTTAATCTTGTAATTCACATTAGATTTAGCAAAATGTTTACACCTTTCATTTTAAATATTCGTGATTTTCTACTAGGGTGGTTTTAGGGTGTTACAACTCTTCCCCCCTTAAAAAAAATTCGTCCTCGGATTTTACCTGAATCGAACAGATGAGGATACTGCTTCTTCATCGTGTCCTCAGGTTCCCACGTCGCTTCTTCGACGTTGTGATTCCTCCAAAGAACTTTGATAAGAGGGACACTTTTATTTCGAAGTCTTTTGACTTCTCGATCAAGAATTCGGATGGGTTCTTCTTCGTATGAAAGATCAGGATTGAGCTCAACTTCTTCAGGCTCAAGAACGTGAGACGGATCATATCGATATCTTCTGAGCATTGAGACATGGAAGACATTGTATCTTATCAAACTCGGGAGGAAGAGCGAGTCGATAAGCTACAGGACCAATTCTTTCAACTACTTCAAATGGTCCAATAAACCGAGGACTTAGCTTGCCTCTTTTACCGAATCGAAATACTTTCTTCCACGGGGAAACTTTAAGAAACACTTTATCTCCGACTTGATGTTGAATGTCTCTACGTTTCATATCGGCATAAGACTTTTGGCGATCGAAAGCTTGCTTCAATTGAGAATGAATGATTTGAACTTGTTCTTCGGTTTCCCGAAGCAATTGTGGTCCCAAAACTTTATTATCACCGAGTTCAGACCAACATAGAGGTGTTCGACATCTTCTGCCATACAACGCTTCGAAAGGAGCCATTTGAATCTAAGATTGGAAGCTATTGTTATAAGCGAATTCTACCAATGGTAGCGATTTCTCCCAGTTCTTTCCGAAGTCAATGATACAAGCTCTGAGCATGTCTTCGAGAATTTGAATTACTCGCTCAGATTGACCATCGCTTTGCGGATGGAAAGCTGTGCTAAGATTCAGTTTGGTTTCGAGAGCTTTATGTAGAGTCTTCCAAAATCGAGCTGTGAATCGGGGATCTCGATCGGAGACTATTGAGATTGGAACTCCATGTAAACGAATTACTTCTCGGATGTATAATTCAGCCAAGGTTTCAAGACTGAGATTCATTCTCACCGGAATGAAATGTGCTGACTTGGTGAAACGATCAACGATCACCCAGATAGCGTCGCACTTTCTTGGCGAACAAGGAAGACCGGTTACGAAATCCATTGTGATCCGTTCCCATTTCCATTGCAGAAATTTGAGAGGTTGAAGCAAACCAGTAGGGACTTGGTGCTCGGCTTTAACCCGTTGGCATTTCAAACATTTCGCTACAGAGTCGTTGATAGCCGTTTTCATTCCTGGCCACCAATACAAGGGCTTGAGATCCTTGTACATCTTAACTGATCCAGGGTGGATCGAAAAAGAACTTTGGTGTGCTTCTTGTAGGATTTCATCTTGTAATTCTTTGTTATTAGGGACACATATACGATCTTTGAAGTATAAAAGACCGTTCGACTTAACAGAGAAGTCAGGATTAGACTCAAGCTTAGAATTGATTTTCTGAAGTTCCGGATCAATTTGTTGAAGTTCTTTGATCCTGGTGATCAGAGTAGATTGAACTTGAAGTTCATTCAGATAATTCCGAGTTTTGCATAGCCGGAAATGAGCGTTGATAGCCAAGGTAGCTACGAATAACAAAATTAGAGATGTTACTTACTATTCAAAGTATGATTCCAAACTTTTACTTAATGATTAAGGAGGCTTTCGAATTGTTACTTAATAGGTAAGAAGAGTACGAATTTCTTCCTTAACTATTAAAAAAGAATTCGAACAAGTGCTTAAATCATAAGAATGGATTGTTCTCGGTTTTGAATAACATATCAAGATTCGGTTTTCGACTCAGAGCGTCGGCAACGACGTTGGCTTTTCCGGGATGATAATCTATGATCAAGTCGTAATCTTTGAGTAACTCCAACCATCTTCTTTGCCTAAGGTTCAAATCCTTTTGAGTGAGCAAATACTTCAGGCTTTTGTGATCAGTGAACAACTTGCATCTTTCACCGTACAGATAGTGCCGCCAAATTTTTAGTGCAAACACAATGGCCGCAAGCTCGAGATCGTGAGTAGGATAATTCAATTCGTGCAGCTTCAATTGTCGAGAGGCGTATGCAATCACGTTGCCTTCTTGCATCAGAACACAACCTAGGCCCGAGTGTGATGCATCACTGTACACAATGAATTCTTTACCCGATTCAGGTTGAATAAGGACTGGAGCATGTGTCAGAGTTTGTTTGAGTTGGTCGAAGCTTCGTTGCTGCTTTTCCGACCATTCGAAGGTTACATCCTTTCGGAGAAGTTTAGTTAACGGTGCAGCAATCACCGAGAATCCTTTCATAAATCTTCGGTAATAACCGGCTAAGCCAAGAAAACTTCGGATCTCACTCACATTTCTCGGAGGTCTCCAATCAAGAATAGCTTGTACTTTCTTAGAGTCTACTTTGATTCCATCGAACGAAATGACATGTCCGAGGAAGGAAATTTCGGACAACCAAAATTCACACTTAGAGAACTTGGCAAATAGTTGGTGTTCTCGAAGTGTCTGAAGTACAATTCGAAGATGATCAGCATGTTCTTCCTTGTTCCAGGAGTAAACAAGGATGTCGTCGATAAATACGACAACGAACTTGTCGAGATAGGGCTTGAATACTCGATTCATCAAATCCATGAATGCAACAGGGGCGTTTGTTAGACCGAACGACATCACTAGAAACTCATAATGTCCATATCGAGTTCGGAAGGCTGTTTTGGGCACGTCTTCTTCTTTTACCCTCATTTGGTAGTATCCGGACCGAAGATCAATCTTGGAAAACACGGTTGCATTTTTTAGTTGATCAAACAGATATTCGATTCTCGGTAGCGGATACTTGTTCTTGATAGTGACTTTGTTCAATTGCCGATAATCGATACAGAGCCGCATCGAACCATCTTTCTTTTTCAGGAACAAAACAGGGGCACCCCAGGGAGAGATGCTCAGTCGAATGAATCCCTTGTCTTCGAGCTCTTGTATCTACTTCTTCAATTCTTTCAGTTCAACCGGTGTCATACGATAGGGAGCAATGGACACAGGATTAGTTCCGGGTTGAACTTCAATCTTAAATTCGACTTCCCAAGTTGGAGGAAGACAAGGGAGTTCCTCAGGAAAAACATCAGCAAATTCAGATATAACAGGCATTTCTGGCAAACCGAAATCAAGCTCATCTTGTAATGCCATAGCAGCAAAAATAGTAGTCGTTTTCTTGTCTATCAACAGAATGGATTCTTTTCCTAAACCCCGTAAATACAGCCTACGGTTTTGACAGTCTACCCAGGCTTCATGTTTTCCCAACCAGTCTAGTCCTAAAACTAGATCAAATTCACATTTAGGCAACACATAAAGATTACAAGGAAAGGGTACATTTCGGATTGTTATCTGACAATCTTTACAAATCAAATTTATAGGCATACTACCTCCTATAGGGTTCGAAACAATTAGCCCAGTTTGTACAGTTTCAGGTTTCAATTTAAGTTCATCTAACAAGTATGAGCATATAAATGAATGGGTTGATCCCGAATCTATCAAAGCGTAAACAGGTTTAAGGTTAAGTTCAACCGTACCCGCAATGACATCGGGATACTCTTCTTCTTATTTGCCACGAATGTGATAGACACGAGCTGGGGCTCGAGATTCCTGATAGGTAGTGGCTTTTGAATTAGCAGCCTTGCCTTTCCCCTGACTACCCGATTGAGCTTGTCTCAGGTTCTTGTTTCGACCAGATGGTGCCGAGTTTGGATTAGAGTGACGAGTAAAAGTTTGGTCATCCTTCTTCGGACAGTCACAAATATAATGATCATTGCCTCCACAGGCGAAGCAGAGATTAGACTGAAATCGGCATTGGCCGAAGTGCTATTTTTGACAGAATTTGCAAGTAGGTGTCCTTTTAGATTTTCCGGTGTTGTTAACAGAAACCACCGGAATTGCCATCTTGTTTGAGGATGGAGGTCGATAATCATTCTGAGTGATAGGTGAATAAGTAGAGAAGGACTCATTTTGGTGCTTCGGCCTCTTCCACCACCGGGATTTACTGTCACCTTTCTTACCCTTGTCCGGACGGTAACTACTCTTTCGCTTTTCTGCGACCCTCATCGTAGCTTCAATAGAAATAGCTCGGTTCACAAGAGTTTGAAAGTTTGTGAGACCAAGAGTAGTGAACATCGGTTTTAGCTCGTCGTTCAGACCACCGACGAACTTACGGCATTTCTCTTCTTCAGTCTTAATGTAAGCAGCACCGTATTTGCAGTATTTGCAGAAATCAGCAACATATTGTTCAATCGGCCGATTGGCCTGCTTCAAGTACCGGAATTTATTTCTGCAGTCGGCCAGATATTGTTCGCTAATGAACTTCTTCTTAAACTCATCAACGAAGAAGTCCCAGGTCACTGACTCAGCAGGGGTAGTCAGAATCGTGGTTTCCCACCAGCTTAAAGCGTCTTCGGTTAATAAGGAGACTGCACACTCGAGTTTATGCTCACCGGAACATTTGAGTTGCTTAGTCAAGATCTGGATAGTTTTATCGAGCCACTGCTCACCTTTTTCCGGTTTCTCGATATCAAGGCCACTAAAAGGAGTAGCTCGGTGTGAAGCGAGCTTGTCGATCGGGGCTTGAGATGGTGCAACAACAACCGGGGCTACTCGTACACCCGTTGCAAAGTGATCGAATATTTCTTTGACACTGATAAAACATTCCCGACGAACAGTTTCGATGGTCGCATTGTCCAAAGGAGGAGGGACTTGTACTCGAGGTTTCTCTCGAGGTTGTTCAGGTTCAACCGGGGGTCGCATAGCAACGCTATCCCCGTTCTTAGTTGAAGATCATTGGGGACTCTCATCGTCCCGAGCTATGTTGGTAGCAGACATTCTATAAGGAATTCAGAGGAAAGTTCGGAATTAGAGAGCGAAGTCACAAATAATTCAATATAAGACTCCTAGGTGGCATAGTGTAATCCTATATGATGCATGACATGTTCTGTCATCTTGCACACAAACAGCCAAAAACTACCTTTCACGCAGCTCCAACTCCACAGGAGAAATAAATTTAAAAACACCCATAATATACTAAAATGCAACCTACATGCAATGTAATGCACTTGAAAATAGGCAATTGCTATAGCAAAGAGGCATAAATATAGAGGTTATAGCGTAGCTATCAAATCATATACACAATTGATTCAAGATCAATTAGCTCATTTTAATTTTTTTTTTAAATTCATTATGCCTTGGCCTTTAGTTAAGTCTAGGTATACAAGTCTCCAACCAATTGTTGCCACAAGATGCACCGTAGTGCTGGTCAACCCTTCTACTGTCGCTAAAGAACACAATACGTACCCTCCGTCTGTCGCCACAAGATGCACTGTAGTGTTGGACCATAGTCCCCCTGACACAATGAGCTCTAGATTCTAAGGCATGTACTTCTACCTATGACTAAATAGAAACCAAGGACTTGTTTAATTCATTACGAAGCAATCATACAAGTTACTTATACATCAAGCATGTCAAGTTTGAATTCAAATTAGGACCTTAAGCCAAGTGAACCTTGGTTCATATTACATTGGATCAAGTTTGTCAAGCATTATTCAAGATCACAACATTACCAACTCCATTCGACATTTACATTCCAAGCAAGCAAATCAATCCAGCATTTCATTAATTGATCACCAATCCACAATACAAGCAAGCAAGCAAGTTGAGTTACCAATTCATTATAATCCATTCTTCCCATTTGATTAATTACCAAGTATAAATTAGTTTCATTTCATGACATGGTGTTAAAGCAAGAAAGTAGACATGTTAGCTTGGTTAGGACCTAAGTCTCAACCCTAAAGTAAACTACACTCACAATACTACAAGCTACCTAGTCTTGTATTGCTATTCTTTTTAGTATATTCCTTGATGATCCAACCTTATTTCCTTCAGCAACCTCCTCTACTACTTGCTCTAGCAAGTCATACACAACATAGAGAGATCATTAGAATCAATACATTAATAATTCAAAGCTCATTTGAACTACATTATCCCAAAACAGTTTATGCTCTGGCAGTTTGTATACCCTTTAGTAATATGTTCATATCTTTTAATTTACACATTGGATATTAAATTGATTTACACGCTTAGAAAGCTAATTCAATTAACTTTTTAACTATATAAGGCTCATATTTTAATTCCTTCTACATTAATACATGTTTCAATTTAAAGTTAGGTCCATTTTCGAGTCCCTATTCTCCCAGCTGGTAGTTTAAGGCACTTTAGTGAGCTATTTCACTTAGAACCCTTACTAGTTCTGATGAGTGATTTAAATTGTTATTATTTTGTTATTAATTACTCCTTGTTTGTCGGTTTATGTTGCTAATTTGGGCGTTTTCTCTTATTTTCTATGCAGGACATTAGATTCCAGAAATTGTGCTAAAAGGGAAAAATTCTGCAGTTTTTATTTTTCTGGAGTCAAGGCTGGATTAGTGGGCATGAAAGCTAACGCGGTGCCATGTCGGTAGTTTCTAGAAGATGACGTCAGCAACTTCAGATAACTTATCAGTCGTGAATCGATAGCTTATCATCTGAGATTTTAAATTCAAACTTTGTAATTATCTTTTGTATTTAGAATTTAAATTTTAAATATTTTTAGGATTTATCTTTTATCATATTAGGTGATTTTTAGGGTTATAGAATACTATAAATACCCCCTTGGGGTAAGCTAGATAATCATCTCTCATCTCTTAGCTTTTATTTGTTCCAAGGGAATTTTACTTTAATAAAAGTTTTATTTTTCAATTAGCCGAAGGCTTAAAGCGATGCCTCAATTCATCTTGTGAGAATTAAAAAGAACTTAACAAACTCTGTTTTACAATCTCAATTTTTCTGAAAAGTTAGATTGACAATCGACATTTTTTTAAATCTTTTCGCTTTCATTTCAAAAGTGCACGTTGACTTGATTGTTGTTGAGATTTACAGTGGGAGGAAGAATCGACGATAGTCGTAGTTTCAACTTCCTATGAACAAACTTAGAGACGGATTCGCTAAGGTAAAATTGAGATCGGATTCAATTCTCATCGAGACAACATAATCCGAGTCGGATTTTTCCATAACTTTAAAAATGTTTTATTCTAACGATGATTGTCGTTGTTAGTCTAATAAAAAAACTGGAATCTAAAAATTGATTTGAAATTATCAGTTTACCGGTGAGAAAACAAGTTACAAGGGTTGGGCCTTGTAGACTGTAACTGACATGTATTTAGAGTGAAAATTATTTTTCAATTGACTTTTTAAATTGAAGCGGGGAAAAAGCTTGAGGCTAATTAATTTCATCAATTGTCTTCTAAAAAATATTTACCTTCGCAATTTTCTCCAAATTAGTTGTTTTACCTTTTTCTACTCTATCAAAACCCCATTATTTTATTTTCACAATAAAGTCATAATCAAAACCTTCAGATATCAGAAGCTTCGAAGTCCCTACGGATCGACTCTTTCTTCTCTCTATACTACATTATTTCTATATTTAACTAAGATTAAAGGCTTAAATTATTTGACAAATTACGACGCTTGTCAAATTGGCACCGTTGTCGGAGACTTTGGCAAAGTTACTTTTTTTTTTTGCTCGGCAAATAATTTTTTATTAATAACAAAAGATCTCATCCCGGTTGTGTGCCTTGTTAAAAACCTCCCTAAGCTTAAGTGGAGGAAAAGAGTACAACACAATCGGGGTACAAGAATCGAACCTAAAAAAACAAAGTCGAGTTAAACGACGTTTTCATTGTTTAGATCTATGACCAAGTCGTCGAGTTAAACGACGTTTTCATTGTTTTGTTTTGTTAAATGGGAGGCAACACATTTTCATTTTATTATTTTATTGTTTTTCTTTGTTTTGTTCTGTTTTTTTTTTCATTCATTCATTTTTTTATCTAATTTATTTTCAATTAAAATTGCATAGGATTTTCCTAGATTCTAATGGCCTGATCACGCATGAAGCAAAATTTGTAAAATGCAAATGGAAATTGCACACGGTGAGCAGAGGAAACATGAAGATGAACAAAAAATGAAAGGGAATTAAGGGGCGTTTTGGTCTTTCCGCGCCAAAAAAACATTTATTAGGTTTTAGTTTATTTATTTATTTATTTATCCTAACCCATCTCTTAATCTGTGTCTTTATCTCCCTATCTTTATTTTTTTAACCAAAATTTTTAAATATTAATCCCCTTCCGTGAACCCCACACCTTGTTGATAAACCAAATCTCCTTTCCCAAACAAATATTTTCTTTTTAATTTACCCTTCCCCACGCTTATCAACAAGTCCCAATATTTTTTTTCTTTTTATTATCTTATTATTTTAATTCCCCATGTGACTTATTAAACTTTAAACCCTTTTTACCTTTGTTTTTCCCTCTCTGTCACATACCCAAATCAGCATTCATCTTCGTCACATACGCACAATGGCATCAAGCACCCTATCTCATCTGGTCGAACCTGAGCCTTCACCCATTTGTACTGCGGTGACCATCGTTAGAAAAGGGAGTATCTTTATTCCCTCTCTTTCAATTTAATTTCCATATTGGGACAATATGCTTATGTGAGGGGTATAAAATAAATGATTGCATTAAATTTACCTTGCTTATTTGGTTATTGGAATTGGATTTTTCTTGAATTTATGTGTTGAAATTGATTGTTGTCAATCTCGTATTTTACCTTATTCCTTTGATTTTGTGAATTTTGATCTCGCTTTTGTTAGAATTTAGGAAGCATGATAGCAATTGGCATGATTAATTGATTTTTTTCTTTAAATTTTTCGAAATTCCATGCATTTGTTGGTTGAATTGATAGCATGACTTAGTGCAATTAACACCTTATGTGAGTTTTGAGCCTAATGAGCACATGTTTTTATTCTTTCTCTTTGATTGATTTTGAGTGTGCCGACTAATTCTTTACATTCTAGAACTTGTAGCATATTGCTTGTCGAGACTACACGATTGAATATGTTGTTTTAATATGATAGAGGCATTAGGTTTTAACCACTTTCTCTTCCCAATAAAATGACCTACCCTTTGTTTATTTACCACTTAGATAACCAATTTTGAGCCTTATCATTTTCTTTGTTTACCACATCATTAAACCGAGCTTGTTTCCCCCTTTTGTCACCGTTTTTCAGGACAAAGTTAAGATTGTTCCACAGACACGAAAAAAAGAAAAAAGAGCAGTGCAGTTTAGTGAAAAAAACTAGTGTAGTGAGGAAAAATACAGTGCAGAACAGTTCGAATAAATTGTTCGAACAGTAAAAAAATGGTTTGGTTCGAGTAGCAGTAAAAATAAGAAGAAAAAAAAAGAGAGTGAATAAGCTTCGATTACTTGATTTCATTTCTTTCATTTCTACTTCCGTTTGAATAATTCTTTGGAATAATTTTCTCTTTGTTTTGAATTTTTAAACATGTTTTACATTCTATGAAGACACTTAGGGACAGATTTGCTAAGGGAAAATTGAGATTGGATTCGGTTCTCATCGAAACAACATAATCCGAGTTAGGTTTTTCCAAAACTTTAAAACTATTTTATTCTAACAACTATAGTCATGGTTAGTCTAACCAGAAAACTGGAATCTAAAAATTGATTTAGATTATCGGTTTACCGGAGAGAAAAACAAGTTATAAGTGTTGGGCCTTGTAGACTGTAACGACATGTATTCGTAGTGAAAATTCTTTTTCAATGATCATTTTGAATTGAAGCGGAGCAAAAGCTTGAGGCTAATTAATTTCATCAATTTTCTTATAAAAAATATTTACCTTCGTCATTTTCTCCAAATTAGTTTTTTGACATTTTTCTACTCTATCAAAACCATCAAATATCAGAAGCTTTGAAGTCCATACGGATCGACACTTTCTTATATCTATACTACGCTATTTCTATATTTAACTAAGATTAAAAGCTTAAATTATTTGACAAATTACGACGTTTGTCAAGTTCCTTCAACTGTGGTGTTCTCACAAGCTACTCTCTCTCACTAGTTTCTTTCTCAAATTCGGCTAGGAAGAATGAGAATGGAGAAAATGATGCAAGAAGATATCCAATTAGTGGATTGTGAAAGGTCCATTTTGACCTTAATTAGTTATTAGCCTTAAGAATTAATCAAGGGCAATTTGAGGAATATGGAAATTTTTACCATGCAAGCTTCATGTTTCCTAAACGGCTTGACTTCTTTTGACTTTGACATGTTTCGATACGTTATGAACCCGTAGCAAAACAATATATTCAAGTGGCAAAATGTTCAAAAACGGCTATAGACCGTATCGGCATGCCTCTGTTCTTTAGGTTCATTTATGCTTTCCCGTATCGAAACACCATCACCCGTTTCAATACGGCCTGACCTGTAATGGTATATTTTTTGCTGGGTTTTATTCAAGTTGACCTACCGAACGATGTCCAAACGCAATGAAACTTTAGACACAACATTTCAATGATATAAAATACTAGCATGTCAAATTTCATGACCATACGAATATGATTACTATGTTTTGACCTTTATGAGCTAAGTATGCAATTTTAAACCATTTAAGCCAAAACAAAAAGGCCATTTGGAGCCAACAACCACATTATAACATAGGCATCACACAAACATATCAATATGGGCATAAACGACTACTTCAACTACTTTTCCACCTTCCTAGGAGTTCATAAGGTCAAAGTACATTACTTAAGGGCTTGTAGTGACTTATCTTGCCTTGATTATCCGATCTTCAAACACACGATCCTTCAACCTGAAATGCATGAGATGAGACACGTTAGGCATACATTGCCTAGTGAGGTAGTCATAAAAAATATGAACAACAATGTAACAAGTATCTATATACATGCTCTCATGCTCATCAATGTTCATATTATGCATCAATATACAATGTTTAACATATTCATTTCATCATTAATCATTGGATTGAATCAAGATAGTGGATATGCGAATTCCTATGCCTCACCAAACCAATAAATGGTCTAGTCCCTTCGCCTCGCCAATATGACCAATATCAATACACATCCCTCCGCCTCGCCAAATCAATATAGGCTGTAGCCTTAGGACCATAGTCCACCCGTACACCGAGCTCATGAATTCTATAGCATGCCAATTGTATCCATAGTCCATTCAAATCCAAGGTTCTAATGTCTGTATCCATATTCAATTTTCAATGAGAATTCCAATGACCAATGATCTCAATATTTTCAATGACAAACATGTCTCATTATCAATGTTTTATGGTTCAATGTCAATATCAATATCCGATGATTTCTTTACAATATTTCAATAGCAATGACTATATCAATGACAATGCACAATGACGATACAAATAACTATGTCCGATATTCAATAACAAACTTACCGCCACTTACGAAGGTGTCCGTTTACCAATATGATGTAACCTCCTCAATAATAATGTTAGCTAAATGATCGAAACAAAAATAAAAGATTTAGGAAGGCTTTTCACCTAAACCCGAGACTCCGACTAAACTCACCTCAAAATCTGATGCTCCTAAGGCTGTCGAATAACAATCCCCTTGTTCCTATCTTTGGATGGAGACGATGGATGCTCTTCATCAACTTCTTGAGCTAGGAAATCAATAGGAGTGTGTTAAGAACGATACTACGATATCATAATCAAGTTAGCGATATCAAAATCGATATCTAAACTCATAATAGCTATTAGATATTAATATGACTAGGGATAGACAAACCCTAATTTGTGATGGAGCTTGATATATCCATAGAACTTAATAATTATTTGAGGGGATTGACTTACCCGATCACTATAAATTTTTTGATAGCAACGATTCAAAGAAAACTATGCTTTAATCCAAGCTCAAATGGAGTTGTGTTCTTAGGTTGAAAGAGACGATAACTTTAAGGGAGGTGCTTGCTTTCATTAACAATCGGGTAAGCTTTTCTTTCAATTCTCTTTTATCATATTTCAATCCTATAAACCGATGGCTTTCCATCACATGAAGGAAGCTCATCCAATTCATCCATGTATGTGGTAATTTTATTTGAGGAGGGGCTAATCGCAAGGTTAGTCCCTCAACTCTCAATACTTTATGACATTACCCCCAAACTTTAAATTTTCTTCGATTAGCCACTAAAAAGGTTATAATATTATTCGATAGGGCCCAATGACAAAAATTTAGCTCAATTAGAGTCCGATATCAATTATTAACTAGCCGATACAATATCTAGACTTTATCGATGCAAAATTTCTGATCACCGGAACCCAATTCCGACTAGACTGGATTTTGGGGTGTTACAACTATCCCCTCCTCAAGAAAATCCATCCTCAAATTTTACCTGAACCGAATAGTTGTGGATATTGTTGTTTCATGGTCTCTTCAGGTTCCCTAGTGGCTTACTAAACGGCGTGGTTCTTCCAATTCACTTTAACTAACGGTACAGATTTGCTCAAATTTCTACAGACTCAAGTTCCACAATGTGCGAAGGATCAGATCGATACTTCCGAAACATCGATACATGAAAAACATCGTGGATTTTAGTAAATTAATAGGGCAACAATAGGTGGTATGCCACGTGACCAACTCTTTCTATGACTTCAAAGGGTCCAATGAATCAGGGACTCAATTTTCACTTCTTGTCAAACCTTAAAAACTTCTCTTAAGACCAACATAAACCTTTTTTTTCAATCAAAGGCAGCCTTTAAACGATCGTGAATAATGGTGACTCGCTCTTTAGTCTCTCGAAGCAAACCAAGGCCTAACATTTCTACATCGCCTACCATACAAAGCTACATACGGGGCCATTTGGATTGATGCTTGGTAACTATTATTGTAAGCAAATTCAACAAGAGGTAGAGATTTCTCCAAAGTTCCACCAAAGTCAATAATGCATGCTCGAAGCATGTCTTCCAAGATCTATATCGGAAGGTTCAATAACAATGCAAATTTCTAAGGTTTCAATGGACAAGTTTTTCGATAATTTACCTGGATTACCATTTCTAACTGGCCGTCAGATTGAGGGTGAAAAGTTGTGCTAAGATTAACTCTGGTGACCAGAGCTCCTTGTAAGGTTCTCCAAAACCGAGATGCAAATCGGGGATCTCGGTCAGAGATAATGGACTTAGGTACTTCGTGGAGTCGGATTACTTCCTTGATATACATGTTAGCTAGTTTAGGGAGATCGTAGTCCATTGTAACCGGTATAAAATGAGCTGACTTTGTGAAATGATCTACAATGACCCATATGGCATCATGCTTCGAGGGAGATAACAGTAAATCACTAACAAAATCCATAGTGATCCTTTCCCATTTCTATATCGGTGGATCGATTGGGTGCAATAATCTGGTAGGAGCACAATGTTCTGCCTTAACACGTTGGCACGTGAGACATTTGGAGATGAAATCAACTATGGCGTGCTTCATTCCTGGCCACCGATAGAGTTCACGTAGGTCCTTATACATCTTCACAGACCCGAGATGAACAGAAAAAGAACTCGAATGAGCTTCAAAGAGAATACCGGTGCAAAGAGATTCAACATTATTTTCACAGACTCAGTCGTGAAAACACAAGAGCCCTTCAGAATTAATTCTGAAGTCGGGGTTGTCCGATAGCATTTAAGGTCATTAGGTACTTAAGGCTTTTATGGTCGGTGAAGTGATAACATTTTTCTCCGTAGAGGTAATGTCTCCAGATCTTCAATGAAAAGACAACCGCATCCAATTCAAGGTCGTGGGTGGGATAATTCATTTCGCGTGGCTTAAGATGTCTCAAAGCATAAGAGATACATTTGCCTTCTCGCATCAATACACATCCTAACCCGAGATGCGATACATCACTGTAAACTGTGTAGTCCTTTCCGAACTCTGGTTGGTTCAGGACTGGTGCATGGGTCAATACTTGCTTCAACTGATCAAAACTTCGTTGTTGAAGCTCGGTCCAAACAAAAGGAGCTACTTTCCTCAATAACTTGGTTAAAGGAGCGACTATCATAGAAAACCCTTTCACAAATCTTTGATAATAGCAAACAAGCCCAAGGAAGCTTCTGACTTCACCAATGTTCTTCGGTGGCTGCCAATCTACAATAGCTTGACTTTTCTTTGGGTCCACTTGAATACCCGAAGTTGACAAAATATGCCCTAGAAATGCAACTTCGGTGAGCCAAAACTCACACTTAGAAAACTTCATGTATAACTGCTTCTCTCTTAAGGTCCGAAGCACAATACGAAGATGATCTTGGTGTTCTGCTTCTTCTTGGAATAGATCAATATGTCATATTTAAACACCACTACAAACTTATCGAGATAGGGTCGAAAGACTCGATTCATCAAATCCACGAAGGTCGTCGGTGCATTGGTTAACCCAAAGGGCATCACCAAGAATTCGTACTGTCCATATTTTGTCTGGAAGGTCCTTAACTCTCATTTGATAATATCCCGACCTTAAATCGATTTTGGAAAACACAGAGGCATCCTTTAGTTGAAAAAACAGTTCGTCTATTCTAGGCAATATATATATTTTCTTGAAGGTTACTTTATTCAACTGTCAATAGTTAATACACAATCGCATTGATCCATCTTTCTTCTTTACAAAGAGAATCGGTGCTCCCCAATGCAAAGAGCTCGGTTAAATGAAACCTTTGTTCAACAAGTCTTGAATCTTATCCTTTAATTCTTTTAATTTCAGAGTTGCCATGCGATATGGTGCAATGGAAACTGGAGCAGTCCCAGGCTGCACCTCGATGCCAAACTCCACTTTACAGGTTGGGGGAAACCTTGAAAGTTCATCAAGAAAGACATCAGAAAATTCACATACAGTGTCAATATCTCGCAATAGTGATTATCCTTTGGTCTCCAATGTCAAAGCATATAATGATGAAGTCTTTGCGTTCATCGGTACAACATTTTCCTTCCCCAAACCTCGAAAGTACAATTTCCTCTTACAACAATCTACCCAGGCTTGACGCTCACTATGCTAGTCTAAACCTAGGATGACATCGAATTCATTGATCGGTAAAGCCAACAAATTGACCGGAAAAGGAATTCCTTGGATCATTAAGTCGTAGTTCTTACATAATACCCTTACAGTGACGCAATCTCCTAAGGGATTGGTTATAGAAATTCTTGATGTTATAGGTTCGGAAGACATATTATACTTCTTCACTACTATGGTAATATAAAAGAGTGAGTAGAACCAGGGTCAATCAATGCATATAAAGAATGTTAATATAGCTTGATGGTACTTGCAATGACGTCAGGTTCATCCTTTTCTTCTCTGCTCATCACATGGTACATTTGGGTAGGGGCTTTTGAATCTTGCTTATTAAAGGGTTTCCCTGGACCACTTGATCGCTCGTAACATCCCGAGGATCCTTGCTTCGATCCTTTACCTCGAAAGGATTGAGCAGGAGAAGCAACAATAGTCGGTGTAGCGATAGATTTAGTTACATTCGAAGGACAATCACGTATAAAGTGACCCATCTCACAACAGTAGTAACAGGCTCCATTCTGCTTACGACATTGACCCGATGGATGCTTATTCTGACAATAATTGCAAAGTGGATGTTGGTTGCCTTGATTTCAACCCCCATTGCTATCAACGGACGCTTCTTTAGTAAAAGACTGTATCACAGATTGGGGCCTCTCAAGGTTCCCAGAACAGGAGGGCTGTGGATCGACATTCTGTTTGGGGCCTTGAAATCTCCCTTTCTTATTCCATCTCGGAGGTCGGGAATCATCCCTGAACCTCTTCTCGGACTATCCAGACCCACCAGCTCGTTGAGCTTTCTGTGCAGCTTCAGTGGCCTTAACTCGATTCACCATGTCTTGGAAATTAGAAATGCTGAGTGTAGTAAACATAGGGCCTAGTTCATCATTGAGCCCTGCACTGAACATCCGGCACTTTTCTTTCTCCTTCTTAATGTACTCAACACCGTATCTACAGTACTTGTAGAAATAATGGATGTCATGTTTGATCGGTCGTCCACCTTCTTTGAGGTGAAGAAAGATGCTTCGCCTTTCAGCTAGGTAAAAGTCATTGATATATTTCTTTCAGAATTATTTAAGGAAGAACTCCCAAGTTACCCTGTCTTCAGAGACTGTCAATATGGTAGTTTCCCACCAGTGAAGCGCCTCATCAACAAACAACGCGGTAGCACACTCAAGCTTGTGCTCATCTGAGCATTGAAGTTGCTTATCCAAAATCCGCAAGGTGTTGTCCAACCAGTATTCGGCAATTTCATGGTTGTCGTCATCTTGTCTAGTAAAAGTATAAGCTCGATATTGTGAGAGCTTATCAATGGGTACTCGAGTGTGTTGAACAACAAGAACGATAGGTTGCACATATTGTTCGGCCCTCATAGCAGTCATAAATTTTCTGAACATGTCGGCCATGTTCTTGTAACACTCAGCCTAAGCGGTAGGTGCTGCAGACTCGGTACCCTGAACATGAGGGTCCTGTGGTTGCGGTTGGTTCTGAGGACTTCCTCCTCTAATATCCTCGCCATGCGTCAAGGAGCCGGTGGCAAGCTCGTTTATGTGAGCTTCATTAGTTTCAGACATACCTATATGAATGATCGAATTAGTCGACAAGTCACAATATATGCAATATATAACTCCTAGGTGGCAAAGTAAAACAATAACAATGCAAAAAGCTTTGGTTTTGTCCTAGAATCGAGTAAACTCTAGCTCTGATACCACAAATATAATAACCCTTTCCCGGTCTGGTCGAGAACCGAGTCGGAAGGTGATACTGATGATCAATACAGTGAATGGTGCAATAAAATTCCACTTTAATATTAACATTTAAACAATAACATACAATGAATCATTACCACAATGTACCTTAGTCCAATTGATCCATACGAAGCAGTAATTAATCATTCAGGGCTAATTTCCAACTATTACAAGTTATAGGGACCAAACTATAAATTTGACAAATTAGGGGTCCTTCGATGCAATTGATTATACTACCTTAAAATTCACCACAATATTAACATACCTATAAAATTTCATACAATTTGGAGTCGATTAGCTCATTCAATTTAATCTGTCAAAATTCAGTGACTAAATTGCAAACATTACAATATGTCTACTATGACTTTAACTGTAACCCCCTTAGATCAGCCTACTCGCCCGACCAGAACTAAGAAGATTACACGGGGAAAACCAAAGCCAACTCCTTAAAGCCAACTTCGATTAACGACCCTATATATATTTTCTTTTTATCTTCTCTAGATGCATATTAAGATCCTATATGTTCAACAAGACACTTATAAGAAAACGGCACAGTGATCGGAGTTCGATTAGGGGTTCAATTGCATAACTTTAACTTTTAGGGACTAAACTATAATTTCTAAAAATTACAAGGACTACTCCAATTTTAAGATTACCAGACCTTAATTAGTCATGTAACATGCTTCCATGTCAAATTTTATCACAAGCGGATCATCCAAACTCAACCAATTGAACATACAACAATCAGGGACCAAAATGTAACATTTCAGAACCTCAATGGATACCTTCAACCGAAAATAACGGTATGGTATCGATACACTTAAGCATGTATCGATATGCGGGAAGGTAGTAGCCAAAGTTGGGAAAAAGTTATCGAAATACTTCCCCGCGTATTAGTACGACCTTCAAACTTTGCACAGGCGTATCGATATGGGGGCAATTCGTATCGATACCCCTTTGTTGATTTTCCTGAGAAAATCCATTGAGAATCGATACTCAATCCCAAGTATCGATACGCATACCAGAAAAACATTTCCAACAACCCTCAGATCATATTTATAAACAACTATACATGTCCAAAACATCCCTACAAGGTATAACAAACATTTCCAACGTATATGCATCAATACACAAACATAAACAAGCAATAGACATGGCAATTCATGAAGATTAGAGAGTTATATGGACATGCTTGCACACATAACCCAAAACAAGTCAAAAATACCAAATAGCAAACCATAAGCCAAGTAGAGGCCAATTACAAGTCTCGCAACTCAAACCAAACATGCTCCAGGGGTCTCACATGACTAAACTTATCTTAGTTAAAACTCTTGGATATCCTTTGCTTACTTGCTGTCGAAAATGCTCAATTCTCAACATTGATGAAACAAATGAGCGTAAACATAAAGCTTAGTGAGGACCGCTATAAAACCAAACATTCATCAATGCTTTTTTAAAACCAAATCATCATTCTTTATAAACTTATGCCTTCTATAAAACAATGCACTTTCAATCACATTTCCTTTTCGAAATCACATGCTCATAGCATCATTTATTACAAAAGCAAAAGCTTTTCCCCATGCTTAAACGAAACATTACATGCATTCTAGCATAAACCTCAAGCATCACATTCTTCCTCAAAATAAGCATTCATCATTAGTACATTAAATCATCACCATTATATTGGCTCGCAAGTGATCAATAACAACAACTTTATGAAAATAGAACATGTAACACCCCAATTTTGGGCTTGGAAGTTTAGGGTCTGAACCGGGCCGGTCTAAATTTCGGTTTGAATATAAAGGTGGGTTTAGGGAAAGCCTAGTTCGGGATGCATTAAAAATATGGAAAAATATCTAAAAATCCTATTTTAATATATATAAGAGAGTGGTGAAATCAATTTTACAAAATAAGGCTTAGAAGTATGACATTTTGAATTAGTGACTAAAATGTAATTTTTGAAAAGTTCGTGACTGTTTTGAAAGGATTGAAACTTTGAATCTTTAAGGAGCTAATTTACCCAAGGGAGGATTTCTCCAGATTTTTCTTGATTTTAAAGACTCGTTTAATGTTTAATTAATAAAAAGAAAAGAGGGAAAAACCACATTTTAGTTTCATAACTAACTTTTGCTAAAATTTTCCCATTTCATTTTCTCTCAAAATTCCCCCAGCCAAACACATTTCCACAACAGATTTTCTTATGATTTTCACACCAAATGATGAGATTTCAATCCCCAAATGATTCCTAATCATTCCTACATCAAATCCTCTTCATTTGCATATTGAATTTTCAAGGATTTTGGCTCTAAACAAGGAAAAATCCACATTTAGAGGTATGAACGCCCTTCTCCTCTAAATACTCAGTTCTTTACTGAAATTCCCAAGTTCTCAATCCTTAAATTAAGTTTTATTAAATGTTTTAATATTATGATCTTGATTTTCGCTTAAAACTTGAGATTTTGATCAAATCTTGAAGAATTTCGTGGAGGTTGTTTGGGCTCTGTTTTGAGATGCCTTTTTAATGTATTTTGGATGTTTAATGATGTGTAATTGAGGTTTAATCAATGCAATCCCGAATAGGTTGATTTTCCTAAGTTTTTACTTGTGAAAATGGTGGTTTTTGGGGTGGTTTTGGTGTTCTGTTATAGCTGGAGGTATAAGGACGTGATTAGGTCCTTTTTGGATGTTAATTGATGTCTAAGAATGTTTAGAAGTGATGGATCTTGGCTGGGAAATGTTGTGGAAGTGTTTGGATGTGTTTTCGGTTATGTTTGGTAGCCGAAATGAGAGTTTTGGTGAGAGCAGCGAGTTTAGGTGTAATGGCTGAAGATTTAAATGCATGATGATGCATTAATCCTCTGCTTTCATGTGTTTTAAAACAGGGGAGGCATCTTCGGATCCTTGTGGTGTTGATCCGGGGGCTTGAACGGCGTTTCGGCAATCTTGCGAAACGGAATTGGTGAGTGAAGTTTGGTTTTTAGCTTTGAAACCAATGTTTGAAGGTTTTGGGAGTTTAGTTTAAGTCTAAGCAACTTAACTAAGCTCAAGAGTAAGTTTTCGGAGAAACTCTCTCTTTGATGAACCATGAGATGGTTGGATGCAATGTGTTTAACTTGCATGTTTAAATTCTGTTTTGAAAGCATATTTTAGCATGTTTAATGCTGGTTTTGAAAGCCATGTGTTGAAGGATGCTCAAGGTAAGAGATCCTTGGTTTGACATTGATAAATGTGGTTTGATGCATAGTGATGCATGATTGTTTAATGGCTTTGTTTAATGCTTTAAAACAGTGGATTGATGATGGTAAATGATGTATATTGGCAAGTGATGTGTTGGCTTAAAAGTACTTGAATCGGATATAGTTAGTCGGCTATAGGATTGGGTGCGCCGTGAATAAAGTCGTCTAAGATGTTGAGGGGTTGTAATGGTACCGTAAACTCCATCCAAGTACACTAACGAGATGTCTAAGATCATAATGGTGGTTAAAATGCCATGTGTAGATCTTGTGTTGTGGGTCCCGTGTTCTCGTTAGTGATGTTATACAACTACCAATGAGTGATGTGGAGGGGTTGCGATTGTACCGTTAAACTCTATCAGGGTGCTGAGGGGTTGAGATTGTACCGATGAACTCCACCTTGTGTGCTTGGTAGTGTGTATGAAGCGTATGGGACAATGCTTGTAATATGCGTATCCGATTGTGTTTTGTGTTGAAAAATGGTTATGGACTATCACTTGAAAGCCAATATGTCATGTTGATGTAATGAAGCGTCAGATGCTTGTTGTGTATGCATTGTTGCATGATTAATGATGTTTATGAATCTAAATGCCTTGAAAGGTGTTTTATAAAGTGCATTATTGTGTTGTTTCATTAGAGCATTTCTCACTAAGCATATGTGCTTACGCTCTCTTTCTTGAACCAATAATGCAGAGAATTGAAGTGCTTTAAGGGCAGCAAGGAGGTCAAGAATCCAAGAGAAAGACTAAGCTCATGTTTGGTGACTATTTTTACAACACTATTAGTTTTTGGTATTTGGCAATGGGAACCTAGGTTGTGTTTTTGGGAGATGTTTTGGACTCCCTATGTTTGGCATATTTCCTATGATGTTTTGGATATATAATTGGCCATTTTGGTGTTTACTTTGATGACTTGATGTTTGGTTGGTTTTGAGTATTAGGTTGCATGCCTATAGATTGAGGTTTTCCCTAATTGATGCTATGGATGTGTTTTGATGATGCAAATATGTTCCTTTAATGTATGATGACTTGTCGGCATGATTAGGAGGTCATAGGGATGTGTTTGATGGGTCGAATGTATGTTAAACCAGAAAATTTCTGCACTTCTGGGCAGCCCGTATCGGAACGGGTACTACTGTTTCGAAACAAGGGTCTGAAATGGCCTTGGTGTTTCGAAATGGGTAGAGCCGTTCCGAAACACTTTTGCTACTGCCAAGCCCTGTTTTGGAACAGGTTTCGAAACGGTCCCGCATTTCGGAACGGTCAACCCCCGTTCCGGAACACTTGACCGTTGGGCACTGAATTATATGGTTTTATGTTTTGAAATCTTCACGTTTTAGTCCTGAACTTCGTTTATGCAATTACTTGAGTTTGGGATGTCCGTTTGAGGTGAAATTTGGCAGAGAAGCATGAAACATGACTAATTTCATAACGGTATCTTAAAAATTGGTAAAGTCCTCTTAATTTCCAGAATTTGCAATTTGGTCCCTAAATTCGTATGTTGTGCAATTGTGTGCCTTTTTGCTTTCCGATTGCTGTAATTTTTTAGTATGCCTATCTCAAGAGTACGCCTAGGGTTAATGTGCATCTAGACAAGTTTTAAAAGAAAAAAAGACCGTTAATCAAGGTTGACTTTGGTTTTCCCCGTGTAATCTTCGTAGTTCGGGTCAACCGTCTAGGCCGGGATAAGGGGGTTACATTTGGTGGTATCAGAGCTGAGTTCTCGTGTAATTGGGAATGATTATGTGGGTGATGTATGTATGAATGCATGATGTGCTTTGTGAATGAAGTATGATGTGTGAATTGTAAAGAATGTTACAATTGTGATGTATGCTGAGATGAAGCATGTTAGAGGGACCCATTGCCATACCAAAACTAATGAAATGACTTGTTTTTATTTGAAAATGAGCTTGAGTACTTGGATTTCTTACCTTGCTGAGCCTGATTATGTTTATTGGATTTGTGTTAGTGCATTGTTTAGTGAATGGGACCTCGTAGAGAGACGATGATTAATACGCGTGCTATGGCTCAAAACGAAAATGAAGAGAATGCTGAGAATGTAGTGGATTTACCTCCTCCACCCGGTGGTGGTGGTGCTGGAGGTGATGGAGCTGGTGATGGTGCTGGTGCTGGGGTCGTTGGACCTGAAGCTGGGCAGGAGCAAGCTGCTCCTGACATGACAGTGCTGATTCAGGCTATTTCTGGAGCCTTTCAGGCGGCAGTAGCTGGGGCTCATGGAGCTGGGCATCAGGGCGATGCTAATGCTAGACTACCTTTGGAACGTTTGGGCAGTCTGGGAGGGACTGAGTTTAGGGGTTTGTCTGCAGAGGGTTCCGAGTCTTGGTTGGAAAGTACCAAGAGAATTTTGGGACAAATGAATTGCAGTGATGTGCAGAAGCTAGGCTTTGTGGTATCGATGTTGCATGATGATGCGTATACCTGGTGGATGACCACTGTCTCCAAAATGGAGGAAGCTGATGTAACTTGGAAGTTCTTTCTGAAAGCGTTCAAGAGGAAGTATCTGGGTGTGCGATACTTGGATGAAAAGAAAAGGGAGTTCATGTCTCTTACTCAAGGGAGCATGTCAGTGGCTGAGTACGAGGTTCAGTTTGTCCGTCTCAGTCAGTACGCACCTGAGCTTATCCCTGATGAGCGGGAGAGGTGTGAACGTTTCCGTTATGGTTTGGTGACGGATGTGAACGCGTTCAAGAGGAAGTATCTGGGTGTACGAGGACCCATTGTGCTATTTTTAACAAGGCATAGTAACAGAAACATTTCAAACCATGAGTTAGGCCAACCTCAAGCAAGGATCCAAGTTTACAAAACCAATTTAAACATTTAACTAGTGTAATAAGGCAATGGGCACCTCGATTTCCCTCAAGCATAACATAGCATACAATAGCATATCACAATCATCATGCTTTATATCATCCACAATTAACACACATCCCCATCACACCATCAACATGTAATCATATTTAACTCCCATAATAACAACCGTGCATAGTAGAAGCACCAACATTCAACCAAAAACATGATTTTCTAACAACATGCCACTTAACATAGAATCAAACATCAAAACATACCAATTTCACTTACCATCATCCCCAATTCTTTCGAAACATGGCTCAGATACCAACAAATGTAACCCCTTTAGCCCGGCCTAGACGCCCAACCCGAACTAAGAAGATTACACGGGGAAAACCGAAGTCATCTCGTTAAAGCCGACTTCGATTAACAACCGTATATTTTTTTTCTTTTTATCTTCTCTAGATCCATATTAAGATCCTATATGTTCAACAAGACACTTTGAAGAAAATGGCACAGCGATCGGAGTTTGATTAGGGGTTTAATCGCATAACTTTAACTTTTACGAACTAAACTTTAATTTCTGAAAAATTACAGGGACTAATCAAATTTTAAGATTACCAGACCTTAATTAGTCATGTAACATGCTTTCATGTCAAATTTCATCACAAGCGGATCTTCCAAACTCAACCAATTGAACATATAATAATTAGGGACCAAAATGTAACATTTCAGAACCTCAATGGATACCTTCAACTGAAAATAACGGTCTGGTATCTGTACACTTAAGCATGTATCGATACGCGGGAAGGCAGTAGCCAATGATAGGAAAAATGTATTGATACACTTCCCCGCGTATCAGTATGACCTTCAAACTTTGCACATGCGTATCTATACGGGGGTAATTCGTATCGATACCCCTGTGTTGATTCGCCTGACAAAAGCCTTCGAGTATCGATACTCAATCCCGAGTATAGATACGCATACCAGAAAAACACCTCCAACAACCCTCAGATCATATTTAACAACAACTATACATGTCCAAAACATCGCTACAAGGTATAACAACCATTTCCAACGTATATGCATCAATACAAAAACATAAACAAGCAATAGACATGGAAATTCATGAAGATTAGAGAGCTATATGGACATGCTTGCACACATAACCCAAAACAAGTCCAAAATACCAAATAGCAAACCATAAGCCAAGTAGAGGCCAATTACAAGTCTCGCAACTCAAACCAAACATGCTCAAGGGGTCTCACATCACTAAACAATTCATGTGTCGAAATCCCTCCCATTGCCTCTTATTACACTAAGGTGAAAACACATACTTTGCTTAGTTAAAACTCTAGGATATCATTTGCTTGCTTGCTGCCGAAAATGCTTAATTCTCTGCATTAATGAAACAAATGAGCGTAAGCATAAAGCTTAGTGAGGACCGCTTTAAAACCAAACATTCATCAATGCATTTTTAAAACCAAATCATCATTCTTTATAAAACAATGCACTTTCAATCACATTTCCTTTTTCGAAACCACATGCTAATAGATTCATTTATTACAACAACAAAAGCCTTTGCTCATGCTTAAACCAAGCATCACATGCATTCTAGCATAAATCTTAAGCATCACATGCTTCCTCAAAATAAGCATTCATCATTAGTACATTAAATCATCACCATTATATTAGCTCGCAAGTGTTCAATAACAAGATCCTTATCAAAAGACAACGCAATTGACACAATCGGATACGCGGATTAGAAGCGTTGTCCCAAACGTTTCATACACCCTATCAGACCCTCAATGCTCACACACGAGATTAGACCATCAACCGTTGTGACACTCGTGGTGGAGTTTAACGATACAATCACAACCCCTCAACACCACTCATCGGTAGTTGTATAATTCCACTAACATGAGCATGGGACACAAACCACAAGATCCACACACGAGATTAGACCATCAACCATTGTGACCTTAATCTCAATCGTTAGGGTACTTGGATGGAGTATGCGGTACAATCACAACCCCTCAACATCCAAGGCGACTTTATTCACGTTGCACCCAATCCTATAGCCGGTTAACTATATCCGATTCAAGTAACCAAAACCATTTACCATCACTTACCAATATAATCATCAAACATCATTAATTCATTGTTTTACAAACATGAACTACAATGCCACTTCCACAAGCATTAACATGCTTATAACCAATTGCATAAATCATATAAACTCAATGATCACTTACCATGTGCATCCTTAGCAAAATGGCATTTAAAACCAACAACATCATTGCTCAAAACATGCTTTAAAACAGTAATCAAACAACATTTAAATCAAGTGCATTTTAATCCAAAACATAGAAAAATCCGAGAGAGACTTTCGATTTACTTACTCTTGAGCTTAGCTAAGTGTTTCAAACTTACACTAAGCTTTCAAAACCACGTTCACAACGTTTCAAAGCTGGAAAACTCTTTTCCACTCACCGACACGCGAAACTTCACCTGCCGACGCAAAGATCACTCACCTGATGCTTCCTAAAACGCGTCGCTTGCTTCCGGATCAATGTCCCCTGTTTTTACAACATCAAAAACAGAGATCCAATGCATTAAAATGCATTCCAACACCAACAAGTAACCAAAAACTCGTTGCCCAGCAAAACCACATCAATTAACCCATCCGAAACAACTGAAAACTCATTCGATTGCTTCCTAAGCCAAGCCCAGCCAAAAATCATCACTTCCAACCATTAATATCCATTACATCACATCTGAAAACAACCTTAACCCTTCCTTATACCTCCAGCAAACATATCACCATCAAATCACATCAAAAACTCGATTAAAACTATCATAAAATTGAAGGATCTCAAGGATTTTGGGATATATATTAACAAAACACTTTTTCAACATCAAGATTAACTTAAAACTTGATTATAATCCATCTAAAATAGAGCTCATCAACAACACTCCGAAAATCAAGATTTAAAACATTATTTTACAAGATTTTGATCTTAAATCAAAACAATAATCAAAACTCAGTTGAAACCAACAATTAGGAGTCAATAATTTTGGGAATTTCAATAAAGAACCTTGATTAGAGGTTGAGAACGAGATTTACCTCCAATAATTGCTTTCCTTAATGTTTGACAAGTTTTTGCTTCACAAATCTTGAAGAAATTGAAGAGAATTCTTGGAAATGGATGAGAAAACAAAGAGAGAGTGTTTGGGAGAAAGGAAATCCGGACAAAAGGTTTTAGAAATGGGTTTTGCTGAAATGAGGATTAGAAAGTTAGTTACATAAAATAAAACTTCTCAAATTACGAATTTTTTAATTAAAATAAAAAATCCCTTTTTAATAAATTATTTTAAGAATCATTTAAAACACATTTCAATTTAAGGAAAAGTGTAATTGCACAAAAGCTCCCTAAAGATTCTAAGATTTTGACCCTCTCTTTTGAAATTGGCATTTTCCACAGTTTCAAAACTTTACATTTTGGTCACTACCCAAAATGTACCTCTTCCAAAAACTCATTTTTTAAAATTGATTTGACCAACCCCTTAAACATGATTTTAGAAGATTTCAGCAAATTTTATCATATTTTTATCCTATCCCGAACCTTGATTTCCCTGAACCACCTTATACGATTCGAATCGTTTCCGACCGGCCCGATCCGTTGTCTAAAACTTCTAGGCCCAAAACCAGGGCATTACATTAACTAACTTAACCAACCCCGTATCGGAACACCTAAGGGCCGTTTCGAAACGGATGGACGATGGCAACCCATGTTGACCTTTCTCTTTAGACCGTTTCGATATGGCAGCCCCCTATATCGGAACGTATTGACTTCTTTTGACATTGACTTTGACCCGGTTCGATACGCTATGAACCCGTATCGAAATAATTGATTCCCGTGGCAAAATTTTCCGAAACGCCATCACCCGTTTCGATACGGCCTGACTTGTAATGTCAAATTTTTTCTTGTTTTTATTCAATTTGACATACCGAACAATGTCTAAATGAAATTAAAAATTTCACACAGCATTTCAATGGTATAAACTACTAGCATGACAAATTTCATGACCATACGAATACGTTTACTATGTTTTGACATTTATGAGCTAAGTATGCAATTTTAAACCATTTAAGCCAAAACAAAAAGGCCATTTGGAGCCAACAACCACATTATAACATAGGCATCACACAAACATATCAAAATGGGCATAAACGACTAGTTCAACTACTTTGCCACCTTGCCAAGAGTTCATAAGGTCAAAGTACATTACTTAAGGGCTTGTAGTGACTTGTCTTGCCTTGACTATCCGATCTTCAAACACACGATCCTTCAACCTGAAATGCATGAGATGAGACACGTTAGACATACATTGCCTAGTGAGGTGGTCATAAACAATATGAACAACAATGTAACAAGTATCTATATACATGCTCTCATGCTCATCAATATCCATACTATGCATCAATATACAATGTTTAACATATTCATTTCATCATTAATCCTTGGATTGAATCAATATAGTGGATACGCGAATTCCTATGCCTCGCCAAATCAATAAATTGTCTAGGACCTCCGCCTCGCCAATATGACCAATATCAATATGCATCCCTCCACCTCGCCAAATCAATATAGGTTGTAGCCTTAGGACCGTAGTCCAATCGTACACTGAGCTCATGAATTATATGGCATGCCAATTGTATGCATTGTCTATTCAAATCCAAGGTTCCAATGTTCATATCCATATTCAATGTTCACTGAGAATTCTAATGACAAATGATTTCAATATTTTCAATGACAAACATGTCTCATTATCAATGTTTCATGATTCAATGTCAATATCAATATCCGATGATTTCTTTACAATATTTTAATAACAATAACTATGTCAATGACAATGCAAAATGTTGATACCAATAACTATGTCAGATATTCAAAATCAAACTTACCGCTACTTACCAAGGTGTCTGATTAACAATCCTATGTTACTTCCTCAATATTAATGTTAGCTAAATGATCGAAAAATAATAAATGATTCGGGAAGGCTTTTTGCCTAAACCCGAGACATCGACTACACTTAGCTCAAAGTCTGATGTTCCTAAGACTATCGGATAATAATCCCCTTGTTCCTAGCATTGGATGGAGGCGATGGATGCTCTTTATCAACTTCTTGAGCTAGGAAATCAATAGGAGTGTGTTAAGAGCGATACCACCATATAATACTCAAGTTAGCGATATCAAATTTGATATCTAAACTAGTAATAGCTATTAGATATCAATATGACCATGGATAGACAAACCCTAATTTGTAATGGAGCTTGATATATCCATGATTCGGGTTTAATCAAGATAGGATCCTACGTCAAAGCTTCCTTCAACTTCTTGAAAGCTTCTTTCCTAACATCTGTCCATTTAAAGCAAACATTCTTTTGCAACAACTTAGTCAAAGCTGCAGCAATCATAGAAAAACCTTCAACAAACTTTCGATAATATCCAGCCAACCCAAGGAAACTTCGTACCTCTGTCATCGATTTAGGCGTTTTCCAACTCATCATTGCCTCGACCTTGTGTGGATCAACCCGAATACCCTCTACTGACACCACCTGTCCAAGAAAAACCACTTCCCTGAGCCAAAACTCACACTTGCTCAGCTTAGCATAAGGCTGATTCTCCAACAGCACTTGCAACACAACCCTCAATTGCTTATCATGATCCTCTTCAGTACGCGAGAACACATGAATATCATCGATAAACACTACCACTAACTAATCCTGAAACTCATGGAACACCCTAATCATCATATCCATGAATGACACCGATGAATTTGTCACCCCAAACGACACCACCAAGAACTCATAATGGCCATACCTAGTCTGAAAAGTTGTCTTCGGTACATCCACATCCTTAACCTTTAGTTGAAAATACCCAGACCTCAAATCAATCCTCGAAAACACTGAAGCACCACGAAACTGGTCAAACAAATCATCAATCCTTGGCAAACAATACTTGTTCTTAATCGTCAAATTGTTCAGTTCCCGATAATATATGCACATACGCATCGTACCATCCTTCTTCTTTACAAACAAGACCGGCGATGTAACCCTTTTAGCCCGGCCTAGACGCTTGACCCGAACTACGAAGATTACATGGGGAAAACCAAAGTCAACCCGAAAGTTAACCTTGATTAACGACCCTATTTTTTCTTTTTAATCTTTTCTAGATGCACATCAAACCTATGTGAACACTTAAGAATAATGGGAGAGAAAGGCACAGCGATCGGAAAACATTTAGGACTCAATTGCATAAATTACATGTTTAGGGACCAAAATGTAATTTTTAGAAATTATAAGGGCCTCGCAGATTTTAGGTTTACCAATATGTAATTAATCATGTTACATGTTCCTCTATCAAATTTCAGCTTAAAAGGGCATTCCAAGCTCAGGGAATTGCATCCACAACATTCAGGACAAAAATGTAAAGCATGAAAACATAAAACAATTCAAATCAACATCCAACGGTCAGTTGTATCGGAACACCCACCCACTGTACCGAAACGCCCGTATCAAAACGGTGTTGACCGTTTCGGTACTCGAGTATGTTCCGAGACCAGTATCGAAACAAGCTTCAGCAGAAGCCAAACTGTTTCGAAACAGCTTCAACCGTTCTGAAACACTATGGCCATTACAGGCCCCCGTTTCGAAACAATTGAGGGTGTTTCGATACACTTTGCGCAGTGACAGCAGAACTTGCTGGTTTTTCAACTTTTAAACCAATCAAACATACCCCAAAGAGCATCAAATCCTACCAGCAACTCACATTGATACTAAGGAACATATTTAAGACCCTTAAACTAGAGCATGGCAACAAACATGAAAACCAACCCTTTAGGACCATTTACAACCCATAAATGCCAACACAAAAACGCCACAAACTTAGGGAGTTCAAAACACATCTCCCAAATACAACCTTGGTTTCCCATTGCCATATATTAAAACTAAAGTGTATTAAAATGTCACTATACATGAGCCTTGCACTTCCATGGATGTTCTTAACCTTCTTGTTGCCCGAAAACACCTCAATTATCTATATTATTGGTAAAAGAGAGCGTAAGCACATTTGCTTAGTGAGGCATGTTCTAAAGAAAACCAACACAATAATGAATTTCTTGAAAACACTTTCTCAAAAGCTTTTTTAACAACATGCTCATTCTATCTCATGCTTGAAAACCATTTCAAAGCAACTTCTCATTGAAAACACATGTACCTTAACTCTATCTCATGCATCTAAACCAATGCAAATCTCATGGCAAGGCCACATACATGCTTGTAAAACCAAAGCATTTCATATACAAATCTCATATGCATTTGTCATAAAATAAATCATCTCATCAATAGGTACATGTGATTCAAAAGCATTTTCATATATTATATTGGCATTTCACATCTCATTATTACTCGGATATGCAGATATCATTCTCAAACCACTAGACGCTTCCGGTGGAATCTTACATCACCGTACTCACTTATCTAGTAACATAGTTTCCGGTGGAATCTTACATCACAATACTCACATGGCGGAATCTCTTATCGCCACAAAGCTTGGGTATTTCACAAAGTCCTACCCGATGGAATGCCCATCATTGGTTCTCTCCCTTTGGATTAAACCGAAGAACACGTAAAATTTTTAGTTTATAGTGCACTCTTATCCTATTGATCGATTAATTATATCCGGTAAGTATCTCATCTTCTATGCCAATATAGTATGTCAAAATATCATCTCACCTACTGTTTTTCATGCAACATTTCTCAAATCTTTCACATCTCATTTCAAACCATAACATTTGCCATGCTTTAAAACAAAAGCTCAAATCTCAACAACTCAACATGTTATTTCATGAAATCATTTCAAGCATCATCTCATGCTACAAATCATGCATAAAAACATTAGGAATTTATCTATCTCAAACCATGAGCATGTAAAAGCATTTTAGGGGCAATCACCACATATAAGAGAGCAATTTAGCCAATACTTACTTCCAGACTTAGGAAGGTGTTTCAAACCTTTCCTGAATCCCCAAACCTTGTTTCTTTGTCCCTCAAGGACTTCTAAAACCATACGCACTCATCGATTACGTTTCGCATGCTCGCCGAAATGCTTTCTAAGCTCCCGGATCAACAGCAAAGGCGTCCGAAGATGACTCCCCTGTTTATAACACATAAGAGCAGAGGATTAATGCATCATCATGCATTGAATCATCAGCCACACACCTAAACTCGCTACTCTACTCAAAAACCATATTTCGGCTACCAAACAAAATCGAAATCATCTCCAAACTCTTCCAAAAAAAAGCCCAGCCAAGATCTACAACTTCTAATCATTTCTAAACATCAATCGACATCAAAAATAAAAACAAACTCGTCCTTATACCTCCAGCTATGACAGAACACCAAAACCACCCCCAAAACCACCATTCTAGCATACAAAACTTAGGAATCCAAGTCTATTCGGGATTTGTTTGATAAAACCTCATTTATAACATCAATTAACATCCAAAATACATTAGAAAACATCCTCAAAATAGAGTCTAACCATCAACCACGAAAAACATCAAGATCTCACAAAAAATTGAGTTTTAATACAATTTCTTGTTTCTAACATTAAAGCAACTCAAAAATCATTAACTAAGGATTGATAACTTGGGAATTTCAGTAAATAACTTATCACTAGAGGAGAAGGACGAAGCTTACCTCTAATGGCTGATTTCTCCTTGAATTGGGCAAGTTTTCTAGAAAATCCTATGTAAAAATAAGAGGATTTGATGAGGAAAAGATTAGGAATGAAAATCATAGGATAATTGCTGGAGGAAATGTGTTTGGCTAAAGAGAAATTGAGAGAAAATTTAAAATAGAGAAAATTGATGAAAGGTAGTTATGAAAAGTCAAAGATAGTTTTCCTTTTAATTAATCTTTATTTCCTTTAATTAAAACGTTAATAAAATCACCCAAATTAAGAAAAAATCTGATAAAAACATTTGGTAAAATTAGCTCCTTAAAGATTCAAAGTTTCAATCCTTTACAAAACAGTCACTATTTAAATTTTGCAAAAACTACAATTTGGTCTCTACACCGAAATGTAGTATTTCCAAACCTTATTTTGTAAAATTGATTTCACCATAATCATTCATATAATAAATGATGATTTTTCGACATTTTTCCATATTTTTAAAGCATCCCGAACTAGGTGTTCCCTAAAAGAGAGCGTAAGCACATTTGCTTAGTGAGACATGCTCTAAAGAAAACCAACACAATAATGCATTTCTTGAAAACACTTTCTCAAAAGCTTTTTTAACAACATGCTCATTCTATCTCATGCTTGAAAACCATTTCAAAGCAACTTCTCATTGAAAACACATGTACCTTAACTCTATCTCATGCATCTAAACCAATGCAAATCTCATGGCAAGGCCACATACATGCTTGTAAAACCAAAGCATTTCATATACAAATCTCATATGCATTTGTCATAGAATAAATCATCTCATCAATAGGTACATGTGATTCAAAAGCATTTTCATATATTATATTGGCATTTCACATCTCATTATTACTCAGATATGCAGACATCATTCTCAAACCACTAGAAGCTTCCGGTGGAATCTGACATCACCGTACTCACTTATCTAGTAACATAGTTTCCGGTGGAATCTCACATCACCGTACTCACATGGCGGAATCTCTCATCGCCACAAAGCTTGGGTATTTCACAAAGTCTTACCCGATGGAATGCCCATCATTGGTTCTCTCCCTTTGGATTAAACCAAAAAGCACGTAAAATTTTTAGTTTATAGTGCACTCTCATCCTATTGATCGATTAATTATATCCGGTAAGTATCTCATCTTCTATGCCAATATAGTATGTCAAAATATCATCTCACATACTGTTTTTCATGCAACATTTCTCAAATCTTTCACATCTCATTTCAAACCATAACATTTGCCATGCTTTAAAACAAAAGCTCAAATCTCAACAACGCAACTTGTTATTTCATGAAATCACTTCAACCATCATCTCATGCTACAAATCATGCATAAAAACATTAGGAATTTATCTATCTCAAACCATGAGCATGTAAAAGCATTTTAGGGGCAATCACCACATATAAGAGAGCAATTTAGCCAATACTTACTTCCGGACTTAGGAAGGTGTTTCAAACCTTTCCTGAATCCCCAAACCTTGTTTCTTTGTCCCTCAAGGACTTCTAAAACCATACGCACTCATCGATTACGTTTCGCATGCTCACCGAAATGCTATCTAAGCTTTTGGATCAACAGCAAAGGAGTCCGAAGATGACTCCCCTTTTTATAACACATAAGAGCAGAGGATTAATGCATCATCATGCATTGAAATCATCAGCCACACACCTAAACTCGCTGCTCTACTCAAAAACCATATTTCGGCTACCAAACAAAACCGAAATCATCTCCAAACTCTTCCAAAACAAAGCCCAGCCGAGATCTACCACTTCTAATCATTTCTAAACATCAATCAACATCAAAAATCACCAAAAACTCGTCCTTATACCTCCAGCTATGACAGAACACCAAAACCACCCCAAAACCCACAATTCTAGCATACAAAACTTACGAATCCAAGTCTATTCGTGTAACACCCGGGTTTAGGGGTTAGGTGAAAATAATATTTTAATATTATTCCGGGTTCGGTTTTAAAATTTAAATAATGGTCCGGGTTGGTTTTCAACTAATTAAATCGGTGATGGACTAAGTTTTGGAATTAAACCCCAAATGGCCATGGAACCTATGTCCTTGTGAATAATCCATTTCATTAAGGGCAAAACGGTCATTGGGCTTTTAAATTAAAACAAAACAAATAAAACCCCCAAAATTCACTCATCTTCTCCCTCTCTCCCAAATATCACGACAAAAACCTCCCAAGCCATTGAAGTTACTGTTCCATCACCTCCCTTCATCGTTTCAGCTCCGTTTTGAAAGGTAAGAGTATTTTTGACTTCCCCTCATCCTCCCCTTCATAAAAGTACCCTTCTTTTTCATTTCCATGGAAGTTTTAGGAAATGTCTTTTTTGAATATTTTTATTAAAAATGTGATTTTTAAGTTGTTAAGTGAAGTATTTTGATTTAATATACTTAATTGTGGTAAAAGGAAGTCAAATGGTATATCATATATGAATATTGAATGTTTTGGAACAATTTTCGGATTTGGGTTTCCAAGGGGTTTTTGGAGGGTTTTAAGGTTGGAGTTGGGGCTGTTTAAGGTTGGGTTTTGGAGGCTGTAGGTAGTATGATATATGAGGATCATTTTGGGTGCAATTGGTGCTTGTTTGGGTGTTTGAAATGAGAGAATTCAGTGGGTCAATTGGGCTGCTCGAAAATTCTGTTTTTGGACTTGTTTTGAGTGTTGGATGCTTGGTAATGTAATCCGGGTTAGTTTCGATGACAAGATATTGATTGTGGATGTTTTGTTTGTGTTTGGGATTGATTAGAATCAAGTTTGGGCATCGGTGAAGCATCAGAAGTGAATCCGGGGAAGTGAAGACAATTGCTTGCTTGGTCTTGAGCTCGGGAGTTTAGGTGAGTGGTTAAATGTTTTAAATAGATTTAAAATGGTTGGTTCGAGTATACGGACTAGGTTGGGCTTGGTAGACCCACCTAGAGTTAGGATTAGGGTGGTAGCCTAATCCTAAACTTGATCTAGAGCCTTTGGATGAACTCATTTGTGTGTCTGTGCATGCCTCGTATGAAATGTAATATGATTGCTATGTATATTGCGTTATACATGTGAGTTGAGACATGAATTGTGATGCTTGAGACATGCATGATGGTGGTTGTTGGTGAGTACGTGCTAAGCACGGAATTGATTGAAATGAGTAATGTGAAATGAGTAAATATTGGCACTAGTAAACTTAAATACAAATGATCGATCATTAGGATGTTAGTGTGTACACATGAGTCAAAAGTCGCGCGTGGCCTTGGTGGCGTTGAGTCACCAAGGAGGAGTACGGGTACGCCCGGAAATGGTATTTAAATAAAGTCGGTGATGAGTGGAATCCCATCGACGGGGCGTGAGGATGAGTGGAATCCCCTCCGCGAGACCTGTGATGAGTGTAATCCCACCGTCAGGTAATGGTTGTGTAGTTGGATGTGAGTTCCAACGGTTATCCGCGTATTTGAGTCTTATCTAGGTGCCAATGTTGATTGATATGTGTATCAATGTATTGAGATTAATGATCCGTATGTGGATGTTTGATGTGACTATTATGTTGAGGTAGTTAGAGCTTGATGATCATGACATTTACTTGTATATATTGTTCATACATCTTATATTGTGGCTCTTGTGGATTCTTGGTATGTTGTAAATGCCTTGGCTAGATCGTGCTCGGACCCTGCAATTTTGAGGTTTGTTTTTAGAGCTTACCCTCACTAAGCATCATTGCTTACGCTCTCTTTGTTCAACATTGCAGATCCTTAGTTCGAGGGTTGCTTGCGCAAGTGGAAGGCTCCAAGTGTGGTTTTTGGGACTTGAGTTCACCAAGTATGGATTTTAATGCTAAGACATGTAATAGTTTAAGCAATGGGATGTGTAATGTTTTTTTGGATAGTTGTAGGTTGTTAGGAGCATGTTTAGACTCCTTGATGCCTTGCTTTTGTTTGGTTGGTATTGCCTTGATGAATGTTAACCCATGCCTAATTGCTTACTCTTGTTGAATGTTAGCCTTATGCCTAAGAGGTTGTCTTCATGTTGAATGTTGATGTATGAGTCCTTGGATGCTTGAATGTCTTCTTTGATTCAATTGCATGTTCCCTTGATTAATGTACATGTTGGGTGCTTGTATGGCTAAATAGTGATCTGTAAATGTTGTATGAATGATTGGTTGGGGTTAGGGAAGTCTTAAATTGCATCTAGGTTCGAGTCTTGTATGTTTTGGCTGAGTTTGGGAGTTTTGGCTGTGTAGGGGTATCGATACGGTTGGTCCAGTATCGATACCGCCTTCTTGTCTCAGGCCCCGTGTATCGATACGCGAGGGAGGCGTATCGATACCTTTTTGGTCACTGGAGTTACTGTCGATTTCGGTATCGATACGGGCCTCTGGGGTATCGATACCGTCATCTGAGCGTTGACCGTGGAAAGTCAACCATTGGGGAGGGTATCGATACGCTCCTTGGGCGTATCGATACGGTCTCTACTGGTTGACTCTGTCCAGTTGACCTAGTCAAGGGGTATCGATACACCCCTTAGGTGTATCGATACCGCCTGCAGTTTATGTTTAAAATTTGGGCTGTAACATGATTGCTTGAGTTCGTTTGATTGTTTTGTATATGTTGTTCCGCTGTATGATCACTTAGGGTTTAATATCTATTTAGACAAGATTATAAAATGAAAAAATAGGGTTGTTAACCGAGGGGGAATCCTTAGGGGGTTTTCACTCGGTTTTCCCCGTGTGGCCCACTCGGACCGGTCATCCGACCAGACCGGGACGAGGGGGTTACACTTGTTGGTATCAGAGCCTAAGGTTACCGAGACCTTGGGCAGGTAAGTGAGGTAAGTTCAAGTTTTTGCTTGATATACACGGTGTTTGCTTGCTTGTAAGAATGGTTGCTTGTTTGACAAGTATGTTGCTTGCTTTATTCAAAGCATGTGTGTGTGAGTCCCATTGCTACTATTACATTGGAAAATGGTTTTGTTTTAGTGAGGGAACGTACTTGAACACTTGGAAGCCTTGCCTTGCTAACCCAACTTGTATGTTTTGTTGTTGTGGTTGTAGTTAATATTTGTGAGAGCGATGTCTAGACCGAGAGGTAGACCGAGAGTGGTTCGTCAGGAACCACGGGTTGCGGCTCCTGTTGAGCCGGCTGTTGGTGTGGAGGCTCATTTGGAAGGGCCGGTGGCTGCGGGAGTTGGCGCTCCACCACCACCTCCACCACCACCACCTCCTCCACCTGGAGCTGGAGGTGAAGATGGAGCCGGAGGAGATGGACCTCAAGGTGGCCAAGGTGGCCAAGGTCCAGCTAGAATTGACATGACTCCGCTAGTGCAAGCGATAGCGGGAGCTTTCCAAGCCGCAGTTGCGGGAGCTCAGGCTGCAGCTCAGCCTAGGTGTGATGATGCTAGCCTACCGTTGGAGAGGCTCCGTAGTTTGGGAGCCGAGGAGTTTAGAGGATCTACACCGGAGAGATCGGAGTTATGGTTGGAGAAGACGGTTCGTATCTTAGCTCAGATGGGTTGTGCGGGGGCACGTAGATTGGGTTGTGTGATCTCATTGCTTCAGGGTGATGCCTACACCTGGTGGGTCACCATTACTGCTGGGGTTCCAGAGGCCGAGATAGATTAGGAATTCTTTGAGTTTGCCTTCCGGAAGAGGTACTTGGGACCGAGGTACCTAGATGAGAAAAAGAGAGAGTTCATGGCTCTCACTCAGGGGGATGCATCTGTGACTGATTATGAGATTCGTTTCGTTCGTCTGAGTCAGTATGCTCCAGAGTTAGTGCCTACTGAGAGGGCTCGATGTGATCGTTTCAGATACGGGCTTCATGAGGAAGTTAAGAGGCATACCTTAGCTTCAGATTATTCTGACTTTGATGTCTTGGTTGCTAGAGCCAAGGACATTGAGCATAGCTTGGGGCTGACCAAGCGTTCTGGGGGATCTAGTTCTGGTAAGAGGCACAACAACTTTGATGGTAGAGATGCTAAGAGGCACAGAGGTGGCGGACATCAGTTTGATCAGAGACGTGGCAGTGGCCACCATGGTAGAGGCCATCAGGGCCATAGAGGAGGAGGGCGCTTGCCCGAGTGTGCACAGTGTGGGAGGCAGCACACTGGTGAGTGTTGGGGTAACTTCCATGCTTGTTGGAACTGTGGTTCGAGGGACCACTTTAGGAGGGACTGCCCGCGTCAGGCAGCTCAGGCACCGAACATTGCTCAGGCTCCTGCGAGAGGTAACGATTTTTAGAGAGGCCGCGGGCGCGGTCGTGGCTACTTCCAGCCTAGGGCTGATGCACCTAGGGGAGATGCTCAGAGGAACCTTGCTCATGTTGTGGCTGTGCAGCCAGAGGCGGGAGGGCCAGCGAGAGTTTATGCTCAGAGAGAGGCCGGGAACGACACCGATGTGATAGCAGGTAATTTCGAGTTACAGTCTATGTCTTTGCTTTCTTTGGTCGATTCGGGTTCTACGCATTCCTACATTTTGAGTGAGCATGCACAGAAGTTAGATATTCCTGTTGAGATCTTAGATGTAGGTATGCATGTTACTAGTTCCTTTGGTGAGACAGTTGTGGTTAGACGTATGTATAGGAGGTGTCCACTGAAGATTCAGGGTCATGTGTTCTCAGTTGATATGATGGAACTTCCCTTCTATGGTTTTGACATTATTCTGGGTATGGACTGGTTGGTTGAGCATCGGGCTAGTGTGGACTTTGAGACAAAGAGAATTACTTTGAAGCTTTCTGATGACTACGAGGTAGTAGTAGTAGGCGAGAACATTAAGTTCTTGTCCAATGTAGTGTCAGCTTTAGAGGCTCATAGGTTGATGGACTCGGGATGTTGGGCTTATTTAGCTTATGTTATGAATCCGGATATGAATGAAGCTAGACCGAAAGATATCAGGACAGTGTGTGACTTTCCAGATGTGTTTCCTGAAGAGTTGCCGGGTTTGCCTCCTGACAGAGATGTTGAGTTTGTGATTGAGACAGTTTCAGGGTCTAACCCAGTTTCGATAGCTCCGTATCGCATGGCTCCGAAAGAGTTGAAAGAATTGAAGAGTCAGTTGCAAGAGTTATTAGACCGTGGTTTCATTAGGCCTAGTAGTTCTCCGTGGGGTGCTCCAGTGTTGTTTGTGAAAAAGAAGGATGGTAGCATGCGTATGTGCATTGACTATAGACAGTTGAATCAGATGACTGTGAAGAACAAGTATCCGTTGCCTCGTATAGATGATTTGTTTGATCAGTTGAGAGGTGCTTCAGTATTCTCGAAGATAGATTTGAGATCCGGGTACTATCAGTTGAAGGTGAAAGAGTGTGATGTTCCGAAGACAGCTTTTAGGACTAGGTATGGTCACTATGAGTTTCTTGTGATGCCGTTTGGGCTCACGAATGTACCAGCAGCATTCATGGACATGATGAACAAAATTTTTAGAGACTATCTAGATCGCTTTGTAGTTGTCTTCATTGATGATATACTTGTGTACTCGAAGACAGAAGAAGAGCATGATGAGCACTTGAGATTTGTTTTACAGAGATTGTTGAGCAATCAGTTGTATGCGAAGCTTAGTAAATGTGAGTTCTGGATTCGAGAGGTTGTGTTTCTTGGCCATGTTGTTTCGGCCGAAGGTATCCGAGTTGATCCATCGAAGATTGAGGCTATTGTTGAGTGAAAACAACCTAAGTCCGTGACTGAGATTAGGAGTTTCCTAGGATTAGCCGGTTACTATAGGAGGTTTGTTGATGGTTTCTCTAGAGTAGCTGCTCCTTTAACTAAGTTGTTGCAAAAAGGAGTTAAATTTGAATGGTCAGATGCAAGACAGAAGGCCTTTGAGAAGTTGAAAGAAGCTTTGACAAATGCTCCAGTGTTAGTGCAACCTGTTTCAGGTAAGGAGTTTGTGATCTACAGTGATGCTTCCTACGTAGGCTTAGGATGTGTGTTGATGCAAGATACGAGAGTTGTTGCTTACGCTTCTAGACAGTTGAAGATTCATGAGAAGAACTATCCTACTCATGACATAGAGCTAGCCGCAGTAGTATTTGCATTGAAAATTTGGCGACACTATTTGTATGGTGAAAAGTGTATAGTTTACACCGATCACAAGAGCTTGAAGTACCTGATGACACAGAAAGAGTTGAACTTGAGACAGAGAAGGTGGTTAGAGTTGTTAAAAGACTATGAATTGACCATTGAGTACCATCCGGGTAAAGCAAATGTAGTGGCTGACGCTTTGAGTAGAAAAGTGGCCGTTGAGTTGAGAGCTATGTTTGCTAGGTTGAGTGTGTCCGATGATGGTGGTTTGATCACCGAGTTGCAAGTAAAGCCTTCCTTGATTCAGTTGATTAGAGAGAAACAGTTGCAAGATGCGAGCCTAGTCCCTCATGTTCAAGACATAGCCGAAGGAAGACCGACTGAGTACAGTTTCAGCGGTGAGAGTCTGTTGTGCTTCAGAGATAGAATTGTTGTACCGGAAGATGTTGAGTTGAGACGACAGATTTTGAGTGAAGCACATTCGAGTCCCTTTTCTATGCATCCGGGTAGTACCAAGATGTACCGAGATTTGAAGACTGATTACTTCTGGGTTGGTTTGAAGAGAGATGTAGCCGAGTATGTGAGCCGTTGTATAGTTTGTCAGAGAGTGAAGGCAGAACATCAGGTTCCATCAGGTTTGCTACAGCCTTTGAAGATTCCGGAATGGAAATGGGAGAGAATCACCATGGATTTTGTATCGGGGTTTCCTTTGTCTCCTTCGAAGAAGAATTCAGTTTGGGTGATTGTGGACAGGTTCACTAAGTGTGCTCACTTCTTAGCAGTGAACACTACGGATTCCTTAGACAAGTTGGCAAACTTGTATATCCGCGAGATTGTGAGACTTCATGGAGTTCCGAAGTCTATTGTTTCGGATAGGGATCCTAGATTTACTTCGAGGTTCTGGAATTGCTTGCATAGTGCTTTGGGTAGTCGTCTGCATTTCAGCACATCTTATCATCCGCAGTCCGATGGGCAGTCAGAGCGAGTGATACAGATTCTAGAGGATATGCTTCGTTGTTGTGTGATTGATTTTCAGGGTTCTTGGGAGAAACACTTATCGTTGGTTGAGTTTGCTTACAACAACAGTTGTCAGTCTAGTATTCAGATGGCACCTTATGAGGCTTTGTATGGTAGACGGTGTAGGACTCCGATTTGTTGGGCTGAGACAGGTCAGAGGTTGTTACCTATGCCGGACTTGCTTAAGGGAACCACAGAAAAGGTGAAGTTGATATGTGACCGCTTGAAAGCAGCTTCCGATCGTCAGAAGTCTTATGCAGATTTGAAGAGGAAAGAGGTCGAGTACTCAGTGGGTGAGAAAGTGTTTCTGAAGGTATCTCCGTGGAAGAAGGTAATGAGGTTTGGCCGGAAGGGCAAGTTGAGTCCGAGGTTCATTGGTCCGTATGAGATAGTTGAGCGGATTGGGCCTGTAGCTTATCGGTTGAGGTTACCTTCTGAGTTAGAGAAGATCCATGATGTCTTTCACGTGTCTATGCTTAGGAGATATAGATCAGATCCTTCCCATGTTATGCCCGTTGAGGAGATAGAGTTAAATCCAGATTTGTCTTATAATGAAGAGCCCGTTGAGATACTTGCTTCTGACAGCAAGGTGTTGCGTGGCAAGACCATAGAGTTGGTCAAGGTGTTGTGGAGACATAGAGGTGTGGAAGAGGCCACGTGGGAGAGAAAAGCTGATATGGTTGAGCAGTTTCCGTATTTGTTTCCACCAGGTAATTTCGGGGACGAAATTTCCTTAAGTGGGGGAGAGTTGTAACACCCGGGTTTAGGGGTTAGGTGAAAATAATATTTTAATATTATTCCGGGTTCGGTTTTAAAATTTAAATAATGGTCCGGGTTGGTTTTCAACTAATTAAATCGGTGATGGACTAAGTTTTGGAATTAAACCCCAAATGGCCATGGAACCTATGTCCTTGTGAATAATCCATTTCATTAAGGAAAAAAGGTCATTGGGCTTTTAAATTAAAACAAAACAAATAAAACCCCCAAAATTCACTCATCTTCTCCCTCTCTCCCAAATATCACGACAAAAACCTCCCAAGCCATTGAAGTTACTGTTCCATCACCTCCCTTCATCGTTTCAGCTCCGTTTTGAAAGGTAAGAATATTTTTGACTTCCCCTCATCCTCCCCTTCATAAAAGTACCCTTCTTTTTCATTTCCATGGAAGTTTTAGAAAATGTCTTTTTTGAATATTTTTATTAAAAATGTGATTTTTAAGTTGTTAAGTGAAGTATTTTGATTTAATATACTTAGTTGTGGTAAAAGGAAGTCAAATGGTATATCATATATGAATTTTGAATGTTTTGGAACAATTTTCGGATTTGGGTTTCCAAGGGGTTTTTGGAGGGTTTTAAGGTGGGAGTTGGGGCTGTTTAAGGTTGGGTTTTGGGGGCTGTAGGTAGTATGATATATGAGGATCATTTTGGGTGCAATTGGTGCTTGTTTGGGTGTTTGAAATGAGAGAATTCAGTGGGTCAATTGGGCTGCTCGAAAATTCTGTTTTTGGACTTGTTTTGAGTGTTGGATGCTTGGTAATGTAATCCGGGTTAGTTTCGATGACAAGATATTGATTGTGGATGTTTTGTTTGTGTTTGGGATTGATTAGAATCAAGTTTGGGCATCGGTGAAGCATCGGAAGTGAATCCGGGGAAGTGAAGACAATTGCTTGCTTGGTCTTGAGCTCGGGAGTTTAGGTGAGTGGTTAAATGTTTTAAATAGATTTAAAATGGTTGGTTCGAGTATACGGACTAGGTTGGGCATGGTAGACCCACCTAGAGTTAGGATTAGGGTGGTAGCCTAATTCTAAACTTGATCTAGAGCCTTTGGATGAACTCATTTGTGTGTCTGTGCATGCCTCGTATGAAATGTAATATGATTGCTATGTGTATTGCGTTATACATGTAAGTTGAGACATGAATTGTGATGCTTGAGACATGCATGATGGTGGTTGTTGGTGAGTACGTGCTAAGCACGGAATTGATTGAAATGAGTAATGTGAAATGAGTAAATATTGGCACTAGTAAACTTAAATACAAATGATCGATCATTAGGATGTTAGTGTGTACACATGAGTCAAAAGTCGCGCGTGGCCTTGGTGGCGTTGAGTCACCAAGGAGGAGTACGGGTACACCCGGAAATGGTATTTAAATAAAGTCAGTGATGAGTGGAATCCCATCGACGGGGCGTGAGGATGAGTGGAATCCCCTCCGCGAGACCGGTGATGAGTGTAATCCCACCGTCAGGTAATGGTTGTGTAGTTGGATGTGAGTTCCAACGGTTATCCGCGTATTTAAGTCTTATATAGGTGCCAATGTTGATTGATATGTGTATCAATGTATTGAGATTAATGATCCGTATGTGGATGTTTGATGTGACTATTATGTTGAGGTAGTTAGAGCTTGATGATCATGACATTTACTTGTATATATTGTTCATACATCTTATATTGTGGCTCTTGTGGATTCTTGGTATGTTGTAAATGCCTTGGCTAGATCGTGCTCGGACCCTGCAATGTTGAGGTTTGTTTTTAGAGCTTACCCTCACTAAGCATCATTGCTTACGCTCTCTTTGTTCAACATTGCAGATCCTTAGTTCGAGGGTTGCTTGCGCAAGTGGAAGGCTCCAAGTGTGGTTTTTGGGACTTGAGTTCACCAAGTATGGATTTTAATGCTAAGACATGTAATAGTTTAAGCAATGGGATGTGTAATGTTTTGTTGGATAGTTGTAGGTTGTTAGGAGCATGTTTAGACTCCTTGATGCCTTGCTTTTGTTTGGTTGGTATTGCCTTGATGAATGTTAACCCATGCCTAATTGCTTACTCTTGTTGAATGTTAGCCTTATGCCTAAGAGGTTGTCTTCATGTTGAATGTTGATGTATGAGTCCTTGGATGCTTGAATGTCTTCTTTGATTCAATTGCATGTTCCCTTGATGAATGTACATGTTGGGTGCTTGTATGGCTAAATAGTGATCTGTAAATGTTGTATGAATGATTGGTTGGGGTTAGGGAAGTCTTAAATTGCATCTAGGTTCGAGTCTTGTATGTTTTGGCTGAGTTTGGGAGTTTTGGCTGTGTAGGGGTATCGATACGGTTGGTCCAGTATCGATACCGCCTTCTTGTCTCAGGCCCCGTGTATCGATACGCGAGGGAGGCGTATCGATACCTTTTTGGTCACTGGAGTTACTGTCGATTTCGGTATCGATACGGGCCTCTGGGGTATCGATACCGTCATCTGAGCGTTGACCGTGGAAAGTCAACCATTGGGGAGGGTATCGATACGCTCCTTGGGCGTATCGATACGGTCTCTACTGGTTGACTCTGTCCAGTTGACCTAGTCAAGGGGTATCGATACACCCCTTAGGTGTATCGATACCGCCTGCAGTTTATGTTTAAAATTTGGGCTGTAACATGATTGCTTGAGTTCGTTTGATTGTTTTGTATATGTTGTTTCGCTGTATGATCACTTAGGGTTTAATATCTATTTAGACAAGATTATAAAATGAAAAAAAATAGGGTTGTTAACCGAGGGGGAATCCTTAGGGGGTTTTCACTCGGTTTTCCCCGTGTGGCCCACTCGGACCGGTCATCCGACCAGACCGGGACGAGGGGGTTACAATTCGGGATTTGTTTGGTAAAACCTCATTTATAACATCAATTAACATCCAAAATACATTAGAAAACATCCTCAAAATAGAGTCTAACCATCAACCACGAAAATCATCAAGATCTCTCAAAAAACATTGAGTTTTAATACAATTTCTTGTTTCTAACATTAAAGCAACTCAAAAATCATTAACTAAGGTTTGATAACTTGGGAATTTTAGTAAATAACTTATCATTAGAGGAGAAGGACGAAGCTTACCTCTAATGGCTGATTTCTCCTTGAATTGGGCAAGTTTTCTTGAAAATCCTATGTAAAAATGAGAGGATTTGATGAGGAAAAGATTAGGTATCAAAAGGAGATTGAATTCTCATCAAAATGAATGAAAATCATATGATAATTGCTGGAGGAAATGTGTTTGGCTAAAGAGAAATTGAGAGAAAATTTAAAATTGATGAAAGGTAGTTATGAAAAGTCAAAGATAGTTTTCCTTTTAATTAATCTTTATTTCCTTTAATTAAAACATTAATAAAATCACCCAAATTAAGAAGAAATCTAATAAAAACATTTGGTAAAATTAGCTCCTTAAAGATTCAAAGTTTCAATCCTTTACAAAATAGTCACTATTTAAATTTTGCAAAAACTGCGATTTGGTCTCTACACCGAAATGTAGTATTTCCAAACTTTATTTTGTAAAATTGATTTCACCATAATCATTCATATAATAAATGATGATTTTTAGATATTTTTCCATATTTTTAAAGCATCTCGAACTAGGTGTTCCCTAAATCTCCCTTAAAGATTCGAATTGTTCCCGACCGGTCCGATTCTAACTCTAAAACAATCACTATTTAAAGGGTCTACTTCATGAACAGACTTAGGAGGCTTCCAATTCATCACCGCCTCAACCTTTTAGGGATCAACTCGAATCCCTTCGGCCAAAACCACATGACCAAGGAAACCAACTTCCTTTAGCGAAAACTCACATTTGCTCAGCTTAGCATAAAGCTGATTTTCCAACAGCACTTGCAAAACAATCCTCAAATGACCTTCATGCTCCTCCTAAGTACGAGAGTACACAAGGATATCGTCGATGAACACCACAACGAACTTGTCCAAAAATTCATGGAACACCCTATTCATCATATCCATGAAAGCAGTAGGAGCATTTGTCAAACCAAACGGCATCACAAGGAACTCATAATGCCCATACCTCGTTCTAAAGGTTGTTTTCGGCACATCCACATCTTTCACCTTTAACTAATAGTACCCTGACCTCAGATCAATCTTTGAAAACACAGCTTCTCCCCGAAACTGATCAAAAAGATCATCAATCCTCGGCAAAGGATACTTGTTCTTGACGGTCAACTTATTCAGCTGACGATAATCGATGCACATTCTCATCGTGCCATCTTTCTTTTTAACAAACAAGACTGGTGCACCCCAAGGTGATACACTAGGCCGAATAAAGCCACAGTCAAGCAACTCCTAAAGTTGCGTCTTCAACTCCTTCAAGTCCTTGGGTGCCATGCGATAGGGAGAAATGGACACCGGAGTTGTGTTCTCATACAACTCAATCCCAAACTCAACCTCTCGACAAGGCGGCAAACTAGGTAATTCCTCCGGAAACAGTCCAGAGAACTCACACACGGTCCTTATATCCTGAACGCGCACCTCATTTGAACTAGGATTCATAACAAAGGCTAGGTAAGCCTCACATCCTTGCCGCAACATCCGGCTTGCTTCCAACGTAGACACCACATTGGCAAGAAACTTTACATTCTCACCCACCACCACCACCTCATAATCATCCGCTAGTTTCAACGAAACTCGCTTGCTTTCAAAATCCACAACGGCTCTATGCTCAACAAGCCAATCCATGCCAAGGATTACATCTAAACCATAGAATGTCAATTCCATAAGATCAACAAGAAACACATGATGTTGCACTTTTAAGGGGCATCTTCTATACAACTTTCTTGTTACAACCGTCTCACCAAAGCAACTAGTCACACGCAACATCCAAAGACTCAACAGGCAAACCAAGCATTTGAGCTTGTTCACGCAATATGTACGAGTGTGTAGATCAAAAATCAATGAAAGAAAGTAATGACAAGGATTGCAAAGTAAAGGTACTTGCGATCACGTCCATGTCATTCCTTCCCTCACGATGGGCATACACTCGAGCCTGACCACCACCCTCAGGCTGGACAGCCACAACATGCGCCACATTCCTTCCACCATCATCCCTACGCTGAAAATTACCACGGCCGTGCCCACGACCTCTCTGTGGCTCAACTACTCTCACCAGAGCATGTCCCTCTCTCAGCGGCTGAGGACAATCTTTCTTCATATGCCCTCGGTTTCCACAGTTCCAGCATGTCCCAAGGTTACCCCAACACTCACCAGCGTGTCTCCTACCACACCGGTTACACTCGGGAGTCATCAAGAAATCTTAAGGTCCTTGCTGACCTCTACCAGGGTTACCACCCCCGCGTCTAGCATCAAGATGTGGCTTTCTATCCTTATGCCTCTTGTTGCGATCTCTACCATAATCACGTTCTGCAACTCGCTTTCCCAAGCTAGATCCACCTGCTCGGCTCGCCAAACAAAGATTCAATTCAATGCCCTTGGCTGTAGTGACCAAGACATCAAAATCAGTGTAATCGGCTGCAAGAATATAGGTTTTCACATCCGCCACCAATCCATAACGGAACCGTTCACACCTTTCACTCTAGTTAAGAATCAGCTCAGGTGCATATTGGCTAAGGCGGATAAACTGAATCTCATATTCAACCACATACATGCTTCCTTGCATAAGAGACATAAACTCCCTCTTCTTCTCGTCGAGGTAACGAACTCCCAAATACTTTAACTTGAACGCATTCAAAAAGAATGTCCAAGTCACTTCATCATCCTCCATTCCGGAGATAGTGGTCGTCCACCACGTATATGCATCACCATGCAGCAGTGACACAATGCATCCCAGCTTTTGAACATTATTGCAGTTCATCTGTCCAAGAATCCTCTTGGTGCTCTCCAACCAAGACTCAGAACCTTCCGGTGACAAACCTCTACACTTAGTCCCTCCTAGACTACGGAGACGCTCCAATGGCAATCTCACATTAGCACCATCCTGAGGTGCAGCTCCATGAGCTCCATCTACTGCTGCCTAGAAAGCTCCAACAATAGCATGTATCAGCACAGTCATATCAGGAGCAGCTTGCCCCTGAACACCCTCGGGTCCAGCAACCTCAGCACCAACTTCAGCAGCACGAGCCCCAGCTCCACCACCACCAAGTGGTCCACCAGGGGGAGGAGGAGGAGGTAAATCCTTAGCATTCTCTGCGTTCTCATTCTCAGCCATAGATCTAGTATTGATTCTCAGCTCTCTACGTGGCCCCATAATTAAAACAATGCACTGACAAAAATGCAACAAACACAATTAGGCATAATAAGGTAAGTAATCCAAGTACTCAAGCACATTTCTGAAACCATTTCTTCTCATTAGTAATGATATGATAATGGGATCCCCAACTATACACCAAACATAGCATAGCATCACAAATTCATCTCAATTGCATCATACATCACTATTCATACGTCATACTTTCACCGAACAATCAAAATCACACATAACCACACCCAATAACCACATACCAAGCCCCAATTATTCGATAACCTGACTCTGATACCAACAAATGTAACCCCCTTAGCCCGGCCTAGATGCTTGACCCGAACTACGAAGATTACACGGGGAAAACCAAAGTCAACCTAAAAGTCAACCTTGATTAACGACACTATTTTTTTCTTATTAATCTTTTCTAGATGCACATTAAACCTATGTGAACATTTAAGAATCATGGGAGAGAAAGGCACAGCGATCGGAAAACATTTAGCGACTCAATTGCATAAATTACACGTTTAGGGACCAAAATGTAATTTTTAGAAATTATAAGGACTTTGCAGATTTTAGGTTTACCAATATGTAATTAATCATGTTACATGTTCGTCTATCAAATTTAAGCTTAAAAGGGCATTCCAAGCTCAGGCAATTGCATCCACAACATTCAGGACTAAAATGTAAAGCATGAAAACATAACACAATTCAAATCAACATCCAACGGTCAACTGTATCGGAACACCCACCCATCGTAACGAAACGCCCGTATCGAAACGATGTTTACCGTTTCAGTACTTGGGTATGTTCCGAGACCGGTATCGAAACAAGCTTCACTAGAAGCCAAACTGTTTCGAAACAGCTTCAACCGTTCCGAAACACTATGGCCATTACAGGCCCCCGTTTCGAAACAGTTGAGGGTGTTTCGATACACTTTCCCAAGTGACAGTAGAACTTGCTAGTTTTTCACCTTTTAAACCAATCAAACATACCCCAAAGAGCATCAAATCCTACCAGCAACTCATATTGATACTAAGGAACATATTTAAGACTTTAAACTAGAGCATGGGAACAAACACGAAAACATACAATCTAAAGGCATGTTCCCTAGTCTCAAAAACAATCTAAGCAACCAAACTACAAACCAACCCTTTAAAACCATTTACAACCCATAAATGCCAACACAAACATGCCACAAACTTAGGGAGTTCAAAACACATCTCCCAAATACAACCTTGGTTTCCCATTGCCATATATCAAAACTAAAGTGTATAAAAACATCACCATACATGAGCCTTGCACTTCCTTGGATGTTCTTAACCTTCTTGTTGCCCGAAAACACCTCAATTATCTACATTATTGGTAAAAGAGAGCGTAAGCACATTTTCTTAGTGAGGCATGCTCTAAAGAAAACCAACACAATAATGCATTTCTTGAAAACACTTTCTCAAAAGCTTTTTCTACAACATGCTCATTCTATCTCATGCTAGAAAACCATTTCAAAGCAACTTCTCATTGAAAACACATGTACCTTAACTCTATCTCATGCATCTAAACCAATGCAAATCTCATGGCAAGGTCATATACATGCTTGTAAAACCAAAGCATTTCATATACAAATCTCATATGCATTTCTCATAGCATAAATCATCTCATCAATAGGTACATGTGATTCAAAAGCATTTTCATATATTATATTGGCATTTCACATCTCATTATTACTCGGATATGCGGACATCATTCTCAAACCACTAGACGCTTCCGGTGGAATCTCACATCACCGTACTCACTTGTCTAGTAACATAGTTTCCGGTGGAATCTAACATCACCGTACTCACATGGCGAAATCTCTCATCGCCACAAAGCTTGGGTATTTCACCAAGAGCACCCGATGGAATGCCCATCATCGGTTCTCTCCCTTTGGATTAAACCAAAGAGCACGTACGAATTTTTAGTTTATAGTGCACTCTCATCCTATTGATCGATCAATTATATCCGGTATGTATCTCATCTTCTATGCCAATATAGCATGTCAAAATATCATCTCACCTACTGTTTTTCATGCAACATTTCTCAAATCTTTCACATCTCATTTCAAACCATAACATTTCCCATGCTTTAAAACAAAAGCTCAAATCTCAACAATGCAACATGTTATTTCATGAAATCATTTCAAGCATCATCTCATGCTACAAATCATGCATAAAAACAATAGGAATTTATCTATCTCAAACCATGAGCATGTAAAAGCATTTTAGGGGCAATCACCACATACAAGAGATCAATTTATCCAATACTTACTTCCGGACTTAGGAAGGTGTTTCAAACCTTTCCTAAATCCCCAAACCATGTTTTTGTGTCCCTTATGGACTTCTAAAACCATACGCACTCACCGATTACGTTTCGCTTGCTCGCCGAAACGCTATCTAAGCTACCGGATCAACACCAAAGCCGTCCAAAGATGTCTCCCTTGTTTATAACACATAAGAGCAGAGGATTATTGCATCATCATGCATTGAAATCATCAGCCACACACCTAAACTCGCTGCTCTACTCAAAAACCACATTTCAGCTACCAAACACAGCCGAAATCATCTCCAAACTCTTCCAAAACAAAGCCCAGCCAAGATCTACCACTTATAATCATATCTAAACATCAATCAACATCAAAAATCACCACAAACTCGTCCTTATACATCCAACTATGATAGAACACCAAAACCACCCCAAAAACCACCATTCTAGCATACAAAACTTAGGAATCAAAGCCTATTCGGGATTTGTTTGATAAAACATCATTTATAACATCAATTAACATCCAAAATACATTAGAAAACAACCTCAAAATAGAGCCTAACCATCAACCATGAAAATCATCAAGATCTCTCCAAAAACATTGAGTTTTAATACAATTTCTTGTATCTAACATTAAAGCAACTCAAAAATCATTAACAAATGATTGATAACTTGGGAATTTCAGTAAAGAACTGATCATTAGAGGAGAAGGACGAAGCCTACCTCTAATGGCTGATTTCTCCTTGAATTGCGCAAGTTTTCTTGAAAATCCAATGGTAAAACAAGAGGATTTGATGAGGAAAAGATTAGGAATCCGATATAAACAAGAGGATTTCTCATCAAAAGGCATGCAAATCAAAGGATAATTGCTTGAGGAAATGTGTTTGGCTGAAGAGAAATTTAGAGAAAATGAAATGAGAGAAAATTGATGAAAGGTAGTTATGAAAAGTCAAAGATAGTTTTCCTTTTAATTAATCTTTATTTCTTTTAATTAAAACATTAATAAAACCACCCAAATTAAGAAGAAATCTGATATAAACATTTTGGTAAAATTAGCTCCTTCAAGATTCAAAGTTTCAATCATTTACAAAACAATCACTATTTAACTTTTGCAAAAACTACAATTTGGTCACTACTCCGAAATGTAGTATTTCCCAACCTTATTTTGTAAAATTGATTTCACCATAATCATTCATATAATAAATGAGGATTTTTAGATAATGTTCCATATTTTTAAAGCATCCCGAACTAGGTGTTCCCTAAATCTCCCTTAAAGATTCGAACCGTTCCCGACCGGTCCGATTCGAACTCTAAAACATCTAGGCCCAAATTTGGGGCGTTACAGGCGCACCCCAAGGTGAAACACTTGGCCTTATGAACCCTCGATCAAGAAACCCCTGAAGTTGTATCTTCAAATTCTTCAACTCTTTAGGTGTCATGCGATAAGGAGCAATGGAAACAAGTGTCGTATTATCATACAATTCAATGCCAAACTTAACTCCCCTGTTTGGTGGCAATCCAAGCAACTCTTCCGGAAAAACACCCGGAAACTCCTATAATGTTCGTATGTCTTCCACTCGCACTTTCTTCGTAACAGGATTCCTCGCATACACTAAGAAAGCTTCGCAACCCAACTCCACCATCTGACTCGCATCATGAGCCGAAATTACTTTGGACAAGAACTTCACGTTCTCGCCTACGATTACTACTTTGTAATCATCCGCATGTTTAGAGGTAACTCGTTTAACATCGAAATCAACCACAACTCGATGCTCAACCAACCAGACCATTCCAAGAATCACATCAAATCCATCAAAACAAATGAAAACACATGGCACTGAACAGATAGAGGACATCTCCTATACAGTTTTCTTGTAACCACAGTTTCATCAAAGAAACTAACTACTCACACTCCCACATCTAACACTTCCAAAATGAACGTTCAAGCCATAACTTTCAAAAGTATCAGCAACCACATGCGCATAAGCTATAGCCCACCGATCAAACGTGGCCAACTCACCTCACGTGGTCACACGATCCACATACTTAATCGGTATCAAACGTTACTTAAGCCTTGACACACTAACCCTTCGATCCTTGACCAGCGTTACTACAACCTCGCGTCAACCCATGCGATAACCTTTTTAGCATGACCATTCTTACACTGGCAACCACTAAAACTAGAGTCTGCAACTCAGTTTCTAGCGCTAGAACCTCTCACACGAGTTATTAAACACATATTCTGCTCAGTGTACCTCTCTTGTGTTACCAACACATTGAAAACGATGTAGCCAATAAAACAACATATATTGTTTAACATCATGCACCAATCTATAAAAGAGTCTATCATATCGATGTCTCACATTCAAATCAAATCTAAGAGCATACCTGCTCAACTAAACAATATGTACTTTAACTCAACTAGAAAGTTACGATTTCAAACCTAAACCACAAATTAACATTTCTCGTCACCCAAGTATCTAACTCTCAGATACTTGTCCTTTAGATCAGTTCAAAAGAACTCTCAGAACACAACCTCAGGTTCTATGCCCACAACCACAATTGTCCACCAACTACACACATCGCTATAAAACTGAGATATAACTCATCTTTACACTATGCATAATTACACTCCATTTGTTCCATAACCCCATTCGTAAATGTCATCCACTCCATGGATACCTCCGGTGACATCCTTCGAGCTCAACTTCTACATAAATTACTTAAGCGCTATCCGTAGCTCACAACGCCCACCATCTAGTGCAGTCACATGCATTTAAGCATTAACAGCTTCACAAGCTCTTGACATCGCATATATCCCAAGCGCCATGCCTTCCAACACTTACCCAACCGAAACAGGTTGTACTCACATCGAGGCTCATTGAGGCGTCTAGCCCCCAAGAGACATCACACACTCCTCTATTTCTTATCCAACGACAACAACAATCATACCATATCGCTACTCTCTCCTCAGTTTATTGTGTTTTTACATTAAGGCATGATAACGAACTAACAAACAAAACAAAACAAAACAAAACACTCAGGCCAGCTCGAAGAAAGCATCCAAGACTTCGATTTCAATTTAAAACATTTCACTATAGTAATAAGGCAATGAGCATTCCAATCCCCTCCCCCAACATAGCATAAAGCATACTACATACATGTCACCACCGTTATGCATCACAAGCATTAAGATTCAGCCCAATCTATCATCACAAACAACATCTCACATTTTGGTTATAATCACCATACATAGCATCACCATCACATAATCAAAATTAACATGTTTAAGACATTCGCCGGACAATACAAATATTACCAATAACAAACATTCATATCTCAGATACTTACCAACAACTTACCATCATCCCAACCTTTCGTAACTTGGCTCTAATACCACCAAATGTTACCCCTTCGACCCGGCCTAGCCGATAGACTGAACCGAACATGTCACACGGGGAATATTGAAGTAAACCATTAAGGTTTACTTCAATAAACGAACCTATTTTTTTCTTTTTATCTTATCTAGATGCAAGTTACATTCCTATGTGATCAACAAGCAGCGGATTGAAAGACAACACGAGCGTTTGTCGATTAAAACCAATTTCTGGTTTAGGGACCGTTTTGTAAATTTGATAATTTGTAGGGGTTATTACCAAATTTGGAATACCATACTTTAATTGTAACACCCCAATTTTGGGCTTAGAAGTTTTGGGTTGGACCGGACCGGTCGGGTTGCGGTTCGAATATAAAAGGGTGAATTTAGGAAAGCCTAGTTCGGGTTGCATTAAAAATATGGAAAAATGTCTTAAAATCCTATTTTATTATATATAAGAGAAAGGTGAAATCAATTTTACAAAATGAGGTTTGGAAGAGTGACATTTTGGGTTAGTGACCAAAATGTAATTTTTGAAAACTGGGTGATTGTTTTAAAAAGGATTGAAACTTTGAATCTTTAAGGAGCTATTTACCCAAAAGAGTTTCTCCAGATTTTTCTGAATATTAATCAATTTAATTAATGGTTTTTAATTAAGTGCAAAAGGAGGGAAAATATATTTTGGCATTTTAACTAACTTTTCTCTAAATTTCCATTTTCTTTTCTCTCAACTTTTCTCTCAACCCAAACACATTTCTCCAGCAAAATTCTCTCTGATTTTGACAACTAAAGATTACATTTCAATCCTCATTTGATCTCTAATCAATTCTACAACAAAACCTTAGCATTTGCTTATTGGATTTTCAAGAATTGTGGTTCCAAAAAGGGAGAAACTCAAGTTTAGAGGTATGAACGTCCTTCTCCTCTAAATTCTCAGTTGTTTACTGAAATTCCCAAGTTCTCAATCCTTTATTTGTGTTTTATTAAAGGTTTTACAATTGTGTTCTTGATTTTGGCTTTAAAATGCAAGATTTGGTTCATTTGTGATGGAATTCATATGAAATGGTTGGGTACTGTTTTGATATGTGTTTTTAATGTAAAATGGATGTATATTTGATGAGAAATTGAGGTTTAATCAATGCAATCCCGGATAGGTTGATTTTCCTAAGTTTCTACTTGTGAAAATGGTGGTTTTTGGGGTGATCTTGGTGTTTTGTTAATGCTGGAGGTATAAGGACGTGTTTGGGATCATTTTGGATGTTAATTGATGTTTAAAAATGGTTAGAAGTGATGGATCTTGGCTGGGTTAGGTTTTGGAAGTGTTTGGATGTGATTTCGGTTGTGTTTGGTAGCCGAAAGGTTGGATTTGCAAAGAGCAGCGAGTTTAGGTGTGTTGCTGGTGTTTTAATTCATTATGATGCATTAATCCTCTATTTTTATGTGCTTGAAACAGGGGAGAATGATCCGTGAGCAATAGAGGTGGCGTTGAAGGTTTCGGATGCTTGGAAGGCTTGTTGGCTAGCCTTGCTTTGTGTATCGGTGAGTGAAGTTGGGTTTTCAGCTTTCAAACCAAGGTTTGAAGGTTTTGGGAGCTTAGTTTAAGTCTAAACAACTTAGCTAAGCTCAAGAGTAAGTAAATAGAATTTCTCTCTTGGTTGTGTTATGAATTGGTTTTTAAAGCACTTGTGATTGTTGGATGCAATGCATGTGATTTGCATGTTTTAAATTCTGTTTTGAAAGCATATTTTAGCATGGTTTAATGCTGGTTTTGAAAGCCATGTGTGAAGGTTGCTCAACGTAAGAGATCCTTGGTTTTGTACATTGAAATTGTGGAATTGTTGTATAGTGTTGCATGTTGTTTAATGGCTTTGTGTAATGCTTCAAAAACAGTGGATTGATGATGGTAATTGGTGGTTTTGGCATTTTGGTTGTGCTTGTAAAACAATGGATTAATGTGGTAAATTGGTTATATTGGCAAGTGATGTAAGTGGTTCTTGGTTACTTGAATCGGATATAGTTAGCCGGCTATAGGATTGGGTGCACCGTGAATAAAGTCGCCTTGGATGTGGAGTGGTTGTGATTGTACTGGTAACTCCATCCAAGTACACTAACGAGATGGTTAAGAACACCATGGTGGTTAAAAGTCCATGGGTGGGTCTTGTGTATGTTAAGGTCATAATGGTGGTTAAAATTCCATTTGAGGACCTTGTGTATGTTAAGGTCATAATGGTGGTTAAAATTCCATTTGAAGACCTTGTGTATGGTAAGATCACAATGGTGGTGTAAAGTCCATGTGTGGATCTTGTGTGTATGTCCCGTGATCTCGTTAGTGATGTTATACAACTACCAATGAGTGATGGTAAGGTTATAATGGTGGTTAAAATTCCATTTGAGGACCTTGTGAATGTTAAGGTCATATGGTGGTTAAAAGTCCATATGAGGACCTTGTGTATGGTAAGGTCATAAAGGTGGTTTAAATTCCATTTGGGGACCTTGAGATTGGTAGTGTGTATGAAGCGTGGGGACAACGCTTGTAATCTGCGTATCCGATTGTGTCTTGCGTTATGATGGTTTGTGAATTATCACTTGGAAGCCAATATAATGTTCTTGAATATGATGAAGCATGAGATGCTTGAAATGATGCATGGTTGCATGAGAAGTGTGTAGTGTTCTATGAATGCATGTTTTACTTGTTAACTTGTACAAGTGTTTATCTTCTATTGAGAATGGTACATATGTGCATGGAATCTCTTTAGTGCATTGAAGTCTTGTGAAGGCTTGTTTTAAAAGGCATGTAATGCAAGTGTTGATTTTGTGGTTCATATGTTGCATTTGCTTAATGCATGAGATGGAATTGAGGGTGTAAGTGGTTTTTAAAGGTTTCTTGCTTTGAAATGATTTTCAAGTATAAGAAAAGTATAATGTGAAGTGGAAGTGTTTTCCAAGGATCTTGTATTTAACTTTGCATAGGATGTTCATGCATGGAATGGTTAAATTGATGGTTTTGCAAGGTTGTGCTTTGAAGTGAATTACTTAGCTTTTCTAAGCTAAGGGTTGGTTTTTCATGTTTGAGCAATGCATGATTTAAAGCATGTTGTTAAAAGGGGGTTTTCAAACATTGCTTTGGTTTATCGAATTGTGTTTACTTTTAAAAGAGGTTTTATGACTTGCTGCATTGATGGTGTTTTGGCTTTGAGCATTCCTCACTAAGCATTATGTGCTTACGCTCCTTTTTGTCCATCAATGCAGATATTTGAAGTTGGGACAGCGAGAAGCAAGGGATTCAAGGAGAGCTCCATTTGAGATGTATGTCTCGGTTAATAGCTATAGATAATAAAGGCAATGGGGGAGAATCTCTTATGTTGATGTTTAATGAGATTGTGTATGTTGGAAAAGTTTGGTTTATGATTTTGAACTATGTGGTTTAACGCTTGCAACGTTGAGTCTTCTTATTCTTAAGTCGTTATGCTATGCTTCTTGTTTTAAAAGCATGATTGAGTGTTGGATGTGTTGAATGAGTTGGTGCACCTAGGGGTGGTTTTGTATCTAGATTTTGATGCAAATTGGTAGGTATGATGCTTGGCGTGTTGTTGATTTATTGTGGAATGGTTTGGAGCATGTTTGTTGGGGTTTAAAGGTGTTAAAACAGGCTTATCTGTTGTTTCTGGGCAGGGTGTTTCGAAACACCCTTGCCTGTTTCGAAACAGGCCCTTGTTTTGGCCAGGGTGTTCCTGAACGGCCTAGACCCGTTTCTGAACACTTTGGCTACTGCCAAGGGGTGTTCCTGAACGGCCTAGACCCGTTTCGGAACACTTGACCGTTGGGCATAAAATTTGAATGGTTTTGAGGTTTGCAAGCTTTACGTTTTAGTCCCGATTCTTGTATGTGCAATTGCTTGAGTTTGAGATGTCCGTTTGAGATGAAATTTGGCAGAGATGCATGAAACATGACTAATTTCATAATGGTAACTTAAAAATTGGTAAAGTCCTCTTAATTTTCAGAATTTACAAATTGGTCCCTAAATTCGTATTTTGTGCAATTGGGTCCCTTATTGTTTTCCGATTGGTGTGATTTTTGAGTATGCTTATCTCAAGAGTATGCCTAGGTTTGGTGTGCATCTATACAAGTCTAAAAAGAAAAAAAAGGGTCGTTAATCAAGGTTGACTTTCGGGTTGACTTTGGTTTTCCCCGTGTAATCTTCGTAGTTCGGGTCAACCGTCTAGACCAGGCTACGGGGTTACATTAATTAAGTTCATTACATGCTTATCTGTTAAAAAACATATCTCAAGATACCCATTAGAACTCATCTGATTTCACACAAGACAAACAGGGACCAAAACGCAAAGACAAACTGTTTCGAAACGCGGGACCGTACCGAAATGACCCTGGACCTGTTTCGGAACAAGGGTTCACAGTTTCAAAGCGTACCGAAATAGACTTCCTCGTTTCGATACCCCAAAGAATTTTCAAACACCCGTTTCGCAATGAGTAATGGTGTTTCGAAACACATGGGCCTGCAATGCACAAATTTGCTGGTTTAACTAGATTTAAATCATCCGAAACCAATCCAACATATGCACAAACATGCTTGCAACTCAAATGCACTTCAATACTCAAGAATACATGACAAAGGCAACATCGAAGTATCTCTATCAACGACAAAGAGAACTAAAGGCATTCTTCCTAAGAAAACAAGCACCAAAAGGTCAATTCTCAAAACTAAGCATAAACCAGCTCTTAAAGGCCATTTACATACCCAAATACACATACCAAACTTGTACTAAACCAGAAAATACCAAAGCAACCAACATTCACAACATTGGACACCCCCATTGCCTTTATTAGTCTAGTTCATAACGAAACATACCTTCAATCAAAGTCTTTCACTGATCCCTTGCAAGTGCCGCCTCCAAAGCTTAAATTGACTGCATTGATGGACAAAGAGAGCGTAAGCACAAAATGCTTAGCGAGGAAAGCTCAAAACCAAAAACACCATCAATGCACAAAACCATCTTCCACTATTTTCAAAACCATCATGCCTTCTTTGATAAACCATGCACTTTAACATTAAAATTAGTATGATAATACCATGTAACACAAATCACATATTTTCCAGCAATTAAACCATTGCTACACAAACATCAAGCCTTCCAAGCATAAACACCATTATGCTAAGCTTAAGGTAAACATGCATTTTTCATAATATGCATAATCAGCATTTCCATAACATTTCATTACTTTATTTTGGCTTACAAGTGATTAACAACATTCTCAAAAAGCACATAGGATACACGGATTACCAAGGGTTGTCCCAAACCCTTCATACACTCTACCGGCATCTCAAGGCTCACACACGGGAGAAACCCTCCACAGTTGTGACACTCGTTGTGGAGTATTCAGTACAAATACAACCCCTCAACACCACTCATCGGTAGATGTATAGCCCACTAACGAGAAATGAGATATACACAAAGTTCGCACCCGGGAGCTACCCTCAATCGTTGCAACCTTAAACAATCCTCAGTCTTTAGGGTACTGGGATGGAGTTTTCGGTACAATCACAACCCTCGACATCCAAGGTGACTTGTTTATAGTTCACTCAATCCTATAGCCGGCTAACTATATCTGATTTCATTTACAAAACACTTTACACAACATCACTTGCCAATATAATCCCATTTTCATGCATACCTCACTGCTTTTCTAAAGCATTCATGATAAGCCATAACTCAAGCATTAGACCATGCTTCAAAACTCATGCATACAAGGCTCACTTACCTAGTGCATCCTTAAACCACATGGCATCATCAACCATATTTTATATACTCAAAACATGCTTTGAAACAATAGGTAAATGCAATTAAAAACAAGTGCATCCAAAGGCTCACAATAGCACAATCCGAGAGAGAAATTAACTTCACTTACTTCCAAACTTAGTAAAGCATTTCAAGCTCTTACTAAGTTCCCAAAACCTTTTTCAAAAACATTTCCATGCTAGAAAAATAGTTTCCACTCACCGACTTGCGAAACCATACTTGCCGACGCAACCACCAATCGTCCGAAGCCTCCAAAACTACTTCATTCGATTCCGAAACACTATCCCATGTTTTCAATACATTAAAAACTAAGATTCAATGCATCATAATGCATTCAAACACTAGCACTCAAAAGAAAACCGGCAGCATTGCTCTATAGCATCAATTTACCCAATCGAAACAACCGAAAACTCAATCAATTCATCTCTAAACCCAGCCCAGCCATCAACCAACACATCCAACACATTTTAACCATAAATCAATATCCAAAACACCCAAAAACCATCCTTATACCTCCAACAACTTAGATTCCACATTACATCCCAAAAACCCAACCATAAACACCTTAAAAACCAACGATCTCAAGGATTTCAGGATTACTATGATTTAAACTCTATTTAAACATCATAAACCTTTCCAAACCCACTTAGAAACCATCTCAAACAAATCAAATCAACACAACTTCGAAAATCACATTAAATCAACTTTTCTACCAAGATTTCATCATTTTATCAAATCAATAACAAAACCACAATTCAAAACATGAATAAAGACTCAAATATCTTTGGAATTTCATTAAAGAACATTGATTAAAGGGTTAGCACAAAATTTACCTCCAATCTTTGCTTCTCTTCTAATTTGGCAAGTTTAGCTTTCAAGAATCTTGAAGAATTTGAGAGAAATCACAAAGATGAAATTGGAAACCAAGAAAAGAAACGAAGATGAAGAAAATCTGGAATTTGAGAGAAAATGGAGAGTGTTTGGCTCATGTGAAAAAAAAGAGAATGAAAATTATCGTCAAAATCCTTTAACCAAAATAACTACCTCTTTAATTAAATCAATTAAAACCATTTATTTATTTAATAAATCATTTAAAACACATGCCAAATAAGAGAAAAGGCTTAATTTCCATTAAGCTCCCTAAAGATTCTAAGATTTTAACTCCTTTTGAAAAACACACTTTTTCCACAGTTTTAAAATTTTAGATTTTGGTCATTGCACAGAATGCATACTTCCATAAACTTGTTTTGCAAAATTGATTTAACAAACCTCTTAAATGTAATTTTAGAAGATTTTAGGAATTTTTATCATATTTTTATCCTATCCCAAACCTTGATTTCCCTAAACCACCTCTTAACGATTCGAAAAACCAATTACCGGTTCCACCGGCCTAACCTGATACGCAAAACACCTAGGCCCAAAACCGTGGCATTACATATACTAGTTGGATGAGCCGATATTGTTCAAGAAATGTGTTGATCAACTGATTTTCCGGTGCGTGCCAGAGGACGAGCAGCAAAACATTTTGCATCTATACCATGTCGCACCGTATGGAGATCATTTTGCTGGGATGAAGACTGCTGCCAAGGTGTTGCAGTCATGATTCTTTTGGCCCACGCTGTACAAGGATGCCCACGAGTATGCCAAGGCATGCGATCAATGCAAACAGATAGGGAACATCTCTGGCAGACACCAACTGCCCCTCCAGAACATTATGCCTGTGTATTTGTTTGTTGTGTGGGGGATAGACTTTATGGTTCCTTCCCCCCCCCATTGTTTGGTAATGTGTATATTCTTGTGGCAGTTGACTTTGTATCAAAGTGGGTAAAGGTGTTAGAGTATGCCCAAAGACCAATCATATGATGATTGTAATAACATACTATTTTACCAAATTTATGGAATAAAGGCATTGCCATTATTATCTTTTTATATGTTTTTGTGCATTAAACTATATAAATGATAATAACGTCCATACAATAATATGATTATTGTTAAATAGGATCCTTAGTCGAATATTATTACAGGTATGGACAGTGATAATATATAAAGACTAATATGTGGTTGATTTATAACAAGTGTTGTCATTGACATAGAGATGTCAAAATCAACACAAGTATTTGTTAGAGAACAACATACTGGATTGACCCGCTATGAGCATGTTTCTTGGGTAATTATGTCACAGTCACAACATTGCTCATGATAAACATATGTATAATCCTCAGACTTGAGATCAACATGATTTCAACATAAAGATTTACGTATTTTGACATAGTCAAACGTGTGTCGTAACTGACTACATTATAAAGACTGATGATTGGATACGTGATGACCTATGTAGTGAAATATGGTTGATCAAGAAATGATTTGTCCCTCCTACATAATGGGAGAAATATCTTCGCCCACTTGATTGAGTGAGATTAGAAAATGCATGTCCATGCTCGAATATTATGATATGAGATATCCTAGAGTTTCGTTTATCATAATCTACTCAAGACATCAAGAAACACTAGATGGACAACGCAAGTGTGACTAACCCATGACTTGTGTTCATCTAAGATATAAAGGACAAAAGGATGAAATACATAAAGAAAGTTTATTCAGGAATTAGGAAAGTCAAACCATGATTTCATGCAACTTAGGTAGCTGATGAGTGTTTAAAAGTTCTATTATTTACACCCTTTTTAACCCATATTTCTGCTGCATTCAAGCATTATTCATTGCATTTAGGTCAGTTTACAGCAAAACATCACAAATATATTAAAAGGCACAGATTCTACTAAAAATGGCTGTTTTTGTAGGTATCTGCCATAGAAGACGGAAAAGGCAGGCGCAGGGCAGATAAGCAGAAGAGCTGAACTGGACAAGCAGCCGAAGAAGACGAACCTGTCATGGACATGTCGTGACAGCAAGGTGACAGCAGACTTATGAAGAGGAAAAGTAAAGTGGATCTCGATAGATAGAGAAAAATCTGCTCGTCTGTCGTGTGGAAGCCAAATATTTTTCCAAGCCCCGGATCAAAAGATATGTCAAGCCAAAGCTCAAGGAGAAGAAATTCCTAGAAACAAGGATGCGGCTGGAAAGTAGGAGACTTTAGAGATTTAGTCTTTATTAGAATCTTACTTTTAATTAAAGTTGTAATCCTTGTTACCTTAGATAACTTGAGCCCAAAGCTTATATAAGGGCATAGATTAAACCTAGGGCAGAAGCGATTACCCCAGAACCGAAACCTAAACCCCTGCCGTCCACCCGTCACCGACATGTTCTAAATTCCCCCTAGGGCTACGGGTTGTTTTGTAAAGTAGTTGCAAGGGTTGCTTTGTTTTAAGATTTTTCAAGTTCAATAAAATAAACTTCAAGTTCTTTTATCTTGGTTTTAATATCTTGCAAGAGCATCGGGAGAGCATTGTGAGGTTATCCATTTACTTAGCATCGGGAGAGTTAAGTATACGAAAGAGATAAAAGCGCGTTCTCTAGTTTATAGTTGAACCATCTCGTGCCTAGGGATAGGGCGAGGTTAAGTGGCTAAGGAAGAATTCATACACATCGGTGTTCATCCTTCGATTCACGCCGGGAGGTATCATCAAAGACGTGATCATCGACAGACTTGTGCCTAGGGATAGGGCAAGGCAGATCTGGGATTCTTGCCAAGCTTGAAGTACGGAGTTAGTGTTCGCTGCCGCGACAGCTAACGGACAGCCGCCGCGACAGGTGCTGTCAATGACGGGCGCAACGACAGAACTGGCGTTCCTAAGCAATGCAATACCTGCACTACTGAGCAATTCAATACCAGCCCATTCTCTCTATCTTGATTTCTCTACTTTTATTTTTCCAGTATTCTTATTTATTTTCGTGACAAACCTCTCAAATCTATTCTTTTCCCCTTGTGCAGATAGCGAAGGAAAGGGTTAGCCCAGTCCCTGTGGAGACGATATCCGATACTCTAGTATCACTTTACTACTTGCGTCGTGTACACTTGCACTACATTGCGATAGACACTTTTACACGCAACAAGTTTTTGGCGCCGTTGCCGGGGACTGGCAACACACTCTTACCCTAGCTTATGCACTTTTCTTTTATTCTTTTTATTTTATTTTATTTTATTATTTTATTTTTTAAAAAAAACTCAGGTGAAAATACAGGTTCAAGGGCATCAACATGCCAGGAAAAACCATTCGAGAGTTGATGTGGGAAAGTTCTTGCAATTACCGTAAAGATATGCTGCCAGGGCAGCAGCCGTGGCAGCAACAGGGGCAGCAAATGCCGATGCCGCAGCAGCAAAAATTTTTATGGTACGATCAAAACCCACAAAATATTTTATACCATAACAGTTTTGCTGCAGAACCCGACCTGCCCTGGCAATGTCATCATCCTCAAGAGTAGTCAAAATCCTTAGAAGACACACTGCAAGCCTTCTTGGCAATCACTCAAAAAGTGTCAGCCTCTACGAACGCAAGTATCGCCAAGATGGATGAACTCTTGAGCAGACCAGTCCTCATTCATGCCACAGATGAACCTGAAATCCTGAGGCAAGACGACGAGGATGCCCATGTGAAGGAATACCCAACATATGATGAGTCTGAGCAACAACCTGCCATGGCAATGACCGAGGAGCCGGAATGGAGCAACACCGCGACAATGCTTAGTGAAATTCAAGAGAATGTCACGGCAGCAACAACTTTTGAGGCAGAAACTCCAGTCAAAGCGGAAACTGCCGCCTCGACAGAAACTGCCGCCTCGACAGAAACTGCTGCCTCGACAGAAACTGCCGCCTCGACAGAAACTGCCGCCTCGACAGCAACTGCCGCCTCGACAGCAACTTCCGCCTTGGCAGCAACTGCCGCCTCGACAGCAACTGATGCTGAAGCAGCAACCACATCAGAGGCAAATTCTCAACCCACTACCTCGATTATGCCTGACCAAGATTGCACACATCCATCCCTGTCATGGCACTCGCACGACCACCTAGAAGAGCTACCCAATGACAATGCCTCGCCAATGGAATATGAGCAGGTAATAAACGAACCTTTTGAATTATATGAAAACTCACCAATTCCATTGCAGGTATTAGAGGAACCAAAGCCGGTGGACATAGAATCATCAAAGTCTCTACTGATGGAGATTTACGAGTGGTCAACAGAATTTAGTATAGAGAGCGATGGCACTTACCAATGTCCCATTGACCTGCAAAGTAACCTGCCAACGGACTGTCAAAATAACTGCCTGCCACAGCAGCAGGCACGACAGCAAGGGCTACATTCAACCACAACAATATTCAACAAAAACAAGGTAAGTTTGTGGCCGAATGTCAATTTGATTTTTTCTAATCATATATTCATGCCCTCAGAAACATTACCAAGAAGGGAGGACTTCATGGACTACAAAGGGAAGAGAAAGAAAGGAGCCCCCACCATGAGAAAAATCACCAGATGGAGGGTACAGATCGACTTCAAGAAGTACCGAAAACGACCCCTCAAGCATCGATAGAACAGGGAGTATTTTTATTACTTATTTATTATTAGGAAATAAGGTTTATTTTATTCGAATAATGTTTTTCTATTTTTATGTTTTTAGGAAATAAAGGAGTCAAGAAGAAAAGGAGAAGTGACCCAAGCCCACCGCCCATCCATCAGCCCATTGAAGCCCATTTATGGAAACCTGTCATTTCGGCTGCCGCCGCGGACGGATATGACAGGCTGTCAACAGACTGACACGGCAGACGCAGAAGCATGCGGCAGACGCGTAACAGACGAATAAATGCGTGTCAGACGCGTCAGACACGCTAAATCCAATCTGCCGCTCCGTTATTCACGCCTGCCGTTACAACATTAAACGGGCAGCAACTCGACCGCTATAAAACCCCATTTCATTTTCATTTTCACTCACTTCTGTCTTTCTTACTTGTTCTCCCTTTTTAGTTTTCATTTGCTTTCATTTTACTCTTCACAACCCTTGCACTAATATGTCTTATAGGAAAACCCGACGCAATGCTGCTTCCACTTTCTCAGCGGCAGCAGCTCCGACATCCAGGTCGTGGAGCAACCTGCCCCTGAACCTGCCCAGCCTCCTCCACAGCCCAGACGCCGCCGTCAGATCCGTGTCAGCAGCAGCAGCGAGGACAGCGACTGAAAATTAAGTTTTTATTTTCCTCTTATTGCTGCCTGCTTTTATCTTTTGTGATGTACTTTGCTTCATATTTTTGTTTTTTCTGTCATTTTGCATTGAGGGTAATGCAACCCTCGAGTTTGGGGGTGGCAACCCTCCATCATTAATGGAGTCTTAAGTACATCTTTTTATTAATTGTTGTGTCTTTTATTTATTTAAGTTCTTTAAAAAAATCAGAAAATATAAAACTGTTGGCTTAAAACTGTGAAGTTAACTTACCTGTCATGACGGCTCTGTCGTGGCAGCATCTTTAGGACAGTTTAAGGAAAAGTTTAGAGCCTTTCTATAGTTTTGAAAATTTAAACACCTTTGTGACTGTTATATTGCTTAGATTTCTTTTTGCCAAACTAGAATAGGATGCTTAGAACTTGAATAGCCCCTAGAGGTGCCTAACACTGGCTCTAGGAAAGAAGTTTAGCAAAAGAAAAACAAAAACCTAGAGGTGCCCGAAACCGGCTCTAGGAAGCTAACTAGAGGTGCCCAAAACCGGCTCTAGAAAGATTTAGCTTGAAAATAGAAGAAAAAGAAGCATGAAAATGTGCCTTCTAAAAAAAAGTAAGCTTTGGCATAAAAATTTGAGTTGAGGAGTTGAATATTCTAGTGAAACTAAGAGAGTCTTAGCATATAACTGTTCACAAGCATGCACACACTGCACGAGAGCTATAGGGAGATTCAAGACAGATCCTAATCTTTCCGACAGGTTGCTGCCGCCATAGAGAATGAGCGACGGGTAAGGGACAGTTCACTGTTTGAAGGCCAACACAAAAATTTTCATTCTTCTTTTAAGTCTTAATTGCTTGAGGACAAGCAAAAACTTGAGTTTGGGGGTGTGATGAGTGTTTAAAAGTTCTATTATTTACACCCTTTTTAACCCATATTTCTGCTGCATTCAAGCATTATTCATTGCATTTAGGTCAGTTTACAGCAAAACATCACAAATATATTAAAAGGCACAGATTCTACTAAAAATGGCTGTTTTTGTAGGTATCTGCCATAGAAGACGGAGAAGGCAGGCGTAGGGCAGATAAGCAGAAGAGCTGAACTGGACAAGCAGCCGAAGAAGACGAACCTGTCATGGACCTGTCGTGACAGCAAGGTGACAGCAGACTTATGAAGAGGAAAAGTAAAGTGGATCTCGATAGATAGAGAAAAATCTGCTCGTCTGTCGTGTGGAAGCCAAATATTTTTCCAAGCCCCGGATCAAAAGATATGTCAAGCCAAAGCTCAAGGAGAAGAAATTCCTAGAAACAAGGATGCGGCTGGAAAGTAGGAGACTTTAGAGATTTAGTCTTTATTAGAATCTTACTTTTAATTAAAGTTGTAATCCTTGTTACCTTAGATAACTTGAGCCCAAAGCTTATATAAGGGCATAGATTAAACCTAGGGCAGAAGCGATTACCCCAGAACCGAAACCTAAACCCCTGCCGTCCACCCGTCACCGACATGTTCTAAATCCCCTCTAGGGCTATGGGTTGTTTTGTAAAGTAGTTGCAAGGGTTGCTTTGTTTTAGGATTTTTCAAGTTCAATAAAATAAACTTCAAGTTCTTTTATCTTGGTTTTAATATCTTGCAAGAGCATCGGGAGAGCATTGTGAGGTTATCCATTTACTTAGCATCGGGAGAGTTAAGTATACGAAAGAGATAAGAGCGCGTTCTCTAGTTTATAGTTGAACCATCTCGTGCCTAGGGATAGGGCGAGGTTAAGTGGCTAAGGAAGAATTCATACACATCGGTGTTCATCCTTCGATTCACGCCGGGAGGTATCATCAAAGACGTGATCATCGACAGACTTGTGCCTAGGGATAGGGCAAGGCAGATCTGGGATTCTTGGCAAGCTTGAAGTACGGAGTTAGTGTTCGCTGCCGCGACAGCTAACGGACAGCCGCCGCGACAGGTGCTGTCGGCGACGGGCGCGATGACAGAACTGGAGTTCCTAAGCAATGCAATACCTGCACTACTGAGCAATTCAATACCAGCCCATTCTCTCTATCTTGATTTCTCTACTTTTATTTTTCCAGTATTCTTATTTATTTTCGTGACAAACCTCTCAAATCTATCCTTTTCCCCTTGTGCAGATAGCAAAGGAAAGGGTTAGCCCAGTCCCTGTGGAGACGATATCCGATACTCTAGTATCACTTTACTACTTGCGTCGTGTACACTTGCACTACATTGCGATAGACACTTTTACACGCAACAGTAGCAATGATGTATTGGTAGATGCCACTCATTGTTTGTAAAATTAGAACAGTTCTAATTTTGCTGCTAACGTTGCATGAATCTACAAGGGTCACACCCTTCGAATGAAACGAACAAAAATTGGAAACCATACTCCCTATTTTAGGGAGGTTGTCGAAAATCCCCTATGGGATGAGGGAAATCGGAAACTCCCTTAAATGGGAATAATATTGGATAAATATTGTATTTATCAAATATTATTTAGAGTATGGAAAATGTTTAGAGACTTAAATATTATAGAATAAGATTCTAGAAATTTAAATATATATTTAGAATTTATATAATGTATATTTAATTCCAAGTTTATGTAGAATTAGATTCCACATGATTAAAAACATATATTTAAATATATTTAAATCCAAGTAAAGATAGAATGAGATTCTATATAATAAATATATATATATGGATTAAATATAATGTATATTTAAATCCATGTTTTATGTAGAATAAGATTCTACATAATTAAATATATATATATATATTTCATTTAATATTATTAAATATAATGTATATTTAATATAAACCAATTTCAAGTAGAATTAGATTCTATGAATTTTGTTGAACTTGGATTTAAGGAATTCAACTAGAATTAAGTCTCTGAATACTATTTAAAGGGACAAGGGCTAGCAACCAAATCATCCCTCTTCCTCCTCTTGAAGATTTCGACAACACCCCTAGGTATTCCCCACTGGAATTTGACATATCCCAGAAAGCTCTCTGAGAAGCTGTTCGATATTTTTCTGGTGTTCTACTTGCCCCCTAGCAAATCCCTGAAGGTTCCCTTGCTCGATTGCAAGTCCCGTTGAACTCCTGGTCGATTTGAGACTCTCTCAGAAATCCCTGGAGGGATTTTGACTTCTCCTTGGAAGGTGTTCAAACCTGTCGAAATTTATCCCTAAGTGTTAGGGAGGCGAAAACTTTGTTTGTTTTGTTCGCGTGGACATCGTAGAGGTCGTTGCGAACCTGTGACGATTCCGGTTTTACTTGACGTGGTTATTTCGACATACCGTCGATTTTCCAATTTCCAAAGTTTTAAAAGGTAACTCTTCATCTTTTCACCCTGGATTCGTTCATGTACATGGATCCTGGCTGGATTACGTCAGATTAATTTTTCCGCTGCGCCACGGGGCGTTCCGGCGTGACCCAACAAGAGGTTGTTGCCCTGCCAACAAATGATACCAAGGTTGTTACCAAGTTTTTACATAAGAATATTTTAATTGGTTTGGTGCCCCTAGATTGATCATTCTTGATGAGGGTAGTCATTTTAAATGTAATTTAATCTCTAAAGCTTTGTGCGGGTACAAAATTCAGCAGCGAATTGCTACAGCTTATCATCCACAAATGAACGGGCAAGCCAAGATATCAAACAGGGTGATTAAGAACATTCTAGAGAAGACTGTAAATCGAACAAGGAAAGACTGGACTTTGAGGCTAGATGAGTCCTTGTGGGTTTACAGAACTGCATTTAAAACTCTTTTGGGTACTTCTCCATTTCGAGTTGTCTTTGTCAACTCGTGCCATCTGCCAGTGGAACTTGAACATAAAGCATATTGGTCCATCTAGAAACTTGACATGAAATGGAGAGTTGCAGAGGAAAAGAGGTTGCTCGACCTCAATGAGTTTGAGGAATTCAGGACGCAAGCTTATGAGAATGGTTGGATATACAAGGAGAAGACAAAACGTTGGCATGATAGTCGGATCATGCCAAGACAGCTCGAAATAGGTCAACTTGTTCTATTGTTTAACTCACGACATAAACTTTTTCCATGTAAGCTCAAATCAAGGTGGACGAGTCCTTACAAAGTTGTGAAGCCATAAAATCATGGGGCCGTAGACATTAAGAACATATGAACAAGGGAAATTTGTAAGGTGAATTGGCAACGTCTAAAGCACTACTTGGACGGTAAGAAAAAACAATGCCAAGGAAGATGTCCTCTTGGAAGAGTTGGAATAAAACACCCGCAGGTTTGAAACTCTTTGTACATATTAGGAATAGTTGTTTTTGTTTTCTTTTAGGAATCAGATTTTTGTTTTTCAATTCATATTCCCTTACTGTGTTGCACGATTTTTCATTGAGTGTGTGCATGAATTTTGACAGGAATTGATGCCAGGAATATTTCCAGATGCACTGAGAGCCACCAAGCTTGCCAGACACTATGCCATGTCCCATGCCAAGGACATGTGTAGGTTTTCATGTCAAAGAAGAAAGAGAAACCCTAAATTGATTAAGATGAGATTTTTTTTGGGAGAAATATCTTTTGTCGCCCCCTTATTATGATAATTAATTTTATCATGATCACCCTATCACTTCAAATCTTTTCCATATTTTTATCATTTATCACTTCTCATTCAAATTTAAACCCTTCCCAATTAAAAAATCTCTAAAGCCCATCATTATCTACCCCTCTTTTTCGGCTACCCTCATTAAAACTTTATTAAACACTCCATCTTTTTCTCCCCCTTACCTTTAAGCCGATTTCATCAAGATTTTTTTTCACTTTTCATCTTTCTTCAAGCAAGATTCAAGAACCTTTCATCTTTTCTTTTTCTTCTCTTCCAATTAGACTATCACTTTTTCATCTCCAAGGTTTCATCATCAACTCCTTTCAAATGGTTCTTCAATGAGGGAATCCACAAGAATTTTAAGACGAACTTATCTTAAAGATCGTTCCTCTATGAGGAGAACTTTGACTTTCAACCGGACACCACTATTGGATTTTCACTGGAGTTCATCGCCATCGTTGATATGCACATGTGGAGTGCTTTCTGACAGCTAAAGGGAGAGGTTTTGGCCACCATTGTTCAAGAGCTTTACGCATACCTTGTGACCAAAGACTCTCCATTTTTGATGATCTGTCGTAAGTGTGCCCAATTTGATGAGGGTTATGTTAACTCATATTTTCTTTACCTAGTGAAGGAGATGGATATTTCGAATATGTTGAGACCATGAATGCTGCCAAGCACAAGAAGATACAAGCAGATTTGTGTGAACCTTGCACAACTTGGACTGTCTCGTCCACCGGCCACCGGACTGTCAAGAGGTTGGCATTGAAGCCTACTACCAAGCGTTAGCAGTCAAAGTTAGCCTACTGCCTCCCAATATCTTACCAGACATGGGCTGGCGACGATTAAGTTGATTAATACTCGGGAGAGAAGCTTCGAGAGAAGTCGTTCAAATAGATGAACTTATTTTGGAAGTGAAATCTACCCCCTCGAAGTATATATTGGTTTTAATCAAGTTGGTTTAAGAAAAACATACACTATAGAGAAATATGGGTTTTTACTTGGCAATTTAGGGCAATGGCCATCGAGAGAGGCTTTGCCAATGTTGAATCTGCTCGGGAAACAATTCCTAGACAGTTTTTCCATCAAGGGCTGGCAAGAACCATGTTGAAACCAAGCATTCCCTGCCAATAGTCCTCATTCATTTAGAAACACCTTCCTTGCCAACATTTTACTTCATTTTATTTTTCTTTAATTTCCTTAGTAACAAAACCAATTCTTTTAAGCAAACATCTTTTCTTCCAAAGCAAGTATCAATCAAACAATCGAATTCAAGACAATCTTTGTGTGATCGATCACTCAGCTTACCAAGCAGTATTACTTGTAGACCGTGTATACTTGCACGCAAAAGACTCTTGGCATAACTTGGCAAAAACATATCATTTATACATGTAACGCCCCGATTTTGGGCTTAGATGTTTTGGCATGTAGGGTTGGGCTGGTGGAACTGGTGACGGTTGTTCGAATCGCTAAAAAGGTGGTTTAGTGAGATCATAGTTCGGGATAGGATAAAAATGTGATAAAAATTTCTAAAATCCTCTAAAATGGTGTTTAAGAGGTTGGTCAAATTAATTTTACAAATCGGATTTTCGAAAGTATACATTTTGGGTAGTGACAAAAAATGTAAAGATTTAAAAGTTGGGGAAATGGTTTTTCAAGAAGAGTCAAAATCTTAGAATCTTTAGGGAGCTACTTTGAAATAATGTATTTTTCCCTAATTTGGCAAGCGTTTTAAATGCTATTAATAATTTAAAAAGTTTTAATTAAATTAATTAATGAAGGTAGTTAATCGGTTAGTGAAAACTTTTGACGAGCTTTCATTTTCTCACTTTTGCTTCAACCAAACACCTTTCTTTTCTCTAAATTTTCCAGAAATCTTTTGCTCTCAAATCCTCTATATGATGCCTATAATTTCTCCATTGATTTCTTCCATTTTCCTTCAAGTTTCTTCAAGCAAAACTTGCTAAACTAGAGGAGAAGCAATGATTGGAGGTAATTTTCGTGCTATCCCTCTAATCTAAGTTCTTTAATGAAATTCCAAACATATTTGACTCTTTAATACTGAATTTGATTGAGGTTTTATCGTTAGATTAATAAACTCTTGAGATCTTGATGAAAAATGGTTTTAAAATGTGATTTTTCAGACTTTTATTGATTTGGCTAATTTAAGATTGTTTCTAAATGAGTTTTGAAGGGATTTTGGTGTTGATGTGGTGTCTTAATCATATAGGTCCCAAAATCCTTGATATCCTTAATTTTGGAAGTGTTTTGGTTGAGTTTTTGGAGTGTACTTGAGGAATTCAAGTTTCAGGAGGTATAAGGTTGGTTTTAGGTTGTTTTTGGATGTTGATTAATGGTTAGAATGTGTTGGATAGGTTGGGTAATGGCTGGGCTGAGGTTTGAAGTCAATCGATTGAGTTTTCGGTTGTTTCGGATGGGTGTTTTACTGCTTTAGAGCATGGATGCGGGATTTCTTGTGTGTGCTGGGGTTTTGGACGCATTTTAATGCAATGAACCTCTGTTTTGATGTGTTGAAAATAGGGGATAGTAATCCGGAAGCAAACGAGGTGTTTTTGGAGGCTTCGGAGGATCGGTAGTTGCATCGGCAAGCGTGTTATCGCGAGTCGGTTAGTGGAATTTGGTTTTCCAGCGTGGAAACATTTTTGAAAAGGCTTTGGGAACTTAATAAGAGCTTGAAACGCTTTATTAAGTTTGAAAGTAAGTAAATCAAAATTTCTCCCTCAGTTGTGCTAGTTATGAGCCTTTGGTTGCACTTGATTTTAAATGCATTCACCTATTGTTTTGAAGCATGCTTTGAGATTATAAATTGTGTATGATGATGCAATGTGGTTTAAGGATGCACTAGGTAAGTGGTCCTTGTATGCATGTGTTGATGCATGAAGTTTTAAGAATGGTCTAATGCTTGTTGATGGCTTATCACGAATGCTTTGTAAAAACATTGAGTTATGCATGTGTTATGGAATACATTGGCAAGTGACGTGGTTTAAAGCGTTTTATAAATGAAATCAGATATAGTTAGCCAGCTATAGGATTGAGTGCACTATAAACAAGTCGCCTTGGATGTTGAGGGGCTGTGATTGTACCGAATACTCCATCCAAGTACCCTAACGATTGAGGATTGTTTAAGGTTGCAACGGTTGAGGGTATCTCCCGGGTGCGAACCTTGTGTTTTGTCCCGTCTCTCGTTAGTGGATTATACATCTACCGATGAGTGGTGTTGAGGGGTTGTGATTGAACCGAATACTCCACCACGGGTGTCACAACGATGGAGGGTCGCTCTCGTGTGTGAACCTTGAGATGCTGATAGAGTGTATGAAGGGTGTGTGACAACCCTTGGTAATCCGTGTATCTGATACTTTGTTTTTGAGATTATTGTTATCACTTGTGAGTCAATATAATGGAAAGGGTAAACTACATAAATGACCACCTTACTATTGCAAAAGTTACGATCTGACCACATTACTTTTTTTCGTCACAATTAAACAACCGAACTATTTAAATGATATCAATGTGACCATCAGCCGTTAAAGGTTAACGGAATGGTGACGTGGCAGTTAAAAAATAAAGAGTATAATTACACATTTAGTCCTCGTTATTTATAAACTCTATCAATTTAGTCCTAATTTTAATTTAATTATTTAATTAGGTGATGACACGTGTCAACACCTTATTGGAGAAATTTAATTATTTACATTTAATTAAATTATTTTATTTTTCTCCTCCAATCAGGAGGTGACACGTGTCACCACCATTTAGAGGAGAAAAATTTAATTTGCACAAACATGTCAATGGTGGGAATCGAACCCGCATATGGGTGATTTAGTTAGCTACTGCACCAACCATGTCAGTGTGCGCGTGCACTCGCATGTGTTTTTCAAACAAACACGTAAAAAAGGAAACACTAGTTGCCGGAGTAACTCTCCCATGACCAACCAAAACTTACTCTCCCTGAGAATATTGCTCGTGCACGTCTCCAGTATCCAGGTTTGGGACTAGAATGCAAAAACTAATCACTCATATTATACATATATATATATATATATATATATATATATATATATATATATATATATATATATGGACTTTGGTCATCTGTACTGTATCCAAATTACTTCAAGACCCTGTTGTTTATAATGTCAAACCTATTATATCGCATTAAAATAATTATTAATTTCTATTTGCAATAGGGATCAAGTAAAATCAAGACAACATGCACAAAAGCATAGTTCATTAGCTTTTCCAAAACATTAACAGATTTTGGGTCTTAAAAATTGTTACATCCCATTACAAGCAGGACAAGCCAATGAAACTGGCTGTATGTTCACTGATAAGAAGCTGACCTTCGAATTTACTCGGTAATAATTCTCTGAGGGAAAAAGAAAAGAACAAAGAAAAGATGATAACCATGGACATGAAAGTTCCAGCCACGCATATTCATGCATTATTGTTAAAATGTTAAGGCTTCAACCTCATTAATGTGCCGCTTCCACAATGTTCTGCCACAAAACAAAAGTGAAAATGAAGGAAGAAGCCATAATAGATGCACAACAATAATGTAAATCTCAAAGCATGCTTAGGCAATCCATCATGCTATTAGAAACTGCTAAGCATCCCATTATCAATTTTTTTTAGATGCTAAATAAAACCGGGTCATCCCAGAGTAGAGACCAGTGGAAGAGTGATGGGGGACATTGACTGAATTTCGTCTCCAAAACAAAACACAGTATAGTATGGAAAACTACCTATGGCTTTTTAACAATAAAGTATAAATTATCCTGGTAGCTCCAAGTTATGAATCTGGATGTTTATTACAGGTAATAATATTGAAAGTCCAAGCCAAGGTGGTCACTTGACCTGAGAATTTGCATGATTGGATGACCTTAAAAGACTTATAATTGTAAAACTTGGCATTAAATAAACTATTGGCAATTTAAAAATTGTAAAATATTATACAACAATATTGTCAATCAGAAAGTATAAAGTACAAACATCAAAAAAATGAGAAAATATGATTGACTCGACAGAAAACAGCCTCAACAAACATTGACCTAACCTAAGGCATTCACGAGAGGAGACTTAAATCAAGTCAAGTAGCAGCATATGAAATTAATTGATTCAACTATGTTCAGGTATCATGCAGCCAGTAGCTAGAAGTTGGGATGGAATCATGTATAAGCTGGTAGAGAGTTCTATCGTCCAGGAACAAGTTTTTCTGGTTGATGGTATGTACACATGTTTTTTTTATTTTTTGTCGAATAGAACATATATTTAAAAGGGTTATTTCTAGCACAAATACATGCTTGGTTCAGTGGCTGCTTTTAAATCACCCATACGTGGGTTCAATTCTCACCATTGGCATGTTTGTGCAAATTGAATTTTTCTCCTCTAAATGGTGGTGACACGTGTCAACACCTAATTAAATAATTTATTTATTTTATTAAATTAAAATTAGGACTAAATTAATAGAGTTTATAAGTAACGAGGACTAAATGTGTAATTATACTCTTTATTTTTTAACTGCCACGTCACCCTTCTGTTAACCTTTAACGGCTGTGGTCACATTGATACCATTTAAATATTTCGGTGGTTTAATTGTTACGAAAAAAAGTAATGTGGTCAGATCGCAACTTTTGCAATAGTAAGGTGGTCATTTATGTAGTTTACCCTAATGTAAATGTATATTGTGGAGAATGTTGCCAATGCATGGTTTGTAAGATGCATGTTTTGGTTTAAGCTTAGCATAATGGTGTTTATGCTTGGAAGGTTTGGTAAAAGAGTAGGAATTGTTTAATTGCTGGTTTTTTATTTGGATCATGTTGCATGATGTTTTAATCAGTGAGTTTGATGAAAAAGTGCTTGGTTTATCAAGAAAGGCATGTTGGTTTTGAAAAGAGTGAAAAACGGTTTTGTGCATTGATGATGTTAGTGGTTTTGAGCAACCCTCACTAAGCTTGTATGCTTATTTTCTATTTGTTTCATCAATGCAGATAATTAGACTATTGGAGGAAACATCTTTTGAGGTATCACACCAAGACATTTTGCTAAAAGTATGTTGCATACTTGAACTAGTGTAATAAGGGAAATGGGGGTGTCCGATGCATTTAATGTTAACGATTTGTTGATTTCGGGGTTTGAGCAAGTTTATGATGCAGATTTAGATTTGTAAATGGCCATTGAGCATTGCTTTGTTCTTGTATTTGGTTTTTAGGCTTTTGGTGTTTTTGACATCTATGAAGCATGCCTTTAATCCCATAACTTGCAAGAATGATGCCATGATGTAGCTTGTGCCTCGTATTGGTGGTCATTGATGTGTATTCATGTTGTATGTATGTTGGGGCATGTTTCGGGATGGTTCCGGTGGGTAAAAGTTGATTTAAACCAGCTTTTTGGAAAGTTGTAGGCCCGGGCTTCGGAACGCCCATACCTGTTTCGGAACAATGGCCTGTAATGGCCTTGGTGTTTTAGAATGGCGAGGCTCGTTCCGGAACATTTTGCCTCTATGAACCATTGTATCGAAACATGTCATTAGGGGTTTCGAAACAAACCCGTGTATTGAAACGGTCAACCATGTTTCGAAACAGTCATTCTGATACGGGGTCTTCTGTTCCGAAACACTTGACCATTGAATGCAGATTTTTGAAATGTTCTTAGTTTCTGTTTCTTACATTTATGTCCCTGATTGTCAAGTATGCAATTGGATGAGTTCTAAATATCATTTTGAGCTAAGCTTTCACCTTTAAGCATGTAACGAACTTAATTAAGGGTTGGTAACTTTAATTTGACAAAAGTCCTTATATTTTTCCAAATTTACAAAATGGTCCCTAAACCTTAATCAGCTTTAATTAATTGGTGAATCGTGTTGATGTTTTATCTGCTTCTTGTGTATGTTCGCATAGGAACCTAAGATGCATTTAGACAAGATAAAAAGGGGAAAAAGGTCGTTTATTGAGGTAAACGTTTCCGGTTTACTTCGATAATTCCTATGTGATCCGTTCGGTTCGGTCTATCGGCCATGTCGGATTGAGGGGGTTACAATACCTTTTTGCCAGCATTCATTTTACGCACTCCCAAATGAGTCTACACCATGTGATCTACTACTTTTCCGCTTCAGCAATCCTCCAGCATTCACCAGCATCCTGCAAATGCACCACAAAACACCACATTTCCTGTAAAACCACCAATATATATGACATTAAAACACAAGTGGTGTAACTCCCTATCTACATGCAAAACATATTTAAACTAACCTAAATAAAAACTATATAAGCTTAAAACTATACAAAAGACATGTAAAAAGGGCATACAAAATAGATCATTTACACACTCGCTAGACTCTTCTAGAACTTTGACTCTGGTGGTTCTCCGATAGCTGAAGACTTAAGGATTGTTTTCTAAGATCGAGCTCTCTTGAATTGACATCCAAGTCTTCCTTATATATGCAAGGGAACTATGGTTTTATAACCCTAAAGCGTGTGTGGCCTCATTAAAGAGGGAATTGATTTCTCGCTATCTTTTAATGTTTCGTATCTAGGAGAAAGTCCAAGTGGGTCAATGTTATATTCATCTCCAACTCTTCTTACCTAATCAGCTCCAACTGAGAGATCTACTACTCATCTACTCCAGCATTCACTAGGTTCCTGCGCATGGACAACAAAAACACTACATTTCCCATTAAAAGTACCAAAATATATAACATTTAAGCATATGCAATGTATCTCCCTAACTATATGAAAACTATATGCAATCTACTCCTAAATGCAACTAAATTATCTTAAAAACATGAAAAATCCAAGTAAAAAGGGTATGTAAAATAGGATATCTACATAGTGATCAAATACCCCCAAACTTGAACTATTGTTTGTCCTCAAGCAATATTATGCATACATGAAAAACAAAAACACAACATTAAACAACCCATAGTTCCCAAGTTTCCAACTAAGCTATGATTACAAGGATTCTAAGCCATGCTACAATAGTACTTCTTTCCTCAGCTATGTTAGTGAGAAGCAATGCATTAGAGCTCATAGTTTTGTTCCAAGGATTAATTCTACTGTAGGCGCAGTTGGTGCTAACTCACATGCATTCATCACTTTATGGCCTTGATTTAAGGATTGCTTTCTATTATTCCCTCTACATTTTATTTTTCTTTTTAAGCACAATGTTTTACTCCCTTCATTCTTTTTAAGTTTAAAAAACGTATCAATGAAGCTTCCACTTATCACTACTACTCTTCAGACTTGAAGGTGGAATAGAGGAAACAACCAATCTCTAAGCCCTACGAGTAGAGTCATCCTGTGAAGACTTTCATTCACTCTTACGCCAATACTACAATTCCTATCAGGGAAGTTAAATAGAGCAAACACAACTCACCTAGTGCACTAAGGTAGCAAGATGCATAGAAGAGTGTCCCTCAACAATTTTGCTAATGTTATCGAGTTTTTAATTAATTTTCACTATTTTCTCAATTTTTCTGGGAGTTTTTAAGCCTTTAGTTGCTACATTGAGCATTTAGTTCATTCACAGTAATGCATGCTTTGGCATCAGAGAGCCAACCTAGAATTTCCCTAAGGTTTCTTGACCTTTTAGAAGCCATGCAACAAGTGTTTCAAGGGCTACAACATATTCAACATTAGGTTCAAAACATTAAAGTTCTTTAACACATTACAAAATAGTAAGCATAGATTAATTCTAGGAAATCATGATCAACACAGCAGTAATTTCAGAATCAATGGAATCATAGCATGGGGAACAAAAAAACATATTAGACTATTTATAGGCTAATTTTTTTTAAAAAAAAATTAAATTTTACCTAAATTTAACCTAATATATAAATGGGATAGTACTCCCCCAAACTTGAGAAGAGCATTGTCTCTAAAGCAAAAAAGAAACAAGAAAAAGAAATAAAGAGAAAAGAAATTACATGTATATGCAATATGAAAAACTAAACTAAAAAAATTAGAACAAAAGAAAAACTAACCAGGGAGTTACTGGGAAGGTGGTTCCCAGATGATGATGCCCTTGTCCCGGAGGACTTGGTCTTCTTGGTAGGGCGGGAGGAGGCACCAGCTTCAGTATCTGATCGTCGTCTCTGCTACGTGGTGGCAGGTACAGGTGGAGCAGCCAGTGCGGCAAAGAGTTCAAGAGGCATCGAGGGAAACACCATTTGCTCGTCCGAAAGCAATTTCCAAAATAAACACTATAGCATCAAGTGTCTGGTTTGAACCAACAATAAATACAATTGTAGAGTGGTTCCGAGGGTTTGTGCTACAATTTTCGTGATAGAGGGTGATGATACAGAGTGGACAGGTAAAGGCACAACTTGGTCAGAGCCCTTTAGTTCCTCCACTTGCAATGGGATCAGTCTTGGGAGTGCATCAAAAATGGTGTGCCCCACCCATTGTTCTACTCCCGCCTTTACACAAAGTGTCGTGATCATGTCAGGGAAGAGTAAATCTTGTGGTTTACCCATTGATACAGCTCTCTTGACGATGTTAGTTGAATCAGCAGCGCATGGTATAGGCCACTTCCCTTGACGAGGGAGTCTAATAACAACATCATGCGGAGGGTAAAAGTTTCTCAATTTCAGTTGGGTAAAAAACGATTGTTGATGATATGGGCCCAAAATCGTGAATCTGGCTGAAGTTGCCGCAATTGCACCATTCTCTCATGTCCCTCTCCCCCAACCCATTTAGTTCCAAGAACACAAAGGTCATGCACAACTGTGGAATATGTTTTTTTAGTTGCAAGGATTGTGGATGTGGTGTGGGTATCATGGTGGTCAGAGAATTGGTAGTAGTTTCAATTACGCAGGCAGAATAATCCATTAACTTCCCTCTAACTTGTACCAGTAAATAGTAAAAGTTTGGGGGTATTTGATTAGTAAAGAGTAATGGGAAATGGTCCTTTTTCGTAGCTTTGTGCAACGTCTAGTTATCAATCCAGATCAACCATCTATTAACAGTTCTAGTTAGGGGGAGTTCATCAGCGTCGTTCTTGATCACAGTTATTCCTCTTTTCATTGGCACACAATGGACATGGCCCACCAATGAGCTATTCGAGATAGGATAGATGATTCCAACATCAAGCCATTAGATGATCTCATTCATTACCACAATTCTCATAATGGGATTGAGTCTCTGAGGTGGTTCTGTCGAGCTGTTGTGATCATCTGCAAGTAAAATCTTATGCATAGACAAAGCATGGTGTATACCCTTCAAGTCAGCAATAGTCCAACAAATAACTTTCTTATGTTGAGATAAGACGTTCAACAGTTTAGTTTCTTGCTCAGATATTAAGCTAGCAGATACAAGAACAGCCAACATATTATTCTCCTTAAATATGCATACTATAATTGTGGGGGAAGAGGTTTAAGATCACGTACTGGGGGATGCTCTAGCGATGGCTTGAGAGATATAAACTCAACATAATCGAAAGGTTCAAAAGACATGCTCGGTCTAGTGAGCACAACATTGGACTATTCAATCTCAACTTTACCTTCTTCAACTTCATGCATGGCCTCATCACAGTCAGCTTGCTCTGCAGCGCTAAGCACATTGCTCCTCATCATAAAAAGAGAAGAAACGCAAGCGCTCAAAATCCAAGGAGAAGATCAAGAAGAAACGCAAGGAAGAAAGGAGGAACAAGAAGAAGAAGCATCGATCTGCCTCCTCCTCTCAAGAGCCCTAAATGATTGAGTTAGTTTTTAATTTTTTAGGCATGCATATCATATAGTGTAATTTCATTTTGTTCTTTGTATTTTCATGACATCTGCATTGTAATTGTAATTGCATTTAGATTTATTGTCATTGCATTCTTCATTGTAACAACATTTTTCATTGCATTATGTTTTTGCATTGGAGACAATACAATCTTTAAGTTTTGGGGTATACACTTGGGAGTTCAAATGCACCCCCATTTCAAAAAAAAATCTAAACAAATGCAAGGTTCTTTGTTTGTTGAAAATATGTTTCTTGAATTCAATGTGTAAACCTTGAATCATTCTGGTTGTTGATGAATTGGTTGGATATATATACTAGATGACTGCATAATAGCTCTGAATAAATATATGTACTTGTTTGAATAAAGAATATCTAGCATCATCTCTTTGATTTTGGCTGAAATTTGCTATGTACAACTTGTGTTATATATGATAGTAGTTCTTATTATGTGTAAATAAATGGCATTACAATGTAAGTGCAATAATAGTAGCTTCAAAGGGGGGACACTCCTCTGCATGTGTTAGAAAAATGAATATGCCAAAAGGTTGTCGCTGCATGAGTGTTCCCCCGAAGCAATTAAGTACTTCCTAGGGTTCATTGCACAACATATTACTCCTCGGGGTTTAGGGTACATTCATTGTTCGATATCTCTCGCTACATAAAAAAGAGAAAAAGAAAAAGAAAATATATATTTATTGATATTTATATTTGGTTCTCAGTTGTATTAAATAAATGTTGATATGTGGAAGAAATCTAAGACGATAGGCATGATGCTTGGTATTGTTGAAATTCTTGTTCATATGTTTATGTTTGAGTTGTTAATACAATCTTTTGTCAAGTCGGTGCAGTTGATTCATTGTTTGGTTGAAATGATTCAAGTAGCTAGAATTTCTTTTAAATTTTGTTTAGACCTTGTTGCTTTCAATTTTACTTGAGGACAAGTAAAAACTCAAGTTTGGGGTGTAACAGCTCTCTAAATACATATTTTCCCTCAACTTATGAATTAAATTGTCCCCATATTAATGTTTCATGCATCCATTTTTGCATTTTTCATGTGTATTTTCTGCATTTTGTCTAACTCAATTAAAAGTAGCTTTTGTTGTACATATTTCTACCTTTTTGCTATGTTGTCGTTGTATTACTAATTTCCCTGTAGAGGAAGTTTCACCACTGCAGCCAGTTCGACACTGCAGTGGCCAACTGTCCAGACTGCCAAGGATAAGGACGAATATGCCAACTAGATTTTCTGTTACAACAAATTGTGTACGACAAGAAGTCCCGCAAATAACCTGAAGGACATGTGTCCTTACCTCAACAGCCTATAAAACAACACTTTTGGAGAAGAGAAAACATGACTCATGTGATATTCATTTTTTCTATCAATTTCAACCTTATGAGATCTCCTCCCATGGTGGCTTAAACTCCATTTCTAAAGTTCCAAGGCGAATCAAGACAGAAATATCCGAGAAAACGAGGATTCAAGTGATAGATCAAGAAGAAATATAAGTTATCTTTTTTAAATCTTTCAAGAGATAGATGTTTATTGGAGATTTTATTATATTGCTTGTGTTAATGATGATGGTTTAGCTCCTTAAGCTTTGTATGAACTTGTTTAAACTTTTCAGTTTAATATTCTATTCTTAGCTTTCTTCTTATTTCCATTGTTGGATCTGATTTTTGTTTATATGAGAGTGTTAAACATCATCGTTGACATTGAGATATGTGATGACAAGTCAGGTTAAAAAGCCATTACAACGAGAGTTGAATGGGGATACAACGAGAGTTGATCCACTTGTTGGAGGATTTGTAGTTTTGATGAACAACGAGAGTTGTGGTTGATCTATATCTTTGCATCTTCGGTTGAGATTCGATTGGAAGTTAATAAGCGATCTTTTTCTTTTACTTGTCAAATGAACCATCATATATTATTTCATTGTTGCATTTGAGGTTCTACCGAGCTGATCCGAAGGGTTCAAGATCTTTCCTTAATATTTATTTTACCTTATTATAATCGTTTGTTCTTACTATCACAATTGTTCTTGCATTTAATAATTTATTTCTCTCTTACAACTACCATTACACTTACAAAATTTTGAATTACAGAATTGCTTGTGGCACATGATAGTTCGACTAAATACCTATCCTAATGGGGATCGATATCCGACGTGAATTACCTGTCAACTATACATTCATCAAAGTGTTTTTGCTTGCAGAAATTGTGTGTCGATTATTCACCGATCAGGAGCAATTTCGAGGGAGAGTTCGCCTCGAATTTGTAACCCCCTCGATCCAGTCAAGCCAAAAGACCGAACCGAATGAGTCACAAGGGGAATATTGAAGTAAATCGGGAAGTTTACCTCCATAAACGGCCCTATTTTTTTCATTTTATATTTTCTAGATGCTCTTTAATACCATGTGTGATAAACATCACAGTGGAACAATTTGCATCTCAATAAGACATCATTTAGGGATTCAATTGCAAACAAACACATTTTATGGACCATTTTGTAATTATATCAAGTTACAAAGACTTCATCAATTTTAAAGTTACCAACCTTTAATTAAACACATTACATGCCTCTCTATCAAATTTTAGCTCAAAACAATCATCCAAGATCATTTAATTGCATCCACAACTTTTAAGGACTAAAACGTAAAGAAACAGAACTTCAGAAGATTCCAATAACCAACTTAATAGCTGGGTGTTTCGGTACAAGTTGGTCTATATCGAAACACCTATTTTGGAACAGGGTCAAGCGGCTCGAAGCTCAGGCCCGTATCGAAACACCCCCAGGGGTGTTTCGGAACAAGGAATTCTAGTAACAAAATGTATCGGAATAGCCTTTCCCTGTTCTGAAACCCTAACCCATTTCAGGCTCACCATTTTGGTACATGATCGAGTGTAACGAAACACATGGGCCTGTAATGACACTTTTTGATGGTTTTTCATACTTTTATCCAAACAAAAACATTCCAAACATACTTCAAACATGCATACAACATATTTAATGTAACCCCCTTAGCCCGGCCTAGACGGTTGACCCGAACTACGAAGATTACACGGGGAAAACCAAAGTCAACTCGAAAGTCAACATTGATTAACGACCTTTTTTTCTTTTTTTCTTTTCTAGATGCACATTAACCCTAAGTGAGATCCCATAAGACTTATTTGAAAAGGTCACAGCGATTGGATAGCATACAGGGACGCAATTGCACATAACACAAGTTTAGGGACCAAATTGAAAATTCTGTAAATTAGAAGGTCAAAACTGATTTTAAGGTTACCAATATGAAATTAGAAGGTCAAAATTCACATTACATTCTGTAAATTAGTCACATTCTCGATCGTCCCGATTCAACCTCTAAAACATCTAGTCCCAAAACCAGGTTACACTTAACATGTAAAACATGCACAAATCACATTACACAACATAAACCATTCCATGATGCATCATCAATTATATTGGCTTACAAATGATCATTAACAAGTTCACAACTCAAAACCACATATCAGATACACAGATTCAACAAGTGTCTACTCGACACTTCAAGCCATCTTAATTGGAATTGGTACGTTCACAACCAAAGGTACTTTATCAACCGGGTACAATTACAACCAATAAGGACACCAACCTTATCATCGGTTAGACGCTTAACCACTAACGAGAGATGGGACACCAACCTCATCGGTCGTTAGGGTGCTTGGAAGGAGACACGAGACACCAACCCCTCGACATCCAAGGTGACTTTTTATAGTGCACTCAATCTTATAGCCGGCTAACTATATCAGGTATCATTTACAAACCATTTTCACAACATCACTTGCCAATACAATTCACATTTTAGAACATACATCACTGTTTTCAAAGCATCATCAATTAATCATATTTCCAAGCATTAAACCATGCTTAAAATCATAAGTATATGACATATACTTGCAAGGATCACTTACCATGTGCATCCTTCATCATCGCATCATTAAAAACAGTAACCACATTCTTTAAACATGCTTTAACATTAGGTAAAACCATTAAATCAAAATAGTGCATGAAACAACACATAATAGCACAATCCGAGGGAGAAATTCCTTTCACTTACTTCCAAACTTAGTTAAGAATTTCAAGCTTGCCAATAAGTTCCCAAATCATCTTTAAAAGCATCTCAAAACTGAAATACATGTTCTCACTCACCGACACGCGAAATCTTTGTTAGCCAACGCGAAACCAAGCATCCGAAGCTCACGAAACGCCACCGATTGCTTTTGATACGATCTCCTATGTTTATACCACATAAAAACAGAGGATTAATGCATCACAATGCACTAAAATCTCCATCAAACAAACCTACCACGTTGCTCTACCCAAAAACACCAAAACGCCTATCCGAAACAACTGAAAATACCTTTGATTGCACTACAAACTCAGCCCAGCCAAAACCTAACACTTCCATCCATTTTTAAATATCAATTAACATCCATAAACCACTTATTTGCATCCTTATATCTCCAGCAACTACAATTTTACATTTGCACCACAAAAACCTAAATCTACTAACCTAAACAACTAGAGATCCATCTTGATTCAGGATTAATATGTTGAAAGCTTTCTTTTAACATTATTTAACATCCAAAACCTTATTAAGATCAATCATAATTCATCCAAATAAGATCCAATACGAAAATCATTCAAAATCGTCATTTAAGATTGATTTAACCATTTTTATCAAATCAAACATGAAACCTTGTTATGAAAAAATAATTAGAGAGCCAAATACTTGGGAATTTCAATAAAGAACCTTGATTAGAGGAGTTGAACGAAATTTACCTATAATCCTTACATATTCCTTCAATTAGCAGGATTTTGTTGAAAACCTTCATAGATCCTTTGATATAATTGGAGGAATCACCAAGGAAATCATTTGAAAATAAAAAAGAATTGGAAAGATGAAAATCTCTAGAAGTTATGAGAGAAAAGAGATGTTTGGCTGAAGAGAAAAGATATAAAATGGAAGTTACGTCAAAAATGAATTTGTGAAACAAAATTCCCTTTTAATAAAACACTATTTAATCTTTATAATAAACCATAATTAAAATGTGCTCAGTTAAAGGAATAGCTGATTATTTTTAACTTAGCTCCCTAAAGATTCTAAGTTTCGGCCCTCTTTCAAAACAGTCCTTTAAAAATAGTTGTTACACTTTTACAATTTAGTCACCAAACCAAAATGTCCCTCGTCCAAAAACCATTTTCCGAAATTGACTTCTCCAATCTATTTTATATATTCAAAGAAGACTTTAGGAATTTTCTCATGATTTTATCACATTCCGAACCATACTTTCCCTGAGCCACTCCCGAACTAACCCAGATCTCTAGCTTAGGTTCTACGGGCCCTAAACCATCTTTAAAACTCCTAGGCACAAAACTGGGGTGTTACAGAATTGTTGAGATGTGAGTTAGTTGAATAATGCCGGAGTCGAGGATATGTCCTCCTCTAGAAACTTGAATGGCACCTTCCTTTTGTATAGTGGTCGTTCTGAAGCCTTCGGATACATTACGAAGAGTTCGCGGTAGAGAATTTTCACCGTTATGCATGAATAATGTTTGTGATGCGGGTATGGATAACTCACTCTCAAAGTCGATCAATGGATGCACGTAGGTTGGAGGACCCTTTGTTTACTTAAAAGAGTCTTGTTGATACTTGGAAAGTATCATCGCTCTTCTCAAAGGCATTTCTCGGAGATAGTGGACTTTGGATCTCACTAGTTCGCTTGAGTGTGACTGAAGTTAGATGTTCTACATGTTTGATAGAGTTACCTTCTTTAGAGTTGTTGCACCTTAGAAATTGATTTGAATAATCAAGCGCGACGCTAGCTTGTAATGTCGAGAGTTGTACTCGAGGCTTCAAGACCTCGAGGGAATCTAACCTTTGGTAATGAGAGTGTTGAATCGTTGCCTTTTACCGTAATTTTCGTAGTGGTAATTTAGATAATGGAATAATGGGGTTGTGAGACATGTTTGACCGTTCGATAGATGTCAATGTGGATGGTTCAACACTTGAAGAGCTTTCGGACTGTCAAGGTATTCGTTTATGCTTGATGGAGGAGTCGTCGTGATTTCTTCCTTGTTAGGGATGTGAGTGGATATTAAGGTAAGGTTGAGTTGGCCGTTGGTGCCCGTTGCTCTATTCGAGGGATACTGACTTATTTGAGAAAGTCAAAGGTTCAGTTGCAAGGGTGTAACTCAAATGAGGTTTCTTTTGTTTGAGCATTTAACCCAAGGGTGAACCGGACTTGTTTTCTAAGAAGAAGTTGGTTCATTTAAATTTTGCATGAACCATCAATACTTGCTATGTTACAGTGAATAACTGTTATTCACCTCCTAAGGAGGATGGCTTGTTAACCGATTGTTGAGTGCACGTTTATTTTCGAAGCTAGATCGAGAATGGAATGCTTATGGTTAAAGTGTTTAAGAATAGTAATTTCTAGATGATCTTCGGAATAAGTTTTTCTCTCTCTAAGACGTGTTGTAGTTGAGGTTGATGTCTGCATTGACGTACGAGAGGTTTTAGGATGTCAGGATGGACCACTATATTGTCTCCCAAATATTAATTTGATGCTTCGCGTGACACGTGTGAATGTAAGAGGATTATGTAATTATAATTGTTAACAAGATATTTACCCAAATGCCCTCATGTGTGGGAGAGGCTAGTTACTGCGTGATCAGTTAAAGAGACAAATTGTTTGAGACTTCGTAAATAATTTTTATAAGTATCACAGTTTCCCTGGAACGAGCCGAGGAACATTAATGGATATTTGAGCTTCTCGAGACTACTTATTTGTGACAGTCGTGCTAACACAATTAGTGTCAAGAATTCGAGATCATTGTGGATGTTTTGTTATTTTGACAATGGTGTATTTTATGTGAAAATATGGAATGTTAGGTCGTCCCTAACATCGAGAAAATTTGAGTACATGACCACTAGGGAATTTGAGGATGGGGCTGTGATGTGAATTGAAGTAATTGAGAATTTTTGGTCATGTGATCAATCACCCACTAAATAAAGTGAACATAATACGTGATGGATTTTACGGAGTTAGTTTGGGTTAGAGTATCATGTTGCCCATGTGGAGAAGTCAAGGATGGCAAGTAACGGTCGTGTAAGGGAGTACCGATATTAACTCCATGTGGTACTTGTACTCGATTCATCTAGCGTCGGTACTGATCCGTCAGTATCGGTACTCGTGTTTTTCATTAGTTAAGCTCCAAGTTGAGGAATGGTTAACTTTGAAAGCCATTAGATGTAACATCTAATTTTAATTAAGCGGGTACAATATTGAAGTAGGAGATCCTTCGAGTATGGTACAAAGGTCAATATGTGGTATTTTTTCCGGGGTGACAGTTGCACTATCTCTCGTCGTACGTTTTGGGAGATGGTAAAGAAATTAAGTGAGTTTGCTGATGAATGTTTGACCACTACTAGTTGGGAGTCAACCATCGAGTCCTTTAGAGTTGTTTGGGATGTTTTGAGATTTCGTTCAGTAGAAGTAGATAAAACGGTCGTGGATTCTTGTAAAAGATTTTTGAGTACACAACTTTGGTGGGGTCGCATTTTGAATAATGATAGCCTTCTTGGTGAGCATCACATGTGTATCTTTGGTAAGAACAGAATACGTCTGGAGGGTTCACTTGGACTGAGCATGGTTGGGTCGTACGACGCTTCAGTGTGTACACCTCTATCTCTCGTTGTGAGGTTCAAGTCCTTAGTGAAACTCTCATTTTGTGAGATTTCACGTGATGACAGATTCTGATGGGTGTTTGGATAACATCTTTTAAGATACGATATAGTTGCGACATGACCCTTCCTGGCATGGAACATGGTTTGTGAAAGCTATGTTAGTAACACAAGTTAATAACGGGCCGAGAGTTAAGCTATGTTAGTGTCTTGTACTAGACAAGCAAGTAATTTGATAAAGGATATTATTAGAGTTAGGGTCTCCTTTAAGGAGTCACCGTGAGAGGAATCGTTTTGTTTTATTTGTAACGGTTGTTTAACCTCCTAATCCTTTAAGTTGTGGAATGATTTTGTTGTACATCAACTTTTGGGTTCTACCTTATAAGTTAAGTTTCTTTGATGACGTATTTGTGTGATGTTTTTAACGGGGTACCGTTGGGTTTTTGCATGTAATCTGTAATGTACCAGTACCTTGTTTGATGTTGTATCGATACGAGTCTACCCATATTGATACTCGAGGAAATTTAAGAATTCCAATAAGGTACTTTAGTATTGATACACGTGTTATTACCGGTACCAGGGGTACCATAATGATACTCGTGTTCGAGTACCGGTACCCACTTAACTGAATAACCTATAATTCTAGCTAAAGATGGGAATCGAGGTACAAGATTAATGGTTTAATTAATGTCTTAATTAATGTGAAAATATGGATAAATGAAGATAATAAATTATATTAATTATATGCTCTTCCATAATGTATTAACAACTCGGTAATGTAAAATTAATGATGTGTTGACATTTAGCATCACTAGGGGATCCTCAGGATTGTTGCTTGTATGTCGGATAGACATTTGATCGGTTGATTCATTTGATTGATGGGATCCAGATACCGAGAAAAAGAGCGTTGCAACACCATGGTTAGAGATACCGAATGAAGGTTATTGATGTTGTGTGACTCGGGCCTCACTGGAAGATACTCGAGGGGGGATTCAAAGTATGGGTGTATGTTTTGATCTTGTGTGACCGACCTTACCCGAGGAGTGTATGTTCCCAATGTTGTGTGTTCGCGGGCTTCACTATAGAGTTGTTGTTGTTGTTCGTGTGTGTGTTTTTTCCTAGATGGTCTGATGAGATCTCAGGTATGGTTGGGCCTTGTGTGCCACGTATGAGGATTTCTATGATGTTAACATGTGTTTAGGAGACTAGTGGTAGCCCCACATGTTTATTCATCACTTCTAATTGCTCGTACTTGCTTGCATGCTTATGTTTATGATTAGCATGGAGTATAGTAGAGTAGATGTGTACCACTAAGCTTTGTAAGCTCAACACTTGAAATTGTTATTTACGTGTGCAGGTTGATCATTGGATTGCGGATTGAGGAGCATTATCAGTACAGGATTCCAGCAAGCGGTGAAGACCAGAGTACAACACTAGTATTTAGTGGGTTACATATTCGTAGGACTTTAGGTGGTCGAGTTTGTAACTCTTATTTTGGAATTGTATTGATCAAGTCATATGTTTAAACTTTTTAAATTAAATTGGAGCTCCTTTGTAACGATTTAATCACTTTTCTATGTTTTCAACTGTTGGATTTAAATGTTTTTGGAATATATTTTATTTGGGCGTAAGGCCTCCATGTGACATCCTGGTTTAGGGTGTTACAACTGTCAAAAAAAATTAAAATAAATAAAATATCTATTTTAAACATTATTTTTAAAACAGAAAATAGATAGTGATATAAATGATTACAAATGACTAATTTTACTAAAAATCACTTTAAATAACGCCTTTCTAATGAAAATAGCGTTCAATTTATTAGATTGCAAGGATGCATTGTGGGTACGTTTCCTTTGAGCTAAGTATAGGTATTTGGATAGGGTGTCGTTAGTACTGCACAGCCAAAATTGTTCTCGTCTTTGGCACAGGCTTAGAATGGTGTGGGATGATGTGCGTCAAAAGGTTACATGGAATATCGGACATGGTAGAGATGTTGAGTTTTGGTTTGACCCTTGGATAGTAGACATCAATCTTATTGTCGAGCATGTCCATCCCAATGTTGCGGTTAACCTGCCTCGGGTGTCAGTTGCCGACATGATATCACATACGGTCAGTTGTCGCGTTACATTTTGTTGTATGTTACAACAGTTAAAGGGCCAATTTTTCACTTTAACAGAGATACAATGGGTTTGAACAGTAGGTCGGCTAATAAATTTAATGTTAATAAGTATATTTCCTATGATTATGATCTTTGTCGAATCTTGGGGGTGCTATTTGTAGGATTATCCATAAACACCGTGGCTTGCAGCAGGTTCACGTCTTTCTATGGCTTGTATGTAATGATCATCTTATAACTAATGTAAAGAGAGTGTGGCGTCATTTTATTTTGAATACCCTTTTCGGATTTGTTAGGCATATTCGGAAGACAACAATCACATTCTATGGCGGTGCCCTTCAGTTATTTCGGTTTGGACTTTATTGATCAAGCCGGATCAGTTGGGGAGTTCTTTTCCTTGGGTATCCATTATTGGAGAGGGTTGAATCTCACCGAGTCAGAACATTTTGTCCATGATTCGGAAATTGGAACTTGTTGTTTAGTACGGTTGTATGGAATTTATGGTGCCACAGAAACTCGATTGTTTTTATTGCCCTATGGACAAGTGGGGTTTGGTTCTGGACCAGAGTCGATGGTTGCAAGGTTTGGCTTCACATACATTAGTAGCGACACCAGTTAAGCCTACGTTGTATTCATCTTTTCCACGTAGGATGACTTTTTGGTCCCCTCTGAACCTTAAATGTATCAAACTAAATACTGATGATGCACGTCGATGTGTGGATGGTTTTTGCGTCTTGTTGTGTTATCCTCCGTGACTATTCTGTTACTTGGCTTTGGGGTTTTCTCAATTGTGGATGTGGAATTATGTAGCATTTTCGTTAGGTTGTTTTTTCTTGGGAGAAAGGTTATCGACGAGTTGTCCTCGACCTTGATAGTATGAATGCTCTTCGGTTACTTCATTCTGACTCGATTAGCCAGGGAGTCCACTTTATTGTTGCACCTTCATGGTTTGAGATAGCGTGATTGGGCCGATCGTATGCAGCATGTTTGCCCGAGAGGGGAACAAGTTGGTGTATGCCCTTTGCAAAATTTATAGTGCATGATTATCTTGAGACCATACATAATGGTTCATTTCCTCTTGCCCTTGTTCTTCTGCTACAACAAGATGTTATGACTCCAGCTATTAGGATCTAGCTTTTGGTTAGTACTTATTTTGACGAGATTCTCTTGTAATTGTTTTATGTGTTTATTATTATGTGTACTTTTTTTCATCGACTAACTTTAGGGATGTTTTTTAATGAGTTATATGATAATAACGCCCTATTCGTTGTAAAAAAATATAGGGTTCTATTTTTTTTTAAATTAGTTTATTATAAAAAACGGAAAGACAGCGCAAGCGTGTAATAATATTATTAAATGGTTTTATGAGTTTTTTTTAATACATGATACATAACAATAAGGGTTATTTTTTCATACACAAGTTGTGTAAAAAACTACACAACTCTTCATATTTAAGCTACAAAATCTAAAACTTAAATCCCTAGCCTAAACACCCTAAACCTAAACCTTAAACTCAAAATTCTAACCATAAACCTTAAATTATACATCCTACAACCTAAAGCCCTAAACCTTAAACTGCAACCTTAAATTCTACTCAAGCTTGTGTATCAAAGTATTTTCCTAACAATAATCAAAACAAATATATTTCATATCCATTTAAGCCATTGATTTTATTTTTTATAAATTATATTTTATTGAAAATAATTGTTTATTTAAATTGTATTTTCAACTAATATATTATATTTTATTAAATTTAATTACAATGCAAAGGGTTTGGTTCGAATCCCTTCCTTAAAGATAATTTGTTTTACTTTTTATAATGAGACCACATTAAAAGGGAAAAGTTACAAGAGAGTCTCCTCAGGCCAAGATGAACATTAAACGGCCAATCCATCGAACATGAAAGAGCAAGAGTTTTCCTAGCCACTCAGTCGGCAACTTTATTGCCTTGCCTTGGGAAAAAGAGAAAAGAAAAAGAAGAAAAAGAAAGAAGAAAATGGGAGATTATCTTCCTCGATGGCTGCCATCTTCCTAAAGAAAGTGGTTTTGGCCTTTAGTCGATTGATGATGCCAAGGTTGTCCGATTCAAGAATAGTACTGAAAAAGCATTCCTTGACCACCAACTTAATACCAAGACACTGAGCTTGGGCTTCAGCAACATCGACAGAAGATGAGGGAATCAGATTAGAGTCACCTCCACATATGGATCCTGAGTGGCCCCTAGCAACAACTGCGATTCCCACATTTCCCCCGTTTCTCGGGATAAAGGCGTCATAGTTGATTTTGATGGTATAGTGCTCTGGGGGCCATTGGTCCTTTCTTACACCACCAGTCATAGGGGAGTTCCTATTAATCACTCGATTGGCCTCTATAAAATCCCAAAGGGCATGTTTTGCATTATGCCAAGTGTCCACTAGTGACTCAATAGATCCTTAGAAGACATACCCATTTCTCGCCTTCCAAATCGACCAACAAAGGAAGGCAATCAACTCACAACCATCAAAGTCCCTTTCAGTGGTCTTGAGCTTAATGATTTGTTGTTACCATTTCCCAAATCCCGGAAAGCCACTATGATATTGTCCTGGATCAGTCTACCATTCACAAAGGTTGATTGAGAGGGTGGGATATTATTAGGAAGCCATATTTTCAACCTCGATGCAAGAATCTTGGTTATGACTTTCAGAGAGAAGTTGTAGAGGGTAATCGGTCTGAAGTGGTTAATATTAATCGGGTGCTTTCTTTTAGGGATCGGCACAATGTTGGTTTTGTTAAGCTGCGGATCGAGATCATTAGTGCGAAAAAAATGTTCAACCATTAGAATGAGATCAACTTTGATATTGTTCCAGAATGAGTGATAGAAAGAACCCGAAAACCCATCCGGACCTGGGGCTTTCAGCGACCCCATACTAAAGACTGCTTGTTTTATCTCTTCTTCGGAAACCTGGCCGCATAAGCATCTATTCATTTCCTCCGAGAAAACAACAAGGATAAAGATGGAAAGGCCTTCCAGATATATTAATGGTTCTTTGGTGTAAATCTTTTGGAAGTGCTCTTGAAGGAGAGATGCAATACTTGTAACACCCCTCGCCCGAGTTAGGAGCGAGGAGCGTTACCGGAAACGAAAAACAAAACAAAATTCTGAAACAAGAATGGATTCACATTAGCAACCATAATAAACACATGCGGAAAGTGGGCTAACAAAAAAATTTCTAATACAACAAGGACTAATTAGTTTCTTAACTATATCAAGCCTTATCAATTTTACAAACCACTTAAAACTTTTCATGCCATCTTATTAAAGATCTGATTCGTTACTAACGATTGCAACTTTAAAGATCCACTTTTATCCTATTCGAAGTATTAGGCTATTCAAGTTATCAATTCTATTAAACATGTTTTTCAGGGTTACAAATTGATTCTAATTAGAGAAATTATCTTAAGCATGTCGAATAGTCAAGGTCTTTTAATTACACTACCATTTGAACAAGCCTACTTATTCACTCTAGGTTATTTCGAAATATGTTAAACATTACAATGTATCACTAGTTAATAAAATCACCATTAACATGCAAACCATACATGATCAAACATACTAACATAATAACCATTCAATAAGAATGCTTGGATTAAAAAATACCATTCTAGCAAGATGCTCCTTAAGCCATGTCAAGCTATCATACCATTTACAAAAAAAGAACCATTGCGTGGCTACTAAGCTTGAATTACATATTTACAACAAAAAGAATGAGGCTTACAAACTAATTACAAAACATGTTACTAGCCTCCAAACTAGCAATCAAGGAGCATATAATAAGTTCAAACACCATCGGAGATTAAGACTATAACCAAGAAAAATGAGATGAACATCTAAACATATTTCCAAGCCACCATCTAGGAGTCTAAAAACAAGACTTAGATCATACATTTTCTTGACTTGTGATTTGCTCCGATCAGAAGTGCTAGTTTTAACTCCAAGCTATCCTGCTATTTGGGAAGAAGGAAACAAAGGAGCGTTAAGTACAAAATTGTACTTAGAGAGGTAATGCTAAAACTAAATTCATTCTTTAAATAACTTATAATCATCCTTTAGGTTACTTAGCTAGGCTTATTAGCACACAAAGTATCACCTAACTAAGCTTAGCATGCTCAAATCTCAAAAAACTTCATACATCTCATGAACAATCATTCATAGCATAAGGCCATACATCATTTCAATTTACAACATGTTTATCACCATGTTTCACATTCGAACAAGCAAGAGTCATTCCAAACATATCATTGAATTATCAATCATTCATGAGCAACTCATAGAACATATTAAGCATGTCATTCGAATAGGATCATTATCCATTGTCCATAAATCAAACATTTCGAACATACCATATTGCATGATAGTCTCCTTCAAAGGGACCAATGTCCACATAGCTCAAATATCAAACATTTCAAGCAGATCAGATTACATCATAATCTCATTCGAAAGGACTAATGTCCACAATGCCCATAAATCAAATATAAATCATATCATAGCATGTTAATTATTATTTCATTTATCCACTTCATAAGCTTCTGATAATCATCTGCATTTTCATTAATTTGCCCTAGGTAGAGTAGAAGGATTAGGTAAACAAGTCAATAGGGGTACCAAGTACCAAACAGGGGTTGCCTAAGCAACAAGTTAGGGGATGCTCAATAGCATCAATGTGTCTTAGACACCAAGCAAGATCTCATTTCATCAACAAGTTCGGAGAGTGCATGATAGCTATGCTATTACCTCTATATTTATGCCTCTTTGCTATAGCAATTGCTTGTTTTCAAGTGCATTACATTGCATGTAGGCTGCATTTTTAGTATATTATGGGTGCTTTTTAAATTATTGTTCGTGTGGAGTTGGTGCTGCGTGGAAGGTAGTTTGTGGTTGTTTGTGTGCAAGATGACAGAGCAGAATGCGAGGAAAGAAGCAAGGAACAAAATGCTATAGCAAAGGAGGAGAAAGAAGGCTAGCTGGCGCACGATAGTACAAACACGTGAAGTGCAGGAAAGGACACCTGACACTGTCAAACAACATTATGCAGCAACCGCACTCCTTCTGCAGACCGTCCCTTTTGTCCCCTGGTGGACAGAGCTTGTCGGAGGATATTCATTGGGATCCCCAAAGAGATACCAAGGCACCAAAACCCTATAAGACCACCCCCACTATATAAAGGCTTCATCTCTTCAAAGGCAAAAAAGGAGGCGAAAGGAAGGAAAGAAAGGAAAGTGTGCAAGAGGAAGCACAACAAGAGGGGAGAAGCATTTCACCGTTGACCAGACTAGGGTGTCCTTCATCAGGGAGCTCGAGGCGTGGCCTCTTCGTCCTCTTATGAGGCGGTGAGCCTAAGGCGGTCATGGCAGTCCATTGAGGAACTGGGAGTTTTTCTTTCCTTTTTGCTATATCATTTATTTATCTGGATGTTTGTATGATGATGATACGTTTGATTATTGCCCAGCCATGAACTGTTTTAGATGGCGTTCGTTTTTTTGGATGATACTCTGTTTATTTTCTTAATCTCATGTTAATGTTTACTGTTCTCTCTTGATCATTGCTTTGTTTATGACGTGCTTAATTTCCTAACGTTGTAAGAGATTAGGGTTGCTAGTGCTTTCAGATATAGGCCCTACCTTGAGCGCCTTCGAGAGTTGGCCTTTCTTTAGGAACAACCTAGGGTTGTAAGAGATTAGGGATGTTAGTGCCTCGAGAGACAGGCCATTCCTTATGATGCCTTCGAGTGGTGGTCATTCCCTAGGTACAGATGGGGGTAGTGATTAAGAGAGTAAGCCTTAGCCAATAGTGACAGTTAGAGTAGTGTGTGACAACCTTCGAGAGAGGGTCATTGCTTTAGCATTAGCTAGGGGGAGTGATCGAAAGAACTAGCCTTAGATCTTCATAAACAATGGAGTAACTACCAAGGGGAAGGACTCCAACCTACCTTAGAGATAAGTGATTGGTTTAAACGTCTAAGAGGGATAAATATTAGGAGAGTTAAGTGTTTAGAGTTAAGCCGAGAGGTACTGTTGTAGTATTTTAGTCTCCTAGTCTTCTTGCTAGAGATAGTTTTGAAGCAGCCTTAGTAAATCCCGCTGAGCATAGTGGAGAGAACTAGGATTCGTTAGCAGTGTTAAGAGACTTCAGAGGATTATCCTTCATGAGCTAGCTAGCCATTCCGTAGAGAGCTTCGTATCCAAGAGAGGACCTATCTGTCATTTGATTATCTCTTCTATGTTTGCCTGTTTTGCTATAGCATTTTCCCATCCTTCATTCTGCCTCAGCATACTCACATTACAATTTGGTTACTATAGCAATTTGGATAGGAAAACAGTGTTCACCTCCAATCCCTATGGAGACGATACTCACTCATCACTTTATTACTCGTTTGACGTGTATACCTGCACCATTTGAGTATCATTTATAGCACTGCAAGATCGCGCAACAGTACACTAGGTACTAAACAGGGGTTGCACTAAGCAACAAATCAGGGGAGCTCAGACTCTAGGCATGGCTTTATACCTAAGGCCTCTAATCGACCAAGGGCTTTATAATCTTTCCAATTATCACACATTTCAATTATATCAACCATTAATTAATTTATCACATTAATATTGCATAATTTAAGATACATGCTTATCATAACATGTAATTTCACAATTTCATACAAGTCATGCCAAATAGTTTCATATTACATTCGATCATCATCAATACTTTAATAAAACAGCAACATCTCATGCATTTACAAGCTCATATCACATAGCAATTAAGTCTCACAAGGGCAGTCCACAATTTCATATAATCAAGGCATTAACAAGGATTCATTTCATGCTTCCATTTCTATATTAGCCTCCTTCCCTTACTAAACAAGTTACCAATTTTGAATTAAGTCCAATTTATGCATAACATATAAATTACATAAAGAAAATAGGTTGGTTAGGACACTAGTCCCAACCCTAAAACAATTACACTCACAATACTCCTTTAAGCTTGATCTTTGATTATAATGCCTTTGTTTCTCCCCTTGGATTGACCAACATTTGCCTCCTCCAAAGATTCTTCACAAATTTGATCTTAACACTCAAACACAAAGCATATACAAACCATATCAGAGAACAATTCAATCACATTAACTCTTTGACACAATTACAAACATTAACCTTCAAAACTGTTTTTCATTTAAATAGTTGGAGGATCAATTACCAATTTGACCATAACCTCTTACTCACTAATCCAAATTCCACTTATCATACACTCTTAGAAAGGTAATAAACTCAGTTTTCCAACCATATAAATCCCATATTTTTATCTCTTTTGAGTTAATATAGTTTAATACTTAAACATAACCATTTTAACAATCCTGGACAGCTTGTACTGCTTAACTCCTTTAATCTATAACTTCTAACTCACATACTGGAATTCAATTCCGTTTTCTCTCAATGCTAATAGACATTCTAAAGTTCATACCATAAAGATATCAGCTCAAAATACATTATATCGTATTTTTTTATGAATTTTCAAAGAGACAGCTCAAGGCTTAGATTTTCTGGACAGCTTATTCCTTATACACTTTAAATTTCAATTTCACCTATTTACCTCACTTTATTCCCAAAACCATTTATAACATGATATTTAATATCCTTTAACATCATTTTTAAGTCCTTGGTAATTCTTATAACTAACAGAAAAGTCCTCAAATTTCATGAAATTCCAAATTAGTCCTATTCTCATGCTTCAAGTGACTAGCTTCCTTAATTCACCAAATTAGGCCATTTTAAGTTCAGTTCAAGTCTCTATACTTATTCTTACATGATCCAATGATTCTGAACTCTATGTTAAGTGCTAAATTTAATGTAATTCAGGTACTTGAATTTATTGATTTTAATCAAAACAGTCCCTAATTCCATTTTATTATACTACACGTCCAGCTTCAATCCCAATCAAAATTTTCCTATTCAAGTTCATTTTTACAGAAACCTATGGCTTGTTCCTTATAGAATTTTCATTTTTCTAAAATTTTGTCCTAATGGAAATTTTCCAGTTTGGTCCCTAACTATCTCAAACTTTCAATTTAATTCAAAACTCTAAACTTTTCCTCAAAACAATTCCTTATTACCCGGTTCACTAATTTACATCTAACCATTCGAAAATTTTAGCATTTCAACTCATTCTAATCACTATAATTCCAAAAATATTCATGCTTAAATTAACTTAAAAATTTACATAAGTAATTTGCTTATATTCGAACAACTAAGAGAAGAAGAATAAAGCACTTACTTCTTAAATTTGCAATCACTAGATAACATCTCTTCTTCCTAGCTCGATTTCATCAACATGCATGATTTTTCTTCTTCCATTAAAGTAAAATTTCAGAATTTTCTCTCAAGCTTTCTTTCTCCCTTTTCTCTCTAAGTTCACAGCGGTACTAGGAAAGGTAGGAGAAGGTGGACATATTCCTTAATTTGGGGATTATGTTGGTTTATTGATTTACCCAAATGCCTTCCCCTTGTCTTCTAATCTTGCTTTTGACTAAGGGCAGCCAAAAGAATCATGATATTTAGCATGCAACTTATATATTTTATTTCATCTTTAATTTGGTCACTAATCAAGGACATATATAATTTCAGTATTTTTGTAATTTGGCCCGATTTTCACTAAGTGGTTCATATCCAATCTAATTATTTTAACTCACCAAATCTATTAGTTTGATCATGTTATAATTAAATTAGTAGTCCAATAAATTATGATCTTGACTCACTCGATTCATTCCTTCAATTCGAATACCCAATTTTTTTTAATTTCGAGTTAATACAATAATTGCTAGTTGAAGGAAGATTCAGGGACTAAATTAGATAAGTTGATTAATTGTGAACTTAATTGTTTTCAAAGAAAAAATAAATACTCTAATTTAATAAGTTAAATTCTAGGACGGAAAGGTGGATGTTACAATACCATTGTCATCCTCGATCCATTCTCCAAAAGAATTACTAAGCCAACAAATTGAATTCATTCTTCTATTATGGATAGTCGTTGCATGGAAAAATTTAGTATTACTGTCACTTATCTTGAGCCAGTCCAGGCGAGCTCTCTAATGCCAATGTCTTTTTTCGCTTTCCCACAACCTATACAGTTCTTTTTCGATCCCTCTTAGCTTCTCCATCTCATTGCCTGAGAGAAGCTTCCCTTGCATCTCGTATCTCACTGAAGATGTCATATGTCGTTCCCTTATTTCTCCCATACTTCTCTTTTATCCATTTGTTTAGTTTTGTCCTCGTCCTCCCGAGCTTGACCCCAAAAGTCGTGTGATTGTTCAATACGTTTTTTCTTTCTCATTCTTCCTTCACCTTGTTATGGCACTCTTCTTCCATAAGTTATTTATACTCAAATTTGAAATCTTTTTAACTTTCTTTTTCGTCCCATTGAGGAGAAAGATAAGTGGAGCATGATCTGATACGATGGCTGCATCTAGTAGGGAAATCGCTCTAGAGAATTGCGAACTCCATTCAGCAGATGATAGAGTCTGGTCTAATTTTTCAAGAATCGCATCCGTTTCACTTCCGCAGTTCGACCATGTAAACACTCCTCCCTTGGAGGGAATTTCAAAGAGACTTTATTTCTCCAGAAAATCAAAACACATTCTTTCCAGCGAAGGGTCAAAATGGGCCCCTCCCTCTTTTTCTTCAGGCCTGGCCACAACATTCGAGTCTCCGATGATGCATTATTTCTCGCTTACCCCACATCTGATTCTCGCAATCATTTCCCATAACACCTATTTTTCATCATGATATGGGGTTCATATATGAATGTATAGAACCAGTCCTCATTTCCACTCATAGAAATATGTGTCTATGAAATTCTTCCCTAACATGAGGATATTCACGCTACATTTACTCAGCCACCAGACTGTAAGGCCACCCGACGTACCTTCTGGATTAACATAGAAGGCGTTGTCGTATTTCATTTTCATTTGATTTTTCCCAAGTACTTTTTTCTGCTTAGTTTCACTCAAGAAGATAATTCATGGGTGCTGTTTAAAGTTAGCATTCTTCAATGCTCTAACGGTTTTCCTATTTCCATGACCGCAAACATTCAATGCCATCACCACGATAATCAAAGGAACAAAGAACAAGCTCGCTCATAAGAGAACCTAAAACAGCCGAGAGCTTCCACCTTTAAATAAACATGCAACAGAAGCACCAGAAAGGGGAGAACAAGAGTAATCGAACAAGAATACAACAACCAAACGGGTTCGTAACAGAAATTAAAGACAGAGCAACAAAAAGAAGACCAAGAAACCAGAGGGCAACCACTCAAAAACCACAAAACAAAGGCCAAGATTCAAGAGAGAAAACACTCTTTCAAACACTAGAAAAAGGGAGAAATCAGACCTAGTAATCGTTCGTGAGATTAGCTCGCATTTGTTGGCTACTAGATTGACCATGGAAGTGCAAACCCCAACTGAGTACCCTATTCTGCCACTAACAACCACAACGGAAACAAACAAGCCACTACCAGCAGGAGAGCAAACCATAAGGCAACCTAAAAATAAGTGGGATGAACCGCGCAACACTCCTGAGCAGAAAACGCAATCAAAAGAACCTCCTGCCACTGGTGGACACACCAGGACCTTCCGAATGTCTTGAAAACCGGGAAAGCGCGACTCCAATCTGAGGGGATACCCGCTCAGCAAACATGAGACTGATCGAATGACCACCAGACCAAGATTGAGAGTGAAAATCCAATAACATTAAGATTTAGGGTTTTTCTGTCAGCGCATGGGGCACGTTCTTTTTTTATATAATCTGTTTTATTTTGTATTGGTAATTTAGTATAACGTAAATACAGATTTGGTGACAATTTCTCAAATTTTGGTCTTAGCTCAGTGGCTAAGCAGCAGGACACATGTCTCTAGGGTTTAGAGATTGAATCCCCTCACTTGTAGCTCATCGTTCATTTTTAAACGGTGATAACGTTTGTGACTATTTTAACAAAAAATAGTTTGATGATCAAAACATAAATAGTTCAATAGTTCGATAACTAATGGTGTAGTTTATCTTAAATTTTAAAGCAGACAATTCAAATATAGTTTTAAAAAACACTTTCTCTATAGCACTTTTTAAAAGCAACGTAAAATTTGAACTAAATCTGAGTTATGGGTTTGTTTTTCCAATGTAAGGTATTTTCAATTCCTATGCAAGTAGTTGCACCTCTAGGTTCTAATTCTTCTGGTTTGTCTCGTGAGTAAACGAATGCCTTCTCGTGCAGAAGAGTTGTTAGAATATACTGTTCATACACGACCCTTATTTGTGATTATAATGGGTCAAAATATGTGGTTAGTATTATAGTTTTGAAAAACAAATGCAATTTAATATTTATACTATAAAATGCAAGTAGAGAAAGATGAAGATCAACCCATGCATACAAATGCCAGCCAAAACCAGAGAGCATGACCAAAACTTTGATATGATAACAGAGAGAAAAGGAAGAGAGAGAGAGGTAGCTGCAACCAGCCTAGCCTACAACTTGGATCACCAGCCTATCTTATTAATGTTCATTGACATTCAAGTTTCATAACAAAAACCGTAACGAAATAATTGGATCCATTAAAATCACAGGCAATGATTCCTTGATAAATTCATAGAATTATTATGGTTGGTAGGAGAAAACTGCTAACAACCCCTCCCACACCTCCGTCCCTATGTGCAATACGTTATTTCTTCTTTCTTTATCCTTTTTACGCTACTTGTAAAAAATTGGAAATAGTCTATCACTCAATGATTTTTTTATGCATAGTTTATAAATTGAATTGATATAGGTATAGTCAAAATGGAGTGTTTATGTGGGAAGAGTATAATAGGTTTTTGGGATTAAAATGAAAGAGAAGTAAGCAACAACTTCTTATGCAAATGCATGGAATGTGGAGACTTTAGTTGGAGGCAATTAAAATGGAGCGTTAACCCAAATCAAATGACATATTATACTTAAAAAAAAAACATAACATATTATACCTTAGGATCAGATCAGAACCGTTGACTTCTAAAAACTAGCAGACAAACCAATAATCTCTCAAATCTTAAAACACAATGAACTCACATGTATGGCTACGCCTACGCATACCGTTTTCTTTACTTGAACAACAAGTGCACCTTCCCTTAATTAAAACTCCACCAGTCTTCTTCTGTCTCTCATGGTTACCGTTGACTTTTTTAAAACTATGAAAATCCACATCAAATAACCCATATTTGGCCACTTCCATGGCTGACCAATTCCACATTTTTCATCTTTCAAATCCCTTCTTTTTCCTCTGCTCTCGTTCTTCAGTTATTGGATCATGAACACCACTTCGGGTTCCAATGATGACGGACTTCTTGGGTCCAACAACATCGGGGGCTTTGGATATGGCATAGGAGTTTCTGTCGGAATCCTCCTCCTTATCACCACCATCACTCTGGCTTCCTATTTCTGCACCAGGACCCAACCGCAGCAAGAAGCAGCGTCGAGAAGGGCTCGACCAGAGCCTATTATCAACTCGGATAGCTTCGTCGTCGACATTGGCCTTGACGAGGACACGATAAAGAGCTACCCGAAGCTGCTTTACTCCGAGGCCAAGCTCCAGAAGAAAGATTCTACAGCTTCATGTTGTTCCATATGTTTGGCGGATTACAAGAGCAGCGACATGCTTAGGTTGTTGCCTGACTGCAACCATCTATTCCATGTCAAGTGCGTTGACCCTTGGTTGCGGTTGAACCCCACATGTCCGGTTTGCCGGACATCTCCAATCCCAACGCCCTTGTCCACACCTCTTGCGGAAGTGGTTCCGTTGTCAAGCAGACAAGGTGGTTGATGCCAACAGAACTATTCGTTCCACATTTGTTAAATTCGTCATCATAATTCACTCAATGTAAAATTGTTACAAGACGAGATCTGTCCATAGTATAAAAAAGAAATAAGTATTTTTTTTGTTTCTTCTTTTCTTTTATGGGATTTTGGATTGTAATTCAGACAATTTTCTTGTTGATGCAAATGCAATATAGCAGGAGTTATATCAATCTTATAACTCTGAGAGGAAGAACAACTAAGAAGCCAAGAAACCTCAGGGATGATGTTTGTAAAATGTATGACAAGGGGATTCTTTCGAGAATGCAGAAAAGGACAATTAAGGTCTGTACTTTGTTATTCACGTCCTAAACTAATTAACAGGAATTATAACAGTTTCTGTATCACTGTCCGTTCATATTATCACCAATGGTCTGCAGACCATGATGCAGTAGAATAGCAATGAGCGTGGGAGATGATTTTTTTGTAAGAGATGGACCAAGCTCATTCCTATGTTTCTAAGATCTTTAGCTCTTGAATCAACAATACCTCTAATCCATATTAATCCTAGGCTGCAACTTCCCTGTTTGTTAATCGTGTTAACCTGGAATTGAGTTGGGGAGCCTAGGATTTGCGATCCCTTATGACCAAGTCTAAGTGAAACGTTGGATGTAAATATTATTAACAAACAGGGAAGTTGCAGATCCCATAAATTATAAAAATCAAGTTATTTATTTCTCATCCTATATGAGGTAGGATGCATTGATATCAAGTGGGTCCAACTTAATTTCTTGCCACTAGAATAATTTTTCTTAATCCTTGCCACAACATCCAGATATACAATATGTTTGCAAGTTCGTTGCACTATCAAAGAAAATTAAAAGATATTAAGGAAATACAATATGAATTCTAAGCTTAAAGTATAGAGTTTTCAGAATTCTATTGAAGTTTTTAGAAAATCCTATACCAAGTTTTTCTTCTTGGTGATTTAGGAGTGGTACCATCGACCAATGGCCGACCGATTCCACCCATGTTTTACCGTAATTGTTGTTGTGTTCCCTCCATCTTCTCTTCTTTTTTCTTTTTTATTTTTCATCTTTGTAGTTTTTATTTTTGCATAAATAATTTTTTTTCTGTGTTTAGGTTTAACAGTTCGGTGGGAAATTCACTTATGTTCGTTTATTTATGTCTTAAGGACTACTTTTGTCTTTGTAGTAGTCCCAATTTATCGTTTTCGCCGCATGATATTTTCACATCAATTTGGTCCCTTGCCTACATGATATTTATTAACATATGTCTATTTATATTTATTATTTTTTATAACAAAAGTATTATATTTAAAAATATATATACTAAAAATATGAAATAAAAAAGAAAAATAAATAAACAATACTCAATGTTCGTTTGCGTGCGTTTGTGTTCGTTTACGTTCGATTACCATTTAAAGAAAGAACATGAACAAGCTACATTCTTTAGCAAACTAACACGGCAAGAGATTATGTTCGTTCGTTCGATTAAAATTAAACGAGCGAACATGAACATACCCTTGTACGTGACCGTATGGTTCCTTTGCTGGCCTAGATCTTCCCTTTTAACAAAAATAATGGATATTTTTTCTTCTCTTATAGCATGTTTTTCGTTCTTATAACACATTTTCTCTGCTTTTATAGCAATTTTTTTTCTCTTTTTCATAGTTGAATTTGAGGACGCCTCTCCAGTTGGTGATTATTTAATTATGTCGTTCTACCCCTAGTTTGGCTCTCGGTCTTGTTCTATTGTATTGATATGCACTTGCAATCACCAAAGATAGTTTGTGGTTGAGTTGTGGTAATTTTGTCAGTGTGCGATCATTATTATATGTATTTTTATGTTAGTGTTGATGTTTTTCCTTCACCGAAGACAATAGTGTTTGTTTATCTATCATATTTTGAGTTGTTTGGTTATGTTTTAACTATTTCCTTCACCGGTTGATGTGATTAGTCTACTCTAATTTTGTAGACATTTTTTATTAAATAGAGAGATATTGCACTCTCATACCGAGACTTGTACTCATCCAAGATGAGCTATTATGAGTATCTTTGGCCAATAGGATAATCAATTAATCTTTAGTTTTGTAGATTTTTTTATAATTTTATTGTATTTCTTGTTTATTCTATAAAACTAATTGTTATTATTTGTAAAAAATCGCAAATCTTATCAAATACAACTAATTTCATCTCCAACCACAAATAAAAAATCAATGCAGACTGATATAAAAAGTCCATGTGACGTTGCAAGTGACTCAAATGGGCATGCATGTATAAAAAAACCAATTATCCAAGGTTTTTCATTTAGAATTTTTTTATCCTCCCAAAATCATGTTTAATATTATTAAATATTGAAAATGAAACGTTTAATAGTGTTCTACCTACATTATTATTAAATACATTATCATAACGTTCATCTTAGATCTTTAATTGATGACAACATTGCATCTTAAATTTTAAAATAAAAAAGGCGAAAACACCTTCAAATCAGGCGTGACAACTGAAAATTGATTGGAGGAAATACAAGAATTTGCCGCAAAGTCAATGTGTACAGTAAAATGATAAAGCAAGTAACATGCCAGAAAGAGTTTTAAAAGGAGGCGGAATATATATATATATATATATATATATATGTTATGATCAACTTACACAGTGTAAAACTCTTTAAGTTTTACTTTTTTCTCAAGTGATAATGTTCACATACTCTACTGTTAATCTCATCCATCCGTTTCACTCATCCAACGATCCAAAAAACGTGTAAAACTTAGAGAGTTTTACACTGTATAACTGGATCATGAGAATGAAAACGAAAGCGGATGCTAAAAGGGTAATTGAATGATTTGATGGATTAAGGCTGTACGGATCAAGGGTTCGTGTATCCTTGGCACATAGGGATATTTGAGATGCGTATTGGAGAAAAAAGAGGGGATCGGATTGGAATGATCAACGAAGGAAGCATGTACCCTTGTATGAGCGTAGGCGTCGTTCAAATCATAAGCGAGTAAAGCAGAAGGAGCTTGAGAAAGAGAATCCGATCGTCAAAGATACCAAATTGTTGGGTCATGAGGATTCTAAATTGGTTCAGGGGATTATAGATGATGACAAAGTGGATATTTTAAAAAATTGCGATATTGGTTTTTGTCACAATCCGATGCAAATGGTGGATTTGGCGAAAGAGTTTGATCAAGAAAATTTTAACAATTATTCAGTGATGAGAGTAATTTCTTCAATAGGCATTACATGCGACGGATCTGATCTATTCCGAAGCACCGAAACGTGGACTACATCATGAATCTTCTCTAGTTCCGAAGGCAAACTCATTCTATAAGCAACATGACCAACTCATCCAACAATCTCATACGGACAAATGAATCTAGGACTCAGTTTACCTTTTCTACCAAATCTCATCACTTTTGTTCTACGAAGATACTTTCAAAAAGACTTTCTCACCCACGACATACTCACCTTCTCGATGCTTTAAATATGCATAAGATTTCTGTCGGTCGGTTGCTGCTTTCTAGCGATCACATATCAACTTCACCTTCTCGATAGTACCTTTAAACATAGCAGGTAATGATACCAACTTCTGTCCGGCTTCTGCCCAACAAACATGAATCCTACACCTTCTACCATACAAAGCCTCATACGGTGCCATCTGAATATTATCCTGATAGATGTTGTTGCAAGCAAACTCAACCAACAACATGTGCTTCTCCCACGAACACTGAAAATCAATAACACAACAGCGCAACATATCCTCAAGCACTTGTATTACTCGCTCTGACTTACCATCTAACTGAGGATGATACAAAGTACTGAAATTCAATCGGCTACCCAATGCACTATGCAAACAATGCCAAAACCTCGATGTGAATCTGAGATCTCTATCCGATACAATCGACTTCGGCACACCATGCCGTTTCACTACCTCACGGATATACAAATCAGCCAATTATCCAACGAATCAGTCGTATTGACGGCTAGGAAATGTGCACTCTTGCTGAGTCGATCCACTATCACCCAAACTAAATTCTTTCGCGAAGGAGTCAACGGCAAACCCGATACAAAATCCATAGTTATTCTCTCCCATTTCCATTCCGGAATCCGCAAAGGCTGTAACAATCCTCACGGAAACTGATGTTCGACCTTCACTCGCTGGCATACCATACATTTACTCACGAATTGAGCCACATCCTTTTTCAAACCAACCCAAAAATAATCATTCTTCAAGTCTCAGTACATCATCGTGCTACCCGGATGCATAGCAAACGGACTAGTATGTGCTTCACTCAAAATGGTACGTCTCAAATCGGTATCATCAGGCACAACAACTTTATTTCTAAAACACAAAACATTATCATTACTGAAACTGTATTCGGTCGGTTTACCTTTCGCAATGTCCTAAACATGTGAAGCCAAAGAACTATCTTGCAATTGTTTCTCACATATCAACTGTACTAGCAAAGGTTTCACCTGTAATTCAGCAATCAATCCACCATCATGTGATAAACTCAATCTGGCAAACATTGCTCGAAGCTCAACTGCCACTTTCCTACTAAAAGCATCAGCTACCACATTGGCTTTACTTGGGTGGTACTCAATAGTAAGATCATAGTCCTTCAACAATTCAAGCCATCTACGTTGTCGGGGATTCAAATCATTATGAGACATCAAATATTTCATGCTCTTTTGATCGGTATAGATTATGCATTTCTCACCATACAAATAATGTCTCCACACTTTCAAAGCAAAAACAGCAGCGGCTAACTCAATATCATGCGTGGGGTAATTCTTTTCATGAATCTTCCACTGTCTTGACGCATATGCAACAACTCTCCCATCTTGCATCAGTACACACCCTAAACCTACATATGATGCATCACTATAAATCACATAATCTTTCCCTGTTACCGGTTGCACTAACACGGGTGCTCTAGTCAAAGCATCTTTCAATCGATCAAAAGCCCTCTGTCTCGCTTCTGTCTACTCATATCTGACATTCTTTTATAACAATTTTGTTAACGAAGCAGCTATCTTTGAAAATCCTTCTACAAACTGACGGTAGTAGCCCGCTAAACCTAGGAAACTACGAACCTCAGTCACAGACTTCGATTACTTCTAATTCACACCAGCTTCTACTTTCTTAGGATCAACTCTAATGCCATCCGATGATACGACATGACCTAGAAAGACTACCTCTCTAATCCAAAACTCGCATTTGCTCAACTTCATGTACAACTGATTGTCTAGCAAAGTCTTCAACATAAGTCGCAAATGCCTATCATGGTCTTCCTCAGTGCGCGAATAAATCAATATATCATCAATAAACACCACAACAAACTGATCTAGGAACTCATGAAACACACGGTTCATCATGTCCATAAACACGACTGGTGCATTAGTCAATCCGAACGACATTACTAAAAACTCATAGTGACCATAATGTGTACGAAAAGTTGTCTCTGGTATGTCATGTTCCTTCACTTTCAACTGATTGTACCTGGATCTCAAGTCTATCTTTGAAAACACTAACGCGTCCCGTAACTGATCAAACAAATCATCTATACTCGGCAAAGGATACTTGTTCTTCACAGTTAATTTGTTTAACTGACGGTAATCAATACACATACGCATACTTCCATCTTTCTTCTTAACAAATAGTACCGGTGCACCCCAAGGCGATATACTTGGATGGATAAAACCACGATCTAGTAACTCCTAAAGCTGAGTCTTCAGTTCTTTCAACTCTTTCGGAGCCATCCGATACGGAGCAATCGATACGTGAGCAGAATCAAAATATAACTCAATAGCGAACTTGACTTCTTTATCCGGTGGCAAACCAGACAAATCTTTCGGAAATATCTCGGGAAAGTCACAAACTGATATAATGTCTTTTGGTCGAACTTTACTCATATTCGGATTCATCACATAGGCTAAGTATGCTCGACATCCCTGATCCATCATCTTTTGAGCCTGTATAGCAGAAACAACGTTGGATAAGAACTTAACGTTCTCACCAACCACCACCACCTCGTAATCATCTGATAACCTCAACCTCACTCGTTTAGTCTCAAAATCTACCTTTGCCTTGTGTTCTACCAACCAGTCCATTCCCAAAATCACATCAAACCCGTAGAACGTCAACTCCATCATGTCAACCGAAATCACGTGACCCTGAAATATCAACAGACACATTCGATACATCTTTCTGACCACAACTATCTCACCGAATGAACTAGTCACACTCATACCCGCGTCAAGAATCTCACACGGTATGTCCAACATCTTAGCAAGCTCACTCAAAATATAAGAATGTGTAGAACCAGAATCAATCAAAGAAAGAAATGTCAAAGACTGCAACATGAAATTACTAGCGATAACATTAGTGTCGTTCCTGCTCTCTTTGTGTGCATACATCCTCGCTGGTCCACCTCCCTTGGGCTGAACTGCGACTACATGCGCCACATTCCACTGACCACCGTTCCGTGGCTGAATATTCCCTCGGCCGCGTCCACAGCCTCGCTGATACTCGGCAACTCGTGCCGGTGCCTGACCACCTCCAGCTAGCTGGGGAAAATCTCTCTTGAGATGATCCTTCGATCCACAATGCCAGCAAGTACCATAAGTTCCCCAACATTCTCCCGGATGAGATCTACCACACTTTGTGCACTCGGGTGCACGGTGAGCAAAACCTTAGCCTTGATGGCCACGCCCGGGGTTACCACCCCCACGTCTATGGTCAAAATACTGCCTCTTGTCCTTGTGCCCCTTAGCACTATCACGATTGCACTCCGCAGGCCGTTTCCCTGAACTGGTCCCACCTCCTCTAGCAGACAAACCAAGACTATGCTTTATATCTTTGGCTCGGGCGACCAACACATCAAAATCTGAATAATCACCAGCCAACATGTAAGTCTTTACTCCCTCAGTCAATCCATATCGAAACCTCTCACAATGTTCCCTCTCAGTGGGAACTAGCTATGTCGCATACTGACTCAGTCTAACAAACTGGATCTCATACTCAGAAACGGTCATGCTCCCCTAAACCAAAGCCATGAACTCACGTTTCTTCTCATCCTGATATCTCGGCCCTAGATACTTCTTCCGAAAGGCAGAACGGAGGAAATACCAAATTATAACTGCGGTAGCCATACCCGCGGTGATCGTAGTCCACCAAACATATGCATCACCCTGAAGCAAAGATACCACACAACCAAGCTTCCCTGCATCACTGCACTCCATCTGACCCAAAATCTTGGTAGTACTCGCTAGCCATGCCTCAGCTCCCTCGGGCGATAACCCACAGAACTTTACTCTGCCCAAACTACGGAGTCTCTCGAGGGGCAACCCATCCCTCTGTCCATGCTACGGTGCAGCCAACTGGAACCCAGACATCGCAGACTGAAAAGCCCCAGCAATAGCCTGAATCAACGGACTCATATCAGCTCCAGCCTGTCCCTGACCAACACGAGGCTCCTCACCTCGCACATCTGTTCCACCAATTAGAGGAAGAGGAGGAGGAAAATCTCCCTCTTGCGGATGCCCGACATCTTGAACTGGATCCTCCCGTGGCTCACCACCCACCTGACCTCTTCTAGGTCTAGCCATGATAAACAAATGCAATGCTACAACAACAACAGATATCACAAAAGGAAATGATTCAGGTCAGCAACGTCAAGGGTCCAAGGTGCTCAAGTATTTTACACAAATTTTCCTGATAATAGTATGTGGCAATGGGTACCTTACACAACAAGCAAACACCAAAAACAAACACACTTACCTCACTTACCTTTTCGGTTGCACGACAACCAACGCATGCCTTTCTGAACCTGTCTGTGATACCAACAAATGTAACCCCCTCGACCCGGCCTAGCCACCATACCGTATCGAGCAGATCACACGGGACTAACTGAAGAAAAATCTAGAGATTTCCCTCTGATTAGCAGCCCTAAATGCATTGATTAATATCTTTTCTAGATGCTCGAATTAAACCTTACATTTCAAGAACACACAACGGAAGAAACACAACAAAACAAGCACCGAACGATCAACCGAGCAACTAGGGACTAAAATTCAAAACTAGCATAAAATAGGGACCTATGATGAAATTAAGGTGATCACTTTGAAATTAGTCTCATTTCATACCTCCACGCTAAAATCGAACTCAAAACAAGCCCACAATCAAACACAATTGATAACACATCAATATTGGACAAAAATACAAGAAAAACAACTTCAAAGATGCTCTTAACTAACTTTCAACGACCCTTGTTTCGGAACACCCTCTCTGGTATCAATACGGATTTACCCAGAGAGCTTTCATTCTGAAACAGCTTAGACTCGTTCCGGCCCTGCAAAGCCCGTTTCGATACTCGTTTCGAAACACCCTACTAAAATAACAGGAAAATTTGTAGGCCAAGCATCTCCAAAGTCAATTCCCTTGGTTCCAATCAACAAAAGCAACATCATAACAGCAAGATAGGCATACAAACACCAAAATCAAGCAATCAAACATACATTCAAGCAAGAGGTCCATCTCATGTTTAACAACGACCAGATACAAACATCAAGATCCATGTATTAAGCAAAATAAGCTAGAAAGCTGAAACCATAAAGCTCAAGGTATAAACAAGCCAACCAAGGCGTAACAAACATGCTCTCAACACAAGGAGTTTACAAAACACTCCCAAAACCAAAAACAAGGTCTATCTCCTTTTCCACACACTATTATCTAAACAAAACCATACTTGAGCTTAGAGCTGACACTTGGGTCACATCCCTTGCACCGTTGCCTTCCAAGATAGCGTACGGATCAACATTGTTGGAAAAGAGAGCGCAAGCTACGAAGCTTAGTGAGCGGGGCTCAAAACCAAACTACAACAATGCAGTTTTAAAAACCAACATCATTTTGAAAACCAAAACACTTTCTTAAAGTCACTTTCGCAAATCATTTCCTTTCAAACATACCATACTTAAATCAAGTATAAGCAATTGCAACAACACATGCCATAAGCACGAAAAATGCATCAACCATGCATAAACCATATGTAAACCACATATACAAACTAAGCCTATCGGCTCCAATTCAATCCACATGCTCCAAGCATATAAACATAACCATATGAGTTTACCAAGCTCATATTAAAACCATAAGCGAATGAGTATATCAGCATCATTGACACATTGCTCGGATAAGCGGACACCTTGATGGCACAACCCCCGTCAAGCAACATGGTGAAACAACCCTCACCACAATCTCACTTCAGTCGGGATGCCACAACCCGTATTTCCCGTTGGTGATAGCACAACCCCTATCACTCGCATCATAGTAGCAAAACCCCTATTGTGAAACCAAAAAATTTATCTCACGCGCGAATTTTGTATTTATAGTGCAGTTCACATCCTATTGACCGATCAATCTATTCGATATAACCCATGTGTCAATATACTCATCACAACATCTCAATCCACTAATTTACACCGGGGATAAAAACCTCCCCAAGCACATCCCAAATACCATAAACACAAGCCCATGCTTAGCATGAACTCAAGCAACACTTTCATAAATCACATGGTATTCTCATGGGACAAAAACAACATGCATTTGATGCACAACAATAGTGGGAAAACATCATTTAAAATGATATGCTCATGATCAAGACATGATCAATATGCAGAACGGCGAAATTACCAAAATAACTCAAAACTTACTCTTGAGCTTGGATTGGCCTAACGACACAACCCAAACTCCAATATTACTTCCTTAACCTTGTTAAGGCGTTAAAAACATTTCCACTCACCTGCGATTACCAAAACCAAGCCGAAACACTTTTCTAGCTTCCCAGTATGTATCCAACAATTCCAGATCTTCCACCCCTGCTTCTAACCAACCCAAAACAGAGGATTAGAGATATTTTCAACACTCTAACTTGCTGGAAAATAGAGATTCAACAACCCAATCAAATCGCCTATCGAAACATTTTCGAAACAAACCGAAAACATTGGAAAACTCTACTCGGACAACTTCCAGAAAAAACCCAGCATTATACATCATCAAAACACATGAATAAACATCTAAAAACATCAACTCAACATCAGAATACCATCAGCTATTGATTTACCACAAAACTCACTCAAAAACTCACTTTTTCACCCATCAAACTTTAACACAAAAACCAATTTCGGGATTCCTATCATTTACCCATCATCACAAAATTATTCCGCCTCAAAAATAAAGCCCAAAACAACATTAAACCAAGCTTTAACATATCTCAACGAAAATCAACCCAAAGAGCTCATTTTGCTAAATTTTCATTAGGAATCTTTAGGAAAACCTTAACCTTAATTAATAAAAAACAAAAAACATGGGAATATCATAAAAGAACCTTACATCATAGGAGAATTTCGTTGCTCACCTCCAATGATAGTATTTCCCCCTTGATTAGCAAAGAACACTTGAGAAAACTAGAAATAAAACATGGGTTTTAGAGATAAAAGAGAGGAAAACCTTTTGAAAGCATTTAATCAATAAGAATATCATTTACCTTTGAGAAATTAAGCCTAGATGGTTGTTTGGCTGAAGAAAAAAATGAGAAGAGCTTCAAAATGGAGTTTTAACGTGAAATGAGGAAATAAGAGAAAATCTTTTTAGTTTTAATTATAAAACCCTTTTTAAAATATTTGAATAGCCAAAAATAAAGTGGGAAATAACTATATTGACCCAGCCAATTTAGCTCCTTAAAGATTCTATGTTTTGACACTTTTACAAAATGATCACAAAAATAGAGTTTGGAATCTTTACATTTAGGTCATTAGACTGAAATGTCATGGTTCGAAAAACGTTTTTCCAAAATTGTTTTACCAAAGCCTTATATATAATATTTAAGGATTTTAGAAATTTATTTCACATTTTTCCAACCATTTGAGGACCACTTTCCCTAAACTCACCCACAACTCCCAAGACCGGTCTTTCGAACCACGAAACCTTACCGAATCTTCTAGACCCAAAATCGAGATGTTACAATTTGAGTCAAATTCGTGAAGGATTTGAATCATAGAAAATCCTCAAACCATGGCTTGGTCTTGTATGAATTTCCAAGATTAATTTCTTATTGATTGTGACATCGTTATATTGATTTCGATATCGTAGTATCGACCCTAAAATTTCAATTGTTATACCTAGCTCAAGAATTGGTGAAAAAAGGATCACCATCTCCGTCTAAAGCGAGGACCAAGGGCGTTGTCATCCAAGAGCTGTCAGAGCTTCGGAAGTTAAGGTGAGTGTAGTCGGAGTCTCAGGCTTCGGCTAGCTACTTATCTTGATTCCATTTATATTGATTTTACATAGTTAACATCATATCGAAGGATATCACATCTAGTCTTATAGGGGATTCCATTGGTAAGCATTGGTAAGCTCTTGCATCATATTATCGCCCATTAAAATATCGTTATTGTCATTGGTGGCATTAAAGCATTGAAATATAGAACTTTTAACATTGGATATTGATATTGTTATCAACATTGATATCGTTATTGTTATTGTCATAAAACCATTGATATTGTAACATTAGTCATAGACATCAATATTGAGATTATTAATCATTGACATTGCTATTGAGACATCGAGTATTAATATTTCCATTGAAACCATCGAATATTGATATTGCTATTTCTATTGAAACTTGGATTCGAAAGGATATTGGATACAATTGGCATGCCATAGAATTCATGAGCTCATTGGTACGGGTGGACTACGGTCCTTGGCTATGGCTTTTATTGTGGCGAGGCAGAGGGATATTGTGATATTGGTCAATTGGCGAGGCAGAGGGACTAGACCATTCATTGATTTGGCGAGGCGTAGGAATTCGCGTATCCACTATCTTGATTCGATCCAAGGAATAATAATGAAAAGTGATTACTATTGTCATTGAAGATCATCTATAATATTGTTATTGACAAAGCATGATTTGGAAGGCATTTCATTGTTTTTATTATTGTATATGACTACCTCACTAGGCAAGGTAACCCTAATGCATTTCATCTCATGCATTTCAAGTTAAAGGATCCATCATTGTGAGATCAGAGAAGTTGAAGGTTTTTGGCAAGTCACTTCAAGGCAAAAGTAATGTATATTATCTTTTCAAACTCTACAACCCCCTTAGCCCGGTCTAGACGGTTGACCCGAACCAAGGTGATTACACGGGGAAAACTGAAGCCAACTTGTTAAAGCCGACTCTGATTAACGACCTTTTTTATCTTTCCTAGATGCGAATTAGATTCTATGTGATCAACAAAGAGTAAAGGAGAAAACGGTACAGCGATCAGATGTCGTTTAGGGGTTCAATTGCACGATTTAAGCTTTTAGGGACCAAAACGTAATTTTGATACATTACAGGGACCATCCAATTTTTAAAGTTACCAATATGCAATTAATCATATTTAATGCTTCTCTGCAAAATTTCATCTCAAACGGATCATCCGAACTCATTCAATTGTATACACAACATTCTGGGACCAAACTGTAACATTTCAGACTTTTAAAGGCTCCATTTTACTAATTTAACGGTCATGTATCGATACCCTGCTACCCTGTATCGATACGTTGGGAGGCAGTAGCCAAAGTTGAGAAAGGGTATTGATACCCTTCCCCGAGTATCAGTACGAATGTACAATTATGTACAGTGCTATCGATACACTTCCCATATGTATCGATACAACCTTCAAAGTATGCATAGGCGTATCAATACACCTGATGCCCGTATCAATACACCATCACCATTTTAGCTTAAGGGTATCGATACACTTCCCCCGTCTATCGATACACCCCTCAAATTTTGCACAGGCGTATCAATACACCTGATGCCCGTATCAGTACACCTGCACCATTTTAGCTTAAGGGTATCGATACACTTGCCCGAGTATCGATACCCATACCAGAAATGCTCAAGAAATAGCCCCTAAAATACATCCTACATCATCCAATTACACCCAAAACTCATAGACATGCTTATATCACCATGTCCAACATATTTGCATCAAAAACTAACCACATTGCAAGCATTAGGCACAACATCTCATATAGCATATGCAACTAGAATGAACATGCTTTTAACAATAAGTCATAGCAAAACTAAAACGCAAAATGAGGATCCAAAGACTACATAAAGGCCATTTACAAGTCCCAAACCATAAACCAATCTTATTCTAGGTAATCAACCACATCACACATCAAAGTAATGGATTTACCACATTGCCCTAATTATATATAGCTAGTATCCAAAACATACTTTCCAAGTGGAGTTCTTCTTGAATCCCTTGCATCTTGTTGTCCCAATTTCAACTATCTGCATTGATGGACAAAAAGGAGCGTAAGAACATAATGCTTAGAGAGGAATACTCAAAACCAAAACACCATCATTGCAGCAAAACCATAAAAACACCCTTTATTTGAAATCACATTTCTAAAAACCAATGTATTGTTTGAAAACATCATTTGTAAACATCATTTCCTTAAATCATGCATCGTTCAACATATAAACCAACATTAAAACCCAAATGCAACATGTATCTCAATCTTAAACATCATCCTTGTAATTACTTCGATTTAAACCTTCTCATGCATAAACGCTTCATGCAAAGTTTAAACCCTTTTTCCTTGGAAACCATTTCTACATTATGCTCTTTTTTTCTCATGCTTGAAAAGCATTTCGAAGCAATTATCATCTTGAAAACCACATGTACCATCTATCTATCTCATGCATTCAACCAATACAATTCTCATGGTAAGGCCACACATGCTTGATGCACAAAAGCATTTCACAATTTCATTAGCTCATATGCATTTGTCATTGCATAAAATCATTCAAAACATTAGTACATGCTAAACACACTTCATTCTCATATATTGTCATTTTCATATTCTATTTACACGGATATGCGAATAGCTTGACTCGAGGTCAAGTCCTACCTCTGTGGGATCTCGCCACCGGACTCTCATGGCGGTATCTACTTTCGCCTCAAAGCTTAGGTATTTCACCAAGTCTTACCCCGGTGGTATCTGCCTCACCGGACTCTTATGGTGATAACATTTGTTGCCATAAAGCTTGTGTCTTTCACCAAGTCCTACCCCGGTGGTATCTCCCTCACCGGACTCTCATGGCGGTAACATTTGTTGCCATAAAGCTTGGGTATTTCACCAAGTCCTACTCTGGCGGTATCTCCCTCACCTGTTTCTCATGGCGGTACCATTCAATGCCATTAAGCTTGGGTATTTAACCAAGTCCTATCCGATGGAATTCACATCATCGGCCTCTTTCTTTGGAACGAATCTAAAGAGCACATACAAATTTTATTGTTTAAAGTGCACTTTATATCCTATTGGTCGACCAATTATATCTGGTAACATCTCATCATTCATGCCAATATATAACACAATTTACCAAATAATTCAATGTTTTCAAAGCATGCAACATCATCAAGACCAAAATGTCAAACCATGCCTTCAGAACACAAGTTAAAACCACATCCTTTCAAGGATCATTAGTTTCATTCACCCTTCATCAAACCAAGTTTAATAATCAACACTCATGCTTAAAAATCATGCTTAAACAGCAAATCAAACCACATTGCTAAACCAGGTACATCAGAAATAATTTTGATATTTTCAAAACCATAATAGCACAAATCGAGAGAGAAATCATCTTCACTTACTTATGAACTTAAACCGACGTTTCAAGCCTAAGTTTAAGTTCCCAAACCTCTTTTCAAAATCATTCCAAGGCTCGAAAACATGTTCTCACTCACCGATACGCGACACTACGCTAATCGACGAGCCAACTAAGCGTCCGAAGCCTCCAACGCTACCCCTTTTGCTTCCGGATTACTATCCTCTGTTTTTAGCACATTAAAAACAGAGATCCAGTGCATCAAAATGAAGTCAAACAATAGAAACAAAACAAAATCCCGCAGCCCTACTCTAAAGCATCAAAACACCCACCCGGAACAACCGAAAACACCTCCAAACTCTCACCAAACAAAGCTCAGCCAAGATCTATCAATTCTAACCTTTTGTATACCTCAATTAACATAAAAAATCAACATAAGCTCGACCTTATACCTCCAGCAACATCAGAACATCAAAAACACATCAATAACATCCAAATAATGATTTTTAGACATTTTTCCATATTTTTAAAACATCCCAAATTAGGTTTTCCCTAAACCGACCTCAAGGATTCGAATCTCTAATTTGCGATCGATAAACCATTATGCTGATCCCAAAACCTTCTAGGCCCAAAACTAGGGCGTTACAACTCTCCCCCACTTAAGAAATTTCGTCCTCGAAATTTCAACTTGAGAAGAAAGCGTGAAACACAACCTCCCAAAATCATTACACAAACTTTCCGGGTTCACCTCTCTCCCCATCAAAACCTTACCATGAAAAAAAAACTTAGCAGACCTCTTGTCACAAGTCTCATTCATCCACAGTACAAAACCTTTAAATGCTTTAACCTACAGCACCACAACCCCACATTCTGCAACATAAATTCAAGAGGCGTAACTATCGCGGGAGACATCCTTAACCAAAACACAACGAAACCAACACACTCCTCAACCTCTTACGATCCAATAACCCTTGGATTAAACTTACCTTACGCCCAAACTTCAACATCACCACCCACGGTGAGACCTCCAGAACACACGATTACCAATCCCAGCTTAGCTTCTTGCACCTCCAAACTGTGCAAGATTTCCAACAACCCAAACAACTCTCAACCCTTCGCAACATACTCCACCTTCTCACATAATTCTTTCAACACAACACACATGGTGACACCAACCCATCCATTCTCAGGCCACCATGAGATCTACAGCTCACTCTACTTTCCAAAACCACCTACAAAACTGCTCAAACTCTATCCCGAAGATCAACACGATACATAATGTTTTTCCTATGTAACAACTGCTTTACTCACGCTCCCCAATGTATTAACAAACATTCCTACCCATCATCTACAACCTGAACCATATATTCAACCATCAAGATACAAAGCCCAGAGCACCGTCACACGTCAGAACGGATCACCAAAATTCGCCCGCTCATCATCCGAAAATCCTCGTCACGAGACTCTAACCTCATCTGCAACAGTTGCTTCACTTACATCAACTGTCTCAAGAAAGGTTTACTTACACTCAACCAACAAATCACCCTCTCAAAAAGACCCAGCCAAACCAACATGGCCTTTGAACTTACATTACTTTTCCCCACTCAAGCTTTGGCTATGACACTAATCTTACCTGGATGTTACTCAACGAAAAATCTTAATCCTCACACAAAAACAACCGTAACAAGCCAAACATAAAGCTCATTTTCAAGCACTTACAACTGTTCAAAAGCATACACTACAACTTTTCCAACCTGCCTGGCCACCCATCCTATCGACATACGATACATACTAGAACCATGAATCCTCTACTCATCATAAGCTAAACCTCGATTAGAGCTCTCGTCAAAACTTCCTTCCAACTCTTCTAAGGTCACTACTGAACTATCATCCACTTAGATTCAATCATCAACAACAAAATTCAATCATCAACAATAATCATGCTCTCATCAAACAACATTCACCTTCAGCATCATAATAGCAACATATCACACTCATCATACTTTACATAATTCAAAATCAGCTCACCACGTCATCGTATCATCAATACATGTTCACATTAACTCAGGTATGATTCATAACAATTAAGCATGATATAAACATCAACATTTCACCCAAAAATATATATTTTCAACCAACTTGCCATCATACAGCAAGATATACATCCAAACATACCATAACGACTTACCACAAACTTACCATCGCCCCAAATGTTCGCAAACCTGGCTCTGATACCATCAAATGTAACCCCATTAGCCCGATCTAGACGGTTGACCCGAACCAAGGTGATTACACGGGGAAAACCAAAGTCAACTCATTAAAGCCGACTCTGATTAACAACCCTTTTTTTTCTTTTTTTCTTTCCTAGATGAGAATTAGATCCTATGTGATAAACAAAGAGTAAAGGAGAAAACGACACAACGATCAAATGTCATTTAGGGGTTCAATTGCACAACTTAAGCTTTTAGGGACCAAAATGTAATTTTCATACATTACAGGGATCTTTCCAATTTTTAAAGTTACCAATATGAAATTTATCATATTTCATGCTTCTATGCAAAATTGCATCTCAAACGGATCATCCGAACTCATTCAATTGCATACACAACATTCAGGGACCAAACTGTAACATTTCAGACTTGTAAAGGCTCCATTTAACTAATTTAACGATCATGTATCGATACCCTGCTACCCCGTATCGATAAAAGGGGAGGCAGTAGCCAAAGTTGAGCATGAGTATCGATACCCTTCCCCAAGTATCGGTATATATGTACAATTATGTATAGGGGTATCGATACACTTCCCATGTGTATCGATACACCCTTCAAAGTTTGCACATGCGTATCTATACACCTGATGCCCGTATCAGTACACCTGCACCATTTTAGCTTAAGGGTATCGATACACTTGCCCGAGTATCAATACCCATAACAGAAATGCTCAAGAAATAGCCCCTAAAATACATCCTACATCATCCAATCACACCCAAAACTCATAGACATGCTTATATCACCATGTCCAACATATTTGCATCAAAATCTAACCACATTGCAAGCATTAGGCACAACATCTCGTATAGCATATGCAACTAGAATGAACATGCTTTTAACCATAAGTCATAGCAAAACTAAAAAGCAAAATGAGGATCCAAAGACCACATAAAGGCCATTTACAAGTCCCAAACCATAAACCAAACTTATTCTAGGTAATCAACCACATCACACATCAAAGTAAAGGATTTCCCTCATTGCCCTAATTATCTATAGCTAGTATCCAAAACATACTTTCCAAGTGGAGTTCTTCTTGAATCCCTTTCTTCTTGCTGTCCCAATTTCAACTATCTGCATTGATGGACAAAAAGGAGCGTAAGCACTTAATTCTTAGAGAGGAATGCTCAAAACCAAAACACCATCAATACAGCAAAACCATAAAACACCCTTTATTTGAAATCACATTTCTAAAAACCAATGTATTGTTTGAAAACTTCATTTGAAAACATCATTGCCTTAAATCATGCATCGTTCAACATATAAACCGACATTAAAACCCAAATGCAACATGTATCTCAATCTTAAACATCATCCTTGTAATTACTTCCATTTAAACCTTCTCATGTATATACGCTTCATTCAAAGTTTAAACCCTTTTTCCTTGGAAACCATTTCTACATTATGCTCTTTCTTTCTCATGCTTGAAAATCATTTCGAAGCAATTCTCATCTTGAAAACCACATGTACCATCTATCTATCTCACGCATTCAACCAATACAATTCTCATAGCAAGGCCACACATGCTTGATGCACGAAAGCATTTCACAATCTCATTAGTTCATATGCATTTGTCATTGCATAAAATCATTCAAAACATTGGTACATGCGAAACACACTTCATTCTCATATATTGGCATTTTCATCTTCTATTTTACACGGATATGCGGATAGCTTGACTCGAGGTCAAGTCATGCCCCGGTGGGATCTCGCCACCGGACTCTCATGGCGGTATCTACCTTCACCTCAAAGCTTGGGTATTTCACAAAGTCCTACCCCGGCAGTATCTCCCTCACCGGAATCTCACGACGATAACATTTGTTGCCATAAAGCTTGGGTCTTTCACCAAGTCCTACCCTGACGGTATATCCCTCACCGGACTCTCATAGCGAAAATATTTGTTGCCATAAAGCTTGGGTCTTTCACCAAGTTCTACTCCGGTGGTATCTCCCTCACCGGTTTCTCATGGCGGTACAATTCAATGCCATTAAGCTTAGGTATTTCACCAAGTCCTATCCGATGGAATTTACATAATCGACCTCTCTTTGGAACGAATCCAAAGAGCATGTACGAATTTTATTGTTTAAAGTGCACTTTATATCCTATTGGTCGACCAATTATATCCAGTAACATCTCACCATTCATGCCAATATATAACACAATTTACCCAATAATTCATTGTTTTCAAAGCATGCAACATCATCAAGACCAAAAGGTCAAACCATGCCTTTAGAACATAAGTTAAAACCACATCCTTTCAAGGATCATTAGTTTCATGCTCCCTTCATGAAACCAAGTTTAATAATCAACACTCATGCTTAAAAATCATGCTTAAACAACAAATCAAACCACATTGCTAAACCAGGTACATCAATACAAAATTTGATATTTTCAAAACCATAATAGCACAAATCGAGAGAGAAATCAACTTCACTTCTTCCGAACTTAAACCGGCTTTTTCAAGCCTAAGTTTAAGTTCCCAAACCTCTTTTCAAAATCATTCCAAGGCTGGAAAACACGTTCTCACACACCGATACGCGACACAACGTTAGCCGACGAGCCAACTAAGCGTCCGAAGCCTCCAACTCTGCCTCGTTTTCTTTCGGATTACTATCCCCTGTTTTTAGCACATTAAAAACAGATATCCAATGAATCAAAATGCATTCAAACACCAACAACAAAACAAAATCCCGCAGGCCTGCTCTAATGCATCAAAACACCCATCCAGAACAATTGAAAGCACCTCCAAACTCTCACCAAACAATGCCCAACCAAGATCTATCAATTCTAACCTTTTCTAAACCTCAATTAACATCAAAAGTCAACATAAGCTCGACCTTATACATCCAGCAACAACAAAACATCAAAAACACCTTAAAATTCACAAGTCTAGCATCTTAAAATTAGAGATACAACGCTATTCGAGATTCATTTGTTAAAACCTCATTCTCGACATCAAATAACATCCAAAATATGTAGAAAATCAACCTCAACCCAGATCATAACATAGAAATATGAAAATCATCGAGATCTCATAATAAATCTTGAATTTAACAACTCTTTCTTGTTTATAACATTATAACAACTCAAAAACCATTAACAAAGGATTGATAACTTGGGAATTTCAGTAAAGAACTAATCATTAGAGGAGAAGAACGAAGCTTACCTCTAATGATTGATCTCTCTTCAATTTGGGCAAGTTTTCTTTAAAATTCAAAGGTAAATCAATGTGATTTGAAGAAGCAAAGAAACAAAATCTTTTGGAAGATGAAATCTCAGCAATAAAGGTGAAAATCAAAGGTTCTTTGATGAGGGAAAAGTGTTTGGCTGAAGAGAAGTTGAGAGAAAATGAGAATAGGCAAAACTAACGTGAATTTAGTTATGAAAAGTCAACTTTTAAGTTTCCTTTTTTATTTCCTTTATTTTATTATAGGGTAAACTATACCATTGACCACCGAACTAATTGGGGATTCCTATTTTAACCACCGAACTAACGAACTTGTCAATCAGACCACCAGAGTTATTAAATTAACATATTTTGACCATCGCCGTTAAAAAAATAACAGAGGACTGACGGAGTGATGACGTGGCAGTTAACAAACTTTTATAAAATTACACATTTAATCCTTGTTATTTACACATTCTTTCAATTTAGTCCTAATTTTAAATTAATAAAATAAATTAATTATTTAATTAAGTGATGGCACGTGTCAACACTTTATTGGAGGAATTTAATTATGTATATTTGATTTTATAAATTTATTTTCCTCCTCCAATCAAGTGGTGACACGTGTCACCACTTGGTTGAAGGAAACTTAAGCAAATAAGGAAGAATGGGGCTAGGGTGGATCAAACCTGCAACATGTGGGTTTCAAACTAATACCTTTACCACTACACCAAGCCTCTCTTAATAACATGAATTGTGCCATTTAATATATATCTTATAATTCAGTAAATGTTAGGGGAAAAAGTAAAAATGATTGAAAGGAGATTCGAACCTGGACCACTTGGGATGTGTATAGTCACACAAACATTCGATTTAAAATATTTGAATATTTTTCTTTTTCATATTTAAATTAATTCGAATACTTGATTTAAATATTTTAAATCGAATATTTTAAAAATATTTTTTTCTTTTTCATACTTTATATATTCGATTTAATTTAAATGCTTCGATGAATCAATTTCGATAAAGAGTTTAATCCCATGAAAGTGAAGCAGTAGAGCCAACTCTTTCCGTACACATGCACCCTTTAGGTAGAATGAATGACTGACATCTGAAGGAAACTTTTAGCAGTTCATGAAACAGTTCCACCATAACATATTGATGCAATATAGAGATTCTTTGCCCATTTCTCCTGATAAAAAAAAAACAATATACAAACATTTAAACTTAGGAAAAGGGAAAAGCAGCTAGTGAAAAGTCAAATTAAACACCTTCACATGAGTGCTTGGGAAAGCTGAAGTTCGAAGGGTCTCCTGAGTTTCATCTGCAGGTTTTCTTCTTGGAACACTAAGGACAAAAGCAACTTGATCCCAATTTGCAGCAGTTGAAGTGATGCGGTAGCCATTATCCCACATCCGGTGAATACCTTCACCAGGATAGAGAAAATCTAATTCTACAACCTGCAAGTGCACCAAAATAAGGATATTGTCAGGCCATGAGCATTTCATTTACCACAATGGAGTGTCATGGAATAAGTATTCTTGATATCCAATAAAAATCTAAATAAATCGAATATTTAAAGTATGAAAAAGAAAAAAATATTTTAAAAATATTTGATTTAAAATACTTAAATCAAGTATTCGAATTAATTTAAATATGAAAAAGAAAAATATTCGAATATTTTAAATCGAATGTTTGTGTGATTATACACATCCCAAGTGGTCTAGATTCGAATCTCCTTTCAATCATTTTTACTTTTTCCCCTAACATTTACTGCAACATATATATTAAATGGCACAATTCATGTCATTGAGAGAGGCTTGGTGTAGTGGTAAAGGTGTGGCTTTGAAACCCACATGTTGCAGGTTTGATCCACCCCAGCCCCATTCTTCCATATTTGCTTAATTTTCCTTTAACCAAGTAGTGACACGTGTCACCACTTGATTGGAGGAGGAAAATAAATTTATAAAATAAAATATAAATAATTAAATTCATCCAAGAAGGTGTTGACATGTGTCATCACTTAATTAAATAATTAATTTATTTTATTAATTTAAAATTAGGACTAAATTGAAAGAATATGTAAATAGCAAGGATTAAACGTATAATTTTATAAAAGTTTGTTAACTGCCACGTCATCACTTCGTCAGTTCTCTGTTATTTTTTTAACGGCGGTGGTCAAAATAGGTTAATTTAATAAGTTTAGTGGTTTGATTGACGAGTTCGTTAGTTCAATGGTCAAAATAGGAATCCCCAATTAATTCGGGGGTCAATGGTAGAGTTTACCCTTTATTATAAAATCATTTATTAAAAGCTCCCAAATTAAAGAGAAATCTGATGGAAATAATTGGTAAAAATAGCTACTTAAAGATTCAAAGTTTCAATCCTGTACAAAACAGTCACTAGTCAAATTTTGCAAAAACTACATTTTGGCCACTATGCCAAAATGTAATAATTCCAAAATTCATTTTGTAAAATTGTTTTTACCATAATCATTTACATAATAAATAATGGTTTTTAGACATTTTTTCATATTTTTAAAACATCCCGAACTAAGTTTTCCCTAAATTGAACTCAAGGATTCGAATCTCTAATTTGCGATCGATAAACCATTAAGCTGATCCCAAAACCTTCTAGGCCCAAAACCAGGGTGTTACAAACTCCTAGAATGGTGGCAAAGTAGTTGGACTAGTCCCTTTTTAACTTTTTTGGTATGTATGTATTGCCTATGGTTTGTATAAGTAGTTTAGACCCTAAATGTGAATTTGGATTTGGCTAAAAATGGCAAAACTTGCATAATTGGATTAAAAAGGTGAAATCCTAGTAAACGGATTTGTATTTCCATGAAATTTGGTATGCTAGTAGATTATAGTGTTATAAACTTGCTGGTAAAATTTCATTGAATAAGGAAATTGTTTTATAGGTTAACTTGGCTAAAAACCAGTTAAATTTTGTTATTACAAAGCAGGGCGTACCGATATGGGTGATGGCATTTCGGTACGACTTTGCATAATTGGACCAAGTCAACACTGGTCAACATGGCGTACCGATACATCAAAGGGCGTTTCAGTACGGAAAGTCAACATTGGAATTTGGCAGTAAAAATTGCATCGGTACAACTTTAGTGCTTACCAAAACATGTAAATACATATCGATACGTCTGGAGCAGTATCAATACTAGTTTTGGTCACTGGAATCGGGGATTTATAAAATGTGCATGGCGTACCGATATGGCCCTTTGAATACCGATACCGATACAGGTAAGTTAGTTAATTGCCTTTCAAATAAGTTTTTAAATTGGTCACTGTTTAGAGAATAGCTTAATTGAAAGGGTAGACGGCCTCAAAAAGATATAAAAATTTTATGTGCATTATTTATAGGCTGAATTTTTTTTAGTAAGGATAATTTTTGTAGAGGACCATAATTTACTAAATTTTATAGATTAGTCCCTGAAACTTGTGGAAGTTTAAAATTGGCCGTAAAACTCAGGGTTATTATTTCATAACGAATCATTATCTTAATTATAGACTTAGCTTTGTAGAACTAATGTTTTGATATAATAATTGAAAAATGTTTTGGACTAATTTGAAAAGAATTTAAAACTTGGTTTTAAGTCAAAACAACTTGAATTTATGTTTGAGGTATTTTAAAAGGTTTTTGGCAAGAATTTTCATGTTTTTAAACAGCCAAACTTGTGTTTTCAAGCTACCCGTACCGATATGGTCCAACCCGTATCGATACCTTTTTTGCCCAGTTTAGTCACTGCCAAAACCTGTATCGAAACAAGCTTGGCCGTTTCGATACGGTGAGGGATCATTTCGATACGCCTAGTAAGCGTATCGATCCCCATTTAACAACCCTAACGACTATTTTCCCAACGGTCTTTTAGACGTCATACCGTACCGATGCGCCTCCAAGCGTATCGATACGCCCAGGCTGGCAAGAGCCCAACGGCTAGTTTCTGATGAAGGCCGTACCGATACGGGTCCAAGCGTATCGATACGGAAGGCTGCAGAACAGCATTTATGAAGGGAAATAAAGTCGTCAACGGCTCTAAAACATCCCCAACGACTAGTAACGGCTACAAACTCAAAGAGGAGTATAAAAGGGATCTCCAAGCTTCAATATATGGTTAATGCTCATATTGTCAATCAACAAATGATCAAGAATTATCTTAGAGCTTAAATTGTCATTTATTGTATAGACAAACACTAGTGAGCCAAAATTGTCAAATTTGCTCAAGTGTTTTAGGTTTTGGGTGAGTGCTTTAATTGTGCAAACAAACACCTATTAGAGGGATTTGTGTTTGCTTTTATTATCTCTTTGTAAGAGAGGGTTTGATCAAGGCTTTGGGTAGAAAGCTTGATCGGTGTAAAGGGTTTCCTCCTAAGCCTAGAAAAGGGGACGAATCAATAGTGGATTGATTGGAAATCCTTAGTGGGGAGCTAAGGTAGTGGATGTAGACTTTGGTTAGAAGGTTGAACCACTATAAATCATTGTGTCAATTTTCTTTTTAGCTTCCACAACCCTAACACCCAAAAATCCACCTCTCCACCACTTGGTGAGCAACATTGGTTGATCGAATCGAGCTCCTCTCAACTCAACAACTTAGCTTTGGTACGAGACACCAGAATATAAATTGCATCATTTCTATTTCCATATAATCATCGATTAATGCTGAATTTACCGTACCGATCATCGTATTAACCTTCTGTGACATATTCCAACCCAGTTCTCGACTAGGCCGGGAAGGAGGTGTTACATTTGTTGTATCAGAGCTAGATTTTAGTCGATTCTAGGAATAAACTAAAGCCTATTGTATTGTTATTGTGTTATTTTGCCACCTAGGAGTTATGTATTGTGTATATAGTGACTTGTTGACTAATCCGATCCCTTTATATTAGAGATATGTATGAATCTAATGAGGCTCATATTAATGAGTCTTCTACTGGCTCCTCGACTCATGACAAGGAGATAAGATGGGGAGATCCTCTGAATCCACCAAATCCCCCACCTCAAACTGTTGAGCCTGAGGTGCAAATTGCCCAGTCTGAGTGCTACCGGAACATGCCTGACATGATCAAGTAGTTTACGACTGAAATAAGAGAAAAGTAAGTTGTGCAACCTACCCCAGGTGTTGTCCAATATACTCGAGCCCCTATTGATAAGTTATCGCAGCACCGAGCCTATACCTTTATCGGGCATGATGATGATAACCATGAAATTGCCGAATACTGGTCGGACAACACATTGAGAATTTAGAATAAACCACTGCAGTGTTCGGACAAGAAAAAGTTGGAATGTGCCCTCACGTTGCTTGCTGATGAGGCACTTCATTGGTGTGAGACTACCATTCTCACGGTCTCTGAAGAAGCTATAACATGGGAGTTCTTTCTTCGAGAATTCTGGAAGAAATACATTAGTGAGTTTTACCTCATAGAGAGGCGCAATATCTTTCTCCATCTCAAGCAAGGTGGACGAACTGTCGAGCAGTACATCCATGATTTCTTTAAGTACTACAGATATGGTGCTGAGTGTAGAATGTTCATCTATGGGCTCAGGGAAGAGCCACACTCTATGTTCACGGTATTGGGCATCACTAATTTCCAAGACCTTGTGAATCTAGTCAAGGCTACTAAAACATCGCAAAAAGCCTAGAGGACCCTGTGGGTCAGGAAAATCAGATAAGAGATTCTAAGATGACTCCCGACCTTCTAAGTGGAATAAGAAAGGGAAATACCAAGGCCCTAAGCGAATGTGTACCCACAGCCTTCCCGGTTAGGGAACATTGAGAGGTTACAGACTGTGACTCAGTACTTTTCCAAAGTAGCCTCAGTTGATAGCACTGGAGGCTGGAATCGAAGCTCTTAGTATTTTGTTTTTGACTATTTTAAGAATCAGCATCCAGTAAGACAATGTCGCAAGCAATCAAAAGCCATTTTTTGTTGTGGTGAGCAAGGCCATTTCATTTGAGAAAGTCCTCTTGATGCCACTAAGTCCACTGCTACACTGACTAATGTTGCCTCCCCTACTCAATCTTTTCAAGGCAAGGGATCAAGGCAACGATCATCGTGAGCTCCATGGAGACCTAACGGCTCGGGAAAAACATCGAATATATAGGAATCAAAGACTCCTGCCCAGATGTATCATGTGAGGAGAAGGAATGGGGAGGACAAACCTAATGTCATTGTAGGTACCATTGAATTGTATTCACATTCCTTATATGCATTAATTGATCTCGGATCTACTCATTCCTTAATAAGCACCGTATTAGTAAAGAAATATAGGTTGTCTTATGAATCCATTGTGTCAAAAATTTCTCTAACAAATCCATTGGGTGATTGTGTCATCGTAAGCTTGGTATGTAAGAATTGTCCCTTATTAATTCCGACCAAGTTATTGGCATTACCAATTCAAAAGAGTTTGATGTCATACTCGGTTTAGATTGGCACAGTGAACATCAAGCTTGGGAAGATTGTAGTAAGATAAAGTTGTATCTTCGAGGCCTTGGTATGGAAAGTATTGCTTTGATAAATTCAAGAAACTCTTTATTGTATGCTTTGACATTGGAAGCCAAGGTGCACCTTGTTTGGAAGACATTGACACCGTGTATGAATTTCCTGATCTTTTCCCTGAAGAGCTTTTGGGTTTACCTCCAACCCGTGAAGTGGAATTTGGCATTCAAGTGCAACCTGGAACTACTCCAATTTCTATTGCACCTTATTGAGTGGCAGCCATTGAGTTGAAAGAGTTGAAAGCACAGATTCAAGAATTGCTTGACAAAGGCTTCATTCGACCGAGTTCTTCTCCTTGCGATGCTCCCGTCATTTTCGTACAGAAGAAAGATGGTTTTATGAGACTATGTATCAATTACCGACAGTTGAATAAAGTAGCCATCAGCAATAAGTATCCATTGCCAAGGATAGACGACCTGTTCGATCAGCTTAAGGATGCCTCTATGTTTTCCAAGATCGATTTAAGGTCCGAGTATTATGAAATGAGAGTAAAGGAAAGTGAAGTACCTAAAACTCCTTTCCGTACGAGATACGGGCACTACGAATTCTTGGTGATGCCCTTCAAGCTAACAAACGCACTTGCATCCTTTATGGATTTGATGAATCGGGTTTTCAGGCCCTATCTAGACAAGTTCATAGTGGTATTCATTGATGAAATCCTGATCTATTCTAAAGATGTTGTAGAACATCGAGATCACCATCGCATTGTGCTTCAAACCCTGCGGGAGAAGCAACTATTTGCTAAGTTTTCTAAGTGTAAGCTTTGGCTCACTAAAGTTTCCTTCCTTGGGCACATTGTATCGACTTCAGGTATCCAAGTAAATCTAAAGAAAATTTAAGCTATTCTCGACTGGCATCCACCGAAGAATATTTGTGAGGTGAGAAGTTTCCTTGGGCTTGCAGCCCCATTGACTATGTTATTGAGAAAAGAAGCTTTGTTTGTTTGGACCAAGGAACAACAAAGAAGATTTGATCAATTGAAACAAGTCTTAACTCACGCACAAATCCTAACCCAACCTAAGTCCAGAAAGGATTACACAGTCTATAGTGATGCTTCGTATCTCGGGTTTTGATATGTATTGATGCAAGAAGGAAAATTCATTGCTTATACTTCGAGACAATTAAAGTCGCATGACATGAATCACCCCGCTCATGATCTGGAGTTGGTTTGCAGTTTTCTTTGCATTGAAAATTTGGAGACATTATCTCTACGGAGAGAAATGTTAACTTTTCACCGATCATAAATGCCTCAAATACCTATTAACTCAGAAGGAGTTGAATCTTCAACAATAGAGATAGATGGAACTCCTCAAAGATTATGATCTGGTTATTGATTATCACCGAGGCAAGGCAAACGTTGTAGTTGATGCACTCAGCCGCAAACCTCTGCTTGGTAAGTATTGTAAATGATCAATGAATCCTATGCATTACTTAGTACCTAAACTCATTGCAAAGTTATTGTTTTGTAGCTAAGCTTCAGGTCCAGTCTACTATTGTTTCAATAATCAAAGCATTGCAAAGTCAAGATCCTGAACTCCAACCTATTGCTTCTAAGTTGCAAGATAATTCAGACTTCAGAATTAGTTCTGAAGGACTTCTTTATTTTCGTGACCGGGTCTGTGTACCCAATGATGAATCTTTTCATACCGACATTCACAAGGAAACTCACTCAAGTTTTTTTTTCCTGTTCACCCAAGTTCTGTAAAGATGTACAAGGACCTTAGGAAACTCTATTGGTGGTCAGGAAAGAATCAATCCATAATTGATTTCGTGTCCAAGTGCCTTACGTGCCAACGTGCTAAAGTTAACCACCACGTTCCTACTGGATTGTTGGAACCTATTGAACTACCGCAGTGGAAGTGGGAAAATATCACTATGGACTTTGTTAGTGGCATGCCTCTGACTTCTGCTAAACACGATGCTATCTGGGTCATTGTGGACCATTTTACCAAGTCAGCGCATTTCTTACTGGTCAGAATGGACTATGATCTTCTTTAGTTGGCTGACTTGTACATTAAAGAAGTTATTTGACTCCACGAGGTACCACAATCCATCATCTCTGATTGAGATCCCTGATTTGTTTTTCAATTTTGGAGAACGTTGCAAGGAGCTCTAGGAGAAATCCCTCAGTCTGGCGATTAGTTAGAAAGGGTAATTCAGTTCTTGGAAGATGTTCTACGTGCATGCATTATCGATTTTGGTTGATCTTGGGAGAAATCCCTACCTCTCATCGAGTTTGCTTACAACAACAACTATCAAGCTTCCATTAAGATAGCACCATACGAAGCATTGTATGTGTCGCAACACTTTCGAGCTCTGACTTTTTGAAAACTTATAAAACACAGAGTCGCCACCAATCTTTCTGAAAAGTGCGATTGGATCACTTTTAAATAGGGTTATTTTAATAAAACATTTTGTTTTAATAAAACAACGATTTTGGTCAGCGAAAATCCGAAAACAAGTTTGGGGGTCAGTTACGCATGGGGAAGAGTTAGCACCCCCACAACGCCCATAATTGGTACCTAATTGGTTTTAAAATCGTTTTCAAAACTGGAATTTGCTAGTTCACAAATGTTCGACTTTACTTCTCCGTTTAATGAATTTTAGTCTATTTTCACGACCTTATTGCCCGGGAGATGAACTTTAATCACCGCCAACATTTCTGGCGCTAACCCGTCATTCCCGTTTGACAAGACACCGCATTAAATTAATTACACTTTTTCAAACAACATGGAAATTTAGTGTGTTGAGCATTTTATATTTATTCTAGATTCGATTATTAAAAACCTAAAAAGTTGTCTAAGTCTTTTATTCCTAATTAAAAGTTTAAGTTTGCTTAAGTGTGTCTTATTATCTTTGTGAAGTAATTTTTCAACAAACACGTCCCCATCTCTGCTTCAGAACCTAATCCTAAGTTTTAACCTATTTCTAAAAAACAAGCAAGCAACTCGAATTTTCTTCTGTGTTTTTTCCCTTTTATTATTTCTTTTGAAAAACCTTTATTTCTTCTTCTTTTTTTTCCTTTTAATTTTTTAAAAGCCAAGACCCTTTTAACATTGTTTAGCTTTTTACTTTTATGTTTTCACTGTTTTATATTTTTTTCATTTCAAAAAGATTTTCTCTTTTAAAACTTCTCTTTTCCTTTTTTTAAAAATTTTTTAAAGTTTTTTTTTAAATGACCTTTTAAAAATAAACCTTATTTTCGAAAGATTTCCTTTTTAGCTTTTTTTTATCAAAATTTTATTTCTTCCTAAAAACCCTAAACTTTAAAACTTTTTTTATTTCTCTTTTCTTGAAAAAAAACTTTATTACTTAAATCCATCTTTTTTAGATTTTCACTTTTTAAAAATCACTTAACCCATTTATTATACTAAAATAAAAAAAAACTTTTTATATTTTTTATAAATCAAGGCCCTTTATTATTTCCACCCATGCATTATTATTTTTTTCTTAATTAAATCCCTAATTTTTAGTTTTTTTAATTAAACCACATTAACTCATTTTATTCAAGCATTTTAATATAAACACTTTTAAAATTTTATTTCTTCATTTCTAAAGATCAAAACACTCCTAACAACATTTTTTTAAAAGCATGAAAATTCTTAAAGATCAAACAAAAAAATGAAAATTTAAAACGAAAACATTACCGGAATCGCGAAACGATTTTCCTACTTCAAGAACACAACCTAAAATCCAAAAAAAAAACACAAACACAAACACAAAAATTCAACCAATAACAAACATGAAAATTACTAAAAAACTAAAAGGAAATATAGAAATTTTACCGAAATGACAACCGAAGAACTCGAATCTGATCTTCTCAAAACGCTCCCAATTGCTTTCGAAAAATTGCCCCCAAGCTCGAACTTCAACTCCAAAATTTTCAGCAGCACTTAAGAAATTTTTAGAAATCTTTTTAGCTCTTTTGCTTTTTTCCAAGTGATCAAGTGTGTGTTTCAAAGGGGAAAAGAAGCTCAATTTATAGGGTTTTGGGTGCTTAGAAATCAAGCTAATTCGGAGACAAAAACAGAAAATTCAACCCTAAAAACCATCCATCTGATATCAATAACATTGACCCGTTGAGAATTGAGCAAAATTTCATCCAAATTGGCTCGAATTTTGTGATTTTTGCCACAAGATTAAATTAGGCTTCCAACCCTTTTTCCCCAAATCGGCGAGCTACTGGCGACGACAAGGAGAAGAGTCGACGGTAACAGAATCAGACAGTCGAGGCGAGTCGACCGGTACCCTTCACAGCGGCCGTCGTGGCCTAAGGACGGCGGGAGAAAGCCGGCAGTCGGCCCAGCTAGCTTCGAATTGGGGATTTGGGACACCAGCCCCGTGCGCGGATCTTTACTACTTACATGGAATTTTCCAAAATTAATCTTTTTATTATACATGAATGAATGCAATGATTGAAACATTAATGCAAACAAACAAAAAATACAAATGCATAGAAGCAAACGTGTGTATGCAAAAGCATGGATGTAGACAAAGGGTCATCAATTCTATTAAGGTGTTACTCTAGACGAAGCTTCCATTGGATGACGAAAGTCCTAAGTATATGTCTCGGTCTGAGCACTTATTTCTTCATTCAACCTTTGAAGCCTTGGTCCCACCTTGTCGATCTGACGTGAGGCGAAGAAATGAAGCTTCTTGATGTCACATGCTTTAGCTACGTCTTTAGGATATAAAGCTTCTATCAAACTCGTGTTGTCATTGGGTCCTTTTGACGTTGCCCCTAAGTCGAGTAGATCAAAGATCATTTTTCAAATTCTGCTTGGTTGGATCGTCGAAGTGGTCCTATTGCTCTTGCAACTTTTGATATTCTGTTGATGCTGATGTGAGCGTACTTCAATTTTTCCTCTGTGTGACCATTCGAGAAATTCCCATTGTTTGCATGTTTGTCTTCCTTCTTTAGGTGCCTTCCATCCATGGCAGAAGCTTTCTCTGATTGAGCAACATGCTTTTAAATTGATCCCCTCTAGATATGGGATGCATGCAATAAATAAATATCTTTCAAGAACAAAACAAAACTCACACATAAAAAGGTTAGTAAACTATTAAATAAATAAAAAACAAAAACAAAACCTAAAAGATCCAAAATAATTCAATTGCATAAAAATTCTAGGTTGACATTCCAACAATTCAGGACATGTCTCCACTGATTATTCCTGCGACTTAACACCCTAGGCTTTCCGCATGGCTCTATTGGGGTAGGCTCTAAATTCTCAAACTTGGTTCGGTTCTAAAAAGGTACCCGAGCTGTCCTTGCTATCCCCTACTAAGGGTAGCAAGGCTCTCGATTCCCACCCATTATAGGCTTCAAACGAATCGAGTTCAACTCAGAAGGACTCACCATTGATGCCTTCTAGAAGAATCAATATCCTTACGAAGACAAGGGAATGAGTCCCGAAAGTACTTGCTAGGCTCGTATGAAGAATCAATATTCTTACATGAGCAAACAGTATTTCCCCCACTTAAAGGAACGAGACAAAGCTCGGGAATAGAGCTCGAAATTAAGTCTTAAATGCGTAAAATAGAGTTATATTAATTTAAACGGACAATTAAATATAACATATCATGAACTTGCAAATTCCGTATTAAAAAACCATTTTTTTGAAACCATTTAAAACCAATTTGTGGCCTGACCTTCTTTTGTTTTTCTTTAAAAAAACAAAAACTCGTCCCCAGTGGAGTCGCCAAGCTGTCGCAACACTTTTGAGCTTCGACTTTTTGAAAACTTATAAAACACGGAGTCACCACCAATCTTTTTGAAAAGTGCGATTGGATCACTTTTAAACAGGGTTATTTTAATAAAATGTTTTGTTTTAATAAAACAACGATTTTGGTCTGCGAAAATCAGAAAACAGGTTCGGGGGTCGGTTACGCATGGGGAAGGGTTAGCACCCCCATGATGCCCATAATTGGTACCTAATCGGTTTTAAAATCGTTTTCAAAATTGGAATTTACAAGTTCACAAAGGTTCGACTTTACTTGTCCGTTTAATGAATATTAGTCTATTTTATCGGCCTTATCGCCCGGGAGATGAACTTTAATCACCGCCAACATTTCTGGCGCTAACCCGTCATTCCCGTTTGACAAGACACCGCATTAAATTAATTACGCTTTTTCAAACAACATGGAAATGCAGTGTGCTGAGCATTTTATATTTATTCTAGGTTCGATTATTAAAAACCTAAAAAGATGTCTAAGTCTTTTATTCCTAATTAAAAGTTTAAGTTTGCTTAAATGTGTCTTATTATCTTTGTGAATTAATTTCTCAACAAACACGTTTTTATCTAAGCTTTAGAACCTAATCCTAAGTTTTAATCTATTTCTAAAAAACAAGCAAGCAACTCGAATTTTCTTTTGTATTTTTCCCTTTTATTATTTCTTTTGAAAACCTTTATTTCTTTTTTTCTTTTAATTTTTTAAAAGCCAAGACCCTTTTTACAAACATTTCTGGCGCTAAACACTTACCTCTCTTTTCCTTTTTTTTTTCATTTTTAAAGCTTTTTTGAAAGATTTCCTTTTTAGCTTTTTTCAAAATTTTATTTCTTCCTAAAAACCTAAACTTTAATACTTTTTTACTTCTCTTTTCTTGAAAAAAAGAACTTTATTGCTTAAAAACATCTTTATTATTTTTTCTCTTTTTAAAATTCACTTAACCCATTTATTATACTAAAATTAAAAAAAAAAAACCTTTTTTATAAATCAAGCCCCTTTATTATTTCCACCCATGCATTTTGTTTTTTCCTAATTAAATCCCTAACTAGTAGTTTTTTTCAATTAAACCACATTAACTCATTTTATTCAAGCATTTTAATATAAACTTTTTTAAAAAATTATTTTTTCTTTTCAAAAGATCAAAACACTCCTAACAACAATTTTTAAAAGCATGCAAATTTTTAAAGATCAAACAAAAAAAAACGAAAATTTAAAACTAAAACATTACTGGAATCACGAAACGATTTTCCGACTTCAAGAACATAACCTAAAATCCACAAAAACACTAACACTAACACACAAAAATTAACCAAGAACAAACATGAAAATTACAAAAAAAAATACTAAAAGGAAAGATAGAAATTTTACCGAAATGACGGCCGAAGAACTCGAATGTGAACTTCTCGAAACACTCCCAATTTCTTCCGGAAAATTGCCCCCAAGCTCGAACTTCAACTCCAAAATTTCCAACAGCTCTTAAGAATTTTTTAAGAATTTTTCAGAATTCTGTTTAGCTATTTTGCTTTTTTCCAAGTGATCAAGTGTGTGTTTCAAAAGGGGAAAAGAAGCTAATTTATAGGGTTTTGGGTGCGTAGAAACCAAGCTAATTCATAGACAAAATAACAAAATTCATCCCTAAAAATCATCCATCTGATATCAGTAGCATTGGCCCGTTGAGAATTGAGCAAAATTTCATCCAAATTGGCTCGAATTTTGGGATTTTGCACCAAGATTAAATTAGGGTTTGAACCCTTTTCCCCAAAATCGGTAAGCTACCGACGACAACAAGAAGCGGGGTCGGCGGCAACAAAATCGGACGGTCGAGGCGAGTCGAACGGCACCCTTCACGGCGGCCGCCGTGGCTTAAGGACGGCGGGAGAAAGTCGGCAGTCGGCCCAGCCAGCTTCGTATTGGGGATTTGGGGCACCAGCCCCGTGCGCTTGGCGGCGTGGGCTCGTACCCATTTCCCCCCTTTTTGCTTGATCCAATATGGTCCCTTGATCCTTAATGCCATAGATCCAACGACCCTAATTAAACTTGGAAAAAAACTATAGAAATGGGTTAGTTTGGCCTAAAACGAAAATGAGTTCTCTTATTATATTTTGAGTGGATTTTATTATATCATATATTTAATTTAAGTGTGTTTATTTGAGCACCTTATTTAATTCGAACGGACTTTTTTGTAGAATAATAATAATAATAATAATAATAATAATAATAATAATAATAATAATAATAATTATAATAATAAAAGAAATAAAAACGGGTGAAAATTCAGTGACAGCAGTATGGTAGACGATGTAGAACTCCATTGTGTTCGTTTGAACTCGATGAAGGCAAGAAGTTGGAGCCTGAATTACTTTAGGAAACCGAGGAGCGAGTTACCATCATCCATGATCGCTTCAAAGTTGCCTTTGACCGAAAAAAGCCTATGTTGATCTAAAGCGAAGGGATATACAATATGAGATTGGTGAGAAAGTCTTCCTCAAGGTCACACCGTGGAAGAAATTTATGAGGTTTGGTAAAAAGGGGAAGCTGAGTCCCCGTTTTATTGGACCCTTTAAAGTCATTATGAAAGTTGGCCTTGTGGCTTACCGATTATCGTTACCCTCAGAACTGAGCAAGATCCACGATGTATTTCATGTATCAATGCTTCGAAAGTACTGTTATGACCCTTTGCATATCATTGAGCCTGAATCTGTAGAGATTAAGCCTAACTTGTCCTATGAAGAGGAACCCGTTAAAATTCTTGCAATGGAAGTTAAGAGACTTCGCAACAAATCTGTTTCGTTGGTTAAAGTGCTTTGGAAGAGTCGTACCCTTGAAGAGGTAACCTGGGAACCTATAACGTCCCGATTTTGGGCTTAGGTGTTAGTCGGGTTTGGTAAGGCAGTTCGGTTCGAACCTATTTAGCGGTCTAGTCTGGTTTCTGGAAAAAAATTAAATTAAAAGGTTTTTGGTCAGATAAAAATATGGGAAAGTTTCCTTAAATCATAATTATTTATATGATTAATTTTGGTAAAGGTAATTTAAAGAAAATAATTTTGGAAATCGGACATTTTAGGTTAGTGACCAAACTGTAAAAATGGTAAAGTTTGATTTAATGGCAAAAACGTAAAAGGCTAATGCTTTGAATCTTTAAGGAGCAATACCAAGTGCTAATAGAGACTTTCCTCGTATTTTATAATTTTGATTAAATAAATTATATAAAAAAGATGGAGGGAAGTTAAAACGGTTTTTCATTTTCTCACAAATTGGATTTGACGATAGTTTTCTTCTCTCACTTTTCTCTCAAAATCCCTTCATCCAGACATCAAGATTTTCAATAAATTTGATTTGGATTTCAAGGATTTATCTATTTTCTATTAATCCTTTATTAAATCTCTTGTTTTCTCTTTAGTTTTCTTTCAAAAATGGAGGAAGAGCTCATTATTAGAGGTAGGTTCGTTCTTCTCCTCTAATGAAATGTTCTTTACTAAAATTCCCAAGTATTTATTCTTTTACATATTGTTTTTAATGTGTTTTTATACATTAATTGATGAAATCATGTTTAATTGAGGTTTCTTGAAGGTTTATGGTGGATCTTTGGATTTGGTGTTAATTGATGAGTTAATGATTGATTATTAACATGTTGTTATGGGTTAATAATGTTAACTTGATGGATTTTGTTAAGTAATCCCGAAACTAATTAGATTGCTAGATGTTAGTGATGAAATCATGAGTTTTAGGGGCTATTGTTGTAATTTCTTGATAGCTGGAGGTTTGTAGAGGTAGGAGAAGTGTTTTAGGTTGTAAATGGATGAAGATTGATGGTTGATTTTGCTGGGTAATGTTTGGGAGGGGGTTAGAGTGGTTTTGTCGATGTTTTCGGGTTGTATCGGTTATTAATTGCTTGGCAAATGTTGGAGTTGAGTGGGGGTTTGTGTTGCTGGAGGTTTTGATGCAAGAGTGTGTATCCATCCTCTGTTTTTCCTTGGTTAGAAGCAGGGCAAGACGTTGCTTGATCATTGGAAGGCACATTTGGAGTTTTGGATGCTTGGAATAGCTTCGACAAGTGAGGCGAAGTTTTATTGGTGAGTGGATGTGGTTTGAACGTTTTCAAAAGCTTGGAAACAAGGTTTTTGGAGGTTAGTTTAAGCTTGAAACTCTTAGCTAATCTCAGAAGTATGGTTACCAAAGCTCTCTGTTTTTCGGTTTAAAGTCTATGTGGATTGTCATGCTCATGTTTTGGATTTATATTTGTTACTCACTATTATGCATGTTTTATAAGCATGGTTTTGCTGAATTATATCCAATGAAATGGTTTGATTAAGTTCAAGAGGTTATATTCTTGATGAGACTTATTATGCTATATTTGAGGCATGTTTTGAGATGGGATATGTGGTGATTTTATTAATGCATTGAAAGTAGTAAGTTAACAAGGATTTAAATGGTATATTGGCTTAGTGATGAGATTTCTATTATTTGATATGTTGGTCAACCAATAGGATGTGAAGTGCACTATAATATACAAAATTCGTGCGTGAGATAAATTCTTCGGTTTCACAATGGGGGTGTGCTATTGTGGTGTGAGTGATAGGGGTAGTGCTATCACCAACGGGCAATGCGGGTAGTAGCATACCGACTGAAGTGAGATAATTGTGAGGGTAGTTTCACCATGTGACCTGATGGGTGTAGTGCCATCAAGGTATTCGTATATCCGATCATTAATGATCATTTCGAGCCTTTTGTTATATTTTGTACCCGTATCAAAACTCGGGGTCGTTTTGATACGGCTCTGTGTTGTCTGAATGTAGGGGATATCAATTTGGGGATTTGGTTTCGAAACGTGTAAGGGTCGTTCCAAAACCAAATGCTACTGTAATGCATGGTTTCGAAACAGGGGGTTTTTGTTTCGAAACAGGGTCGTTAAGTTAGTTAAAATGGCATAATTCGTTAGTTTTGAATGTTTACATTTCAGTCATTGTTTGTATGATTTTCAATTATGGATGTTTAAATTATCGTATAATGATGATATTTTACCTGAAAGCATGTAATGAACCTAATTAAATGTTGGCAACATTAATTTGTAATTTAGCCTCATATCGGGTCGGTTTCAAATGAAAGTACAATTGAGGTTCAGTTTAAAGAAAAATATATTCACTGTGCGAGTAAACACCGTAGGACTTAATTATGCATCTAGACAAGTTTAAAAAGAAAAAAAGGTTCCTAATCGAGGTTGACTTTAACGAGTTGACTTTGGTTTTTCGTGTGTAATTCTCTTAATTCGGGTTAAGCATCTAGACCGGGCTAAGAGGTTTACATTTGTTGGTATCAGAGCCAAGTTTATGAAAGGTTGGGATGTATGTTGGATTATGATTGATGACATGTTGTATTCGATGCTATGCACGATGAATGATTGTATCATGATTTGATTGATAGTATGTGATGAATCGATATATGTAACTAGGTTACCCATTACCAACACTACCGGTAAAGAAAATAGTTTTTGTTCTAAAAGACGGAATGAGTGACTTGGGTTCTTGCTATTTGTAAGCCTAACTATTTTGCTACTGTGTTTGCATGGTAGAATTGTTTATCATATCATGGGACCGAGACGATATCTTTGAGGAAATGACCGGAATGTAGTTGAGAATGAGGTAGAGGCGGATGCTGAGAATTTGCCGCCTTCTCCTCCTGGTGGGGGTGGAGTTGGAACAAGAGTTGGTGGTGGAGGTGTTGAACCTCATGTAGCACAAGGGCAAATTACTCCTGAGATGACACCTTTAATTCAGGCTATTGTTGGAGCCTTTTAGGCAGCAATGGCAGGCATGCACGCGGCCGCACCTCAGTCTGGTGCCAATGCTGGTTTACCCTTAGAGCGTCTGCGCAGTCTGGGCTGGATGAAGTTTAGAGGCTTATCTCATGAGGGCTCTGAGGCTTGGTTTGAAATTACAAAGAGGGTTTTGGGGCAAATGAATTGCAATAATGCGCAAAAGTTGGGCTGTGTGGTCTCTTTGCTTCATCAAGATGCATATACATGGTGGATGACCATTACAGTGGGTTTGGAGCAGGATGAGGTTACCTGGGATTTCTTCATGAATGCTTTTCAGAAGAAGTATCTGGGTGTTCATTATCTAGATGAGAAGAATAGGGAATTCATGTCGTTGATGCAGGGCAACATGACTGTTGCGGAGTTTAAGGTGCAGTTCGTCCGATTGAGCCAGTACGCCCCTGAGCTGGTACCAGATGAGCGGAAGAGATGGGATAGGTTTTGATATGGGTTGGTGAAAGAAGTAAAGACCTATATGCTTGCGGCCGAGTATACCGATTTTGATGTGTTGATTACTCGAGCCAAGGATATCAGGCAGAGTCTAGGATTGACAACACGCACGAGGAGTTCTAGCTCTGGAAAGAGAGCTGCTGATTATGATGGTGGACGTGATCCAGGTAAGAGATCACAGGATAAGAGATATTAGTGAGACCATCGTCGAGGCGGTGGAAGTGGATCGGGCCGAGGCTAGTATGGTCAGAATGTTGCAACATGTGCTCTTACATGTAACTGTTATCGGAGGAATCACACGTGAGAGTGTTAGGGTAATCCTAGAACATGCTGGCAGTGTGGGGCTTAAGGTCATGTGAAGCGTGACTGTCCACAGTTGGCGAGGCAAGCACCAGCTCATGCTATGGAGCCTGAGAAGGGATGTGGGCGCGGCCGAGGTAATTTTTAACGACGAGATGATTGTTAGAGGAATGTGGCGCATGTAGTCGCGGTGCAGCCATAGGGTGGTGAACCAGCTTGAGTCTATGCTCACCGTGAGGGCTAGAATGACATAGATGTGATCGCGTGTACCTTCTCCTTGCAATCCTTGTCATTGCTTGCTTTGATAGATTCTGGTACTACACTTTCATACATTTTGCATGAGCATGCTCGATTGCTTGATGTGCTGTTAGAGTTTCTTGATGTGGGTATGCAAGTGACGAGTTCGTTTGGTGAGACAATAGTTGTTAGGAAGTTGTATAGAAGATGTCCATTGATGGTTCAAGGATATGTGTTTCCTATTGATGTAATGGAGTTACCTTTCTATTGTTTCGATGTTATCCTTGGGATGGATTGGTTACTGGAGCATAAAGCTGTGGTTGATTGTGAGACCAAGCATGTTTCATTGAACCTTGCCGATGATTTTGAAGTCGTGGGGGTGGGTGAGAAGTGCAATGTTGTTTTGGCGGTGGAAGCTCACATGTTGAAGAATGGTGGTTTCCAAGCTTATTTGGCATATGTGATGAACCCAAATATGAAGGAGGCACGTCCGCAGGATATTCAGACAATTTGTAATTTTTCAGGGGTGTTTCTAGAAGAGTTACCTAGGTTGCCACCAGATAGGGAGGTCGAGTTTTGCATAGAGATGTATGCGGATACGGCTCCACTATCCATTGCTCCTTATCGAATGACACCAAAGGAGTTAAAGGCGCATCTTTGCATCTTCAGGAGTTACTAGATCGTGGTTTCATTAGGCCGAGTATCTCGCCTTAAGGAGCTCCAGTTTTGTTTGCTAAGAAGAAAGATGGGACAATGCGGATGTGTATAGACTATCTGCAACTGAACAAGTTGATGATAAAGAACAAGTACACTTTACCTTAGATTAATGATCTCTTTGATCAGTTTCGTGGTGCTGCTGTGTTTTTGAAGATTGATCTAAGGTCAGGGTATTATCAGCTTGAGGTGAAGGATAAAGACGTACCAAGACAGCTTTTTGTACGAGCTACGAGCATTACGAGTTCCTAGTGATGCCTTTTGGTTTGACCAATGCACCGACTGCGTTCATGGACATGATGAACCGAGTGTTCCATGAGTATCTTGATAAGTTTGTGGTGGTGTTTATCGATGATATGCTTGTGTACTCTCATACCAAGGAGGATCACGATATGCATTTGAGGATAGTGTTGCAGACTCTCTTGGATAATCAGCTCTATGCTAAGTTGAGTAAATGTGAGTTCTAGACCAATGAGTTAGTGTTTCTTGTTCATGTGGTATTCGCCAAGGGTATCCACGTGGATCCTCAAAAGATTGAGGCAGTTGTGGGTTGGAAACAACCGAAATCAGTGATGGAGGTTCATAGTTTTCTGGGCTTGGCTGGGTATTATCGTTGGTTCGTGGATGGGGTTTCTAAGATAGCTGCTCCGTTGACAAAGTTGCTTCAGAAAGATGTTAAGTTTGAGTGGACGGAGGCGAGGCAGCAAGCTTTTCAAAAGTTGAAGGATGTTTTGGTACAAGCTCCGATCTTGATTCAACCTGAATCGGGAAAAGAGTTTGTGGTGTACGGTGATGCATCCTATGTGGGTTTAGGATGTGTGCTGATGCGGAAGGGTAGGGTAGTTGCTTATGCATTGAGGCAATTGAAAGCGCATGAGCGTAATTATCCTACTCACGATCTCGAACTTACGACTGCATTGTTTGCTCTAAAGATATAGATGCATTATCTTTACGGCAAGAAATGTATTGTGTACAGTCTCAAGTATCTTATGTCTCATAAGGAGTTGAATCTTTGGCAACATCGATGGATGGAGTTGCTGAAGGATTACGATCTTACGATCGAGTATCACCTGGGGAAATCCAATATGGTGCCCGATGCTTTGAGCCGAAAGGTTGCAGTGGAGTTGAGAGCGATGTTTGCTCGATTGAGTTTGTCTCGTGATGGTGGCTTGGTGGTTGAACTTAAGGTGATACCATCTTTGGTTGAATTGATCAAGGAAAAGTAGTTGCTTGATGATTCCTTGGTTCCGCATGTTACAGACATTGCAGAGGGTAATCCTACGGATTATAGTTTAAGTGATGATGGTGTTTTGTGTTTTAAGGGTCAGGTAGTTGTGCTATAGGGCGTTGAGGCGCACTATCTTGACGGAAGCAAACAATAGTCCTTTTTCCATGCATCCTAGTAGTACTAAGATGTATTGGGGGTTGCAAGATGAGTACTATTGGGTGGGTTTGAAAAAGGATGTAGCAGAGTTTGTTAGCAAGTGTTTGGTGTATCATTGAGTGAAAGCTGAACATCAATTTCCATCCGGTTTGTTGCAGTCTTTGAGGATTCCTGAGTGGAAATGGGAGAGGATCATGATGGATTTTGTGTCGGGTTTGCCTTTGACACCGTTAAAGAAGAATTTCGTGTGGGAGATCGTGGATCGGTTTACAAAGTGTGCACATTTCTTGCCAGTGCATACTACATTTACCCTTGATAAGCTAGTGGAGCTTTATGTTGCGGAAGTTATGCAGTTGCATGGTGTTCCTAAGTCTATAGTCTTAGATAGGGATCCGCGGTTCACATCGAGGTTCTGGGTGGCAAGTGAGATGCCTTGAGCTTCCAGGGCGGCTACCAGAGTAGAGGCTAGTAGCATCTGTTCATCCGGGAATGCATCCTGAATTTTGCTGTTGGAGCTTTTCTCTTGTACATTCTCAAGACGAGAGAGATGATATGCCACTTGATTTTCTGTGCCCTTCCTGTCTCGAATTTCTACGTCAAAATCTGGCAGCAATAGGATCCAACGGATCAGGCGGGGCTTTGCATCCTTCTTTGCGAATCGGTAACTTAAGGCAAAATGATCTGTGTAGACTATCACCTTTGTGTCAATCAGGTAGGGCCGGAACTTATCAAAGGCGAACACTACTGCCATCAACTCTTTCTCTGTGCTGGTGTAGTTGGTTTTGATAAGATTTAGTGTTTTGCTAGCGTATTAGATTACATGAAAAATTTTATCTCTGCACTGTCCTAGGGCGGCGCCCACGACGATATCACTAGCATTACACATGAGTTCAAAGGGTTGACTCCAATCAGGGGGAACTACCACATGTGTTGTCACTAGCTTTTCCTTTATGGTTTTGAATGCATCATGGCATGTTCCTCATCCAAGTTGAACGGTTTGTCCTGTTCTAGCAAAATTCAAAACGATTTAGAGATTTTAGAAAAATTCTCAATAAATCTACGATAAAAACCTGCGTGTCCAAGGAAACTCTGAATGCCCTTGACAGCGGTCGACGACGGCAAGTTGGAAATAACTTCAATTTTGGCTTTGTCTACCTCTATTCCCTGTGCGGAAATTTAAGCCCCAGGACTATGCCTTCATCGACCATAAAGTGGCATTTTCCCAATTAAGTACCAGGTCTGTTTCCTTGCATCTGGTGAGTACTTTTTCAAGGTTGCTAATGCAGCTATCGAAGCTGCTACCGAAGATAGAGAAGTAATCCATGAAGATTTCCATGAAATCTTCTATCATGTCGGAGAAGATAGCCATCATGCATCACTGGAATGTGGAAGGGGCGTTGCACAAACCGATTGGCATTCTTTGAAAAGCATAAATGCCATAAGGGCATGTGAAGGTTGTTTTGGCATGGTCCTCCGGTGCTATGGCGATCTGGTTATAACCTGAATATCCATCCAAAAAGCAATAGAAGGGTTTGCCAGCAAGGCGGTCAAGCATTTGATCAATAAAAGGTAATGGAAAGTGATCCTTTTTAGTTGCTTTATTTAACTTGCGGTAATCCATGCATATTCGCCAACCAATTACTGTTATAGTTGGTATTAACTCGCTATTGTCATTGCTTACTGTTGCGTGTAAATAGAACTATCGCAATAGTGCAAGTGTACACGACGCAAGTAGTAAAGTGATACGTAAGTATCGGATATCGTCTCCACAGGGACTGGGCTAATAGCTTCACCTTGAATTACTACACGAGAGAGGAAAATAAAAAGTTTAAAATGTTTGTCATGAGAATATAAAGAATACTGAAAATAAAGAGTATTGAAATCAAGATAGAGAGAATGGGCCGGTATTGAATTGCTCAGTAGTGTAGGTGTTGCAAAGTCGAGGAAACTCTGTTCTGTCGTCGTGCCTGTTGCGGCAGCACCTGTCGCGGCATCGGTCTGTTGGTTATCGCGGCAGTGATTACTCAACTCTGTACTTCAAGCTTGGCAAGAATCCCTGTTGTGCCTTGGCCTATCCCTAGGTCCAAGTCTGTCGATGAACACGTCTTTGATGATACCTTCCGACGTGAATCGAAGGATGAACACCGATGTTGTTGAATTCTTCCTTAGCCACTTAACCTCGTCCTATCCCTAGGTCCGAGATAGTTCAACTATAAACTAGAGAACCCGCACTTATTCCTTTCGTATACTTAACTCTCCCGATATTAAGTATATAGATAATCTCGCAATGCTCTCCCGATACTCTTGCAAGATGTTGAAAACCAGAATAAGTGAACTTGAAGTAATTTTATTGAACATAAAAATTCCTAAAACAAATTCAATCCTTGCAACTACTTTACAAATCAACCCTTAGCCCTAGGGGAAGTTTAGAACATGTTGAGGAAGGGAAAACGGCTAGGGTTTTGGGAAGAAGGCTAGAGAATGGTGATGTCCTCTCCTAGGTCGAATTACATGCCATTATATAGGCCTTGGTTTCAAGTTTTCTAATATGGCAAGAATACAACTTTAAATTAAAGTACAACTCTATTAAAGACTAAATCTTTAGAGCATAAGTCTTTAATTCGTCCTTCCTTCTTGCTTGGAGTTTCTTCCTTGAACCTTGGGCTTGGCCTTCATTCTGATCTAGGGCTTGGAAAAATATAAGGGTGATCCACGAGAGATGGGCTTAATTTTCTCTTTCTGTCGAGGTCCACTTCACTTTCTTCCCTTCACTATCGCTGTCCTCCTTGGCTGCCACGGCAGCAACCATGGCAGCATCGTCCTTCACGTCTGCTCATCCAGTTCCAGCTCTGCTTCTTCACTGCCCAACGTCTGCTACAGCAGCTACCTGCAAAAAGCAACCAATTTCAGTAGAAACTGTGCCAATTGATATATTTGTGATGTATAACTGAAATCTAACCTAAATGCTATGAATTATGCTTGAATGCAGTAGAAATATGGGTTAAATGGGGGGGTAAAATATAGAACTTTTACACACTCAACACTTACCACAGTTATGCCACCTTTCTTTGGCACACATTGTACCGGGCTTCCTATTCTCTGTTCGAGATAGGATATATGATACCAGCGTCTAACCACTTGATGATCTCCTTTTTGACAATTTCTCTTATGGCCTCATTTAATCTCCTATGGGCATCAACAGTTGGCTTTTGGTCCTGCTCGAGCTAGATTTTGTGCTTGTAAATGTTCGGGCTTATTCCCTTTATGTCTGCTATGGTCTAACCTATTGCCTTCTTATGTTGCTGCAGCAGTGCTGTCAATTGTTGTTCCTGTCTAGGCTGCAACTTGGAAGAAATTATTATTGGCAGTGTATCATTAGGTCCTAGGAAAACATACTTAAGTAGTACATGTAAGGCTTTTAACTCAAGAGTGGGAGGTTGTTTGGTGGATGGTTTGAACATTTTGCCCCCTTCTCTGTGTAATTCAATGGTTCAAAGTACTTACCTGGCCTGTTCGCTATCTAGTATGCCTCTTCATGTTCCTCCAATTCCTGCTCTGTCCACTTGTTGTGTTGTTCATCTTCCGGGCAGGTTTCCAATTGGCTGCCGAGGTTGCTGCCCGGGCAGTCTTGCTGCGGGTAGGGTCTGTTGTCTACAAAGTTGAACTCTGAGATGGCTTCCATTAGCTAGCATTCTTCCGGATCATCAGCTTGCCTCATGGATTGGAAGACATTCAATTTTACTTGTTGATCGTCTACTCTCATCGTGAGTGCACCTTTTTCCACATCAATGACTGTTCTTCCCGTAGCAAGGAATGGTCGCCCCAAGATTATTGGTGTCTTTTCATCTATTTCATAATCTAGTACTAGAAAATCGGCAGGGAAAATAAATTTGTCCACCTTCACCAGGATGTCCTCAATTTTTCCTTCCGGTTGGACGTATGTTCTGTCAGCCAGCTGGAGCATTACTGTTGTTGGGCGGGTGTCTCCTATTCCTAGTTTCTGAAAGACGGATTTGGGCATTAAGTTGATGCTCGCCCCCTAAGTCACACATGGCTCGTACGGAGTGGTTGCTGCCTATTTTGCAGGGAATTATGAAGCTGCTTGGATCTTTCTGTTTGGGCGGTGCCTTATTGTGCAGCATGGCCATGCATCCTTCCGTCACTGCCACTGTTTCAAATTCCCCGATCCTTGTTCTCTTGGATACCATATCTTTTAAGAACTTTGCATAGCTAGGCATTTGTTCATTCAACTCTACCAGTGGAAGATTGATCCTGACTTGTTTTAGAACGTCCAGGATTTTTTTACTGCATCTCATGTTTCTGTTTCTTCAATCTTTGTGGAAATGGTGGTGGAGGTACAGGGTTGACAGTTTTTGCTTTGATGGGCATCCTATCCTGGGGAGAGGTAACTGGTTCAGAATCATATCGTTCATTCCTGGTGTTATCTGCCAGTTCTTGTTTTGGTTTCTTGTTCCTTTCGTCTGGTGCTGCCGCGACAGGTTGTCCGGCGGGCTGAATTGGTTCAACATGTGCCGTTTCTCTTGCATCATGCATGGATGAGTCTTGTAGTGTTATCCCAGTTCTGGTTGTTATAGCTTTGCAATGTTCTTGGGATTTCCCTTTCGCTATTTCAGTGTAACTAAGTAATCCACCCATTGGCCTAGTACTGATAACATGAACAAAAATGCCGAACTAAGTCTCCAAATTTTTTTTATCAATGCCTCTTGGCTATTCATCCTGCTTTCCATCCTGTACATGAAGGATTAAGTTTTATCAATAAATTTATTCTTATTAGAAATAAAATCATTAGTACGGGATATGAAAGTATGCAAGTATATTCTAAGGAAGATGTGTTTGTATTCTTTTGTTGTGGAGGCAACAGTCGTTACAGGTTCTGTTGATAATTCCCTATTGTTGTGGTGGGTTTGCAGCAGTCATTGGGTTGCTCCAGGAGAAGTTAGGATGGTTCTTCAATCCAGAGTTATAGTTATTCTGGGTAGGTCTGATGTTCCTCTCGTATCCTCCCATATAGTTGGCAGATGTGGTGCAGTTAGAGGAATCATGGTTGCCCCCACACTTGCCACAAAATGGTTCCACAACCTTTCCCTCATAGACATTCCCAGCAGGTTGCACAATTTTCATAACCAGCTCTGTCAACGTGTCAAGGCGGGTATTAACAGATTCCGAGGCTTTTACCTTGTTCACAGCGGTTGGCCTCCTAATGCCGCCTCGGCAGGCTGTCAGATACTTGTCATTATTTTGGCGGTTTGGTTTAGAAACCACAGTGCTTCCTCTTATGGTCTGTCAAGGATGATCCCATTGGTTGAGGCACCAATCATCATCTTCGTTGGGTAGTTCAACCCGTTTTAGAATATTGATACCTGAGTCCAAGCTGGAAGACCATATAGCCAGAAGTTGTTCACCATATGTTGGTACCGCTCCCATGCTTCGTACATCGGCTCATCATCCCCTTGCCTGAAGGCTGTTATCTCATTCTGCAACCTGTCTGTGACATTGGACGGTCTGAAACAGTCCAGGAAGTCCTTGCACAGTTCTATCCAGGTGTTGAACGATCCTGCTGGCTGGTTGTTTAACCACTGTTTTGCCCCTATCCCTCAGTGAATATGGGAATAATCTTAGCCTCAGGACGTCTTGATGCACCCCGTGTATTTTGAATGCTCTACAGATGTCCATGAATCCTCTCAAATTATGCCGAGCATCTTCAATGGCAGTCCCTCCAAAGTGCCCTAATGTATTGATCATGTTAAACATGACCGACTTTAGCTCGAAGTGGTCCGCCTCAATATCAGGTTCCGTCACTGTCGGATCAAACCCTTTGAAGTCATGTTCTAGGTAGTCTCTAGTGGTTCGAACATTCTGAGGCTGCCTGGGCAGAATATGGGGATCCTGGCTTGGTGGGTCTTGCTGACCTCTGGGCGGCAAGTCTTGCGGCCCATCCTTGCCATTCGCGGCAATGTTGGCAGGGTTTTCGTTTTCCATGTTTACCTTTTCTTCTTCCTTTTGTTTGTTTTTCCTTACGACTTCTCTTATCTCCTTCATAAGTTCTCTTGCTTTACGCTCGATATCATCGTAAAAAGAGGAGTTCTCCTTTCAAACTCGCCCTGGTCATACACTAGTAAAGGCAACTATAAATTCTTTTTTTGATTAAAAATAAAATAAAATAGAAAGTAAGGAAAAAGTGCAGAAATTAAAAACGAAATTTTCTTTTACCAATCCCTGGCAACGACGCCAAAAACTTGTAGGACGTGTAGGTGTTCCCCTCTTTGTTAGAGTGTAAGTGTACACTCCTGCCAAGTTATAGTATAAAAGATGTCGAATCCCACGAGGATTGGACAGCTTGGTTCGAATTGTCATTCATCCACAAGGAAAAGTAAATTGCACAAATAAGGAGATTGTTGAGAAGAAAAAGTAAAATAAAACACATGTAATAGAGGAAGTAATCAGGTTGATAGAGAGGGCAAGGTTATGCTGCTTCTTAGTGTGAAATTGCGTTGAAAAGGCCAAGTCGTTTTGCGCTGCCATGATATGCTCCCTCGGCGGGTGATGGGAGATTGAGGTTGCAGCAACTTTCGCTACCACGATGGAACTATGCTCTTGCAACTTTCGCTGTCACGGCAGGTGGGATGGAGATAAGTCCTTGCGACAGTTTGGCAGTGCAATTCTGAAGTGATCCTTCCTATGTCCAGGCAAGGATTTTGTCACCACGTGATGTAGGTAATACCTAGCATTCTCAGCATAAACCTAACACATGCAGTCGACGTTTAGTTGCTCCTTTTAGCCGCTGAAACTCGAACTTATGTCTAAGCCGAATTAGTCAACACCTCGACATGATAAGACCGTACCTAATTCTTTTGTGAGTTTGACACTCTCGTGCCCGACAAATGGATTTCTTCAACTGGACTTTTGGAACTGATTGAAGAAGTGAAGAACATGAATTAAGTAAACTTGGAATACTTTTTTGAAAACAAACTTGAAACCTAAACAACAGTTTTCACAACTAATTTACAACATAACCCCAAACCCAAAGGAGAATTAGAACATGACGGCGGGAAAGAAAACCCAAGTTATGTCTATAGAAAACCTAAGATTTATTGAACTAGGAGTACAATGAGTATTTATAGACAAATAACTAGGTTTAGTCCTCTTGAAATAGAAGTCCTCAAAAGTAGCTTTCAACATTTAATGTGACTTTAAACTCTGACTTCTTTGAGTTGAATGTGGACTTTATCGCGTTTGCCTTGTCCCGCAAGCAATCTTGAGATTTAACTTTGGCGGCTCTGCCCGCTGCTACAAACATCAGAAAATCGAATGGATGGCATCGATAGACTCAATATTTTTAGCTCTACAAATTGCATTCTGGTTCTCCAACTCCTTAGTTCGCTGCCGTGGGCATCAAGGTCGGTGGCAGCAGCACTCGGTAGCTACCGTCTTCAGCTGGAACTGTATCAGTACAACTCAATGGTTCGCTGCCTCAGCATCGCATCCTCAGCTCCTATTTCCCTATGTCAGCCTTTAGTACCTACAATAAAAAATACACTAAAACAGTACCTTTCTTCACCAAATAAAAGATAATCTATAGAAACAAGGTAAAGTGAAGAAATATTGTAGAGTGCAATGCATAATCCTAATTATGCCTAAGATGAACTTAAAAACAACAATAAAGTGAGATGGAATGTGCATGAAATATAGGACTTGTGGACACTTTATAGTACTCAAAGTATTAATTAGGAGTTACATAGCACATATTGAATTTAATAATCAAACATTGCCTGTTAGATTAAGCAATTATTCAACCAAGGACTTTCATTGTCTTTTAGATTAAGCAAACACCAATCATGTATTTAATAATCAAACATTGTGTTACATAGCACTTTACATGTTATTAGCATATAGTATCTAACTCTTAATCATAGTCTCATAGTTTCCGGCATACAAGTATCAAGTAAACATACCTAAGTATCATATATCACCCATAATTAGTATCATATCATTCTTATCATGCTCAAAATAATCACTCATATATCCATCAAAGCAAAGGAAATCATGTTACATGTCAAACCAAGATAACAAACTAACAATGTGGATCATATTATCATGATTCCTTTTAAAACCATATTCCCTTAAGAAAATTACCAATTTTAGATTAGGTTCATTTCATGCTTTCATTTAGAATCACAAATTAAACATAAACATTGGTTAAGACTAGTGTCTTAACCCTAAGTTTAACTACACCTACAATACTCCAAGCTTTCTACTAGTCTTGCTCCTTGAAGACTATTCCTTTGTTCTTTCTATTTGGATGGAAAGCCCTTGCTTCTTCCAAGTTTTCCTTAATTCATTGGTCTATAAAATCATGTAAGAACACATAGAAAACATATTAATTGTAACACCCCGAAAATCGGTCTAGTGGAAATTAAGTTTCAGTGACCGAATATTTTGTACCGTTGTGTTTAAATGACGTATTTGTCCGACCTTGAATCCAATTTAAATTAGTAAAGGGTGTGGTTATTATTATTTAATAATAATAATAATCAAAGGGAGGGACCCACGACATTACCTTCAAAGTGAAGGAAATGGCAGTGCATTCCCCACATAGTGGGATGATGCGGCACAAGCCTATCACACGTGGGCACAAATGGCCATATGCCTTGTTTGCTTCACCACGTGGACATGGGTGGGAAATTAAGCCCCCAAAATGTGCCAACACTCCAACATACGTGGAGGTGGAAGAAAAAAAGGAATTGCCGTGTAATTCCTTCATTTTGAAGGAATTTGACATGTAAACCCCACGTAGTAGGGGCATTCGGCCAAGCCACATTAAAAGTGGCAATTAAGCCACTATCGTGGCTTACACTATGGGGAAAATACCCTAAATTAAGGCCACGTGGCCCTTAAATGGTGAATAAGCCACTACGTGGCATAAGATGGCAAGCCATGCCTAAACGTAGAAATGAGGAAATTGTTTTAGGGGAGGCTGAGTGCTATAAATAGGGAGATAACCCCATGGAAGTGCATGACGATTCAAGAAAATAAGGAGTCAGTGAAGAAAAAATAATTAGGTGGTTCAGTGTTTGATTGGTTGTCCGATATTTTTGATATAGTAATATCAACTCTCTGCCGACGTTGGGGTAAACTCAAATCTTTGGTTGGTTTAAGTTTCGGTATCGAGTCTAATTAATATTTTTATATTTATTCGATATTGTATTGTCGGTCCTAACCGATTCCTATTTAATCTTGTTCAAGAAGTCAAGAAAGAACAACCACCAACCGAGGAAAAAGACGTTGTTATTCGAGAACCTTAATATCGAGGTGAGTGTAGTAGCGTCTCGAGTTTGGCAAAGGCCTACTCTAATTTGTTGTTATAAATGTTGATACTAACCTTTGAGTTAGAGGCTTTCATCATTGATCATATGTTGGTAAGTGTATGGTAAGCATTGCATTGATTCCCTTATTCATAGTATGATTATTGTTGTCATGAAAATCATTGAAAGCATTGACATGTGATAAGTATGACATGAATTATTGATATTGTTTATTGATATGAAATATTGTTATGAATCATGAACAATGAACCTTGGATTTAAAGTATTGGATACAATTGGCATGCCATAGAATTCATGAGCTCAGTGTACGGGGGGACTACGGTCCTAGGGCTATGACCTATATGATTTGGCGAGGCGGAGGGACGTATTGTGTTTGGTCTTTGGCGATGTCGGCGGGATGACCATTTATGTGTTTTGGCGAGGAGGTGGAATTCGTGTATCCATATACCATGAATCGATCCAAGGAAATTATGAACTCAAGATAATGATTGCCATGGACCATGATATTGTTATATGCTTTATTATGAATATGAAATATGTTATGATATTGCATGATTAATGTTATGATTCTTAGAAGCATGTTATAAGTTATGTTATGTATATTCATGGTTATGTGACTACCTCACTAGGAAAAGTATGCCTAATGCATCTCATGCATCCATTTCAGGATAAGCAAGTGTCAGGATCGGGATCGGAGAAGTTGGTACGTTGTACAAGTCACAACCAAGTCCAAGTAAGGTGTTTTATCCTTCGAACTCCTAGTATGGTGACAAGGTCTATGTATATGTTTGATATGTCTATTTTGGTATGTCTATGTTATGTCTAAGTGTTTAAGAAGTAAATGGTTGGATAGTGCTTTTCGTGTAACATGTCATGACCTATAGTTCATGTTTTACGCTAAAATGGTAAAACAATGTAAACGAATATGAATGGCTTTAAAACTTGGCATGACGATAGCTTATACCCTTAAAATGTTGTGGGAAAAGTCTCGTTGTAATTGGATCATGACTGTTAGGTTAAAAAGCATTAAAAACAATTAGAAGTTATCATTGTAGGCCTAACCGTACCGGAACAGGTGATGGTGTTTCGATACGGGTAAGCATAATTTGAACCTCGGAAAGTAGGGTGTACCGAAACGGGGCAGTTCCATTTCGGAACGTTTTGGCTACTGGAGACCACTATTTCTATACTGGTTTCGAAACGGGTCAAAGACGAGTCAAGGTTAGTCAACCCGTACCGATACGGGTCAAATCGTATCGATACGGTTATAAAGGGACAGTAAATAAGATGACCTTAGTCAAGCCGTACCGAAATAGCTCAGGGCATTTCGATACGAGGTTGATCTTCCTAAGGCTTTAATAGGAATAAAAGGGATTAAAACGTATATCCGATAACGTCTTGTTCGAATAAAATATTGTTGAAGGCTTAAATGATAAGTGCAAGAGTTAAGTTTTTGGAAAAGTTTTTAAGTATGAAGTTAAAAGATTTTATCACATTGTTTTCGGTAACGCTCTCCGACCCGGTTCTCTACCAGACCGGGAAGGGGGGTGTTACATTAACATCCAATTCAAACATATAAGTTCAATCAAATAAGTACAACTCAATACACTCAAAACTGTTTTCCATTTCTTGCAGCTTGCACCACTGTTACTAATCTGATCATATCTCTTAATTCGTACGTCAGAATTTCGATTACTTTATATATTTTTCAAGCTAAAAGATTGTATTTAAGACCATATTAGGTTTGCATTTTAATTATTATCCAATTTGTAAAGTTTATTGTCTAAAGACACGACATTTATACTACCTAGATAGTTTGCACTACATATGAGTTTTCATCTTCAGTTTTCAGTACAGAACTTAGGATTTTGTTTCTAATTAAGACAGACATTTCAAAGTACATTTTATCAAGATTTCACCTTAAAATTCGATTCCTACAATTTATACCAATTTTTCAAAGACACTGTCCAGAACAAGGCTTTTAGGCAGACTCATTAGAGATTGCTTCTAATTGTTCAATTATACTAACTTATTACCTATTTTTATTTTAAGACTTAACATAAATTTCCAACCTGTTTTTTCCTTGTTCATTCAAGTTCTTTAGGGTCCCTAAACATAAAAATACAATCCCTTAGTTAATTAACTTTCCATATTAATCTCAAGCTAACCTAATGGGCACCTTAATTATTTTAAACACTCAATTTAAGTTACTTATCAGAAAATTCTAGTTACACTTCATTCATACATCAAGTCCCCTATTTTTAACCATTATTTCCAGTATTCCATTATTTTCCAATTTACTACCAGAATTTCTTAATTTTCACAAAACAGTCCCGATTTACACACTAGACGTTCTAAGTGACCAGTTTTGATTCCAATAAATTTTCCAGAAATCCTAACAACATTTTCGATCATCCAAGACCTCACTCCAACAGTAAACATCATTTTAAACAATTTCTTCCTATATCACTTTTTCCAGAATTGCCAAATTTTCAAGTTAAATCAGAATTTACAAATGAACATCGAAAACATATTAATTAGGTCACTACATAAATTCCACTACCTTACAATCAATGGTTCCAATGCAATTTCATTATGATTATCAATTTAACAGCATCTCTAATAAATTTCCAGCAACCAAAAATCAATATATCATCATCGTAACATGCAATAATGAAAATTGAACCACACATTCAACTCGGTTTAAGGAGATGAGCTTACCAAGCTTCTCAAATTTGACTTCCAAGTTAAATTTCCTAACCATGCAAAGCTTCAAATCTCTCAACAATGGATTCCTTCTCTCAAACTCTCTATCTCTCTCTCTCCCTTTCTTAGTGTGGCCGGTCATAGTGGTTAATTGAGATGACTTAGTGTCATCTTAATTTGACATGGAATTGTCCAAATCACCCTTTTTAATTAACTCACATGTTTAAGTTAGTGGAGGGGCAGCCTAGGGAATGTTAGATTTAAGCATGCAAACTCATTATTTTTATTTCATCCGATTTAGCCAATAAATTGTCTAATTCGGCAATTGCAATTTTACTCAATTAAGTCCCTAATTACCTTAATCGATTTAGGATAGCGATTAATTTAAATTGGAATTCGATTTAATAATTCAATTTCTACTAGGCACAATTTTAGGGTATTACAAAACCAACGTATGGCGCATCACTATACGCAACAAACTCCTTACCCGACTCAGGTTGAATAAAGATAGGAGCTAGTGTCAAAGCTTTCTTCAACTTCTGGAAAGCACATTGTCTATCCTCTGTCCACTCAAAACGAACTTTCTTTTGTAACAATTTAGTCAACGGAGCAAGAATCTACGAAAAACCATCCTCAAACCTACGATAATAACCAACCAACCCAAGAAAACTGTGAACCTCCTGCACCGACTTAGGCGACTTCCAACTCATCATCACCTCGATCTTATGGGGATCAACCTGAATCCTTTCGGACGACACCACATATTCGAGAAAAATAACTTCTCTAAGCCAAAACTCAAATTTCTCAACTTAGCATACAACTAGTTATCGAACAAAGCCCGAGGCACAATTTGCAAATGTTTATCGTGATCGTCCTTGCTATGAGAGTACACATGGATATCATCAATAAACGCAACCACAAACTGATCCAAAAACTCGCGGAATACTCAATTCATCATATCCATGAACGCAACAGGTGCATTTGTCAAGCCAAATGGCATCACCAAGAACTCATAATGCCCGTACCTCGTACGAATAGTAGTTTTATGCACGTCCACATCTTTTACCTTAAACTGATAGTACCCGAACCTTAAATCAATCTTAAAAATTACCGAAGCACCTCAAAACAATCAAAACAAATCATCAATCCTCCACAAAGGATACTTATTCTTAATCATCAACTTGTTCAGTTGCCGATAATCAATGCACATTCGCATCGTGCCATCCTTCTTTTTCACAAACAACACCGGTGCACCCCAAGGAGAAACACTAGGCCTAATAAACACTCAATCAAGCAACTCTTAAAGTTGCATTTTCAACCCCTTCAACTCATTCAGAGCCATACGATAGAGAGCAATAGACATTGGAGCTGTATTTTAATACAACTCAATGCCAAACTCAACCTCTTTATTTGGCGGCAAACCAGGTAATTCCTCTGGAAAAACACCCGAAAATTCACATACTATATGTATATCCTAAACATGCACCTATTTCGGTCCCGGATTCATAAGTAGGCCAAGAAAGCCTCACAACCCAAATCTATAAAACGACTCGCTTCTAGGGCCGAAACAACATTGTACAAGAATTTAACATTCTCACCTACGATTACCAATTCGTAATCATCAGCAAGTTTCAGGGTAACTTTCTTGGTTTCAAAATCATTCATAGCCCTATGTTCCGACAACCAATCCATACCCAAGATTACATCAAAACCATAAAACGACAACTCCATCAAATCAACCGCAAACACCTGACCTTGAACAGTCAAAGGACATCTCCTAAACAACCTTCTTGTAACAACCGTTTCACTAAAGAACTAGTT